>VZQC01004208.1:3155073-3753651 GCA_009823505.1 Rhizomys pruinosus
CAACAACAACAACAGAAAATACTGCATCAAAGAACTGACTGAAACAGTGAACTTCTGCTCAAAACAGTCAACGTCCCCATGGAAAATATTGAGAAAGACTAAGAGATGGAAAGCATGTTTGGCAGAATGCACGAGCTCTGACGGGGTGGGGGAATGAGCGGGAACACGGGTCTAGATTTGTTAAAAATAAATAAATAAATACAATTTAAAAAAAAAAAGGAATTGTTTTCTTATCTATTTAAGCAAATATAGGAGCTAGCACTGTAAAAATGGCTGGCAGCAGATGAGCAGTATCAGGTTTGTACACATACTAGATGGTTGTGACAAAGAACTGCAAGAGCTTTGCACAGTAAATGTCTGTGGAGACACTTCGATTTGGAAATTGTTGGTTATTTATTCATATTTTATTGCATTGGGAATGATTCTGTTAAGAGATGTGTTCTCCCAAATATCCCAATGCATGTTACACCAATTTGCAACATTATAAATTATTCCCAGTGCACCAAGTATGTCAAATATATATATATTGTGCTTCACTCCTAACAACAAATTTATCTAAAAATTTACTTAATGTGAAATATGAGATGCTGGTTAAGGAAGGCATTTAGCAAATTGGTTCATAATATGAATATTCTACTAAACATTAATAAGATATTGCCTGCAAATATTAAGCCAACATAAGAACGATAGCTTAATAGTGAAATTGGGGGATAAGAATGAAGGATTTTATCATTATTCATTTTATAAATTTGCACACTATTTGTAATTTTTTGTATATGAAATAATTTTTTGTACTTTGTAAAATACAGAGTCCATTGTAACTGGCACTATTTGAGGCTATACACAGTGCTTTTTTTGGTAACTGGATTCTTTACCTTCATGAAGGTATTACATGCCCTATGTTCACTAACCACCTTGAATTAAATTTATAAAAAAGTTTATTATAGAAGTTCATGCAACTTTATGTATGTTAAAAGATCATTGTGCATATTTAAGACAAGTATAACGTTTGCAGTACTTACCAAACTCATACAAAACTGAGAGAATTATCATACTTTAAATTTTCCATATTTTAATGCTTTTGTAATACAAAGGGTCTGCTAATCCTGGAAAGATCACCTTTCTGAAAGCTAATGTCTGGGGTATTAAAACAAAAACTGTTTTAAGTCATGCCTTTTATGTACAAACATATTAAACACCCCCCTCCCCATATCCTCAACTGCCTTTCATTTTGCTCACAGAGAATGGTAATGATCCCTCCTGAAACTGCCCAGCACCATATATAACTATCACCATTACCCTTTTGGTCCAGAGACCCTAGAGTTTTTTGAGCTAGCCGATCAGAAACCTTCTTTCCATGGTAGTTCCAGTGCCAAGCTTCCCCTCCTGATCAGATCTGGTCCTTCTTCCTGCAGTTTTGTGGCTTAGTCTGCCCTACTTCCCTTGGAAGCTGCAACAAAGTATTCCCTCAGCTTTGACCTTTTTTTATTGTCTCTAACACTCTTCTATAAGTAACCATCACAGGAGAACAATTTGGTGAACAGTTTAGACAGTGAGGGCAGAGTAAAAAAGAACTTAACTTTAATTCATACTTGAGCTCAAGTCAAACTCACATGCTATCAAAAATTCATGGAGTAACATGACACTTGATAATATGACATGCTTATAAGGGTTACAGTTCAGTGGCATAATACATGCCTAGCATGCATGAAGCCCTGGGTTCAAGTCCTAAACTTTAAAAAGGAAAGACGTGGAACAGAAATCCTGGCAAAGATGATAGTCCTGTGTAAATGTACCTGTACAAGTTGAATACATAAATAAAGATATTACATACAAAAGAGTGGGGAAAGTTTTATATTAGCTGATTATTCTTTCAAGATACAAAGAAGTCATCCTTCTTTGCCTTTGAATAAAACCAACCAGTTTAATAAATTTAATATTAAAGTAGCTATCTATATACCTTTGGTTTTACCTAACATTAATTTCATAACAAAATCAAGATGGAAGCCAGAGCTCTTTATGTCAGTTTCATATCTCATACTTTTCACTGCTAGGCTAGTTCCCACACTTGTGTCTGTCAGTGAGAAACAAGAAAGGAGGTCTCTACAAATGAAGCAAGTCAAAGTAATTCAAAAATTCAAAATAGTCTCAGAAAAAATGTTTCCCTCTTAACTCTGCAAGTTACAAGGCAGTATTCTTAGACAGCTTTACAGCAAATATTCTGTGACCTTTGGGGGGATTAGAAAAATAAACTTATCCCAGTCTTTGTATAGCTGACCACTTTTCCCAATTTTAATAACTCAAAATCTTAACTTCCATAGGCAAAGAATCTAAAATTTGAGGGCCAGAGAGATGGCTCAGTGGTTAATAACACTGGCTGCTCTTGCAGAGGACCTGGGTTCCATTCCCAGCACCCACATGGCAGCTAGAAAGTGCATATAACTCCAGTTTGAGGGGATCTGACACCCTCTTCTCACCTCCTTAGACCCAGCACAGCACTTGGTGCAGACACACACAAAATAAAAATAATAAATACAATATAAAAATAATTTAAAACGTGAACATACCAAATAAAGTGCCATCAGAAATCAAAAAGGGCTATCCTTGATCAGTACGCTTAGTAATTAAACATGCCTTCCTTGACATGTGTTTTATTTATTCTTGTATTCCTAAATAACCCTGAGGAAGAAGCATCTTTCAATGAACCCCTCCATTTGGTTGAAAGCTTCTTTGCAGATAGCTTCTTGGCCATGCTTTCTGAGCACCCTGCATCTCACACTTCTTTAGGGACTGTTTCTGATGCTACCAGCCACTGCCCTCTAGGGACATGCTGACATTTCAGTGGAGCAGTTAAGCAATATTTTTACATGGTGTGCCAAGAGGATTGGCCTTACATGAGAGTCAGTTCCTCATCCAGTCATTGGTAATATATTTAATTGCCCAGACTGCCATTTCTGCACTTTATTGTTAGGCTAAAAATCATGTCATTGCATTGTCATCTATTGAAACAGTTAAACCCCTGAGGAGCAGCGCCAAGTGTTTAAAGGATGCTACTTCCTGGAGAAGCATGCAGTTGTTTTCCACTGTTCACTAGATGCTCTTCTCTGATAAACTTATTTCAGATGTACACAGGTTCACGTTTTCCAGTTTGCAGGAGGAAGCACCTGCACACATAAATACTTTTAAATTCAGAATATTGCTTTTCTTCCAAATTCATCTTTAGGTCACATGTATGTGATCAGACAAACATGAACAGGCTGGCATTCATGAAGCAATCTGATGGATAATTCTTCTTAAGAAATGTGAAGAGAAGATCGTCATTCTTCAGGCTGTGGGAGCAAATCATGTGTGTTCTATTTGTAGCAGTCACAGCTTTATATTAACAATGTTTGCAGAACAGCTACCTCCTGAGATGTTAGGAGGAGGGATAGGATGGATTTTGCACAATTCTTTGTTTATGTAGAATCTTTTCACAGAATACTCTCAAGAGTGTTGCAGCGACTGTCAAGGGAGTTAACTGCCTCTGCACTATCCATTTCCAAAATAGGCTTAAGAGTGCAAGGCAGGGCCCTAACCAAGGACTTCATCCTAACCAAGATGAACAGGAAGCTTATTTGTGTCAAGAAATATAAGGTGTGGCAATTCCAATGTGGAAAAATAAAGGCCAGCAAGTGAAATCACCTTGTAATAGACATTTATGATCAGAAACTTTCTGCTGGGCGTGGTAGCCACACCTTTAATCCCAGCACTTGGGAGGTAGAGGCAAGCGGATTTCTGTGAGTTCAAGGCCAGCCTGGTTTACAAAGCGAGTTCCGGGCCAGCTGAGGCTACAGGGAGACCCTGTCTCGAAGAAAAAAAAAAAAAAAAGAAAGAAACTTTCTGATTTTGTACTTGGCAGTTATAAGAGGAAACATACCAGTCTAAGGCAAGCTGATTGCACCTATTAGGGAGTGGAGTAGAATTTAAATCATAGAAACAGAATATCTTCATCTTGATATTCAAATGTCTCTATAGCTTTTCCAGTATGGGAAAAGGCCATGGAGATTCCAAGACTGTAGTAGGAAGAGGGTCACAGGAAAGTGGGGTTCTAGTCTTCTTGCTACCAAATTTTCCCTGGGCAAAACACCAAGAACAAGAAGATAGCAGAAACACACACCTCAGACATCTTCCTTTGTCTGCTGGTTCATAAACACAAAGAAGCACACATGGGGTGTGGAAACAGAGAACAACACAGGCAGGAGAGGGGCTTGGATCCTGCTATCTATAATGATTTTTAAATTCCATGATTTAATTATATGTGATCTAGACCCAGCAACTGTGAAATATCAGAGGTCTAACAAGCCTCACCTTAAAAATATATTTTTGTCTTCTATTCAAGAATAACACACACTTCACAGTATTACATATTGCTTATGTACCATTTATTATTTTACACTGGTACATTTTCAGAAAGCATTCTAGGTGAACAACCCTGAACTTGGTATCCTGGTGTTTGCATCTTCATTTAGGAATCTGTTGACAGGAGGTTAAAAGCAAAAGGATCCAACAATGCGGTAGAAGACTCTGTCAGCTAAAGGTCAGTAGATAGGAAAGAGGAGAGGAGAGGAATAATAAAAAGCTCAAAGCAACAAGTTGTTCTGTGCTGACTATACGTTCCTGCCCTGTCCTACCCTCATTCCCATAAGATGAAATTAAACTTCCTTTGGAGTGCTATATGTCTGTGAACTATTTTGTTTAACTAGGGGATAAAGAACAACTTTTTTTTGCTCTTATTGATGTGTTTATTTCAGACATCATTTCTCAGTTCAGTCTAGACATATTCCCCTTTTCTTTCCTTCCACCCCACCCCAGATCATGCACTCTGCCATAACTGTCCTGCATCTTTCTCTCGGTCTTTTTTTATGTTTAGGAATTCACATTTTCCTCCCTTAATTTTATACTACTCCAAAATATGAACACATACTTTCCACTCACATACAGTGGATCTCTTCTAGAGCCATGTTGAGAGATTTACATTATAACAACATAGTTGCTTTCAAATAAACAGAAATAGAACAAGAATGCTGTTCAGCTTGCCTTTCATCTGGGGATTTAGTGTTATCATACACAAATGAGGGAGACCATTTGCCTCTTGACCACTGAGTAGTATGCCATGTGTAGATGTACCACAATTTTGTCATCCACTCATCAGTCGAGGAGCATTTGGGTTGGTTTCAGCTCTTCACTATTGTGAAGAGAGCTGCAATAAACATGGATGTGCATGTATCTTTGTGGTAGGATGAGTCTTGTGAGTATATACCCAGGAGTGGTATGACTGGGTCAGGTGGTAGGCTCATTTTGAGTCTTTTAAGGCTTCTCCACACTGCTTTCCATAATGGCTGTACAAGTTTACATTCCCACCAGCAGTGAATGAGTGTTCCCTTTTCCCCACAACCTCTCCAGCATTTGTTGTCTTTTATGTTCTTGATCTTAGCCAGTTGTACTGGAGTGAGATGATATCTGAGAGTGGTTTTAATTTGCAGTTCCTTAATTATTAATGATATTGAACACTTTTTAAGATGTTTCTCAGCCATCTTTACTTCCTCACGTTCAGCTCTTTACTCCATTTTGGGGGAAGTCATTTGTTTTCTTACTTCTTTGTTTTGTGAGTAATCTATATATTCTTGATGTTAATGCTCTGCTCAGATGACTCGCTGGTGAAGATTTCCTCCCACTCTATGGGTTTTCTATTCACTTCCTTGATTGTTTCTTTCACTATACAGAAGCTTTTGAGTTTGATGAGGTTCCATTTGTGGACTGTTGATCTTATTTCCTGTGCAGCTACGGTCTGATTTAGAAAGTCTTTTCGTATGCCTATGTCTTGTAGGTTGTTACCAACTTATTCTTCTATCAACTTCAGGGTTTCAGATTTCAGGTTGAGATCTTTGATCCACTTGGAGTTGATATTTTTACAGGGTGAGAAGTAGGGGTTTAATTTTGTTCTTCTACAAATGGTGATCCAGTTTTGCCAGCACCATTTTCTGAAGATGCTATCCTTCCTCCATCGAGGTTTTTTTTTTTTTTTTTTTTTTTTTTGCCCCTTTGTCAAATATGAAGTGGCTGAAATTGGTTGAGGCTCAAGTTTGGATCTTCAATTTTGTACCATTGGTAAATGGGTCTGTTTTTGTGCCAATACCAGGCTGTCTTTATGACTATGGCCCTGTAATATAGTTTGAAGTCTGGTAGAGCAATCCCCCTGTGTTGCATTTTTCACTCAGGGTTGCTTTAGCTATTTGGTGTCTTTTGTTTTTCCATATGAATTTAAGGATTTTTTTTCCAAGTCTGTGAAGAAGCTCATGGGGATTTTGATTGGGATTGTATTGAATCTGTATATCAATTTGGGTAAAATGGACATTTTTACAATATTAATTTTTCCAATCCATGAGTATGGGAGATCTTTCTATCTATTAATGCCATTTTCAATCTCCTTCTTCAGAAGTTTAAAATTTTTGTTGTAGAGATCTTTGGTATCTTTGGTTAGGTTTGTTCTCAGGTATTTTATTATTTTTGAGGCTATTGTGAGTGGGAAGGTCTTCTTATATTCCTTCTCCACTTGTTTATTGTTAGTGTAAAAAAAAAGCTACTGATTTTTCCAGGTTAATTTTGTATCTCACAACTTTACTGAAACTCTTAATCATTTCTAGAATTTTTCTGGTGGAGATTTTAGCATCCCTAAGGTAAACTATCATATCATCTGCGAAAAGGGATAGCTTAACTTCTTTTCCAAATAGTACTCCTTTAATTTCCTTCTCTTGTCTTATTGCCCTAGCAAGCATTTCAAGCACTATGTTGAAGAGGAGTGGTGATAAGGGGCAACCTTGCTGGGTTCCCGCCTTCGAGGGAAATGGTTCCAATTTTTCTCCATTTAGGATGATGTTGGCAGTGGGTTTGCTATATATGGCTTTGATCATGTTGAGGACTGTTCCCTTCAGTCCAATTCCCTTTGGGACTTTAAGCTGGATCTTGTCACAGGCTTTTTCTGCATCAATTCAGATGATGGTGTGGTTTTTGTATTTCAGTCAATTTATGTGTTTTATGGTATTTATTGATTTACATATGTGAACCATCCCTGCATCTCTGGTATGAATCCAACTTTGTCATGATGGATGATCCTTTTTATGTGGGTCTGTATGCGATTTGCAAGTATTTTGTTGAGAATTTTTGCATCTATGTTCATTAATGAGATGGGTCTATAGCTTTCTTTTTTGGTTTTATCTTTGTCTGGTTTGGTATTAGAGTGATGCTGGCTTCATAGAAAGAATTTGGGAGAATTCCCTGCTTATATCCTTCTGAACAGACTGAGTAGTAACGGTTGTAGGACCTCTTTAAATGTTTTATAGAATTCTGGTGTGAAACCATCTGAGCCCGGGCATTTTTTACTTGGGAGGTTTTTTTTATTACATCTTCAATTTCCTCAAATATTATGGGTCTTTTTAAATTGTCAATCTCTTCTTGGTTAAACTTTGTTGGTTCCCAGGATTTCAAATATTCATCCATTTCTCTTAGGTTTTCAAATTTAGTGGAGTATAGCCATTTCAGCAGTGAACAGTCTTGCTGAACTTTTGAAACTTCTAGACTCTCATAGAACAATACATAGGGAGGCTATGATAGAGGCCAATGGGGATCTGCGGATTTAGCTGCTTGTCATTATCAGACATCAACTACCACTGACTCGGTTGATCCCTACATGGGTGTAAAATGTACATATGGAATAGTCAAGTGACCTTGTCACAGGTCAGAACAGTACAAAGGCTGGGTGGTTATTTACAGGCAACCCCCCCCCCTTTTGTTACATCTTGTCCATTAAAAGGCTAAATCACAGTCTATTTGATTTGGTTTTGCATGGTTTGGATTAGTTCTGAAGGCTTTGACCTCCAGATATTTCAAATCAAATGCACATTGTTCCCGTTATTACCTGTTTGTTTAGAGAGCTTTTCATGATTCTAGACCACACTCTCCCAGTGGATGTTAAGCTGTTCTGTCTCCCTTCTGGTAAAAGCAAATCAAATGCTTTCATTTTTTTTCTTTAACTTCAAATGCTTCATAAGGAAACAAAACATTATACATCAAAGCATATTTACAAAGATATTGAAACAATAATAGACTATTTAACTGGTACATTTTAATGGAATCATTAAGAAATACTGGGCTGAAGAGATGGCTCAATGGTTAAGAGCACTGACTGCTCTTGCAGAGGACACAGGTTCAATTCCCAACACCCAAAGGGTGTTTTTTTTTATTTTTTTTATTAATTTTATTTATTTCTGTATGTGTATGAATGTACTGTCTGCATGCAAGTTTGTGCACCCGGGTCGTGCAATGCCGCGGAGGTCAGAAGAGGGTCTCAGATTCCCCTGGAATTGGAGTTCTCCTGGAATTGGAATTTCAGATGGTTCTCGGCCGCCATGGGGTGCTGGGGATCGAACCCGGGTCCGCTAAGAGCCATCTTTAACCCGGGCATGGTGACACACACCTTTAATCCTAGCACTTGGGAAGCAGAGGCAGGCAGATCTCTGTGACTTCAAGGCCAGCCTGGTCTACAGAGTGAGTTCCAAGCCAGCTGGGGCTATAGGGAGAACCTGTCTCAAAAAGACAAAATAATAATAATAATAATAATAATAACAATAATAATAATTTTATACCAAATTAATACATCATGACTAAAGGTTTTATAATGAATACAAAATGAACTGATAATGATGGTCTTTATGTATAACACTTTCAATTATACAGGAGTACACTTGCATCAAATAGTTCAATGTAAAAATGAGAAGCTTTAACTAGCTGTATTTGTACTATTAAGGTTACAACATTCTGTTCAGATAGGGGCCTTATTTTAATAATTTTTTATTAGATGGCTTTTGTTAAAGTAGAAGCCAGTGGATTATCAATTGAATAAGTAATTTCCAGTAAACTGTGGGAAAACAAAGATCCTCAACCTAGAAATATATTTGTTATATGCTGCTATCATAAAACATTAATTTTGATTAATCAAATGTAATCAACTTGATTTATCATTTATTTTGAGAAGAACTTAGTAAACACACACCCAAGGTATATTGTCAGTCAGTGCAATCTGACAGAATTAGGGGAATTCTAGAGATCAGATGACAGCACACACATAATAAGACTAGTGGAACATCTGAAAACATGGGTTTTGATTCAGACAAACCAAGCTTCAAATTCTAGTAGGATCTCTTATTCTGGTAACCAGTCAGATTTTTACATTTTCAATGCTGTATTTCTCTCCTTTGCAAGAAGGGAGCTAAAAATACTTGTCTCACAGACTTGGGCTTCCTGAGCAGATGAGACTGAGATGATTTGCCAAAAATGCTTCATATGGGGTCTAGATATACTGGGCTTTTTGTGAGTCCTGTCAAGGAATAGTGGACGATACACACTTCACATGTGTTCAACCACTTAATCATAATATAGTTATTAATACCACCTCATTCTCTAGATGAAAAACTGGAGCTCAAAATGATCAACAAATAACTGACAGGTATTATTATTATTGTTGTTGTTGTTATTATTTAACCTTTCCACTATCTTTCAATGCTGATATTTATTTCTATGAGAATATAATATTAGAAAGACAGTATACACATTCTTAGAAATAGATCATATTGAACTGGAGATAGAGGACTTGCTAACATGCATGAGGCCCTGGACCCTAGCCCTAATGCCACCAGCAACAGAAAGAAAATATCAGTTTGTAATAGCAAATTGGTATTAAGTCATGTATTATGTTCAGCATCAAATATTTCTATTCTCTTTTTTTTTTTTGGTCTTTTCGAGACAGGGTCTCCCTGTAGCCCCAGCTGTCCTGGAACTCACTCTGTAGACCAGGCTGGCCTTGAACTCACAAAGATCCACCTGCCTCTGCCTCCCAAGTGCTAGGATTAAAGGCGTGCACCTTTAAGACTTAGAGAAAGCAAATGGTAGGTAGGAAGAAGTGGGTTTTTTTTTTTTTAATCAAAATCTTAACTTTGAAATTCCCAGCAGGTATTCACAGACCACACACTGAAATCCTCTGCTCTACTGAGAGTGGCAATGCGAGGCATAAGCAGTGCCGGTAGTAAACATTTGGTTTTCTTCAAGAAAGGCTGTGTAAAACTGCCCATTGAACCTCAACCTAATCAATAGAAAGCATGCTGTGGTAACACTCTGCCTTCCACCATCTGGAAGAACCATAGGATTTCTAGATGGAGCATGTGTTTGGGGGCTGGTGGAATAGCTCAGCAGGGAAAGGTGCTTGATCCTGAGCCTGTTGACCTGAGTTTGAACCCTAGCACCTGCACAGTGGAAAGAGAGAGCTCAGTTCCTGCAAGTTGTCATCTGACTGCCACAGGTTGTGTCTACATGGAGAGAGGCAGATTCTGTCACATAATTCTTTACTCTGTGAAACTCAACCACTGAAAGTTACTGACTCAATCCAGTGAGAATGACTCCTCAACTCTCTAAAAGATTTCTTTCTTTTTATTTGTGTGTGTATTAGTCAGGGTTCTCTAAAGAAACAGAATCAATAGAACAAATATATATATATATTATATATATTATTAAATATATATATATATAATTAAATATATATATAATATATATTAAATATATATATATTATATATAACATATATATGTATACATATATATGTATATATAACATATATATATATAACATATACATACAAATTTATTGATTTGCTCATGGAATAGAGTCTGAGTTGTCCAACAATAGCTGTGCCATATGGGAGAGGCTGAGAATCCAGGCAGTTGCTCAGTCCACGAGGCTAGCTGTCTCAGTAGTCCCAATCCTATGCTGAGGTCGCATGGATTCAGGGAGATGTGCCCATCTTCAGTCTACAGTGTGATCCAAAGGGTTGATCACAGCAGCAAGACAAACTCAAAAAAAGGGACAAGCTCCCTTCTGTCTTGGCCTTTTATACCACCTGCCCTTAGAAGTAACGCTCACATTTAGGGCGGCTCATCAGACTTGAGATAATCCAATCTGAAGATCTCTTTCTCATATTTGTTCATCTCAAATCCCATCAAGTTGACACCCAGGATTAATAGGATTAACTACCACAGGTTTGTGTGTTTGTGTCTGTGTCCGTGAGTCTGTGTGTCTGTGTGTCTGTGTTTGGGTATGTGCATGTGAGTAGAGGTGTCCTATCTCATGGAGTCACTGTCTGTACTCCTGTTATCTGTAAGAGCAACAAGTACTTTTAACTATTGAGTCATCTCTCTAGCCCTGAGGATGTTTTATTATATAATCCAAATTAGTTAGTTTTTATTTTCTTCATTTAGAATGTCAAGGAGCCCGAGGCATTCTGGATTTTGATTAGAACATTGTAGGTAAGCTTGAAGTTATAGATAATTCCCATTACTGATAATTTAAGAATTAGCAGTCTTCACTGCAGGCTTAGTCTAGATTTTATTGTTTTGACAGTTTCCTGTCTCTCCATTCCTTTGTTAATACCAACTTTTTAATCAACTTGAATAACTCCATGAATATCTGATATATGTTAGACATACCCTGAATTTCATTACATTTTGGTTCTCATATATCAGCCAAATAAAAATAACTGGAACTAACAAATAGACTCTACACAGGAGATAATATTTTTTTGTTGTTTAACAAATTTTAGCAGTGCTTAGGATTTTCAGTATTCTGAAGAAAGTTTTTCACTAGGTAGCGCATGAATTAGTTGAGAGCAACTTGTGCTAATACAGCCTCTGTGAAATGTCTTGGAAAACAAATTGTGAAGAGAGTAAGAAAAACAGTGAGGTTTCAGGCCACGCTGACAGTTTCAGTTAACCTCATGAAAACTCAACAATTCCAGAAGACTTTTTTTTTTCATTTACTTTTCTTAATTAAAGAAACCTACTTACTCAAGTACATTCGAGATTGAAGGTGAGATGGTGGTACATTCATATATACTAAATATTTCCCATCAGTTCCAAGGAGCACTTGATTTTGTTCCAATTTCATCCAGGGATTCAGATGTCAAGGAGAAGAGCAGAGAGTGCTGCTATACGGCAGGATTAACATGAATCTTTAATACTTACATAAAACGCACTTTTGATTATTCTTCAAAAAAATCTTGAAGTAGGAAGATGGGGAAATGGCTCAGTCAGTAAAGTGCTTGCTGTGAAAGCTTGAGATCTGGGTTCAATCCCCAGAACCACCAGAAAGACCTCTGCATGATGGTGCACTCCTGTAAGACAAATTCAGCTGAATCAGTGAGCTCCAGACCTTTTATCAGAAAATAAGATGGAGTACTATTAAGGAAGGCACTCGGTGTTGACCTTTAGCCTCTGTTCCATGGGCTCATGCACACACACACACATGCACACAGAAACAGAGCACAGTATAAAATAAAGAAAAGGCAAAGGAAGAGAATAACCATAATTTTGTATTTGTCTTACAAATAGGAGGTAAGAAAGAAGATACATTTTGAACAGAAGAGTTTTAGAATGAGAAATCTTTCCACTTCAAAAGATAACCTTTTGAACTAGAAATGAGAAGATTCTATAAAAATGCAACATTAGGCGTCTAGATGGAATGAAAGTTTCAAAATAATAGTCATTGTTTGTTCCCCTTTGTCTATTATAAGGAAAGCAGTCTTATTTAAATGTCATAGGGGATCTGCCCAGAAACTCCTTTATTTCATCACAGCTAGAAAACTGATTGTTCTTTCTTTGATTACTTAGCTTCCTCCCAAGGTCAAGGTTACAAGAAGTAGTTTGGCAATGAATGTTCCTTTACAGCACCAACAAATGAGTCTAGTTACTTCAGATCCTTTCGATAACATTACAATCTACCCAATATATCTTATCCAGTGTGTTTCAAAAACTTCATCCAGACACATTCAATAGATGTAGAATTATCTTGCACAGAAATTATACTTGTTTGCATAGCATATCCATTCTAAAATATGACTAAATGAGGTTCCCTGCTGCATCTGCACTAGAAATAGTTCTGAATCCATTTGTGCCCCTCTCTGTCATTGGGAAGATAATCATTCTAACCACTCCTAGCAGCATAATCTAATGTCCCTCCTTCTCTGAACCTGGGTGGTGACTGTCTGCACTTCTAATCTTGGGAAGTTCTCAGCTAAGCTGTAAGAAGCTCATTGCCCAAAACTGTTGGCATTGATGTTCATACTTCCATGATAACATGTTTATGAGTCATTTTGGAATATTAATTTTTATCTCTGAAAATGACTTCCTATTACATTCATACACAAAACCAGTGGGATCTTTTTGTTCTTTGAAGTGGGCAATTCCATTAAGCCACAGTGATTAAAGTCATTGAGCTAGCTGGGCCTGCTCTAACAACCTCCTAATTTTGTTTAGGAAATGCTGGCATCTGTTCTGTCCCTGCTAACCCTACTCTGTCTAAAGAATATCTTAAGACAATTTTTAAACGTGTCTGTTGCATAAAGCTCGCCTGTTTATGCTTTCACATATATGCATCTCCTATGTTCTTTATTTCACATATATGCATCTCCTAAGTTCTTTATTTCCATCCCACATCCCTGCATCCTTCCTTCCCCCTCTTCTTTACTTTCCCCTTCTCCATTCTGCCCTCCTTCACAAGGACCTTCTTAGTAATTTAGGAATTATTCTTTCTTTAATCTTCTCTCATTGCAGAAACTAGCTGCTGTGCAGCTATCATTCAATTTCGTGAAGCACTTCTCTGCAAACCTGCAATTCTCTTTTCTACAAGGGACAGGCAGCCTCAGTCCCAGTCTTGTTTCACCAACCCAACTCTAGCCTTTCTCTCACTGTGCAAAGCAGAAAGTATTGCTGGATCCTAGGGGGACAATGGTTCTTTGTTCCCAGGGAGGGACAGCTCTCCCAGAGATATCCTTGAGAAATCTATACTAACATCATCTCCAAGCAAAGCAGCCCTCTTCTGACATATGGCTGACACATCATGAACATTGGATTAATTATGCATTTAAGCCTGTACTATTATGTAGACAATGCTGCAAGACTCTTGAGGGCTTCATTTTTCTTTTTTTTTTTTCTTTCAAATAAGAGAATAAAGATAGCTACCTCAAAATAAATGGAGCACGATTTTAAAATACTGAAACTGAGAAACTGAGGCTAAATGTTCTTGTATGGCTAAATTTCTGAAACACAGGGAAATTTTCAGTTAGGTAAATTTTGTTAATAAATAACAGAATGATAGGACCAAGGAATCTGATGCCTTGACCATTCCTAAACAAGTTCTAAGATACCCTGGCATAAACTCTCTTAATATTAATGTCAGTCACTTTCCAATAAATTTCATCTTACAAATAGAAATAATGCATACAAAATTTGGCAGATTTGCTCAGGTTAACCTAAATGGAAAAACAACAGATATTTGATTGGGATATCTGATATATCTTAACCCTTTCTTTATGTCAATCATATTGAGCACACTCAATATGATATTCTGGAGTGAAAATGTTCTCCTAAACTTGTAACTAAACAGAGAGGGTTTTTAATGCAACTGCTATATATTCAAGACATTGGTCTCTTACTCTAATAAGTCTGGATAGGATCAAGAAAACAAATGATACCAAGTGCTGGAGAGGTTGTGGGGAAAGGGGAACACTCATCCACTGCTGGTGGGAATGTAAACTCGTGCAGCCACTATGGAAAGCAGTGTAGAGAACACTTGGAAGACTTGGAATGAACTTGCCACCCGACCCAGCCATACCACTCCTAGGCATGTACCCTCAAGACTCACCCCACCACAGAGATACATGCACAGCCATGTTTATTTCAGCTCTCTTCACAATAGCAAGGAGCTGGAACCAACCCAAATGCCCCTCAACTAATGAGTGGATAGAGAAAATGTGGTACATCTACACAATGGAGTTCTATGCAGCAGTAAAGAAAGATGACATCATGAGCTTTGCAGGAAAATGGCTGGAGCTAGAGGACATCATGCTGAGTGAAGTAACACAGTCCCAGAAAAACAAATAACGAATGGTATCCCTCATCTGTGGATGCTAATGCCAATTACCTAGTTGTAAGTATTTCTTGTGCATGGCCCCTTGAGCTCTTGTCCAAACAGTTGGGAGTCAACAACAACAACAACAACAACAACAACAGAAAGGACTGCATCAAAGAACTGACTGAAACAGTAAACTTCTGCTCAAAACAGTCAACTTCCACATGGAGAATATCAAGAAAGACTGAGAAAGAGATGAAAAGCATGTTTGGCAGAATGCATGAGCTCTGGTGGGGTGGGGGGGTGGGAGGGACGGGTCTAGATTTGATAAAAATATATATATTAATTAATTAATTTTAAAAAAGGCATTGGTCTCAAGTAACTTACAGTCTAAATGTCACAATCACTGTCACAGGCATCTGTAAAAGGAATAATACAATTATACTCTGAGCTTTTGAGTTCCCAAATGTGAACTTTAGTTTTTTGTTTGTATATTTCCTCTCCATAGCCCCAGCTGGCCTGGAACTCACTATATAGACCAGGCTGGCTTCAATCTCAGAGATCTACCTGCTTCTGCCTCAAAAGTGCTGGGGTTAAAGACGGGCCCTATCAGGCCAAGCCACGGTAGTTAGTTTTAATTGTCGATGGGACACAATCTATGATCACCAGGGAAGAGAATCTCGATGTGGGATGACATACATTGGATTGACCTGTGAGCAGGTCTGCAGGGGATTTTCTTGATTGAGCTAATCAAGCTAGGGACACTTGCTCAGTGCCCAGTCTGTGGGTTTGGCTCCTGGACTATACAAGGGGAGACAGAGAGCTGAGCACATGTGAGCATGTGTATTTCTTCTCTTCCTGCTCTGGGCTGTGGACGGGACTAGCTGGCCCAAATTCCTACCTTGACTTCTCTTAAGCGATGGACCTGGAGTTTTAAGCAAAATAAACCCTTTCTCTCCTAAGTCGTCAGGGCATTTTATCACAACAGAAATTAAACTAGGTTACCAGACAAGCATGAATGTGAATCTACATGTATAACTAACATTACAAATTTAGCCAAACAAAGCAGTAGAGAAAATCAAGGTTGAATGGATCACGGTGTTTTAATATTAGCATATAAATAATCAAGCATAAGTCAAAATCTACCTGTCCCCATTGTGCTGTGACATTTGTCCAGGGAGACGGGAACAAATATCTCCTGCCCTAGTTAGGGAACGAATGACAGATCAAAGGAAAGGCACGGTCAAAGTCCAACCAGAACCATGAGTTTTATTGGGGTTTCTTATAGGAATACAGGTAAGGGGCTGCTTATAGGAGCAGAAGTGACTTGCAGAGAGCTGCATCACCAAGACTCACCCCAGCATGGGTGACAGCTCACAAAAGCAGGAAACTGGAGCGCAGGGCACTTCCTACAGGCAGCTCATGGGTTGAGGAGGGTCCTTTCCAAACAGTTCAGTTGGCCTCTGCTTCTGGGCAGCTCTGCTGATCTGCTTTTACCAAGAAGCTTAGCTGGTCTGAGAGGGCTTCTATATGCTTGGGGAGGAGGGACTTAGCAAACCCGCTCAACTTCAGGGATTTCCTGAAGCTATTTTACTGAGTTTTTGTGCATTTCATACAATAATTCTTAATCAAATTTAGACCCCTTTTCCCCCCATCCATTGCTCCACATACCCCTCCACTGTACCTCATGCATTTTGTCATATGTGTTAAGTCCTATTTGGTCACTATACCCAGATGTTCTTTGGTGCAAGTTCATCCACTGAGCATAGCCAGCCTGTCTAGTCATGTTAAGGAAGATCTATTCTCCCTCGCCTAGCAGTACTCAGTTGCCAGCAGTTCCCAGGCGATAGCCAGCTGCCCTTTCCCTTGCTCCATTCCCACCCCTTGTCTGACTGAGTTGGCTGCGAGTTCTCATGAACAAGTTTCCACTGGCCTCAAAGCCTCTGTCTCCCTGTGTTCATGGGCCAACTCTGGCTCTGACAGTTTCCATGCCTTCGTCCACAGAGCTACGGAGTTATTTACTCCTGAGCTTAGCGAGCTCCCCCAGGATGGACTGTTTCCCTTCCTCTTCAGATACCCTGTTGTTTACTTCCCTTGAGAACATCCTGTTGCTTACCCAGCTTTCTTCCAAGATAGAGGGTCTTATCTTGGAGGAAATCACTACACAACACCCATTAAAGTCACTTCATTGTAAACTTGTAAATAAAAGTTAAAGTTCACATCGTATGTGGGTCAGTAAAGGACTGTAAGCTATCTCCTTAATTTGTTCTAAGTTGAAAGAATCACTCTTTTCATTTTGTATCTTAAGATACCACCTTTGTGGAAAGATACTACAGGACTTATAGTTGTTCCAGAAGATATTTATTGTAAAAAGCCTCAATGATCTCTTGAAAGCACTTACATGTTAATGTATGCTCCCTGTACTCTACCAGGCAGCAAGGTCCACACACAACCCAAATTGAACCATTCCTTGACTTTTCTCTCCTTCCTTCAATAAAACTCAAAACTTTTGGCAGAGGAACTATTTACCTGTTGCCATCTGCAAGTACCATAATAGAATGATTCTAAATGACCTCTCTGCCTAATGTTCAATGCAAAGGAGACCACTTCTGAGAAAGAGACGTTCAGGTAGATAGCTGGGCATTTTCATGTGATGTACTATAGTGATCTCTTCTGTTCCCGTATAACCTGCCAACAAGCTGTTATATCCAACCCCATTCTGCAGGCATTTCCTCCCACCATTCGTAGGTACCAGGAAGTAGCACGTATCCTTTAACTGGAATGAAGGTTTCTATGTATTACTATTTTATTGAATGGTGGTGTAACTTGTTAGATGAGTCTACTTGTTATTCTTTAGATAATAGCATTGACATTTTTATAATGTAAGTAGAACATTTATTGAACACTTAGTTTGTGCTTGACCTTACATTCTCTACTTGACATAGACTGACTCATTCAGTCCTTGAAAAGATTCAGTGAGTTTCCCTATATTCTCTTTTCATATAAGGAAGATAAGCCTTTAAAAACTAGTGGCTTGCCTAAAACTATGCAAATAACAGAAGAGTCTGGGAGAATTAATATTCAGCTTTTAGAACTCCAAATCTTGGATATTTTATAAGCCCTTCCTTAAAGTCAAAAAATCCAGTTGCTTCATGCTTTCATTCATCAAATGCTACTGTGTATAGTCTAGTTAGTAAAGATGATTGGTTATAAGCCCTCTATTAAATGTCTCTCAAGTGTGGACTCTTTTCTTTCTTCCTGTTTGTGGTGCTAAGGATTGAACTCAGGGCCTCACACATGGGAGGCCAGTACTCTAACCACTGACCTGCATCTCCAGCCCCCATGCCTGAATTCATATTTCTAGACAAATCACCTCCCCTTACAAGTTTCTTTAATTTCTTGATATGCTAGTCAAGTAATCTCCTAACTGGTCTTTTATGAGTTGCATCCATGATATTCAAAACTGGAAAACTTGAAGGTCATTTTGGTTGCTCTAAACACCATCTATTTCTACACTGCCTTTATATGCCCACAGCCCATGGCTGACACAGTTTTTCAGTGATAGTTAATGCTGTCATATTTACAGAATTTAGAATTGAGCTAGAACTCTGAGCTTGCCTGGGGAGATTATCTTCATTCATTAATTGGGATGGAAAGACCTGTGGCACCATTTTCTTGGTGGGATCATGGACTGTAAGTGAGGAAAGGGAGCTGAGCCCCAGCATGCATCCACCATCTGTTTCCCAGTCCTGGGTATGATGTGATGAGTTGCCTCAAGCTCCTTCTGCCTTGTCATTCATTCCCATTCTATAGTCAGAATAAACCCTTTCTCTTTAAGTTGCTTCAGTTGAGGTATTTGTTTATAGCAACCAGAAAATAATCAAAGTTAGTGAGTACCTTACACAGATATGGGAATGGATAGATAGATGAAAGGGAGGAAGGATGGTTACCAGCAGAGATAATGCAGTATTCCTGTCCCTAAAAAGGTTAACAAACAGGAGGGAAGAGGAGGTGGGTATGTCTCTGTATGACGCAAGGCAAAACTAAAGGTCTTTATGATAAACAATGAGGAAATTTCATCTGTGCAAATGGAATTTATTTTCTGCCCTTTCCTTAATTGCCCTAATTATCATCACAGTCTATGGTAAAGTCAAGAGTGCAAGTCCCCATTCATCAGAGGCATGGTCAATGGTGAAGGGAAAGGAGATGGTAAAGCAAAGAGAAAAGACTGTGACTAAGAAGATGCTAGGGGCTGGAGAGATGGTTTAGAAGTTAAGAGCGCTAGCTGCTCTTACAGAGGACCTTTGATTCCCAGCACCCACATGGTGGCTAACAGGAGTTTCAGGGGATCCAGCTATCTTCCTTCAGCCCTCTTCTGACCACTCTGGGCACTACATGACAAGGGTACACTTACATATACGCAGGCAATACACTGACACACGTAAAGAATTAAAAATAAATAGGTAAAACATTTTAACAAAAGAAGATGGTAGGCTGGGCATTATTTCACATGCCTTTAGCCCAGCACTGGAGAGACAGAGGCAGGCAAATATCTGTGAGTTCAAGGCCAGCCTGGTCTACATAGTGAGTTGCAGGACAGCTGATGCCAGAAAGATGCCCTGTCTCAAAGAGACATAAATAAATAAATAAATAAATAAATAAATAAATAAATAAATAAATGCAGGAGGAGGAGAAGGGGGTGGGAAAGAAGGAGAAGGAGGAAGAGGCAGAAGAGGAGAAAGAGGAGTAGTATCAAGGAAAAACTTTAGGAAGAAACCCATTTTATAAAGCAGAGAAAGGTAAAAGAAGAGCCAAGGAAAAAGAGGCCATGAGAGAAATACAGAGGCAGGAAAGCAGGTAAAAGGTCATGGATTCAGTTCACCCAAAGATATCTGTTGTGTTCATTATATGCCAAGCACTGGTCTAGATACTACATATATAGAAACAGAAGAAGGAAAGTAAAAACAAATCTGCCCGTTAGGCTTAATGGTCTGTGAAGGAACAGACTCCAGGAAACTGGGAAGGATTGTTGGATTGAATATTGACTATGTGAAGTGAAAATCACTAAAGATAAAATATAGGACAATGCCAGACAGAAGAGCAGGTATGAAGGTTTTCAGTGCATATGTAGATGGCCATGGAAGGTTTCAAATATGAGAAATCAGCCAGGCCACTGTGAAGAGACTTTCAGACTAAACAGAGCAAGGCAGTATGGCTAGATCAGAGAAAAGGATGCTGAAGGGGAACCAATGTTGGAAACCATTGGGATGACAGGCTTTTACTTCAGGCAAGATGGAAACAACCTAGAGAATTTTAAGAAGGTAAGCTACATGGCCACCTTGGAATTAACCTTATTATTCCAGATCTCTTTTGAGGGTGAATGGATGAGAACTGTATTAGTTTTTTTAATTATTTTTAAATTTTATTTAGTATTTTATGTGTCCAAGTGTTATATCTGCATGTATAGAAGTGTACTCACATCATCCAATGCCCCCAGAGGCCAGAAGAAGGTGCCTGATCTCCCAGAACTGAAGTCAAGAATGGTTGTTAGCCACCATGTGGGTACTGGGATTCAAACCTGGGTCTTCTGTAAGAGCAGCCAGTGCCGTTTGATCGCTGAGCCCTCTTTCCACTGAGCCCTCTTTCCAGCCCCTGTATTGGGTACTTTCTTATCACTGTGCTCAAAACATGAACAGAAACAATGAAGTAAAGTAAACTTCAAAAGTAATGCACATGGTTTTAGAGTGTTTCCGTCCACCATAGCAGAGAAGGTAAGGCGTGGCCACAGGGGTGTGTGTAGAACTGTTCACATCGCAGCAGCATATCATGAGGAAGAGAACAAGCCCAATCAGATGTGGTTCCTCTTTTCAAACGCTGGTCTCCCAGTAACCTAGTTCTGCCATTCAGGCCCCTACTTCTAAAGGTTCCACAGCCTCACAGAAATGAGACGCCAACCACAAAATAAGCTCTCAAAAGACACGAGCTTGTGGAGGATGCTGGAAGATCAACCAGATCTCTCAGTCACATTTTTGAATGCATACAAATTCAAGTTTTATTTTTTTTTCAAATAGCTCTTTGTACTTCAACATGTGTTTTGTCCATCAGTATTAACAATTGAGAGATGGCTGGCTTCATGTCTTTCTTTTGAGATAATAGTACATATGAGAGAGATGTAATTTATTGGATTTCTGTTCATGTATTTATTTCATTCTAGTTCGATTTATTTTAATTATTGATACTTAAGTTGTCAAAGAGTAGGCATTTTATGATATATTTCAGTTTAAAGTTATGTTACTATATGTAGATATAAATATAGATTTGCTGTTTGAAAACAACAACAGCAGCAAAAAAGAAATAAGAACTGAAGCAGAGAGATGAAAAGGAGCAGAATCTTGTAACCATCCAGAGTGGAGATGAAGGCATCTAACGTGAGGGTCTGGAAGCACTCAGACTCTAGAGGTAACTTGGAGAGAAAGCAGTCAGGGAATGCTTATTAACCATACAGGAGGGAGAGGGGCGGGCTCAGCAACGTACTGAAGTATGAAGCCAGAGCTGGTAGAACAACGGAGTCCTCGCTCTTTGAAGTGAGGAAGATGGAGAGGCAGCATATCTGGCAGCAGAGCCATGGCTTAGGCACGGCCGATCAGAAACGCCAGTGACCCATGCAGAAGCAGATTGTGAGCTGGACAATCTGCAGCCACAAATGAAGAACTTGGGAAGCCGCACCAAAACTGGAGGGATAGGAGGGTTGGAAAGACAGCTCAGCAGTGAGTTCAGTTCCCAGCACCTGACCAGCATCTGAAACAGCTCCAGGGATCTGATGCCCTCTTCTAGCCTCTGCATACACCTCCATACATGTCACAAACACACACACACACACACACACACACACACACACACACACATTTTTAAAAATGCTTTTTAAAAACTCTAGGGATAAGGGAGTTTCACGAATAAGGAGTTAGTACCCCAGCCCCATGCTGCAGACTACAGTCATGTAGTAATGGTGTAAATGTGGGAAACTTCTTGGGTCCTAGTAACAAAACAGTTTGAGCTCATTACGTAGGGCAAAACAGAGCCAGTGTGGGGAAGACAACAGAAGTTGATGAAACATAGCACTAGGAGGCTGCAGCTGAAGGTAAAGGGTTCAGTGAGTACTACACATCCTAATTTGCGACCAGAAAGTGCCCTTTTGGTATTATTTTGCAGGGAAGACCTAAGTTTCACCTTCCTCTTCCCTCTTTCCCATCACGGAGCTGAGCAGAGGCTGCTGAAGTACCATGTGACAAAAGCTAAGAAAATGAGTGCATTAAATCCCTGAAAAAAATGGGAGGTAGGGATTTGCAGATAAAATTTGATTAATTCATTTCATTACAAAGGGACATTTACACACAAAATAATGCAGCACAATTAATGGTCTCATTAAAATCATTACTCGCAAATTAGGCAAGGACTACAAGGAGGTGGGGAGTTGGAGACAGGAGGAGGGAGGGGAGGCTGAACATTTTTCAAGCCCTATTTCATTCTACTTCCCTCAAGTCCAGATGGAAGATGTCAGTGAGAAACCACATTTCCCTGCCATCCTGCTTAGCCTCTGTGAGTTTCTTCTGCTTAGGAACAACGTGATCTTCCCCAAGGATTCTCCCAGAGGAGACTACAAGTAGGCCCTGACTCACAATGCTTCAATGTCCCACTTTACAACAACGATAAGAAAGTAGTACTTGCTCAGCAGACACCTTCCCGAACTACGGAATTTTGGTCTTTGCTCAAGCTAGCAGTGCCGGGTAGAACACTCTTTGGGGATGCGGGTGCCCAGGGCAAGCTAAGCCCTCAGTCAGCCAATTGACCTTGGGGTAGAAAAGCAGCTACAGAGTTCTTCGTCCACAGCCTGAGAGAGTTGGGAATTAAATGCATTTGCCACTTTGAATAGTTTCAACTTTCTACATAAGTAGAAGTTCAGGAAAGTTTCAATATTCAATATTCAATATAAGATATCCAGGAGGCTAGAAAACATAGCTCAGTGGATTAAACAGTAGATCTTAAGGAGAGCCCCCAGACCCTACTTAAAACCCTGGGGAGGTATGAAGACCAGCCCGTAATTCCAGAGCTTAGGAAGTAGAAACAGGGCATCCTTGCAGCAACCTGAATGGCCAGACTAGCCCTTTATCAGGGAGCTCCTGATTCAGGCGAGAGACCTTGCCTCAAGGTAGAGAGCAGCTGAGGAGGACTGAGGATATCCTCCACATTCTCCAAGCATTATAATGCTCAGTCGGTTGGTGGCGCTGTTTGGGAAGGTCATGAAGCCCTTCAGGAAGTGTGGCCTTGCTGGAGGAAGTATGTCCCTGAGGGCAGGCTTTGGGAATTCAAAGATTTTGAGTATCTCTTTCCCAGTTTCTTGCAAGTGCTTGGAGATGTTTGCTCAGCTTTCTGCTCTGGCTGCCTCGGGCCCTGCCTCCCAGATCAGGTCAGACTCTAGGCCCTTTGGACAGTAAGCCAGATAAACTCTTCCTTCTATAAGTTGCTTTGATAATGGTGTTCTATGACCACTATCAGCACCACTAGCAACAGAAAAGTTACTAACATGAACCTCAGTGTCAATCTCAGAGCTACACACACACACACACACACACACACACACACACTCACAGGCACGCACGTTCATATGCATACTGCATACATTTTTAAAAGACAAAGGGAAGGGGGATTAACTCATACATTTACATACTTCCATGATAAATTTGTTGAAGAATTAAGAATAAAAGTTTAAGTTGGGATAGTGGAAAGGGACAAAATGGCCTTTAAATGGGAAATGGGCTGGAAATGTACAAAAATATAAAATGCAGAAAACTACGGTGCAAGGAAAAGAGAGAACTATGGAGCTAAAGAAAGGTCAGTCTTTGCTTTTCATATTTTGTCAACTTTGTCAAGTGTAAACTCTATGAAATCCTTCTTGTGCATTTAGGCCTGAGAAGAGCATTTCAGCCCTCCTGGTGTGCAGCACAATGCCCACCCACTGAGCACCAAAGTTTCTGCACATTCAAGCTCTATTTAGGGGCCAAATAATGATGCAAGACAGAGATAGATCCACCTCACTTTGGTCCTTGGGAAATTATCACCTAACATATTAAATTGCTTTTATTTTAACTGAGGTTGCAATTCTACAGTCATTGTAGATTTGCATGAATTTATAAAAAATATAATATGTGACATGTCTGCTAGTTTCCTTTCTCCCACTGTTTCCATGTGTGAAAGTACAATAATATCACAATCAGAATTTGAGATTGATCAGAGAGAAATATCCATCACCATAAATACCTTCTTTGCTGCTTTTTTCTATCCATTCTACTTCCTTCCCTCCTCCTCAACATTTACCCAATAACTAGCAATCTATTCCCCATTTCTATAATTATTGTCATTTCAAGAATGTTACATAAATGGAATAACCTAGTGTGTATATATTATACATATATAATTGCTACATAAATATATAACATATACATGCATGCATAATTGATGAATACTTCCTAGGGATTCTCCAATGTTGTCAAGTTCATCCATAGTGCATTACTTTTCATTGCTGAAGAAAAGTAGTTCATGAAACGGATATTCCACAATTTGTTTAACCATCTATCCCATTAAGGAACATCTGAGTTGTTTCTAGTTTGGGACTTCCATAACAGCTCTACTAATATTTTGATTTTGGCTTTTGTGTGAACAGAATCTTTATTTTTCTGGAATAAATGCTCAGAAGTTCAATTTCTGGGTGATAAGCTATTTATAGCTGTAGATTTTTAAGGAACAGCCTATTATTTTCTAGACTAGCTGTGCCATTTCATGTCCATAACAGTGTGTAAGTGACTTGCTTTCTATGCCTCCTGGTCAGCATGTGGATTTCTCACTACTGTTTTCCTTCGGTCATTCTGATAAAGGCTTGGTGATGAGTTTGCATTTCCTGCTGGTTAAGGATGTAAGGAATATTTTCACATGCCTGTGTGATACTGGAGTTTACTCATCATATCATTTGCCCACTTATATTTGGATTTTTGTTTTGGGTTTGTAATTTTTCTTTATTTACAGAAACTTGTTGATTTGATTTTATTTTAGTAGACATGTCTTATGTCTTATTTCAAAGGTCCTATAAGAATTTTTACAACTTTTATACAATAAATTTTGATCATATTTAGAATCCGTCCACTATCTGCACCCTCTTACTACTTCCCGCCCATTTTTGTGGACTCTGTTTAATATATAAAAGGCTATTGAATCAAATTTGTGTCCCCAGATGTCCATCAGATTGGGTCTGCCCATTGGAGCCTGGCTAATCTATCCAGCATCACATACTTAAAGGAAACTGACCCTTCCCCTCCCAGGTTGCCAATAGCTCCTCAGCTAGGGTTCGGGTTTCTTTTTTATGTTTTTTGTTTTTTTTGTTTGTTTTGTTTTTCAATATAATGCTTTTATTGATCATTTGTTTATTTCAGACATCATTTCTCAGTTCAGTTTAGACACATTCCCCTTTTCCTTCCTTCCACGCCACCCCAGCTCTCGTTTTCTGCCATAACTATCCTGCATCTTTCTCTGGTTTTTTTTATGTTTAGGAATTCACATTTTCCTACTCCAACCCTATATTACTCTAAAATATGCATACATACAATTCACTCATATACAGTACTTATAGAGTCTGAAAGCAAGTGGTAGTTAGATTCTAGAGCCTGTTAAAGTGATTTACATTATAACAACATAGTTGCTTTCAGATAAACAGAACTCTAACATTAATGTTGTTCAGCTTGACTTTCATCTGGGGATTTGGTGCTAACATCCACAAATGAGGGAGACCATTTGCTGCTTGTTTTTCTGGGACTGTGTTACTTCACTTAGCATAATGGCTTTGAGTTGCATCCAATTACTTGCAAAGTTCATGGTGTCATCTTTCTTTACAGCTGAGTAGTAATCCATTGTGTAGATGTACCACATTTTTGTCATCCACTCATCAGTTGAGGGGCATTTGGATCGGGTTCAGCTGTTCGCTATTGTGAAGAGAGCTGCAGTAAACATGGAGGTGCATGTATCTTTGTGGTAGGACGAGTATTGGAGTACTGTAGGTATATAACCAGGAGTGGTATGCCTGGGTCAGGTGGTAGGCTCATTTTGAGTCTTCTAAGGGTTTCCACACTGCTTTCCATAACGGTTGTACAAGGTTACATTCCGACCAGCAATGGATGAGTGTTCCCCTTTCCCCACAACCTGTCCAACACAGTTCTTAATAAGGAATGGATTAAAGAAGAAATTAATAAAGAAAGAAAAGTGTTACTGGAAATAAATGGAAATGAGAATGAAACACAACAAAACCTCTGGGAAATATTGAAAGCAGTCCTAACAGGAGTTTATAGCTATCTTTGCCTCCATTAAAAAGTCAAAAAGAAGCTCAGGGATAGTGTACACACCTTTAATGCCAGCACTTGGGAGGCAGAGGCAGGTAGATCTCTGTGACATCAAGACCATGTTGGCCAATATACTGAGTTCCAGGCCAGCACAGGCTACAGGGATGCCCTGTCTCAAAAAGACATACACACACACACACACACACACACACACACACACACACACAGATTCAGAAAGAGCACATGGAAATGACTTAACATTACAACTTAAGACTCTGGGAAGGCAAGAAGAAACCAACCCCAAACCTACAAGAGGAGCAGAAATAAGAAATTTATGAAATAGAATCCAAGGGAGCGGGATGACAAACCAAGAAACACAGACACAACAATAAACATCTAGGAGCGAGTTTTTTGAAAGGATAAACAAGACAGACAAACCATTATTCTTACCAGCTTCTCCATGGCTATGCAGGGATTTTGTCTGGCTTGAATTTATGGGAGTCTTGTGCCTGCCATTAACATTGCTGTGAGTTCATAGGAGTAACTATCAAGCTGTCTGGAAAATTCTGTTACCTTGTGGTCCTCCATCACCTACAATCTTTCCATCTCCTCTTCTGCAGTGATTCCTGAGCCTTGGGAGGCAGAGGTTTGATATAAATGTCTTATCCAGGATAGGCATTTTGTGGCCTCTTATTCTCTAGGGTTGGTTAGTTGTGGATCTCTGTTAATCACCATCAGCTGCATGAGGAAGTGCTTCTGCTGAGAGGTGAGAGATGTGTTAATTTATGGATATCATAATAAGTCATTAGGAGTTGGTTTAATACTGTGCCCATTTAGTGGAATAATAGTAGTATGCTTTCCCCTATGGCCTGTGATTTGTCCAGGCACAAGTCCCTAGATCTGATATCAGTGGCAGGTATGGGCTCCATTTTGTGAAATGGACTTTAAACCCGATCGTAAAGTGATTGGTTACTCCTGCAACATTCCTGGTATTATTGTGCCAGTGGGCATGTCTTGCCAGACTAGTCATTACTGTATCTCACAGGATTCACAGCTAGTAAGTCCATGGACACAATTATCCTGAATGAGGTAACCCTGACCCAGAAAGATAAATGTCACACAATCTTTCTTATAAGTGGATTTTAATTTTGAATCCTTAGATATGCCTGTTTCAACTGAAAAATCCGTAGAAGCCAGAAAACTAATAAGGTGCTCTGAGGTGGGGCTTCGTAGAATGGAAGGGAGAATGTACTGATATAAAGGGTAGAGGGAGATATTGGAGTGAGAAGTGTTAAATGCTTGGGGAGGGAAGGAGAGGACAGGCCTGAGGAGAGACTGTGGGGAGGTAAAACTAACACTAAACCCCTTAAGAAAAAGTCATAGAAACCTATCATTATAGATGGATCTTAACATATGCACATAAGCAATATAAAAAGAAATTAAAAGAAATTACCCTATAAGAGGGGGCCACTACCCATGCCAGACACCGTAGGCTAGCAAAGAGAAAGCCAAATGCCAGAAAGAGACTCCCTCTTTTGAAGCTGATTGGTTTGAGTTTATTGTTGAGTTTTGAGAGATCTTAGTATAAGTCATTTGTTGGATTTGTGGTTCATAAAGTCCACTTCCCATTCCATACAGCATTAGATCTTTCATAGAACGGAAGTTTTCAGTTTCTACAAAGAATGGTTTATCAATTCTTCCTTCTAATCATTGAAGTTTTGGTACCATATTGAGAATCCTTTGCCAAATCTTATATTCTGAAAACTTGTTTTCTCCTATGTTTTAATTTAATTTTTTTTTTTTTTTTTTTTTTTTTTTTTATGGTTTTTCAGACAAAGGATCTGCCCTGTAGACCAGCGGTCCTGGAACTCACTCTGTAAACCAGGCTGGCCTTGAACTCACAAAGATCCGCCTGCCTCTGCCTCCTGAGTGCTAGGATTAAAGGCGTGAGCCACCATGCTCAGCTCCTATGTTTTAATTTTAAACCATTGTAATTATTTGTGTAATACTTAAGCCTGTGGTATATTTTGAATTATTTTTCATTAGGTACAGGATTTAGATTAAACTTATTTACCTATATATATACAATTGTTCTCACATAATTTGTTGAAAAAGGCATTCTTCCTTCAGTGAATATTTTCATTTCATTTTATCATTATTTTATTTCAGTACTTTTTTTTTACTTTGTGTGTGTGTGTGTGTGTGTGTGTGCGCGCGCATTTGTGTGTGTGCATCTGTGTGTGTGTGCATCTGTGTTTGGGGAGGCCCATGTGGAGATCAGAGAACAACTTTTGGAAGTCAGTTCTCTTCTTGCACCAGGTGGGCCCTGGGGACTGAACTTAGGTCCTCAGGCTCCCCAGCAAGAGCCCTAACCAGCAGAGACATCTCCCCAGCCCTGTTATTTTAATTTCTTGAGATAGTGTCTCGTGTAACACAGGCTAGCCTCAAACTCATTATGTAACCAAGGAAAATTTGAAGTGTTGATCTTCCTGCATCTACCTCCCAAGTACTGGAATTATATTCATTCAACACCTCACCCAATTCCACTGAATATTTTTACATTGTTTTCCAAACTTAATTGTAGGTAATTCACTAGGTCTAATCTAGGTTCCCTGTTCTGTCCCACTGAACTCCATCAGTACTGTATAGTATTGATTCTTGCAACTACATGATGTCACATACTTCATTACTGAAACTTTCCTCTGTAATACTCTTTTCTGAACTGTATTGTTAATGTGTTTTCCTTTACATATGCATTTTAGAAAAGTATGGTCTATCTATATGTATATCTATAGCTATATCTATAGCTATATCATCTATATCTATATCTGATATCTATCTATATCTATATAGCTACACCAAAATCCCACAACAGCCTAGCTATGGTTTTGACAGAAACTTTCTTTTTTATTTATTTATTTATTTATTTATTTATTATTTTTGTACGTGTATGAATGTACTGTCTGCATGTAGGATTGTGCACCCATGTCGTGCAATGCTGCGAAGCTCAGAAGAGGGTGTCAGATTCCCCTGGAACTGGAGTTCTCCTGGAATTGGAGTTACAGACGGTTCTTAGCCGCCATGTGGGTGCTGGGGGAACCCACATGAACCCGGGTCCTCTGCAAGAGCAGTCAGTGCTCTTAACCGCTAGGCTATCTCTCCAGCCCCTGACAGAAACTTTCTAAACTTACATATCAACTTGGAGAAAACTGCCATCTTTAATATGCTGCCTTGTAATTCTTAAACCATCATGTGTTAGCATGTTTATTTAGATGTTTTCTTTTAATCTTTTCAATATCACTGTGAGGTTTTCAGCATATAGATCCTAGATACTTTTGTGAGATCTATTTTTTATTTTTATTAAATTTTATTTATTCTGCACACGTGTGCATGTTGTGTGTGTGTGTGTGTGTGTGTGTGTATTTATGCTTGTGTTTGTATGTAATAGTCAGGTTATCAGGCTGGGCAGCAGTTGGTTGCCTTTAGCTCTGAGCCATCTCACTGATCCTATTTTCTGAGATTTATACCTAAATATCTGGCAGATTTTGCATTTAGTCATTGAAATACTATTTAATTATGGTTTATGGATGGTCGTTCTTAGTTACATAATCACGTTTGACTAAATGCACTTTCTGTATTACATCCTGAAACTTTGCTGATTTACCAAGTCAGAGTCTATTGCAGACTCCTCGGGATTTGGTGCCAAGACAGTCCTGCCATCTGTGAGAGGAATACTTTCATTTCCTCCATTATGACCAGTATGTTTTAGCTGCTTTCTGGTCATTGTGAACTGGCTAGGACTTCCAGTGCCTTGTTTTAACAAAAATGCTGAGTACAGACATTTTTACCTCACTCCTGATTTTGCAAGGAAAGTATTTGATCTCTCATAACTATGGTGTATTTACTGTAGGATTTTTGTAATGTCTTCTACTAGACAAAATGTTGCCATCTGTTTCAATGAATTTGTATCATAAATCGTTGACAAATATTTGTGTATCAATTGTTTCTATCCTTTTACCTTTCTTGTTTACTTATTAATAAGGTAAAATATACTAATTCACTTTCAAATCAATTTTTAGCTGGCCTAACCAAACCAGGTTGGAATCCATAGAATAAACTCTGCTTGATTTGGATGTATAATTCTGGGTGGGTAAATGTACGTGTATGTGTGTGTGTGTATGAGTGCACATCTGCATGTATGTATGTTTGTGTATATGTGTGCATATGCATATGTGCATGTATGTACTTATCCATGTGTGTATATGCATGTGTATGTATGAATGAGTATATATGTATGAAGGAATGTATATGCATATGTGTGTGCATTTATCTGTGCATTTAATGTGTATATGTGTAGGTGTATATATTTATATGTATTACTAATTTTTTTTTAATTTATTATTTTTTATGTGTATGAATGTACTGTCTGCATGCAGGTTAGTGGACCCATGTCATTCAATGCCACAGAGGTCAGAAAAGGGAGTCGGATTCCCCTGGAACTGGAGTTAAAGACGGTTCTCAGCCACCATGTGGGTGCTGGGAATCGAACCTGGGCCCCTTGCAAGAGCAGTCAGTGCTCTTAACCACTGAGCCATCTCTCCAGCCCCATTACTAATTTCTATGTGTTATGGATATGTCTCATAGTGCTGGGAATCTCACAGACACTTATTCTGTGTATTTGACCAGTTGGGGAACTCTCTATCTGTTGTAAAAAGAAGTTTTTTGATGAGTGGTGAGAGGTATACTTATCTATAAACATAAGGCCTCATATTTAGAATACAGTAAGAAATTATGTTGCTCTAGGAAAGTGACAAAAGTAGATTTTCTGACTATGTTCATGGTACCACACATGAGCTCTCTGTTACTGAGTAGACCTTACATCCCCTGAGAGATAGAGATACGGGGAGAGTGGTAGACAGAGGTTATCAAGAAGGAAAGTGTAAAAATAAGCCCACTGTAACTGTGGTGGGAGGAAGGAGGGTTATCACAGTGCAGGTATGCACTCATCTCTACACACCCTCAGATCTCATATTCCCCAGATGATCTGCCTCGTTCCTTCCACATTCCACATTGCATTTATTTCATATGTGATGCCCAAAAATCTTAGTTCTGCCTACGAGAGAAAAGGAAAGTAGTACATCTGTCTACCTCCCCAGGAGCTAATGACAATGTTCATTATTTTAAAGACAGATTTTACTTGGCATCCAATTGTTTTATTCCTACAAAGAAAGAAGAAGATAAATCTATTAGAAATTTTCTTTCATACCTACCTGCACAGAGGAGTCGCAACTGCACCTCCACTCTTCACAGGCTCCACTGTATTGTTCCTGTGTCACTAAGCTGACGCTATCAGCTTAGAGAAGGAAGTGTTTATTCTGCTCCATTCAGTGTTATAACTGTGGCAGTGAAGTCATAGCAACAGGGACCTGAGCACCTGTGGGACCGTGTCCATACTCAGGAGAGAGTCCCGACTGCTGGAGCTCAGTTCGCTTCTTTGTTGATTCAGTCCAGGATCCTGGCCTGTGAAAAGGCACAGAGCACAGTTGGAGTAGGTCTTCCCACCTTAACTGAAAGACGGTAGAAAGTCCCCGACAGACATGCTCAGAGGTCGGTCTCCCTAGAAGCTCTAAATCCAATCAATTTGGCGATTGAGATTAACTATCACAGCTGTCACAATGAACTTCATCTCTTCTTTGTTCTTAAATCTCCTGGAGTTCTTTGACTTCTTAAACCATTCTCAAATTCTCAGCATACTCTTATTTGGTATAAATCAGGTGATAAATACCTTTGGCTCATCCTAGTTATCATCATAGGATTCTGGGATATGTGAGCATCTTAACAAACTCTGCATGTGTTTTTCCGATATTCTGAAAGCCCTCAGTTACACTTAAATTCCATAGAGACCCAACATAGCCACCCACCAAACCGCCCCAGTGACCCCCTGACCACTCTGGTTCCTAGTAAGTAAAGGACTCTAGAGTTTGAAGTCATTTAACCTTAGGAAGGAAAAGTCCTGGGTTCTGGTGGAATGGATCAACAGTGCAGCTGTCCCTTATCAGACCCGTCTGTGTCCAACACAAATTAAAGCAGTGTATCGCAGGGGAGATCCAAGTCAAGGATGTGCTCTGTAGACCAGGTGAGAGAGATGCCGGGTGTCTGGCTGAAAGTTCAGAAAACTGGCCCAAAAACTGGCCCAAAGCCAGTTCACGTCTTCACTTCAGCTAGTCTTCCTTAAAATTCCAAATGCCTTCAACACAGTATTAAAAAGCCTTTCCTTCCCTATCCCTTTTCATCAACCTGACATGATCACTTCGTGCTTCTGTAGCACTAAGGTCACCGCTGAGGAAATCTCACATCAAGATCCTAAAATCCTTCAGAGAAAATACATTTTGAGACAAAATATCCACTACATTTTCCCAGATGCCTCCCAAATTTTCTCAGAATTATTTTTCCCTTGCAGACAGCCATACTCTTAGCATCAGACTCACTTCTTCTGTCCTTCATCGATCTCTGTGAGGACGGCATGAACAGGAACCAGTTGACAGAATGCACGAGCTGGACCTACTTCATAGCTGTCAAGATGAAGGACAATGGACAGTCACTTCATCTTGAATCAGTCCCTGGCTCTGTCATGACATATCTTTAGAATATGCCATGGTCATTATCTTTGGGAAATGTTTAATTCTTGAGTGTAAATGGCATAAGCTAAATGAGATAGGCCCGCCTATACCTCCTGGTAAAGTTCACTCAGCATCTCAAGAAGCGAGGTACACACATAAAGATGAGAAAGTACAGAGTCGGCAGCTTCCGTCATGCACAGTCCTCATGACGTAGTGTGCCCTCGCAGAGTCCTATGCTACCTCACAGACAGAGAGAACAGAGATCCAGATTGTCAGGTAAGTGCACTCCAAAATGCCATTGGAGGCTGAGAACTGGCCCAGCGACTAGGATGGAGGCAAAGAAGCCTTGGGAAAAAGGAGGGTGTACAGTACCAACATAGAGCGCTCCTGGATGTCTTTGAATCCTAACTTCCCCATACAATAAAAGCTGACATTGTAAAAATAGGACTTTGGAGAGAAAGCTGGGCAGGAGAGGCATACAATAATTAGCATTTTCTTTTCTAAAATATTTTTTTTAATTTTATTTATTTATTTTTGTATGTGTATGAATATACTGTCTGCATGTAGGTTTGTGCACCCATGTCGTGCAATGCCGCGGGGGTCAGAAGAGGGTCTCGGATTCCCCTGGAACTGGAGTTCTCCTGGAATTGGAGTTTCAGACTGTTCTCAGCCGCCATGTGGGTGCTGGGGATCGAATCCAGGTCCTCTGCACGAGCAATTGGCGCTCTTAACCGCTAGGCCATCTCTCCAGCCCCCAATAATTAGCATTTTCTAAGATATCATGCACCTCTGATATTGAGAGTCCTCAAATTTAGCAGAAGTTAGAAGGAATCAAGCCCTTTTCCAAGGCTAAAAATCTAATTTAGTCGACAGCTTTTGGAACCAATACCAGGTGGATGATGACGTAAAATGGGTGAGCCAGATTTTCACAGCATTTACTTTTGGTTTTGTGCATCACACAAAGCACCAGAGGAAAGAACATTTGCAAAAATAAAGCAAATAAGCCCAGAACAACCTGGCAATAATATCTAAGTCTTGAACTGGTTCAAACTGGAACTCCTCTGAGGTGTCTGTGCTGTCTCACACAGTCAAATAAAAAACGAGTGTGCCTTCCAACAGGCAGCCAAATTGTGCATCCTGCCTCCGGCAGATAAGCCTTCACGGTTGTACAATGCTGTCTAGCAGGTAAAAGGAAAACCACTGATCCCGCTGAGCAACCCACAATTCGACTTGAACGGGAAAATACCAGATGGATTGAAAGTGACAGACCTAATAAGCAACTTCCAGAATCTGCATGAACCTAATTGCACAAAATCCTTAGTGCAGCTGCTTCTATTTGCTTCCTCAAATTCTTAAGCCAAACAACCTAGATCAGAGCCTCTCGGCATGCTCTTGAGCTGCCCGAGCCATCTTAAATGGACTGTCGGATTTATCTGAACCACGGCTCCAATTAGGAATTATTAAGGGAGCTTGCCGATATTCTGCAGAGAAGAATGTCAATTAAGGATATTGGTTGTGTTTCTGCCTCATATATTATATTTTCAATAATTCTGTCACTGAGATTTCTTAAAAGAAACATATTTTCAGTTAATGAAATAATAATGATCAATGCCTTGAATCCCAAGATATGTGATTCAAAAACCTTTAGCATACTTTCACCGAGAAGCATGTGGTTCCTCAGAATTAGACACACTCAAGGATTTGAGGCTCTGTTTAACTTGATCCCCCACTGTTTTGCCTGTATTCTTAATTTCCCTTTCACAAATAACATCATGTACTGAAAAAAGTCAGGAGGTGGTAATGAAATGGCAAGTCCTCCTAGCACTCCGTCCTGTTCAGTACACTGTCCTCATTCCATGAAGTCTACCACTGATGTTTGCAACAGACTATTTGTGTTCCCCCCAAATAGATGTTGAAATCCTGAAACCCTAATCCTTGTGTGATGGTCTTAGGGGTCAGGCCTTTGACAGATGATTAGGTCACGAGGTTCTACCATCATGAATAGAATTTTCATTCCTTTAAAAACAAAGACTTTTACAGTTCAACTTCTCTTTCACTAGAGACAGTATAGAAAGAAGATGGCCATCTAAATCCAGGAATCAGACCCTCCCCAAGTCCTTAAATCTTCCAGTAAGTGGTGTTAGATCTAGAAAGGCACAAACCCCAGATAAAAGACAGGCACATGAGGCTTAGTCACTCACTGGGGTTTGCCCCTTTATAGATCTAACAAGTGGGTTTAGCCTAGCCAGACTTTGGAATTCTGAAATACAAAGTTCCCTTGTCAGCAAGCCACCCGATCCACTGTATGTCGGTTATGGCAATCCAAGTAAACTAAGGCAGTGTTCTATTACAGACTATCCAAGGCTGTTCCAGAAGGAATCTTTACTCTTTGTCGTGGAGGCCCTGTGGGATTAACCACAAAGCCTACAGCACTGTGAGTGAAGCTTTACTGCAATCTCAAAAACCTGACAGAGTAACTAATGTGAAAAAATAAACTCCAGGGGCTGGAGAGATGGCCTAGCGGTTAAGAGCGCTGACCGCTCTTACAGAGGACCCGGGTTCGATCCCCAGCACCCACATGGCGGCTGAGAACCGTCTGAAGCTCCAATTCCAGGAGAACTCCAGTTCCAGGGGAATCCGAGACCCTCTTCTGACCTCCGCGGCGTTGCACGACACGGGTGCACAGACTTGCATGCAGACAGTACATTCATACACATACAGAAATAAATAAAAAAAATAAAAAAAATTAAAAAAAAAGAAAAAATAAACTCCAGAATCTCTTTAGAAACATAGATGAGGAGCTGGAGAGATGACTCAGCAGGTAAAAGTGCCTACTGCCCTTGCAGAGGACCCCAGTTCAATTCCCAGCATCCACATGGCAGCTAAGAACCGTTTTTAACTCCAGTTCCAGGGGAATCCAATGCCCTCTTCTGACCTCTGCAGCATTGATTGCAGGACACGGGTGCACCAACCTACATGCAGACAGTACACTCATACACATAAAAAATTAATTTAAAAAAGAAACATAGATAAGTCAAAGAATTGGGCATTACTTTTAATTTCTTTGTCACCATCACCATGCACAGTAGTAAGTTCTTAATGAAGACCCAGCATCAGTCCTGACAATGAACTTAATGTACAGCCAAGGTCTAATATCTGCAAGGGATTTGCTTTATAAGCAGCAGAACTTGTATGGTTTTGCTTGTGCATTATACACTAGCCCTGCCCCCTTTCCTGGGAAAGCAATTATACTTATCTGCCTTAGATTTCTGAGGAGCATCCACACTGATTCCTCTAATAGCTCTGCCAATTTACATCCCCACCAGCAGTGATAAGAATTCCTCTTTCCCCATGTCCTCATCAGCATTTGTTGTCATTTATGTCTCTGATGATAGCCATTGTGACTGAGGAGAGATGCCATCTCAAAGTAATTTGAATTTGCATTTCCATGAAGGCTAACAGTGTTGAACGCTTTATTGGCCATTTGTATTTATTCTTCTGAGAACTGTCTATCCAATTCATTAGCCCATTTATTAACACACAATGATTTATCCAACTGAAAAAAAGAAAGCAATCATGACATTTGTAGGAAAATTGATAGATCTGGAAAGTATTGTGTTAAGCAACATGAGTCAGACTCAGAAAGACAATTGTTACATCTTGTGTGTGTGTGTGTGTGTGTGTGTGAGAGAGAGAGAGAGAGAGAGAGTTTAAAATGGAAAGATCAAAGCCTGGAAAGGTAGTGATGATACAAGGGGAATAAAACAACATCTTTTATATTTACTTTTTCCTCACCAAAGAATTTCTCTCGCCCTAGGTAATATTTCATCAAATGTGTTCATTTAGTTATTCACTCATTTATCAAATGCATATTGGCACCAAACAATGTGTCTGGCTGTATTCTTATCACTGGGATTCTAGCAGTGAACAAAATAAGTTAAAACTCCAAGCAGTGATAACAGAGAACAAACACACACATTGTAATGACTTGTCTGGCAGTGCCAAGGTTCAAGGAAAGGATAGCAGAGTGGGGATGGATGGGGAGGGTAGGAATGGATGGACGGGGAGGGTGAGGCTCACCCTTGTAGAGTTAGTCCAAAGAGGTGGCATCTGAGCAAAGATCAGAATGAAGAAAGGTGGTCTCCGTGCAAAGATTCAGGATGGAAGGAAGTATGTTAGCAAAACCCAGCTGGAGAGAAAATGAGCCGGAACAGAAAGGTCACTATGAACAGAAAAACAGGCTCAGAGAGGGGGTGGCAGCAGAAGGTCCATAAGTTTGCATGCGACTATGTACTAGGGTCTGTATGGGCTAGGAACACTGCAAGCTGTGGACTAGAGCCATGCATTTGTTTCATTTTAACATGTATCATGTATGTATTACTCTGTGGTTGGTAGAATAAACTACAATGGAAAAAATAAAATAAGAAACAAAAATAAAAAAACTAAAATAAAAGAACAAACTCAAAATAAAGTAAATTCAGCATTTGAAGACCAGGGGCTGGGGTGTTCTGCAAATGGGCAGCATATATAGACAACCCATGCTAACTGAAGCTGTCTCCCCATCCTGAATACATGAGACTTGGATAAGCTATTTCAGCCCTATCTATGCCTCAGTTTCCTCAATGGCAAATACTCCAACATTTCTAAGAATGATCTGAGTAAATTTCAGTTAACCACTCCACATGCTCAGCAGTGTAGACTAAAGACCACAGAAAGGCCTGGCATGTGTTCTTCCTAGCCTTATGGAGGCTCCTGATTAGCACTCATAGATTCTCTTTCTCAAGTCTAAGAAAGCATTTTGGTTTGAGTTACACCCTTGTCTTCTTCCCCAAGACCACATAGGATTGTCAGTGTCCAGCCCTCAGTTGGTATCTGTTGAAACAAATCATTGTCAAGATGTCAAAAAATCAGTGTATTCCTGAAAGACCATGGCCTTCACCCAAACGGATGAATGAATCATTGGCAGGTGTCAAAAATCAGGATATGCCTGAAAGGCCATGGGAACCAGGCAAACCTACTCCAGTGTTATTTCTGATTATTCAAAAAATGTTTAGGGACTGACTGGGTCCCTACTCCAAGGTCTAAGTGAAGGACACAACATAAGAAACTCCTGTGATTAAACAGCTTCTTTCCCTAGCCCTCTATCTATAGAAAGAATTGTGTGTGTATTTGTGCTACAGATGACATCTCTGCTAACAAATTTCAGTGTTTAATACTAAGTATCAATAGTTCCATATCTTAATAATAGAATAATAGGATTTCTGTACTAACTACCAATGCACAGTTAGGACAACACTTTGGCTCTTCCAATAAGCCTGCTCTGGATAACTTCAGGAACTCTTTCTAACAGTATCAATTACTGTTTCTTCTCTTTTGGCTTTCCTCCCCTCCTGTTAAGCAATTGTCTATTTATTTGCTCCTTTGAATTTCCTTCAGCATTAGAAAGGTCAGCTATTGGTCCTAGTGGGTGATCATCCCAGGCTTAAAAGAAATACCCTGTGATGATTGTACCCTACTCCTTCAGGAGAAGCCACCTGTGGCCTGAACATCAGAGCCTTCCACTTAGTAATTCATGGAACATCATAAAAACAGTGTGAAGGTGCTCGTTTATACAGCTGGGTGAAGTCACCTATTTGTTCCTTTACTATGCAGATTTTCATGCAATGATATTAATGAGTGTCCTTAAAGGAGTCAAGCTAAGCATTCATGATGGGCCAAATTTTATGTTTTCTTACAGTGTGTGCTGCCCTTGAAATGCTGATGGTTGGTTTCAGAGTTATTTTGGTTTGGTACAGTTTGGTTTGGTTTGGACTTTTTTTTTCATGAGTTTGCTCACATACTGAAGAAGCCGTGTCATATTTAATCTAATAAGAGCAGGAGGAGTCACAGCCATCCCTCTGGTCTTACTGAATTTATTTGTTGAAAGGATAGCATTTATGTTATCCTGAAATGATAAACTTGCTGGATTAGATTGCTTTCCTTTACTTTCTTTTTTGTCTGTGTATGTGTGTGCATGTGTGTGTACGTGGCTGGGTGTGGGGGACAAAGGATAATGTGTAGTGTCTTCTTCAATTGCTCTTTGTCTTATTTTTTGAGACAGTATCTTTTGTTGAACACAAAGCATGCTGATTCTCATAGACTAGCTGTCCAGGAGGCACTGGGGCTCTTCTGTATTCCCAGAACTGGGACTACAATCCCATACCACTGTGCCCAGCTTTTCTACATGGGTTCTGGGGATCAAATTTGATCATCATTTTTTTTCATAATTGCAGGGTTTCTGCATAATTTTTTTTGCATTTTTGTGTATTCCATACATAGCACCTCAATCAGTCTTAATCACCTTTATACTACCTTGTCCACTGGCGCCCTCCCACAGCCCACCACCCCACTGGAATTCATACATTCTGTCATTTGTGTTAGGGCCTATTTGTCCCCAATTAATCCTCCAAGCCATTCCTCAGTGCAAGTACCTCCAGTGAGCTCTAATGAGTCTTTCCAGAGTCCTTCTCTTTATGAAGGCCAATTATTTCTCACCCAACGGTAATTAGTTGTCTATATTTCTTCAGCTACCATTGGGTTCTGCTGCCCGTTTTCACACTTCCATGTTGGGATTTTATCTGCTTGAGTTTGCATGAGTCTAGTGCATGCTGACACCATTGCTATAGGTTCATATGAGCAGGGTCCCTGGAGCTTGTAGGACTCTATTTCCATACGGTCTTACACCACCTCCCTGGCTCTCACAATCTTTCTGCCCCCTCTTCCACAATGTTCCCTGATCCCTGGGTAAGTGAAGCTGACTATAGGCGTCTTGTCCCTGGACCCACACTCAGGTCATCATTCTTACATAGTATACCTTTCCAACTGAGCCATCTCCCTGAAACCACTTATTTTACATACTATTTCAGAGCTTTTTTAAAAAAGTATCAGTCCAAGCTGGGCGTGGTGGCACATGCCTTTAATCCTAGCACTTGGGAGGCAGAGGCCAGCCTGGTCTACAGAGTGAGTTCCAGGACAATTACAGGGAGACCCTGTCTCAAAAAAAAAAAAAAAAAAAAAAAAAAAAAAAGTATCAATCCATAAGATTATTTTGTTCAGTTAAACAAATATCCTCCTTCATTGTCCAGTAAAAAGCAGAGGAAAAAAAGTAAGAGCAATATGGAAATGCCATAGTATCCCATGGCTTTGCATGTTTTTTAAGTAGAGTTCAAATTACAAAAAAAGAAGACCTAGGATGACCATATCATTTATCCAAAAGAGGTGTCATAAATCTCTGCACATCAAGCATTGGCTTTCTTTTAAGACTTAATTTTCAAAAATATTAATGCTCAGAATCTATATTACTATAGGTCCCACCGCATTCTACATTGACTCTGAAGAAAGGAGAAAAGTAACATATATGAACAAAGCCAGCAGCTCTCCCATCAGCCATTGCTTACAAGACCACCCTGGAGCCATCCACTCCATATAGATTGTTGACAGGCTCATTCATAATCTTTGCCAAGTACACAGAACTCCTGAAGGCTTTGAAAGATGTCCCTAGATAATCAAGAAATATGTGTAAATATAAAGTTCTTCATTTCATATGTTCTAGAGTAAAAGAGGTAACAGCTCAGAATATTGGAAAAGGAGAATTTTGCAGAAAGAATTAAACATACACTGTAGCTAGTTGTCCTCCATGATTCATTCATGAAATTTCTTTTCATGGATGGGTAAGTCCACAGCTAGTGAACACACAGGAACAAGTGTCATTTTGTGTGTGTGTGGGTGTGTGTGTTCTTTGTGGGCACATGTTTGTTTGCAGCTTGTACACATAGAGGCCATACATACAAGCTCAGTTGCTATTCCTCAGGTGCCATCCACATTTTTTAAGAGGGTCTCTTACTGGGAGCTGGGGCTGACTGATTAGAAGAGCAATCCTGGAAATCTGCCTGTCTGTGTTTATCTTGGGCCAGGATTGCAGGCATCTTACAACCACACCAGGCTTTTTGTACATAGGTTCTGAGATTGAGCTGAGATAGTCATGCTTGTAAGACAAGCACTTCAGGGACTGTCTCCACAGACCTAAGTGTCCCTTTGGATATTAACAATGGTTACTGAGGCCCTTTCCTTGGCTCAGCATAATCACACTGAAGCAGAAGACACAGAAACATAATAGACATGAACAGGTCCCTGTTCATGGGAACTTAAAGAACAGTAGCAAAGGGATTGGAACTTGGCCTAGCAAGGTCAAGACCCCAGGTCTAATCCTCAACACTAAAGGACTGAAAAAAGCACATTAGTGTAGGATTCACAAGAATATGATCAAATCTTGGAAACTCTCTGTTCAAGAAAGCTAAGGTGAGCCAGCATGGTACTGTATCTCCTTGCTGACAAGAGAGCAAATATGGGTAGATCTCTAACATTTATTGTCCATGAACTGATGGATTTCAGATTCATTGAAAAACCCTGCCTCAAAAAATTAAAGGTAGAAGATAGCCAGACAGGAAAGGAAAGGCATCCAGGGTCGACCTCTGGCCTTGCATGGTGGTCAGGTGCATGTACACTTACACATGTATCTATCCCCTCACTAACAATTAACACAGAGAGAGAGAGAGAGAGAGAGAGAGAGAGAGAGAGAGAGAGGAAGAAGGAGGAGGAGGAGGAGGAAGAGGAGGAGGAGGAGGAGGAGGAGGAGGAGGAGGAGGAGGAGGAGGAGGAGGAGGAGGAGAGAACAGTTAAGGTGAGACCTTGGAGAGAGGAGGCCGAGACTGTACCTAGAGTTCTGGTGTGGTTGAGAATAGGAGAAAAGTGATTTGGAAGCACGTGTTTTTCATCTCCTTCTTCAAAGAAACCAATTATCTAGAGATGGCTTAATCTGCCAATTAAGCCCAGAACCACGAAACCTGGAGCATGGGTGCCAGCTCCTGAAACACTACTGGGTCATGATGTGGCATGATTCAAGTTGCTGCTCCCAATCAATATCACCCTCAATTTCGTCATCAGCAAAATCAGAATAACCTCTGTATGCTTTGCAAAGCAGAGATAATTAACATTTATGACAAATGAGGAATTACATAACGGGTTATGTAAATGCCTAATAGCAAGAGCTGCTTTGCCTGTAGCTTTGACATGAAAACAGATCTGAAAATACAAAAGGAAACAAATGCACCAAGTATGGTTTTAAAAAATAAAATAAAATAAAGCCGGGTGTGGTGGTGCACGCCTTTAATCCTAGCACTTGGGAGGCAGAGGCAGGTGGATCTTTATGAGTTCAAGGCCAGCCTGGTCTACAGAGTGAATTCCAGGACAGCTGGGGCTACAGGGAGACCCTGTCTCGAAAAGACCAAAATAAATAAATAAATAAATAAATAAATAAATAAAATAAAAATGAAAAAGCTGCTGAGAATAGAGGGTCCTGAGCAAGAGGAAGCCCCTCCGGCAGCCATAGGTGTGCTGAACTCTAAGTCTCACCATGGATTCTGCATGTGTAATGAACCTGGCCAGCACCAACTGAGCAGCCTGGAGAACTTAGCGGATCAGGATAAGTACTAGAGCTTGTCCTACTCCCCATAGGGGTGGTGTCATTTGCTGTTTTCACTGCTCTGACTAAAGGTCATTTGTTTAAGACCTGAATCTCTTCCACTATAATTTTCAATTGCTATACATAATCATTGAACATTTGTATTCAATAATTAGGAAAAGCAAACGTGATTCAATCTGGTCAAAGAAATCAAATGACCTTGAGAAAGTGAAAAGGATCATTTGAATTCAAAGAATCCTTTTTACTCCCATGTCTTACAGTGCCTTCTAATAGTCTATAATTATCTCTGTTGCCTTCACTCTGAACAAGGATGGGGGGAGTACAGCAGAGAATCCATGGCTACTCAAGGTCACAGTGGTAGACAAGCTAAGTGGGAGATTTGGAGTCAGAAACAGGAAACTCGTCTTCCTATTTTTGCCACTTCACAGCTCTTGGAACTTCACTCTGTATGAGAGAGAGAGAGAGAGAGAGAGAGAGAGAGAGAGAGAGAGAGAGAGCCAGAGGTCAACCTGAGATGTCATTCTCAAGGAACTGTCGACCTGCATTTTTTTTGGAGTCGGTCTTTCTGACTTGGCCTCACCCATGCTGCTTCTGTGAGGCTGGCTGGCCAGAGACCTGCAGGGACCTACCTGTCCGTCTCACCAGCACTGGGATTACAAGCGTGCACCACCATACTTTTATGTGGGTTCCGGGGATCAAACTCATGTCCTCACATTTGCACTCTGAGCACTTCTTCACCAGCACATCTTTGAACCCTGATCTGTCACATTAGCAGTTTCCTATGGAAACTGGAGCTCATGGATGTTGAAATGTTGGTTGTTGCTGATGTTCTCTTTGAGCATCTCTGAAATGGGTAAGCATCCTACCATATGATGAGATCGGTTAATAGGTAGCATTTATTCCTGCTTGGTCATCAATGAATTCATGGTATGTCTCAAAAGCCAAGGGTCTTGGGGTATAAAACAGACATTGATGATAACCAGCTAGAACAGGAATATGTGAGGGTGTCACAGGCATGGAAATATCACGTGGGCAGGTTATTAGCTTGGGAAGTTACTCTCTTCAACTAGATTCAGGTATCTGGAGCAAAAGCAAATCCAATCTGCCTATGGTGGTGGTTGTGGTTTAAATGAGCCCTGCCCCCCATGGGCTCATGAATCTGAATACTTGATCCCCAGTGGGTGGTGTTGTTGAGGGAGGTTATAGATCTCTCAGTTCTGGAGCCTTGCTGGAGGAAATACTTCATGGCTTTCCCATGAGTGGGCTTCGAGGGTTTACAGCCTTGTGCTACTTCAGGTCCACTTCCTTTGCTTCCTGTGTGCCACTGAGTTCTAATCTGTCACCTTCCTATTCCTGCTGCGATGCCTTCACAGCCATTAGAGACATCCAGCCCTCTTGAATCTCAAGCCAAAATAAACTTCCTTAAGTGGTTGTTGTCACAGCAACAGAAAAATAAGGCATACAGTGGAATGGCACGTGTAATCTCAACATTCTAGAAACTGAGGCAGAGAGATAACAAGTTTGGGGCTAACCTGGGATAATATAGCAGGACTCTGTCAAAACTGGGAAGGAATAAAGAAATAAGAAATGGAAAGCAGATGGACACAGAGGCTCACGGTTTTAATCCCAGTACTTGGGAGCCAGCGGCAGGCAGGATCTCTGTGAGACTGGGGCCAGCCTGGGATGGTGCATAGTGAAATTCTGCCTCAAAACAGAAACAAACAAAGCAAAAACAAGAGAAGGAGTGCAAGGAAAGAATAAGGGAGAGAAGGAGACAGTCAAGCGTCAAAACTGCTCATATTTTGGTACAGTCCTAACTTTTGAAATGCGTAGTTATTACAAATACCAGCTTTAAAGGTATTTGTAGTAACAACTTTAAAGGTATCTAGCTTGGAGTGGGAAGCTGGCTTCCCTGGGCCAGAGCAAACCAAACAGTCACAAGTTTCATAGAACAAGTCTCAGAAGTCTATTATTTAAGTCTGAATTCCATATTTGACAGTAAGGAAGTTTCCAATATACTTTTACTATATAAAAAAATAAATTTTAAATACATAACAGTGTTTCCAAATTGCTACTGTTTATTTTAAGAAATAAAACATTCATCATCTTAAAACCCTGCACTTCTGAGCACTGATTGCTGTGTGCTAGGGTAAGGTGGGGGCAGCAAATTATAGTCGATTCTGCAGCAGAGATAAACTGCAGCTGTTTTTAGTTCTGCTTCTGCAGCATCCGTGGTGGAATTCAGAATTTACTGAGAGCTAGCTTTTCTCATTTTACTGGCAAAGGAATTGTGGGCTTAATTACCCTCGGGGGTCCTGTGTAAATTATGTCCATAGATCTGGAGAAGGAAGATGGCAGAAAATAAATATTCAGCATCATTTATTTTAATGCAGGAAAAAAAAATCACCTCAACTGAGTCTGTATTCTCTACCCCCAGCCTGGAATCTGGGAGGAAGAAGAGATTTTCTCCAGGCCTGACACACGCTGCTTATCTTGGAACCCAGAACTCAACTTTCTCTCTCTCTCTCTCTCTCTCTCAATCTCTCTCTCTCTCTCTCTCTCCTCTCTAATATATTCATTCACCCTGACCCTCACAGGCTTCCCTTCTCTCTTCATCTTCCTTCCACACTTCTGGAATCTTCACTCTTGGAGGAAACCCTACGAACATTTGAGCAACTAACTGAAGAAATCAGGAAGAAAACCATCGCTGAATTAATTCATTTACTTCCACCCTGGAAACAAGGTCCAGCAGCATAATCGTATCTGACATTTATTGAGTGTTTGCTCCGCTATTTGTCTCGACCCTCACAATCACTATGAGGTCACACATCATAAGTACTCATAACACAGTGATCACAGCCCAGCCGTAACCCAGAGCTTAGATAAAAGGTATTCCAGACTGAGAAAGAACTACCCTAAAATGCTAGAAGGTGCTGCCTGCTTCTCGCCAAATTCAGGCTGTCTGAACTCAGAGCCCATACTTGTATCTAACTTAGCATATTTGCCTTCTGGAAGAATTTGGGACACAGGGGAGACACATGAAGCATACTTTAAAATTTTAAGATGGAAGAAAGAAACAGGAAGGTTGTCAGCTGTCCACACCCTGTCTGTGGTCAGCTCAGCTAGTATAATGGGAAATATGATGTTTTGACATACAACTCTCTCCTGGAGTTGACACTCAAACTCAAATTTCTCATTTGAAGCCTTGATCCCTTAGTTTAGTGCATTGAAGACTTCACCCAGAGCCCATGTCAGGTTGTCTTGTGAAATTAGCTCCATTTTAAGAAACAGTTTAGATTGACAGCATTCAAAACGTAGATGAAGGCAGTAGCCATCAGAGAGTGTTCTTACCAGGTGCAGGAGGCCAGCCTGAAGCTCCCTCAACAAGAGCACTGAAGTTTTTCCAAAAGCAACCCCACTAAGGCAATTGTGTGGGCGATGTCTGCATTTTGCGGAGAACCAGCAATCCCGCTGAGGAATTATATGGTTAATGTGCTAGAAAATCCTTTATAAAATAGCATTTCCTTTTCCGGCTTTCCAGCCTCCCACACCTGGGGCTCGCTGCCTTATGTGAACACGATGGCCTCACTGGCACCATCGGACTTCATTTCCATTGCAAAAGTGACAGACCATGTCATAACCACCCACCACCTCTTTGAAACCCACCCAGCAGTTTGGATACACCATCCAAGCAGAACATCTCCTTTATGTCACTAAGAGACCAGACCCTGCTATGCAAGGAATGACACCTAACCCACCCTCTACCAGCACTCCTCCAGGGAGGTTTACCTGCCTTGCCTTCTTACTCTTCCCCTTTCTTGCTAATCTCATGGATACTACTGTGAGAAGATATGAAAGTAGGATGTTTTACTTTCTCTACACACAGAATTATACTCAAAAGAGCCAAAGATAAATATTAAGCATTCTTCAACCTAAGCTCCATAGAGTTGTGTGTTTGCATTCCTTGTAGCTGACTGACTTGGATGCCAATGTGGCTATTGGGATGGGTTTATTTAGTATCGCAATTCTGTAATCTCACACACTACAGGAGAAGAAATTCTCTCTTATTATCTTGGGCTGCAAAGCACTAATGGAGAGCTGGTAAAATCCTTAATTAAGCACTAAAAGCTGATGCACAGATTCTGAAAGAAGCTAATGTTTGTACCTACTATTATCATCTATTCTCTTCTGGTGGACATTGCAGAAGATACTCCCCAGATCAAAATGGTAAGAGGCCATAAATATTAAAAAATGATGCGGCCACTTGCAAGGACCATCCGGTGGGTTACCTGGGCTCCAAAAGATGGAAGATAGGTTAACCTTAAGGAAAATGCCTTTAAAAAAATCCATTTTGGGGTTAGGGATAATGGCTTTGCAGGTAAATCACTTGCTGTGTAAGTGTAAGGACCTGAGTTCATGTACCCAGAATCTACACAAAGCCAGGTGTAGTTGCATGCATGTATAATCCCAGGAACGTGAAGACAGGAAAACCCCAGGAGCTTGCTGGCCAGATGGCCGGGAACACAAAGGTGAACACACTAGTCTCCAACAAGGTAGAATGCAGTGATAGACACTCAAAGTTGTCCTCCGACTTCTATGTGTACAACATGGTATATACATGTATCCACAATCAACCTGCACACATACACAAAATAGTAATCAATTTAACTAATTTTTCCGTATAGATGTGGTGTCATGTTGCTAGGAACTGGGCCCATGAGGAGAATGAAACAAAACTTTCCAAATAGACAAAACATTGTCAGCAGTTCTGTGTACAGCCTGGAATGGAATGAATGAGAGCCAGGACATCTAACCTAGGATGAGCCGAAGCTGGACATGAAGACCAATCTGGGGGCAGCCTGGCCGGGATTTGACTCATCAGCAAGCTCAGAATCAGCAATTTGTGTGTTCATCTGGGATCATGGTCTTGTGTACCTGACAGAGAGCCTAACTCAACTCAAGAAGCAATTGTTTTCTAAAGTCTGATTACAATAGGGATATATGAATACTTTGGAAAAATCTTTTATGCAAACTACTATAGCTTAGTATTAGGCTAAATCAGTCAAATAAATCTTTAGGGTAAACAAATCGAATTTTTAAGAAATGAAATGACCCATGCCATCCCTTCTGTCAGTCTTTGTTATGGTATGTAAGATAGGTCTGTATTATTACTATTTAGGGTAACTTTCCAGAAGCTTTGGAACTTCTCAAGTCAACAACAGATTTGACTTTCTAGTGGAAGAAAAAGAAAAAGAAAAACAGTCCTGACAGTGTATCCCATGAATGCAAAGTCCTGAAAATTAAAGAATGCCTAAAATATTCCTGTCAGTTCCCATTTTCCTCCAGAAAGCGTTCTTGTAGATGAACAGTTGCAGGGTGTTCTGCTTACAAAAGCCACCTCCAAGATGCTGAACTTGGCCAGACCACAGGCTTGCCCCAGGCTCAGAGACTAATAAGAATGGTAAATCAGCCTGGTTAAAGTTGCCCTCACTTATGCTTACCAGAAAACACCATTCAAGAGCCACACAGGACATCAGCGTGAATGAATGAGGCTCTGTTTCCATAGACATTCACAAAGCAATGGAGGTGGTCCCATCGTTCAGTGGAAGCAAGTTGTGTTTAGAAAAGTCCAGAATGAACATCTGGCTCACAGAGCAGAGGAGGAACATCGCTACCCTTTGCCCCTCTTTACTGTCAAGGAAATCTACCGCCACAATGAATTACATCATGGGTTGAATGGGCAGGCAGTTCCCCGTAGGCTCGTGTGTTTGAACACTGGACTCCAGCCCTGAGGTGTGTCCTTACTGAAGGAATGAGATCATTGGGAGCGAACCCTGAGTTTCTTAACCATGCCCTGACCAGTCCTGTCCGGTTTCCTACACCATGTGACTATCCACCTGACCCTTCTGCCATGCCTTCCTACCCAGATATTCAGTATCCTCTCAAACTGTAAAGTAGAACCAACTACAAAATCCTTCCTCCCTTAAGGTGCTTCTTGCTAAGTATTTGTCCATAGCAGCAGAAGTGGCTGATACTCTGAGTGTTTGCTTCTTCTCCTCATAATTGGATCTACTAAGACTTTCACTGCATCCAAGCAGGCAGTGGACCAGAGCGGATGAATTAAGCCCATTTTACATTTTTGAAATGCCATGAAAGAATGTGGATGTTACCAGAATACTTCATAAACATTTGTTTAAAGATCCATAGAGAAATCTGGTTTCTATCCATTTCTGGAGAATAAGGAAGGACAAGACAGATGCACTACATGACAGGCCTTTCATACCTGATATTATGTCCAACTGTCTACTGGAGCTAACAAAGGATATCATTGAGTACCAGAGAATACCCAGATAATAATCTAGCATCATGGCAAGCTTCCCAGGCTAGTGGATAAAGTTAGATTTTTCCAGAAAATGTTCGAATATTGTGTGCAAGCACTAGATACCAGAAGACCCCAAATATCCCTATTCCCCCAGTGTTTAAGAGCACGGCCTCAAGCTTTGCCCAGCTAGATCCTATGGAGAGCAAAACCCACGCTGAGCTCTAAGCTGCCAGGATGAAATGACATACAAAGGGAAAATGAGGGCACAGTGCTGAAGGCAAGGGTAAGAGAAGAGGACATGTGTAATACGGGAACAGCATCCGGAAAGCCCGAGCACAATATGAGATGCAGCTAGCGAGTGAAACAAAGGCCAGCCAGACAATATTTCACAAATACATTAGGAACAAGACAAAGGAGAATGTAGACCCACTAATTAGTAGGGAGGGAAAACAGATAGCAGATGCATCAGAAGGCTTGAGCTTTTAATACCTATTATGCTCTAGGCTTCACAAAAATGGTTAGCTCTCATCAGAAGCTGAGTATAAACCACAGTAATGAGCACATGGGGAAAAGGGGGAAATTTAAATGGAAACCAAACAGATTAGTAAGTACTTAGTCAAGCTAGATGGTTTCAAATCAGGACTTGACAAAAGTCATGGTTCTATAGCAACAAAAAATAGCTGGTGAAATGCAAGTTGCTGTTAAACGTGCTCTTAGAAGAGAAGGAAAGTTCAGATGAACAAGGAGAAGTAAGATGGCTGGAAACAGGAGTATTGGCCCATGGGTGAGAACACTATGGTGTTCCATAGTGTCCCCTACTATAGAACAGCCCAAGTGAGTTAGAGACGGAGAGTCATCCACCCTGAACCAATGGCAGAGATAAACAAACTCAACCATCAAGGGTACAAAAGCATTGGGGGTGAGTGCGTAACAGTGCCACATCCCAAAACCAGGTCTCTAAAAACGGAAGGCCAACTGGGAGTCTACAGTGGATTCTGGGAAGGTGCCCAGGCAGACTTCCGGAAAGATGAGTCAAAAGGGATGAGAATTTAGATTTCAGATCAATAACTTTTCATTCCCATTCTATATCATGTAATATAGTAAATACACCAAGTGTTTCAAAATTTCTTAGTAAGCTGCTTAGAGGGGACTCTTATTATGTAGATTCTAAGCTCTTGACTTCCTTGATGTCTCCTGGAAATGATCTAAAGAGGCAAAAGAAGAATGGAGGAACAGTTGTATTTTATTGATTGATGGATTGATTGATTTAGTTAGTTAGTACTTTGTTCATTTTATTTATTTATTTTGGAGGCAATGTCTTGCTATGTAGCCCTGGCTTGCCTGAAACTCACTATGTAACCCTAGCTGGCCTCAAACTCCTAACAAACCTCCTGCCTCAGCTTCTCAAGTGCTCCAATGAGCAAACATTACCTGCCGAGAGATTATGCTCATCTGTTCATTTACTCACCTAAGATCCACATCAATTATTGTTTTTTAATTTTATGTGTATGAGTGTATTGCCTGCATGTATGAAAGTGCATCGGGTCATGCAATGCCATGGAGATCAGAAGAGAGCATGGGGCCCCTGGAGCTGGAGTTATGGATGGTTGTTACATGTTTTGTGGGGACTCAGAACTGAACCTGGGTCCTCAACAAGTACAACCAGTGCTCTTAACCGCTGAGCCATCTCTCCAGCCCCAAGATGCAAATCTATACAATGCTTTGATTTGTTCACATGCAGATGCATGCTCTTCGGGCCACTACATTTGATTTTAATGTAATTTATCATATTATGTGTTATTGCATGGTATTCCAAGTAAGACTATGCATATACATGTACATATACATGATATACATATACATGTACATATCTTTCTATGCATATCTGGGAACATTTTAGACACCTCAGAATGAGCTTTTACTGATGACTTTTCTCATTGCTATGATAAAATGCTCAATATAAACAATTTATGGGAGAAATAATTTATTTTCACTCAAAGTTTCAGAGGTGCCCATTCATAATGACAGGGAGGATGTGGTAGAGCAGATCAGTTTAAGTCACATGGTCAGGAAATGGAGGAACAAGCCAGGACCCAAGGATGCCTCCCCATGACCTCCAGTAAGGTTCTGCCCCCTCTTTCACCACATCCCAATAATGCCTTCACAGTGTTAATCCATCCAAGATTAATTCATTAAGTCAGAGTCCTTATGACCTAATTATCTCTGGAAACTCAAGCATTAGTCTCCTAAGCCTGCCTTACCCTAATCAAGTTTATAAAAATTAACCATCAAAAGTCATTTCTAAAGTGGCCATTTATATAATTTGTACTTCAACTTCCATTGATCTGTCAGAAGGTATCTCCAGATTTTTAGCGCACACGAGAAACAACAGTTACTGTCCCTTCCTCCATTAATACCATGGATGCAATAGTGAAGAGAGTCTGCCTGTGTCTGCTGGGGTACATGCAGTGTCTGTGGTGAGCCATGCAGGAGAGCAGAGGGCCCTCTGATGCCTCAGCCCAGAACTTTCCAATAACACTCACTTGACAGACTTCACGCTTCAGGATGGTTGTTTATACAAAACAAAAACAACATATTTAGGACATGAACAGCATAATCCAATTTCAAGTCCAAGTCCTTTACCAGCTAAGTGTCTACTGCCCAATTTCTATACATAGACTGTATGAGCTAATGGTTAAGGTGAATTCTAGTTTTAGAATATAAAAGTTATACAAAGAGATATAAAAATCTTTCTGTTCTTAGTTAGAAAGGGTTTCTGTGAAATAGTCTATAAATGGTTGGTACTTAGTAAAAAATGTAGAAACATCAAAATAAAATTAAATAAATCTGGATTAGGGTGGCAACATATCGTGTAGGATCTTCAAGAAACTTTTTCTCTTTCATGGAACATTTCTCAGAGGATGCATGTTATTGTACACCTGATTAGAGTGGTGGATTCCTGTAATCCCAGCTAACCGGGGGGAGGCAGAAGGATCGAAGTTTGGAGACCAGCAGGAGCTACATAGAAAGAACTTGTCTCAAAGGGAAAAAAGTTCATCATAGAAGTTTGAAAGATCATCCTTCTTGGCATATGAACCTGGGTACATTTTTCTACATATGCTTAAATATAATCCAACAGAAAATTATGGGCTAAGAGACTCAGAGATCTTGAGGTTATGATCGGGCCCTAATGCACATGAAAGGATTATGCACAGACTCTTGAACAAACTGAGATCTGGGTACTCCAGCAATAATATCTGTATATTATTACCACAGGAAACAGCTGCAGTGCTGCAGGCATTCCATGACGTCAGTTTTCAGTTGCTTCCAACAAGATTTTACTATAAGAAATCATTTAAAGATAATCTTTAAAAGTAGACATTTTTTCACTAATACCTTCAGAAACAGACAAGTATGTTATTTTGCTTTGAAGGGTTTTAACCATGAAGCTCTGCTTCCCATCATAGAGGTGTTTCAAGGACATGAAGCCACGGCAGAGTCTGATTGAGGATATGAGGAGTTAAACCAAAAAATTACCAAAGAAATTTTGAAACTTTGGATGAAACTTATAGGATCTAGTTTTGAAATATGGGTGGTGAATTTCTTGAAGAGAAGAGCAATACCTATTACTTACTTAGTGCCTGGAGGCCTAGAAAAATGTGATATGGACACTGAATGATGATATGTCTTGTATAAGTATATACTCATGTGTCTGAAAATACCAGTGTTCTGGCCCTAATACGGAAGCTCTTTAATGATATTGTGTCTCATTCTCTTTTTTAATGGTACATACTTGTAGAAAATAACAAGGCATTTCAATACATGTATGGGTTACATGTATATATGGATTAAATCAATGTAACATGTAATTGCCTTACATAACTTGCCTTTGTATGTCAAGAACATGTAAAAATAGCCCATCCTCAGAGAATTTCTAAGTGTACTGTACATTATTGTCACCACAGAGTTTATTCATTTTGTCTAAATGAAACTTTATAACTTTATACCTTTGATCAACATCCTATTCCAAGATCCAGTCACCATCATCTTATATCATCTTATTTTCTGCCGGGCATGGTGGCACACGCCTTTAATCCTAGCACTTGGGAGGCAGAGGCAAGCGGATCTTTGTGAGTTCAAGGCCAGCCTGGTCTACAGAGTGAGTTCCAGGACAGCTGGGGCTATAGGGAGACCCTGTCTCGAAAACACCAAAAAAAAAAAAAAAAACTTATTTTCTTTGTATCTATTTTTTCTGAAGTACACTATTTTTAGATGACAACGGGTTGGGGGAGATCATGAGGCATTTGTCTTTCTACTTCTATCTTATTGCACTTAATGGGGTGTCCTTCAGTTTCAGGGCAAACATCAAGACTCGTTTCTTTTCTATAGACAAATGAGATCTCACTGTATATGCACACAGTGTGTTTTTGTCCATTCATTGTTGATGGACACTAAGGTTGACTATTAAGTATAAGGTCACCATGAACATAGCATACATACACCTCTTCAGAATTCAGATTTCAGTGTCTTTGAATATATACTAGGTAGAATTTGTGAATCCAGAGATAGCTCTATGTTTAAATTTTTAAAGAAATGATTATACTGTTTCCGTAAGGGGTTTACCAATTTATGTCCCAGATAACAATGCATGTNATCCATACATCTGTGTCTATACCAATGTAACCTACCATAATAATTAGTACTGTTTAAATGCCTGCATATCTAATTGCTTGTGCTTCATTAGTAGGATTGAAAGGTTATTCCTGGACAAACTGTCAACCCATGAAAGGAAACAGCCTGAACTGATCAGAGTCCAAAACAACATCTCCAGAGAAAGTAGACTGTTTTGCTTCTTGCCCACTTGTGCCCCTTTTCTAAAGCCTAGGGAACAATCTGCAGAAGAGGGGGCATGGTAGAATGTAAAGGCTGCAATTGGGGTGAATGGTGAAACTACAGCAATATAGACTGGACACTTATTTGATCAACTTGATTGTACATACAAGCCCCTCCAGCTGGATGGTGGGAGCCTTGGGCTATGTGGGTTTTGGTATAGCTGCTTGCAAATTGGTTTTACATGAAGAAAAAAAAAAAGGAAAATATTGTTCATACTGATCAGAATTAAATATGTATAGAGCACAGTTTTAAAATGAATGTAAATACAACTAAACCTTTCCTTTCTGCAACCTGTACTCATAGATTCTTTGGGTGAATCTGAATAATTAGAAGAGACATTAACATTCATTCAAGAGATATTGGGATCCATTTGGGTTCTGAGTACACCATTAAACAGCCTTGACTATGTAGGAAGTGAGGTTTCCATGTGTGTATCTGACAAATTGGAATCCTCTTGAGGATGCAGTGCCCGTGGCAGCTAATTCTGTGCAGCTTCTGTACACTGCTCAGCTCCTATGCATTCTTTGTCTTCTTTTCATTTTGTTTCCTAGGTTCTTCAGTATTCTTCCCGAGTGCCCTCGATGGAATGTGGTGCTCCTCCGACAGCTGTCGTTTGAACACCTTTTTACTTACTCCACTTTCTTTGCTTCATAGGAACTTTTCCTCTTTCTAAGCATTTTTTTTTTTTGCTTATTTCATCCCCTCAATGTCCATAAAAGTCCATGAAAGCAAGGATTTTTAGTTATTTATTCTTGGTGTCTGGAATTGTACCTGGCATATAGTAGGCACTCAGGGAGTATGTGTGGAATAAATGAAACTGTGGTACACTTTAGGTACTTCAGTGTGTGCATCCAATTTTGTTACAGTTTGTGAAGCAAATGAAAGCCTATGCAAATAAGGATGTTGGTTGAAATCCTAGAGCAGGTTTGAGGTTAGGACCACATGGTCCTCAACCCCCTCAGTCCTGGGCAGAGCTCCTCTCACCACGTCTGCTCCTTCCTAACTCTGTCCATAGAAAAGCAGGCAAAGCACATGAACCTGAGAGAGCAGCATGCTGGACTTGCGTGTGAACTCCAGCACTTGGGAAAGTTGTTTTACATCTCTGAATCTGTTTGTTTCAGTATAAAATAGGTAAAGCATCTCTAGAAGCCTTTGTGTGAGCCTGAAATGAGATAGATTAGTTGAAGCATTCAGTGCAGGGGGGAGGTGTGCAGAACAAATTCTCCATAAAGGTTAGACATTGCTATTTCTTTATGAAAACCACCAGTAGATTCCAGATAGTTGCTGACTTCTGGAAGGGACCAGAGCCTCCCAGGAGGAAAGAACAGATTCCCTCCTTTCTAAAACCTATTTTATTCTTGTGTAGAGTTGATGGAGCTCATTCAGAATCTCTGTGCTGTGTTTACATCTGAAAGCCCATGATTCACCCCTCAAAATGGAGTGAGGGTAGAATGGCTCATGCTCCTTAACATAAAGGGATTCTATCCTTTAGCAGTAGTGGCTGCTTTGAAGTTCATTCCTTTCTCAAGTGAACAGTCACAGTATGTCTGCTTGGTCCTGGAATGAGAAAGGGACATAGGGACACAGATTTGTCTGAGAGAGTCTTGATGTGTGAGTGTCTTTTTAAAAATTTAGTGTGTGCGTGTGTGTGTGTGTTTGTGCTCGTGTGTGCATCTGGGTGCCTGGGAGGTTAGAAGGTGGGGCGTCTGCAACCTGGAGCTGGAATAACCAGTGAGTGGCTGTGAGCCTCCCAGTGTGGGCGCCAAGAGTTAGACTCCAGTCCTGTGGAGGAGCAGCAAGCGTTCCAACCACAAAGCTGTCTTTTCAGCCCCCATCACTGCTTCTTTTATGCACAGCAGGTCCTCCTGGGCTCGTCTCTGGACACTGTGTGATTTCTAAAGTCTGTGGCTGTCAGGGATAATCTACTTTGTGTCATTCTCCTAGCTTCTGGTAGCTTGTTGGTAGTATTTTGGTGTTCTTTGGATTAATATATATCAGCCCGATCTTGTTCATAATCATAAAGCATTCTTCCCTGTGGATGGCTGTCTCTGTGTATAAATGTCCCTTTTGGTTGAGGTCCAGGTGTATTAGGTATAAATGACCACCTCCTAGCTTTATTATCTCCAATTATTAAGCTTGTGATCAGTTCATTTTTTTTTCACATGAGTTGTCAATATACTTTATCTACCTGATACTTGAACAGCTAATGTGATGGGGCTAACATCCCTAAATGATTGATCTCTGAATGGCTCAAGTTCTAACCATGAGCTTTTGAGTCATTAAAAACTGTAGGTCTATAAATAATTTATTCAATTGGCCTTTCTTCATGACTCTCGGAGCCTACTGAAAGACAATTGTGTCCACGTGATCCACTGCGTCACTCATGCGCATGGACAGGGACCTCAGACACTAAAGGTTCATCAACAAGTTTGGGGTCAGGATGAGGTAAGCACCTTCCTTAGGCACAAAAACTATTTTAAAAATATCTGTAATGAGCAAAGTACTAAAGTTTTAAATAAAGACAAGATCGGAGAGGGTGAGGATCAGTGTGAAATGAGCAGGATTTACAGGCTGAATCCTAGCTCTTTAAATTGGAATGCTTTGCTCATTGTGTAGGTTTTATATTAATTCTAACTTTAAAGACATTATGTATATTCTGATAATATTTAAGTACAAATAAAATTTGGCAGATAATTGCTGACTCAGTTCACCCTCGTTCTTGCCTTTTGGTTTGTGCACTGGAGAGCAGAGTCCGAACCAGCACTGTAGCTGGACATCAGAAAACCAGGCCAGCCTGGTCTACAGAGTGAGTTCCAGGACAGCTGGGACTACAGGGAGACCCTGTCTCAAAAAACACCAAAAAAAAAAAAAAAAACTTATTTTCTTTGTATCTATTTTTTCTGAAGTACACTATTTTTAGATGACAACGGGTTGGGGGAGATCATGAGGCATTTGTCTTTCTACTTCTATCTTATTGCACTTAATGGGGTGTCCTTCAGTTTCAGGGCAAACATCAAGACTCGTTTCTTTTCTATAGACAAATGAGATCTCACTGTATATGCACACAGTGTGTTTTTGTCCATTCATTGTTGATGGACACTAAGGTTGACTATTAAGTATAAGGTCACCATGAACATAGCATACATACACCTCTTCAGAATTCAGATTTCAGTGTCTTTGAATATATACTAGGTAGAATTTGTGAATCCAGAGATAGCTCTATGTTTAAATTTTTAAAGAAATGATTATACTGTTTCCGTAAGGGGTTTACCAATTTATGTCCCAGATAACAATGCATGTTCTCGCATGCTTTGAGGTTCTGACATCCTCAACAGTAGATACTGGAACTAGGTTAAGCCTACATACAGGAATCCCAAAAGACCATATTCAATGGGCAATAACACTTTGACTTCTCTCTGCAACTTTCACTCAGGAAAAACTTCCATTGCAACAGAGACAACACAGTGGTTTATTGCTATTTACACCAAGCTTTTCTCCTCACATTTTGAAGGGATTTTTCCTGGTTTTATTTCATTCATTTATCAGAGAAATAACAAGCTAAGGTCACACTGCTAATAAGTGACATTTTCCCCTTACGATATGATCTTAGAGAGTAGTCTTTCAGATGTCTACCTCATAGTAAAATAGGTTTAACCAGACCAACTCTCCAGATGTTATTTCAATTCATAGATACCTAAATGTCGACATGTTTTCAGTCCATCCCCATTTGTTTTCCATTTCATTTTGGTCACAAAGTAAATATGTCAACAAGGAATAAGTGAATTGTCTAAGCTTTCTTGGGGTAGAAGAAAAGAAGATTTAAAGAGTCAGATGAACAGGTTACCTGGAGAACATGAAGAAGGCAAGAACAAAGGCTTCCAAAGGTGGTCCTGGGCAGCAGACACCTCTGGCCCACCTATTGTGTTGGCAACTATTTGGCATTTATAATGAATATTGACATTGAAGGTATCTTGTGTAACAAATATTATTACATAACAAGAAAGCAGTCGCAAGCTTAGGGAACTTATTTTTTTAAACTATCACATTAATGTGGTAATCTACCCTCTCCCAGTTACTAGGAGACAATGGGAAAAAGACTCTATAACAGGCTATCACTTGAGAGTCTGCCTCAGTCTACTCTGCTGATCTAGCCCCTCTATTTAGAGGACTAATATGGTAACAATGTCATTGACACTGACAGCAACATTTCCTTATTATCCTTTGTCACCAAAATTTGAAACACAAAACAAACAGATCCATTATGATTCACTGATTTGAAAATAAAGATTTGTGTTCTGAAAAACTTTGCACAACTATTATTATTATTAGTTTTATTTTGACCCTACCAGCTACCCAGGAGTAGTTGGCAAGGTGCAGCTAAGGATGGGAACTGAATGAACACTTGATATTTATTTGATAAAAAAGCAGCTTTTATGATTTTTTTTTTTTACAATTTCCTGTAATTACAATTGTCTGGAGACTGTCTTATCAGCCTGAGGGTGACAGAAATAATCTGGACTCACAATAGCACTTCCTGCTCTCTGATTTAAATTCGTATGCTCATTAATGGCAATGTACATTAGCATTAGAGCCGATTTGGTCCATACCATTTTGGGCAGAGTCTACTACTGCTGATGAACAGTATGGAGCAGGGCTTGCCTGCGCTTTGGTGTGGCAACAGTTGGAGGCACCTGTACAGTGAGCCTGGAGCATTCTTTACAGTGATTCTCCCAGCCTTTATATATCAGTGCTTGGTTCATAAAGTATTAAGCAGACATCATGCACTTTTCTATACAAATAGCTGCAAGATTAGTAACGTATTTGTGATCCATGCTTTGGAGACCTATTTGATCAAATATGCCTTCTTTTAGTCAATGGTGGATAGCCTTCTTTTGGTCAATGGTGGATAGCTCTGGATCGTGAGATCTACTCCCTGACCAAGGAGGGTAGAGAAGGCCAGATCTGACATAGTAACAGTGGTATTTTCAGGCTTTGGGGAAAATGAGTTTTAATTTCTATGACTTGCCTTGGCAAGGAGGGAATTCTGGCTTCTATGACTTGCTTCAGAAGAGAATAAAGGATGGGAACAGGAGGACGGGGTAGTCAGAGACAGCTCCGTTCTTACCCCACTGCTGATGCCTGCCAGTGTGCTTTAGTCCAAACTACTTGGCATGCCAAAGTAGCATCCTTTGGAGGACCTTTTTTTGAGTATGCACAGACACACAGACACACACACACACACACACGCACACACACACTGTACACATGGTTGTTTGTGTTTCTTTTAAATTTTATGATTTCACACGTATTTGGTTGGATACTTACCACAACATAAGTGTGGAGGTCAAAGTGCAGTGAGAGGGAATCCGTTCTCCCCTTCCACCACGTGGGATCTGAGGGCTCGAACTGAGTTGTCAGGCTCGGTGGTAAGTGCAGTTAGCCACTAAGTCATATCACTGGCTTCAGGTTGACTCTTTCTTGGAATACCTGGATGTCCTTACGCAGCAGACTGAGAACTCCAAGAACTGATGGTGGGGAAGGGCCCGTTCGCTCTCGCTGTGCAAGTCTCCTTGTCCTGTACCTGCTTACTTGCAAAGTTGTTTGGAAACAGCAGTGCAGAGATGGGCTGGCTTGATTGGAAGAGGACAGGTTTCCACAGCAGCCAGTACGGCATGCTATTCACTAATTGTTATTAAAAGCTATTTTCAGTGTTCACTTTGCACTGATCTTTTATTCCAGATGCAAAATAGAATGGTCTTTTTAATGTCATGTCTTCCAATTACATAGGAGTAAACCAGAGGGTGGGCCTACACCTGCAGCTGATGACTGCTCATAGTATTTATAATGCAAAATAGCTAATTAAGATGATGGTCAAGTGGTAGTTTTCTGCTGATATTAGCACAGAAAATCATAGTTGTGTCTCTGTGTGCTTTTACCCTTTACAGTATCAGCAAGCAAACAGCAAGCACTTAATTTCAGCATGAGATATACTGAAAATAAGCTAACCATATCATCTTTAAAAACTACATTTGAATTTGGATCCATCTGTGGTCATAAACCATCTTCTTATAAAGTAATATTCCTTTGACTCACAGACTCTCATCTGAATTATCTGAAAATGACTTTTAAAGAATACAAATTCCATGATTTTATTCTGGACTTAATAGGTTAGATTCTGGGAATTTGGATTTTTAACATTGTTCTCTGGGGGATTATAACCAAAGTAGAAGAATTAGACTCTCTAAAACAAACTAGAAAAAATTAACTAAAGTCTCACAGCCTCGTACGCATAGAACAACCACTGCCAACCCTGATATGTGATCGCATATCTTAGATCCTGACTCCACAACCTATTCTCATCTACTTTTTCTGGATTCCACCATCAGCCACTCCTGAACTGAGCCATCTGTGTCCAGTTCACGCTGTTCTCTCTATGTGGCACACAGTCTTCACCTGGGACTGAGATATAACTATGTATAAATTGAACAGGAGTAAAAGTCCCCAAAGGCATTTTTTTCTCATAAATTTAGAATCAGAATGAAACACCTCTACTCTAAAATCACATTTATTAAAGTTTCCATTTAGCTAGTGCTTAATTGGAAATACATAATTTTGGACAGAAAACAAGATATCAACCCTAATGGAAGAAGATAGTGTTCGTTGGCTCCAATCCAGTCACAAACAAGTAGCCAGCACAGGTAGTAAGAAGCCCCCAGTGCTTTGCAGTGGTCCATCCCCTCTTGTGGTATTGATTGTGTTAATCGTTGTATCTACTTTGTAAGATGAGGAAAACAGGTGAATGGTGAGAAAACATCTAAATTATATTTCTAAACTTGCCTGATGGCCAATGCAGTGGAAGCTACTGACGTTCTTTAAAGGGAGGCAACTCTTATCCATCCTGTCTGTTTCTGTGAAGTGCTCAACTGGACAAAATCTGCTCGGTAACATCTAGTTGGGAGCTACTGTAAATCTCCTTCTCAACAAATTTGGAAAGTCTTTAGTAATCATTTGTTCTGATGATTTAATTAAAATTTAAGCCATACATCTGTTTGAAAACATATCAACAGAGAGAGAGATACTTGTTCACAGGATAGTGATTGACAGGGTGAACAGATTGACTTGGTGTTTATGTGGAACTCATTAATCTTTTTCAAGTACATCCTGGGGAAAGATGGAGTTCTCTCAACAAGCTGTTCCTAGTACAGCACTTTCATCCGCAACAGTTGGAATCCTAACAGTTTAAAATGGAAGTGACGGTCAAGCAAAGGATTTCTAGGAATATGACATCTAGTTGGCAATGTCACAACTCTTCTAAGTGGCATTGCGACTTTTCTTCAGTCAGTGTAGTTTTTGTTTGCTTATTTGTTTTTGATATGGGCTCCTTCCATGTGGCCCAGGCTAGCCTAGAACTACCAATCCTTTTGCCTCAGGTTACACAGTTTTAGAATTATATCACCCAGATAGTACTGTCTTAATAGCTAAATAGGATACAGCCAAGTCTAGGGTCAGTCTTCAGGTAGTGTGTTAAATGTCGTCAATTCTTGCCTATTTGTGAGTTTCCTCTCTTCTGTAAGTAGCACATCTTTGTGTTTCAAAACAAATGCACTAGAGAGATTGGAGACTTTTAAGCCATTCTGGTACATCAGTGAGAAATTAAATGATAAGATGCCTTAAGAAGAAAAACATTAAAGATGGCTATCATTTTTCTTGAAAAGAGTGATCATTCCAAATGAAGCATAGTGTGGGGCAGCCTCCCTCAAGGAGACACTCTCCATCCATCTGAGAGAGCAGCTGACTCAATGAACACAGTGGCCCTGGTTTTGTTCTGTCTTTGAATGCTGTCTCTACACATTATTCCATAATTCTTGGTTTCTAACAGAGAAAGACATAGTGCAGTTGTATAAATTATCCTCACTTGTTTGAAATCATGACAATTTGCCATACTATAGCTTTAAACACCTGAAATTAATTAGAGAAATTACATTTAAACATGAAAAGCAGGATTTACAGTATGGGCTTAAATATAGAGAGGTGTTTTGATTTTAGGTTGTCACTTATTATTTTGCCTATAAATGTTGATCACACCATTCATTTTGTCCTTTAATAAAAAATATTTTTGAGGAATAGGAAGAGAAGCCTCTTCCCAAATATTCAAAGCATATAAATTTTGGAATAACCCAAATGGAATCTTCTTTTAATCATGATGGAGACTTTTAGTGATCCTTGTGGGGAGATAGGAAGGAACTCAAAGAGTTTTTACGTGTCTATTATAGTTCATTAATTTTATGTAATAGTTCTCCCTGGACATTATTACAGGTGCTTCAAAAGCTAAAGCTAGACCTTGCTTATCTCTTTATCTCAGAATAACCTAAAAAATATGAAGCTCACAAGCTTACTCCAGTTACTGCAGTTATTTTATTTCTGTTTTGATTTTTTTATTATTTGTTTCTTTCTGAGGCTGAGTCCTGTAGCCCAGGCTGGCCTAGAACACACAATCCTCTTGCCTATGCCTCCTAAGTTCTAGGAATATATGTGCATGCTGTGTGGGGTGGTAAAACAGACAGTGATTTGAATCTTGACTCGGCAGCATGATCTTGGGCCAGCAGATTAACCCTGTGGCGCAGAGAAGAGTCATAATGAGACAGGAGGAGAGCCAAGCATGAGGGCACAACACTAAGTCACTGACATATAATATTTAAATTCATGAAAGCAAATGACATCACCAAAGAATAAAAAGAGGAAAAAATGACACTAAGGATAATGTTGGAAAATTTTAAAGATTAATCAATCAGCAATGAAAGCTACCAAGCAAAGTCAAGCTGGAAATGGACTATGGAGAACCTGCTATGCTGTGAAGTGTTTTGAAAAGAAAGAAAATGCTCTAGAGTGGTCAAAAAAGACCAAGAGGAAAATAAATTGAAAGTAATTGCCTTGGACTCTTAGGGAACACTGAGAAGAAGAGTGGAGACAGAAGCCAGGTGTGAGAAGGTTAGAAGCGAGTGTGAGCAGGAAAAGCAGGCACTAAGTATAGAAACGCTTTCAAGAAGTTTAAGGTAAAGGGAGGGGTAAAAATAGCTCAATGATTTGACGCAACTTAGAGAACTTCTTTGAAAGTTGGGAGACTAGAGTCTGCTTGTTGAGCCAGCAATGCAATAGAAAGAGAGGAACTCATCGCGTTTCCAGTGAAGCTGGGAGGAAACAAGGCAAGGGAGATGAGGAGGAGGAGAGTGGAACTTGGAAGAGAAGGGATCTTCAGAAGAGGAAGACTAGAGGAGATAGAAACAAATTCTATAATGGTTTACCAAATTGAAAATATGGACTTCTACTCAAATCAGTTTCTCTTTATTCATTTGTCTGCAGCTCTGTACCTAACTTCTTAATTTTCCAGATATCAAGTTAATTTCTATTTTGGAGCAGAAAAGAACGAGTTCATAGGAAATGGTTAACTTCAGGTTACTGATCAATTTATTCAGAAGAACTAAGAAGTAATCTTTCGATACATCGCTGTGATCAAAAAGTTTTCCCTTTCCCCTCACCACCGAAAAGGAAAACTTAGTTACATCACTAATCCTACTAACTATAAGATAAAACACTAACACTTAAGTGGACCTTTAAGAATCTTTCTATAAACATCATAATTTGAAAATAAATCTGTGCTTATACATGCAAATGCCATGGATTAATTAGTTCAATGCTACCAAACTTATGGTAGCAGCAGCTTAAAGAATAAATGAAGGAAAAGTTATTTGTAATGCAAGTTCCATGACATCAAGTCTCATATGTGTTTGGAAGGATGTTGTTTTGTTTCATGTTCTAATTATCACTTTTAATTATACCCTCATTATAGAAAGAGGTACTATTGACCAGTGATATGGCAAAGCACACAACACCCAAGATGGATCAACTCAATAGTAGATTAAAAATTACATATACTCACTAGTCAAGCGTGGTGGTGTGCGCCTTTAATCCTAGCACTTGGGAGGCAGAGGCAGGTGGATCTTTGTGAGTTCAAGGCCAGCCTGGTCTACAGAGTGAGTTCCAGGACAGCTGGAGCTACAGGGACACCCTGTCTCGAAAAGACCAAAAATAAAAAATAAATAAAAATTACATATCTCATAGCCTGGAGGAGGAGACAATATAAAATACACAGGCCCAGAGAGCAACTGCACTTGGGAACAGTTAATAAGTATAGGACTAGATACCTAAGTGTAGGTACATAGTGTTGAGAGGGGGATGCGCGGCAGGAGAGATGACTAAGCCAGCCAAGGGCTTGTGGAACAAACACGAGGACCTGACTTTGCACACCCAGAAGCCGCATCGAGCCACCTGTGGGCTATACCCCAGTGCTCTCCTGTTAATTCCAGGAGTGGACATGGGAGAATTCCCAGAAGCCTGCAGGCCAGCTAGGCCAGCATAAGCAGCAAACCACAAAAAGGAGACCCTGGATGTACACACACACATCCCAGTTTTTAAAGGATGGTTCCAAGCATTTAGTAAACATCAGAATTCATCTGCCATTGAAAAGAGTTTGATGATTGCTGTAGCTAGGCATTGAAGTCAGAATAGTTATCTTAACAGAGGGGTGTGTGTGTGTGTGTGTGTGTGTGTGTGTGTGTCTGTGTATGTTATGTGATTGTATGAATATGTGCACATGTGTATACATGAGTTCATGCATATTTGTTCGCATGAATGTAGACACTAAATGTCAATATCAAGTACCTTGCTCTGTCATTCTCCACCTTATTTTTGGAGACAGGGTCTCACGGGACCTGGAACTGACTGACTGGCTGTGATGGCTGGCCATCAAGAACCTGCCTGCCTTCCCAGAGCTGGTTACACATGTGTGCTGTCACGCCTGCCTCCCAAGAGCTGGTTACACATGTGTGCTGTCACGCCTGCCTCCCCAGAGCTGGTTACACATGTGTGCTGTCACGCCTGCCTCCCCAGAGCTGGTTACACATGTGTGCTGGCACGCCTGCCTCCCCAGAGCTGGTTACACATGTGTGCTGTCACGCCTGCCTCCCCAGAGCTGGTTACACATGTGTGCTGTCATGCTCAGCTTTTATGTGTATGCTGGGGATTTGAACTCAGGTACTTATACTTGTGAGAAAGACACATTATCGACTGTGCTGTCTCCCAAACTCCAACAGAGAATTTACTGTAAAGAACTGTTTGCTAGGAAACAAAAGGATAAAATGACAATACTAAATAAGCACAAAAGGTAGATGAGTGGCACAAAGCAAATTGGGAGAGAGAAATTATCAGCAAGATTGGAAAGCTTAAAATACACAAGACAAGAGAAGGCACCTGTGGGCAGGAACCAGATCTCTGAGAAGGGGGCTCCAGTGAGCAGTGCCGACGGATTTCAAAGGGACATCTCAGCCTGGTTCTACAGGCTTTGTAAAGCAAACAGCAAAGCAGAGCAACCTACTGCTGCTGCAACTGGAACAAAGACTCACTGCCAGAGTGAACCAGTGAAGCTGTGCTGTGGCAGGAAAAACAGAGCGAGAGAAAGTCAAGTCTCTCTCCAGCCTTGTGTCTCCCTATGGCCTAGAGAACCTAACAGGTAATTAATTGTCTGGAGAAGAAATGTAAAACAAGCCCCTGTTGTGGGGAAATGAGGAAAGGGCCAGTGTGTGGTAGGCTCTGGTGTTATAGTCAACACATGAATACTTTAAAGGGCAAGGGCAGCATTAAAGAACATTATGAACAGCCCAAGGAATGAAGGCTATAGGAAAGTCTTCAGACTTCTAACTGACACTGTGGGACTTATGGCAAGGGCAGAAACAGAGGGTCACATTGATGGAAGTATAATACAAAAAGTATGCCATCTGTTTACCTTAACAAATATAATGTCACAGTGACAGGGGTGGCTTTGAATTTCATACTGGGACACCTAGAGCTCTAGATAATTGCGGGATTGACAACAACAGATTCCCTTGTCCTTCAGCCATCAGCCCTGCACTGCTCGATGAGTTTGTCTTATCTGTGTGAAATTAGACAACCCAGCCCATATATCCTGCCTCAAGTAAAATCCCATAAATGACTTAGCTTTACAACCCTCAAGCCTATGGCTGTCAACACTATGGATGCGTGACCAGCTCAGTGAAAAGACCTGACAGATCCTGCATGTGGGTTTGGAGCTTTTGAGTAGAAAACTTTGGGGCCCTTAGCACGTGATCCAAGTAAGACAAAGCATTACCAGGAGAAGCAAGATAAAAGCACTCCCAAATGAAAGCCAAAGAGCAGAAGAGAAACCATTATTGTCCTCAAACATGAAGGAGGCAAAGAAAGGGTGTAATCAGCAGAAAATACAGGGCACTCACAAAACAGTTACCTCCCAGAGCCTAGTCCTTGAGTAGAGAAACTTATAGACTTTGGGGCTTTTCCTCTGGTCTTTATGGAGATTGTTGGACCTATGCTGGATTGATTTTAGAGACTCTCAATGGCTTCCAAAGAACCAGGACCCTCCCTGTCTGCTACTTTAGGAGTGTATCCACCCCTTATGATTTCATTCATGACAACAGCAGCAAAAGCAGTTAGAGCAGGTACAACACAGCGGCCAAAACATGACTGAGGAAGTAGTCCCTATATTTGACTGATGGAACTAAACAGGAAATTCTGGAACTCTTAAGAGGTTACCATTGTTTTTTCCTCTAAGCCAAGTTACTACTGCTTTTACTCAGTTTGCATTGAGAAAGCCTCCTGGTTAGAAATTGTACCACTAGGCATTAGAACTGTGTGCAAAGTCCATCATGGAAAAAAGCTGAGCCATAATAGAACACATTTGAAACAGTTCTAAATACACGTGTTCAGTTACAGAGCTTTCAGAGTAAATGACTTGGCTACTTGAAGCAGAATATAAGAAAATAAGCCAGGCTAAAATAGGGATTTTTTTTTTCTAGATTTTTCCCCCCCTTTGGTTATTCATGGAAGCCTGCCAGGCACAGATCTAGGAATATTGGGAGTACAGATTAGTGGAATGGAAATGAAAACAGACTGGACTTACCTGGCTCTTTGACTTTAACTTTTTTTTAACTCATATCCCAACTTGTCTTTCAAAAAAAAAAAAAACCTACATGAGACAGTTAGCAATTTCTCTTTACCCCTGTGTTTGATTTTGACCTGGTATTCAAAAGCTTGCAATTTTTGTTGCTCAGGGCAGCACTGCTTGGTTGAGTGAAGAGGGACTTCAAGGTGGTTTAAAGTCAGGAGGCATGCACATCAGCTCACACAGCATGATACATCTACCCCCAACAGAAACCCCAAGGACCCTGTGCAATTTAACGTGAGACAAAGGCAGCATGCTGCTGGCATTTAGCACTCAAGTTATCCTTATCTCTCGTGCACAGTCCTGGGTTACGGGCTCCAAAAGGAAGATCCTGAAACTCTCGGGAACTTTTTGCCACGAGCACTGTTGACAACAGTCACCAAGAGCAATCTCACAGTTAGCTTATTTTGCAGCAAAATATCTAAGTTGGCTTTGCGTTTTAAGAGGGCAAAGGGGCTTTTTAAACTTCGAAGTGCTAGAAGACCTCACTACCCACACAGTGACTCCTGGCTCAGCAGAAGGTGCCAGAACAGCGGGGAGGGAAGCTGGAACCTCGCCATCAAGATTAGCGAATGCTACAGTGACAAATTCATCAGAGTAACTTTCTGGAACACAAAGACAGTGCCGGAAGCGCTGGATTTCCCAGGGAAAATGGATCTTTCTACTGCTCCCACTAATTCAATCAGATGAGAGTCCCAGGACTGTGTCTACTGTAATCTGCCGGACCTGTGAGGTGGACAGATTCGGTGTGGTGCTCCACGTTCTCCCATATCCTTGCTTCGAAGCACACAGATATTCGGGAAACTCACACTGCAGTAGTTCACTCAGTGTTTATCCCATGTTTGACATTGTCTCTGTCCCCCACTGAAGTTCTTCCGAACCAGTTCATCACACAGGTAAGACCCTTATCTAGTAAAGGCTTACCTGAGGCTGCCAAATAGAGTAGAGAAGTTGTAGGCAGGATAACTAGAAGAAGGATGTCCTAGGGGCTAAGTAGAAGCATAGATTTGGCACTTTGGTTACTTCTAAAGTTGGGAGTGGGGATAGAAATCAGGGATGCTTTCATTTATTGATCAAGTCCTAGTCATTTTAGGCAGATTGTTAAGGTTCTTGTGCAGTAACCTGGATTATTCCCTCCGGTTGATCCCATCAAATATGCTTGCTGTTTGACTCTTGATAGGGATCAAAGAGGCAGAGCTCTGCAGGTCTTATGTCTAGTTTGGCCATCAACTAAAGGCTAGCCAAGGTTATTGTTGGAAGGAAGGAAGGGAGAGCGATCTCTGTGCATTTCCTCTGACTCAACTAAACACACACACACAATGGCATTGCCCTTGATGAGAGCTAGAAGTTCACCACCAGCCTCCTTACATCTTCCTGTGAACTGAAGTCTTCTGCAGTAGCAGTGACCTGAACAGAGGTCTCTCACCTTTCATTGTGCTAACAAATGGTTCTGGTTTTTGTTTTTTTGGTTTTTTGTTTCTTGGTGAAGGAGCGTGAATTTATTCGTGCTGGCAGCTGACACCCAGAGCACTTGTAATGGTGCCAGGCCACCAGGTCAAGTTTCTGGGGAAATTTATAGTCAACTCATATGTGACCAATGCAAACAATAGGCAAATTGGACATACGTAATAAGTTAGGGGTTACAGTTAACATATGGTTGTAAAGGTTACAAGAACATAGCAGTTTCAGGGAACAAAGACTTCAATCCTGGGAAACTGCAGCAGGTGGGGAAAGATTCCTGTTTCTCTTTCTCAGTTTTATTTTTTTTATCTTGTTTTGGGGGCACAAATGGTTGTTTTTAAGAGGATCAAGTGTATCACATAAACATCACAGTTGACCAGTAAATTTTTCCTGGGCTCTGCCTTTTCCCTTACCATCATAAACCAGTAGATTATAGTCTGCCTACCTTCAGAGGGCCCTAGAGGCTTTTGTGTGAAAGATCATTTTTCATTGACTTCAGAGAATGATAAACAAATTTAACACTAAGCATTCAGTGAGTTTTGCCTTGAGAAATACATGAGTCTCTAATGAGATATGGCTCTTGCTGTGATTTTATTGCCTCTTTGTAACATGCAGTTAATATGAAAGTGCTTGCTTTTGGGGACCTGAATCAATTACGGACACACATCAACTATAGGTAGATGTTCTAAAGATGTTAAAGGGATAGAATGCTGGATTAAAGAGACGCTAACATTCTGGCTATTAACCTCTGGTGCAAGAAATGTGGGTGATCAGCACTAAAATTGGAATCTAAAAGAAAATAATTCAGAAATGAATTCTCCATTGGTCATACAAGTAAATAAGGTATTCTTCAGAAGGCAAGGACTGCTTGGTCAAAGTCACTATCTTACTGCTGCTGACAAAGAATAATTAGGGACCTTAGAAAGGGTCATAGGCAGACAGATAGAGGGACAGCAGAGAAGGTGTATACATAGATAAACCTGGGTTCCAGCCTGATCATTTACTACTTACAGGTATGACTCTGAGTACGTAGTTTTCCTCTCTGGACTGCAGTATTATTAGAAATAATATTTCATAGAGCTACAGTGGCAACATATATGAGTTTTTTTAGATAGTTGTGAGTACAAATCAACAAGGAGTTTAATGTACAAGGAAAAATATTTTAGGGATGGAGAGATGGCTCAGCAGTTAAGAGCACTGGCTGTTCTTGCAGAGGACCCAGGTTCGATTCCTAGCACCCACATAACAACCATCTGTAACTCCAATTCCAGGGAACACAACATTCTTTTCTGACCTCCATGGGCATTGCACAGCATGAGTGCTCTTCTAGACATGCAGGCATAAAAATAAAATAAAAATAAATAAACATAAAATTAATAAATAAATCACTTTTTTAAAAATGGAAAAATATTTCCTATATGGAGCTACTGGAGATAGCCCTCTAGGCCTGTGAATTCCCTAGCAAGAGCTCTGACTAGGCTTACAATGTCGGACATGAATTCTCTCACAATCAACAGATCAAATAAGATCCAATCAGAAAATACTTGGTTACCATCGTACTAGACGTGCCACTGTTGCTCCCGTGAGCTCATCTTCCCTGGCTGGCTTGCTGCACATAGGGTCCACAGCTGAGAAGACTGCTGATGCAGCTGGCTGCATAGCCCCTTCCAGCACCCCAAGGCAAGCCTGCAGGGAAGAAGGTTCCAACCCAATTCCAGCTTGGTTTCCTTGTGTCCTGTGATCAAGATGTGTAGTGCCTTCGGTAATAAGGTCATATCATCTATTCTGGTGTGCAGCTAACAACAGTATCAGTTGCCTGTATCGGGGGTGAGGTATGGGGTCTTTCTAACCAAAAACGTGAAGTAAAATAGCACAGCCCTAATACTACTAGTAATATAAACTGTGGGAATGTCGATCATACTCATGCATTTTATTTCCACTCTTTAGTGGAAAGCCAAGAAAGGTAGAAGACTAAAATTCGTAAGGTATCTTCATCAATTATTACCAATATGATTGATTTCTGTCCATAAAGTGTCAGGGAAACTTCAAATGTAGCAGGGTAAAAGAGTTAGCCATTACTCACCAATAAGAACTGAACCTCACTTTCAGTGGCGTGTGTAAAATGATTCCCCAATTGTGTCTTCTGTTGGGGAAAACTGGGAGAAGTCATCTTTCTGAATGCTTTGAAAGAGTTTCTACATCTAATATAATAGAAAATATTTTGTCCAGAGTCATTTTTTTAAGACTCTTAAGCATGGCTAAGCATAGCGAGCCTGGATTCCTAATCACTGCAATGCGCATCTCATTACGTTTCTTGTTTCTCTTTGCAACTCACTCAGGACTAAGCTATTGGCCCACGCAATGCCTCAGCTCTTCTTGAACACTTGATAAGTAAGAAAGACCACAATAAAACCTATAAGTTTAGCCATTCTATTTTTTAACACAAAGCTGACCATTTCTACCTTAGAGTACTCTTTTGTGACTTTAAAATTCAGGCATGATCAGTGGAGATATATGTAGGAAGTTTTATGTGTATATAAAGAAATGCAAGTACACAAATCTACTTAAGTTACAGTAATTATTCTTAGTTATACACACGCTACTTAATCTAGCATGTGGAGAAATCCCATAACTGGATTAACTGGATTTCTGCCTGCAATCAAAAGAAACCTAAACAAGTCCCACTTCAAAAAATGACACTGAATACATTTCTTGAGCAAAGGAAAGAATGTTTTCATTAACAAGAAGATCCCTTCTACATCAACAGTGATATGATAACAGTTATTCTATTAATAGTGAGCCAATTCGCATTAATCTAGAAAATACATCCTTATCCACACAAACACAGAGCCACACTTAATGAGGTTTCCCCTACTTTATTTATTTCTAATGTCTTCTCATAAAATCGTAGTGAATTACAATCATCTTTAGGAGACTAATATTACTTTTTTAAATTTTATTTATTTTTTATGTGTATGAATGTACTGTCTGCATGTAAGTTTGTGCACCCATGTTGTGCAATGCTGCAGAGGTCAAAAGAGGTCAGATTCCCCTGGAACTAGAGTTAAAGACGGTTCTCAGCTGCCATGTGGGTGCTGGGGATTTAACCCTGGTCCTCTGCAAGAGCAGTTGGCACTTTTGACCACTAGGCCAGCTCTCCAGCCCAAGAATAATATTTCTATGATGTATAATATTATATGTTATATCATTTATATCTTCATGTCAAAAGTTAACCTTCAGGAGCAGGAGGGATAGATAATTCAATGGTTAAGAGACTTGCTGCTGTTAACCTAGTTTTAATTTAGGACCTAGGTTTAACTCTCAGCACGCATATGGAAGTTCACAACCATCTGTAACTCCTACTCCAAGGGATCCAACACCCTCTTCTGGCCTCCCAGGGTCCTAGGCACACATGTACTGTGAATACACATATGCAAGCAAAACACTCAAGCACTTATATTTTAAAATATACATTTAAAAAGGGAGGGGAAAGAGTTAAGCTCCATGAAGATGGCTTTTTGGAGAAGACAAAGAAATTCAGCACTTCTAGCATGAACAAAGACAGTGAGGCCATGCCAATATGGCATTTTATAAGAGCCAAGGGATTGTAGCAGTGATGTCTAATTTCTGGCAGAAGTAGGCTTTCCATAAAGAATCTATCCAAACACAGCCACCTCTACAGCTAGAAGCACTGAGACATGTGGGAATACCTGGCAGGAGACTGTATATGTGCAATTTTGGCTACATTCCTAGAGAGTGATAACCCAAAACAAGATCGAGAGAACAGCCTAACCCACAGTATGAGGAACAATACTGACAGCAATCATGGAATGGATTCTGACAATCACTTTTGAGAAATCATTCCTCTTCAAGGCACCTGGCATCAATAATCCATTTAAAATAGCTTTAGATGTACTGGGGCTCTCTATCCTCAGATATATGTAATGATAAACATTAAACCCATTCTTGCAGATACCCAAGCAGTAGGTGTTATCCTCATCCAAATTGCAGAATAATGTGGCAGTCATTACAAGATAATCTCTATGCTGCTAATTAAACCCACAGTATTTTATAAAATGTCCATATATAGCTAACAGATGCTTTTGCTTCTAGTTCAGGCTGATACGGTTTTGAGGATTCCTTCTGATTTGGGTTCATTTGGAAGGGTCAGTGCCGAGGAGGGGAGGAGTTTTCGGCCATTGTTAAGTTTGAGTCTGGGAGAAGGACTTAGACTAACCATGTGTCTATAATGAGAAACTGACCACATTATAAGTAAACTGGCTATAACTGCTTTGGCGAGTTACAACACATGTCCTCTGTCCTGTCCTTAAACAACTATTCAGGGGTAGTGGCCAAATACATTTAGATGCTTATAGGTCACCATTACTATGATCAAGGACACAGTATCTTAGAATTGATTTATATGTTGTGAGTAAATTATTTTCCTGACTTGAAACAACATATGAGAATTGTCTCTTTTTAAAAAGTAGGTGAGGGGTAGGAGAAATAGCTTAGCACTTAGCGTTTAAGAGTTAAGTTTAAGCAGTTAGTACTGCTCTTCCAGAAAACCTGAGTTTGGTTCCCAGAACCCACATGGCAACTAATACCCATCCATAATTCCAGTTCCAAGGGATCCAACACCTTTCTCTGGCCTCTGTGGGCACCAGACACGTGCAGGGTGCAACTATATAAATGCAGTCAAAACATTCATATATATAAAAAGTAAATAATTTTTTTAAGTATAAAGAGAAGGGCTGGTGATATGGCTCAGTCAGCAAAATACTTGCTGTACAGGAAGGATATGGGTTCCATTACCCAGTACCTGTGTGAAAAATCCAAGTTCAAGAACATGGACCTGTAGTCTCAGCACTGGAAAGGTAGAGTCAGCGAGATCTCTGGGGGTCACTAGCCAGCCAGCTTAATGGAATCAGTGTGCTGCAGGCAACTGGGAAAACTCTGTCTCAAAAAAAAAAAAAAAAATCAAAGGGAGCAACATCCAATGAACAATAGCTACAGTTGCCCTTTGGCCTCCACACACATGTGCACTCATGCACATTAACCTACACATATGTACCCCAAGAACACATACAAACACACAAACATATAGGAAAAAAATAGGGACAGTACCTAATATACTTTTTTTTTCCTTAATTGTTTCATGGAACTTGGAACTTAATTTTCAAGGAATCACATGTGCATGGAACAGATTTTATGGGGTCAAGAAATCTTGAACTTATTTGGATCCTGGCCATTCCTAAGTACTTAGTCTATTGAGAAATACCCACTCTACCCTCTCTGGCTCACATAAGCTGCAGCCCCACCTGCAGGATATCTGACCAGCCAAGCTGTCTGTGGGGTGAAGACATAAGCAATTACCATAATTGGTTCTGCAACTGTCAGAAACATGTTTTGGAGAGTAGGGGTGCTTTATTTTATTTCCACTGTATTCTCCAGCAAGAGTGAGGGTGAGATAAATATAGGATCGCCTTACAAATGGACAAAAGGGAAGAAGAGAAACAACACTTCTTAAGCCTTGAATCTCTGTCTTTTTAATATGCAATTCATCATTCTCCAACAGCAGTTAACTCTTTCATCATCAGGAGTCACCTTCCTAACCCTCACCAATGAAATATCAGTGCCTGCCCTGAGAACACTAAAGGCTGCAAGTAGCTTTACAAGAGGAGTTGTCCATGTCAGTAATGAGTCTTTTTAACCTCCAGTTTTTCCTGGAGGGCCTCATGTGTCTCCATTTCCTCCATGGAGCTTTGGGCAGTTGATGGGTTGCCCAAACTCCAGTGAATAGCCACTAACCACTCTCATGCAAATGACTGCAACCCTTATTAAATTCAGTGCACTACTGAAAGAAAACCCACGTGGAAGGAGAGGGAGATTAGCTGGAAAGACTAAGGCAGGAGAGGGAAGGTCAAGAGAGAATAAGGTACAATTCTGAGGGAAATAAATTATATACGAGTATGAAATTGTAAAAAATTTAAAAAACCAAATTGTATACAATGTGCAAAATCATCAAATAAATGAATAAATAAATTTATTAGTGTAAAAATTAAAACTGAAGACTTAATTTGCCAAATAGGTAAAACTACTGAGTTTGTTATTATTTTCTAAGTTTTATTGTTCTCTCCAAAGTGTCTGCCATCCTCTCTCTAAGATCTAATATTTTCTTATGATACAGAACATACAATGCACAAATTGGCACCATTCACATCATACAGAGATGGGTACATTCAGAAATGGCCTGACTCTTTTAAAAAGTATTTCAGAGCCTGGAAAGATGCCCCAGTGATTAAGAGCACTGGCTGCTCCTGCAGAGGACCCAACCTCAGTTCCCAGCATCTACTTGACTGCTCACCACCATCAGAATCCAACACCCTCTTCTTGCCTCTGAGATCACCAGGCATGAACATGGTGCACTTGTTACATGGAGAACACCATCCACATAAAATAAAAATAAGTAAAATCCCCAAACTACCTGAAGACATATTGGCAACCAATAGCTGCTGGGAGCTAGAGAGTGAATCTCCTTTAAGGGTGAGACTCTAGGCAGGTCGACCTGGCTCCAGTGAACTGACCCACACCAAAGGGCATTTCAGGAAAACAATTGACTCTGTAGCCCTTAATATAGGTAGATGATAGATAGAAAGATAGATGATAGATAGATAGATAGATAGATAGATAGATAGATAGATGATAGACAGATAGATGATAGATAGATGATAGGTAGATAGGTGATAGATGATAGATAGATAGATAGATAGATAGATAGATAGATAGATGATAGATAGATAGATAGATGATAGGTAGATAGATGATAGATGATAGGTAGATAGATAGATGATAATAGATAGATAGATAGATAGATATAGAGGCCCTACATGTAAAGAAAGAAATATATATATATTTATATATATTTATATATATATATAAATATATATATATATGTATATTAGAGTAGCTAAATTGGGTGAGGGGTAATAAAGGGGGTGCAGATAGGAGAGGGTAACTAAATATGATCAAAATGTATAAAATTCATAAAACATCACTAAAAATGTCCAAAATTGTTTTCAGTGTACTTTGGTTGGGATTTTATTTTACAGTCTGCTTCCGCATACTGACCAAATCCAACTTGGGGAAGAAAGGGTTTATTTTACCTTTCATCTGGCAGGTCACAACTTGTCACTGAGGGCAGTCAGGGAAGGAGCCTGGACACAGGCCCAGGGCCACTTGTTGCTCACTGGCTCGCTTCGCTGGCCTGTGATCAGCCTGCTTTATTATACAACACAGGACCATCTGCCCACATGAATTAATTTATTTATTTGATGATTCTGCACATTGTATACAATTTGTATTTATTTTTCTTTTCATACATTCTCACGTCGTCACTCAGCAATCAAGAAACTGTCCCACAGTCATAGCCACAGACCAGTCCAATGGAGACAGTTCCTTACCTGAGGGTCTCTCCACCCAGGTGTGTCAAGTGACAGCTGAAGCTCTCTAGCACACAAAGGCACCTTGTCAGAGGGGAAAGAACCTGAATGTACGGCAGGGTCAGGGGTTTCAATCCTCCATCGATTGTGTCTGTGGACACATGATTTGATCTTTCTGGACCCCAGTTACCTCATCTACTAAATGTAGGCAATAGACTAGAGACTGTCTAAGGTCCCTCCCAGCCCGAACCCACAGTCATGAATCAACCATTGTGAACCTTCCAACCTATAATTACTTCTGCAAACATGCATTGTGTTGTTGTGTTTCTTCCTGCTGCAGGGGATGTGTCACAGTCTCAGCTTCAGATTTCAAACTTACTTTTCCTAAGCACAGCAATAACTATTCAGTATGGAGAATGACGAGTGCTGGCAGTGGACCAGTGAGCCTGCTAATAGGATTTATTTCTGTTTTAATTTTTAATTATGAGCATGTTCTAATAAGTGTACTAGTAGTAGAGTCATTTGGCATTTTTGAATTTTGAAGCCTCAGACAGATGTGATTATTATTTTATGGTCATGGCAATCACAACATTCTTCAAAATTAAAAATACTTTTGTCTTTCAGGGGGAATCAATAATTTTCTCCTGGCCAAGATCAAGTCATAGGTTCAGATTTCTTATCACCAAAATTTTCCTCATCTTTATTTTGAGTTCAGTTTTAAGTTATTGTAGTTGTTACAAATTTAATTATTTTTAGCATTTAAATTACCTTGAATATTAAAAGTGTTTGAAATGAGATTGTGATATTTTTATCATCATGGTGTATGTGTGTGTCTGTGTGTCTGTGTGTGGCTGTGTATCTGTATGTCTATGTGTGTATATGCAGGTGTGAGAATGCACAGTGTGTGCCTGCCATAGAACAACCTCTGGGGTTGTACCTTACCTTCTTGTATGAGGCCAAGCCTCTTGGTCACCACTCTGTACACCAGGCTAGCTGTCCTGGAAACCTCCAGGACTTCTTTTGTGTCTCTCATCTCACTGCAGGGATACTGAGATCACAGACACATGCTACCTCCTTTGGCATTCCATGGGTCCAGGGATCCAGTACTCTGGTCCTCACGCTTGCATAGCAAATACTTTACCCACTTAACCATCTCTCCAGACTGATTCTGATATATTTAATGATTAGAAAAGAATTAAAAAGAATATTTGTGGTTACTTCTTCTTGACCAGCCCCAATTAGGAGGCAACTTCCTTCTAGACAGAGGTTAATGACATTCAGCATTGATTCAGGCCTGGGTATCTGGAGCGAGGGTTAACATTGGCTACAAAGGGCTGAACCAGTAACAACATTAAGTTTCAATTTCACTTTATATAATGGAAAGACAGGAGCTTTGGACCCTGAATTTGCTTCCTGACTGTATGTCCTTAGGCAAACCATTTAACCTCTCTGATCCTTATATTCTCATTTGGAAAATACAGGTACGCAGTTAGCAATGTCAGAGGTGATTTAATGCTAGGGGCTGCCTTAAGAATGTACAATAGACTGCATCACTTCAACAGTCAAAATCTTTCTTCCTCAGCGTTATGGAGAACGTCACAGGCCAGAGTTCTGAGAACAAGGTTTCAGTGGAGTTGGAGACCTTCAGACGCCATCTTCTCCCCGAGTCCTTGTAGACTTCACTCAATGTGTGTCTCTGTTTCATTGTCTTCTTACAACAATACTAGCCCTGCTGGATCAGACAGTATCCACCCTGAAAGCATAATGTAATTGCCTCTGTAAAGATTTTGTTTCCAAATACAGTCAGGTCCCTAGAAACTGGGGGGTTAGGACTTCAAAATATGAATTTGATGAAGAGTGGCCATATCTAGACCAGAATAGGTAAATTCCAGGGAAACACATTGTGAGAATGCTATTTGCATGTAGGGTACTTCTTATTTGGAAAGACCTAGAAATAAGATCAGTCAAAGAGTTGGGTTGGCTGGAATGGGGGATGGGAAAGGCAAAATGAAATACAGGCTTTTAGAAAATGTATTTTGTTGAATTTTATTCTGTTTTGTTTTCGTTGGGTTTTAACCAGGCTAGTCTTGAACTCCCGGGTGGCTTGCTGTAGTCTCAAACTCAATCTGTTTTCTACCTCCAGAATGCCAGGACTATAAGGCCTGAGCCACATGCCCAGATAAATGCAATACAATCTTTAATGAAGGCCTTGGGTGATCCCACAAAGCTCTCCAGAGCTAGAAGGCAGTTTTGGACTTTCCCTGAGGTCCTAGATTTCCATTGGAAAAGAAAGAGGAGTGTGTGTCTTAGGGTCAAGGACTTCCAGCAGTTCAAATTCCCAAACTGCAGCTCTGCTGTGAGCCCTCAGTCCCAGCATCCATTAAAGAAATGAAAGCCAAGTTCACAGTTTCCTAAGATTCTTGATTAGAACTGACTGAGACCAATAAATATACTAATACTCAGCACCTCAAATCCACTAGGGGTTATATTGATTCTATTGTTTTTAACTCCCTTCCAGGACTCCAAGTCTGCACTTGTTCACAAGGCCCCTGCAGCAGTGTGTGTCCTGGCTTCCCCCACAACTTTACATGTTTCTTCTTAATAAGAACAGGGTCCAGAAGAGTTCTGTTTCAGATACTTTCCAGTGTTATGTTTAACTCAGCTCTCCTCTGACCCATTTCCTTCCACCATCCAGATCTCTCTAATCAACCACACATAAACCATCCAAACTCTCGATAACCCCAGCTCCACATGCTGCTCCAGTACAAAGCTCTGCAATTTTCAGGGTGGTTTGATTTTTTTGTTGTTGTTGTTATCTTTTAAATACCCTGTTTTAAAGTTTCCCATCTGCAGAGCCACAGAGAGGAGCTTGTGGAACATAATGAAGAAGAGCCCTGGCAGGAGACAAAAGACGAGTGGGTGGTGGCAGACAAAGCAGCTGCCTTGTCTCTCTGACACGAGGCTTTTGTTGTTGCTGTTTATCAGCGCAAAGGAAAAGTCCATCTGAGAGAACTGCGTGCCTCTCCAAACTGTAAAATAATACTTCACGGTGGTGAGTCCTTGGGTTGAGAAACAGCTAGGCTAAGAGGAGGGGAATTAAATGGCAACACATTGTTGCAGGAAACAGCAACCTAGCAATGAATGGAGGGAAGGAAATAAAGAAAAGTAATGTGTAGAAGTGAACGAGATGCACAGCTTCCTTGTCTGTGACTTCTAATGGAAACTAGTGGGAAACAAAGCGAGGAACTGCCTGATTTATTTATTCGCCAAGGACAAAAATCCCATATGGCCTGCCCATCAATACCTCCTGGGGGTTAGGAGAGGGTCCTATTTCCACTTGTAAATTCACCCTCATAATGCCAAGAAGCATAAAAAGTCAAAATCCTAGTTCATTCTGACTTCCAGTGAGCCTTCCAAGGACATTGGGGTTAGTGTGAGAGCTCTGAAATTTGGGGCTCAAGAGGACACTGAGGCAGAAGATTATCCTTTTGGATAAGAGATTTTTTTTTTTGTCTTTTTGAGACAGGGTCTCCCTGTAGTCCCAGCTGTCCTGGAACTCTCTCTGTAGACCAGGATGGCTTTGAACTCACAAAGATCCACCTGCCTCTGCCTCCTGAGTGCTAGGATTAAAGGCGTGTGCCACCACACAAAAGATTTACTGGGAGAGAGATTAACTTCAGAGAAAGACAGCATAAGGGGACTCTAAGGAGAGTTCAGGCCCACAAGGCTGAGTAAGGGTCCCTTCTTATGGGTATCAGAGGAACATGATTGATGAATAATAATCTATAGTATTGCTTAGAGTCAGGTTTTCCTGGGATGGGGATGGGGTGAGTCTTGTGAGGATTAGAGGAAAGAATCCTGTTAATGTGTGACTTAGAGGATGTAGGGCAAGTGGGAAGGAAGAGAACATTTAGTTATGGGGTGGCCATTACATGAATGGGATGCACCACATGTGCCTTCTGTTCTAGAGTGTGATAGCCTGGGCCTTTAAACCACCTCAGAGAAGTGATGGTGTGTCTGTTATTCTCCTGGAGTATAGAAACCAGTTGAGTCTGTTACAGGGGCACAGATTTGTAGATTCCTACCTCTTGGTAGGAGACGACATTTCCTAACAGCAGTTGTGAGGAATAAAGGTAGCCACCCACCTGCAGTACTGGTCAAAGTGTGGTCCACTCTCCCACGTTTCCAGGTTCCAGTCTCCTGCAAAGATGTTGTGAAAAGTTGTAAATCTTTTTGTGGTTGTCACACTTGCCCTCTGGCTGGCACCAGGCTTGTACCATTTTCCTTCTCCATGGATGAAATTTCTGGGGAAATTTAATTCAGTGGAATCTTTTGGTTGAGTAGCCTAATGGCAATGGAAGAAGTAGAGACTCTAGAATGTCTTCAGCAGGATGAGGGGAAGCCCCAGTGAGCAAGTGCAGGTGGCTCTGAAGGCCCAAAGACTGTGACATTCCAGACTACCTACCCAGGACCTAAGGAACACCTGGAGCCATAGACTCCAGGCTAGGCTTCCCTGTCCCTGCACCCAGATACAGATGGCTGCAACTAGCCCTGGAGAACCAGGTGGCAATCCCCACATGGTGCAAGGTTCAAGCCTGCTTGATTGATACCCGACATGGTTGCTGGAGGAGCTCCCAACTAGTTGTGTGAAAACTGGCTGACCTCTCCAATACAAAATCAGAAGCGAGAACCTGGGGCTTAGACCAACCAGCCTTTCATAAATAATAAGAAGACAAGAAAGGCACCTGAATAATACGAGCAAAGTCAGTCTTCAATTTAACAAATGAATAATTGAACTTCATATCAGAATCAACAAACAACAAATGAAATCCACATGACAAAAATCACAACAAAAAAACAGTAACATGAAAAACCCAAACAATAAGCCTCTGCTAAATACTACCAGTCCTGTAGAAGATTCCTGTAAGGAAGACCCCCTAGATTTATTCTGGGATACAGTTCTTAAAAGAACTATCATAAACATGATCAAAGAATTCAAGAACACACAAACAAATCAAAGAACTAAGAGAAGATAGGGATAAACTAAAAGAGGATAATGATAAACTTCAGACTGAATTCACAAGAGAGATAGAAGAAAACTCAGGCTGAAATGAAAACGGAAATGCCACACTCAATAAGCCATCCAGAAAGGATGTGAGAAAATCTCAGTAACAGAACGAATGAAGTAGAAAATAGAATTCCAAGACTGGAAAACAACATGGAAGAATTGGGCTGCTCAAGCAAAGATTATGAAAAATTAAAAAAAAAAAAAAAAACCACAGGAATGGATTAATCAAGAAATGTGGGACACCATAAAAAGACCAAACCTACACATCACAGGTATAGAGGAAGGGGAAGAAACTCAGGATAATGGTATTCACCAGATCTTCAACAAGATTGTAGAAGAAAATTTCCCCAAATTAAGGAAAGACGTGTCCATACAAATACAAGAAGCACATAGAACACCAAAACGACTGGACAAGAAAAGAAATTCCCCACATCATATCAAAGTAAAAACACTAGATGCTCAAAGCAAAGAGAATACTGAAAGCTGCAAAGAAAAACAAGTCACGTATAAAAGAAAACCCATCGGAATTACAGCTGACTTTTCAACAGAGAAGATGAAAGCCAGAAGAGCTTGGACCAAAGTATTCCTGGTTCTAAATACCTATAGATGTCAAGCCAGAATACTCCACCCAGCAAAAATGTCTATTATAATTTAAAGAGAAAGAAAAATCTTTCATGACATAAATAGGCAGAAAGAATCCATGTCCAGAAAACCAACCCATCAGAGAATACTTGAAGCAATACAAAAAGTAGAAGAAAGGAACAACTACACCCAAGAAGCATCAGAAAGTAGTGAAGGTCTGACTGTAGAAATACAAATGTAGAACCAAAAAGCAAACAGAAACTAAAATCTTGACAAGCAATACAAATCTCTCAATAATAATTTTGAATATTAATGTACTGAATACCCCAATCAAGAGACACAGACTAGTAGAATGGATTAAGAAACAAAATCTAGCCTCTAATCCCAGCACTCTGGAGGCAGAGGCAGGTGGATCTGTGTGAGTTCAAGGCCAGCCTGGTCTACAAAGAGAGTTCCAGGGCAGCTGGAGCTATAGGGAGACCCTGTCTCAAAAATTCCAAAAAAAGAAGAAGAGAAACAAATCCATTTTCAGCAAAAACCCATCTCACCTTCAAGGACATGCACTATCCTAAGGTGAAAGGGTAGAAAAAATATTCCACACAAATGGTACTAAGAATCAAGCAGGAGTTGCTATTCTAATATCAGACAAATTAGACTTCAAACTAAAACTAATCAGAAGACATGAAGAGGGTTACTTCATTCTAATCAAAGGAACAATAAACCAAGAAGATATCACAATCATGAATATATACACACCAAACTCAAGTGCACTGAACTTCATAAGCACAATTCTACAGGATTTTAAGGCACAGATTAATCCCAACACACTAATAGTAGGGGATTTCAATACCCCACCATGCCCATTAGACAGGTCAATTGGACAAACTATAAGCAAACAGGCATCTGAGCTGAACAACACAATACACCAAATGGACCTAACAGATATCAACAGAATATTCCACCCAAGCACCAAATAATATACTTTCTATCCTGCACCCCATGGAACTTTCTCAAAATCAACCACTTACTGGAGCACAGAACAAATATCAAGAAATACAAATAAATTGAAACAATGCCATGCATTCTATCAGATCACAATCCAATATAGCTTAATATTAACATCAGAAGAAGCCATAGTAACTACATGAACTCATGGAGATTAAACAGCACACTCCTGAATAATGAACAGGTCAAAGGAGAAATGAAGAAAGAAATAAAAGTATTCCTGGAATCAAATGAAAAGGACAATACAACAAATCAAAACCTCTCTTGGACACTTTAAAAGCAGTCCTAAGACGGAAATTTATAGTACAAATAAATGTTTTAATGTTGCAACTCAAAACATTTGAAAGACAGCCACAAATGACTCCTAAACCTAAAAGACGAGAAGAAATAGCAAAAAATAGAACAGATTAATGAAATAGAAACAAAGAAAACAATATAAAGAATCAATGAATCCAAGAGCTGGTTCTTTGGTAGGATGAAGGAGATAGACAGAGCCTTAGCCCTATTAACAAAAGGAATGAAAGAGCAGCTCCAAATCAACAAAATTAAAGATGAAAGAGGAAATATCACAACAGACAACCAAAAGATCCAGAATATTATACAGGAATACTTTAAAAACCCTATACTCTATTAAATTTGAAAACCTAAAAGAAACGGATGAATATTTGAAATCAAGGGACCCCCCCCCAAAGCTGAACCAAAAAGAGATCAACAGCTTAACAGACCCATAACATATGAAGATATTGAAACAATAATACAAAACCTCCCAACTAAAAAACCCAGGCCCAAATGGATTTGTAGCAGAATTCTATCAGACATTTAAAGAGGATCTAAAACCAACATTGCTTAAAATATTCAAAAGGATATAAACACAGGGCAATCTCTCAAATTCCTTCTATGAAGCCAGCATCACTCTAATACCCAAACCAAGCAAAGACAGAACCAAAAAAAAAAAAATGACAGATCCATATCCTTAATGAATATAGATGCAAAAATTCTCAACAAAATATTTGCAAATCACATACAGGCACACATCAAAAAGGTCATCCACCTTTTGACCATCCATGATCAAGTTTGATTTATTCCAGAGATTCAGGGATGTTTCAACATACCTAAATCCATAAATGTCATAAATCATATAAATGGACTCAAAAACCACATGGTAATCTCAATTGACACAGAAAAGGCCTTTGATAAAATTCAACATGCCTTTATGTTCAAAGTCCTAGAGGAAATTGGACTGGAGGAAACATTCCTCAACATAATTAAAGCCATATACAAGAAACCCACAGCCAACATCATTCTAAATAAAGAAAAATTAGAAGCATTCCCCTTAAAGTCAGGAACCCAGCAAGGCTCCCCACTATCTCCACTCCTTTTCGACATAGTCCTTGAAATTCTTGCTAGAGCAATAAGACAAGAGAAGGAAATTAAAGGAGTACTAATTGGAAAAGAGGAAGTCAAACTATCCTTTTTTGCATGACGTGATATATCTAAGGGATCCCAAATATTCCACCAGAAAATTCTTAGAAATGATTAACTGTTTCAGTAAAGTGGCAGGTTACAAAATTAATCTACAAAAATCAGTAGCCTTTCTATATGTCAATAATAAGCAATTGGAGAAGAGGTATGTGGAAATCATCCTATTCACATTAGCCTCAGAAAATAAAATGCCTCTGAACAAACCTGACCAAAGTCACTAAAGATTTCTACAATGAAAATTTTAAATTTTTGGAGAAGGAGATTGATGAAGACACCTGAAGACAGAAGGACCTCCCATGATCATGGGTTGGAAGAATGAATATAGTAAAAATGATCATCCTGCCCAAAGTAATATATAGATACAATGCAATCCCAATAAAAATCCCCATGATTTTTTTCACGGAATTAGAAAAAAAAAACCCTAAAATTTGTAATGAAAAACAAAGTTACCCGGAGCAAAATGAGTAATGCAGGGGATATTGCCATACCAGACTTCAAACTATATTACAGAGCATGGTACTGGCACAAAACTAGACCTATAGATCAAAGGAACAAAACTGAAGACCAAACTTGAGCACATGGAATTTTAGCCACCTGATATTTGACAAAGGGGCCAAGAACACTCAATGGAGGAAAAGCAGCACCTTCAGCAAATGGTACTGGCAATAATGGATCACCACTTGTAGAAGAATGAAACTAAACCTCTAACTTTCACCTTGTACAAAAGTAAACTCTAAGTGCATCAATGACCTCAATGTGATCCCTGAAACTTTGAAAATATTAGAAGAAAACATTGGCAGTAACCTATAAGATATAGGTGTAGAAAAAGACTTTCTAACTCAGACAGCAGTTGTATAAGAAATAAGGTCAACAATCAACAAGTGGGACCTTATTAGACTCAAAAGCTTCTGTACAGCAAAAGAAACAATCAAAGACATGAAAGGAAAACCCACAGAGTAGGAAGAAATCTTCAGCAGTGACATATCTGAAAGAGGTTTAACATCCAGAGTATATAAACTGCTCAAAAAACAAAGGATCAAAGAAAACAATTGACCCAATTAAATGATGGATGGTAGACTTCTCAAAAGAAGTAAAGATAGCTGAAAAACCTCTTAAAAGGTGTTCAACAACATTAGTAATTAAGGAAATGCAAATTAAAACCAATTTTAAGATTTCATCTTACCTTGGTAAGACTGGCTATGATCAAGAAAAATGATACCAAATACTGGACAGGCTGTAGGGAAAGGGTAGCACTCATTCACTGCTGGTGGGATGGCATGTAACCCCTATGGAAAGCAGTGTGGAGAACTCTTAAAAGACTAAAACTGGAACCTATCATTTGACCCAGTCATATCACCCCTGGGTGTATAACCAAATGATTCATCTCCAGCAGAGATACATGCACACCCATGTTTATTGCTCCTGTTTTCACAATAGTGAAGAGCTGGAAACAACCCAAGTGTCCTTCAGCTGATGAGTGGCTAATGAAAATGTGATACATCTACACAATAGTGTTCTATGCAAAGGTAAAGAAAGACAGCATCATGAAATTAGCAGGTAAATGGACAGAACAAGAAGCTGTTATGCTAAGTAACACAGTCTCAGAAAAACAAACAACATATGGGGTTCTTCCTTTCTGGAATTTGTTAGCAAAGATAATGCCACATGACTGATATTACTATAGATATAGCTGGAAGTTTATCTCTCTAATTTCCTCAGTCCTAAGAATTATAAGAAAGAATCAGCTCATTTTTGAAAGTACATTAAAACATACATCAACTTGTTATGTAATGTAGGAATGTAAAGTTATATTTCTTTTAACCTGCTTGCAAGTTTACTGTTAAACTGTGAATCCCTAAATCTGTTTTGGAATTAACCTATAGTTTATTTCTATACTGTGTAAACCAGGGATATGTACATATGTATATTTTGGAGTGATATAAAATTAAAGGGACCACCACCACCACCAACAACAACAACAAAAAGACTTGTTCAGAGAACAGCCCCAAACAGTAAACTCCTACATTGAAAAGTTAAAAAAGACCAAGAAAAAGATGCAAGACAGGACTTTACATGTATTGTAGAATGCATTATTTTGGGGGATGGGGGTGGACAGGGATGGGGGAAGGGATCTAAATTTGATTTAGAAATGTTGTAGGAAATGTGTGAAAGCTCCATAAAAAAAAAAAAATCTCTTCATCCCTGCCAGCACAGGTGTAGACTGACATAAGGACTCCATAGCTAGTAAAGTCAGAGAAAACTTCCCTGAGCAAGTGACAACTAGGCTAAGAGGAACAGTGACCCTGCCTCAAGCAGGAAAGAGCATTGGAGGCAGAGGGCAGAGATGGCATGGGGAAAAATATCTAGATCAGAGGATGGAAAGAGACTTCAGGGACACACACAAGGGCCAATTCCCAGAAGTCAGTAGGGGCCAGGTCAGGCAGGGTCTCTGCAACTCTAGTAGTTGTCATTATCCTCAACACAAAGGGAGCCCTCCACGAATGCTTAGTATGAGGTTGCAACATAATCACGCTTTCAACTGGGAGAGATTCTTGGCTTAGTTTCTTTGCAAGTTGCTGTAATGAAATCCCCTGACTAAAGCAGCTCAAAGGAACATGAGTTTTGTTTTGCTTACAGTGCTAGAAGAATATAAACCATCATAGCATGGAAGAATGGTAGCAGAAGGAAATGGCTGCTCAGAGGAATCTGTGCTTAGCCATCAGATGGTAAACAGGAAGTTGGGCTGAGCTAAAACCTCAACCCCCTCCTCCCCCATTTGGCACATTTCCTACAGTGAGGCTTCATCTCCAAAAGGTTCCACAGCCTCTCAAATAGTGTCACCAGCTGGGGGCCGAGTGTTCAAACCAGTGAGCCTGTAGGAGACAGTTGTCTTGAGGAATATACTAGAAATTGGACAGAATGGGTTTAAGTAGATAGTTGAGTCGCCGAATAATCCAAACATGGATAGCAAATAATTTAAAGTAGAATGGAAATGATGAAACGGAGCTATGGGGTGCAGGCAGCAGAATTTGGTTGTAGGTTAGTACTAGGAACAAAAGAGAAGGGATTGGTGACTTTTTATATACTTGACATGAGGCAGAAGAGTCTCCCAAGATGTATATACTTGACATATTTCAGATCTCACAGTCCTCATAAGGACTATGGAGCATCCAGCACTTGCCTCCCACATCAGCAGGGAAGACATGTCTCCTGTGGCCACAATCATGGTTGGTCCTTTGCCTGACCTGTGCCAAAATCTGCAACTTGTCCTGTCCTAACTGCTGAGAGGTTGCGGTCAAAATTTTTAAAGCCGCTTTGAATTGCATGCAGCCATAGGCATGGAAAGGGCATGGAGCGATAAGCTGGAACTCTCTCGTTGTTTCGTGCGGTGCCCAGCAGTGGCTATGTCCACCGGCATACTGTCCCTTCTGGACACAGAAGGCTTTGCTTCTACCTTTTATCAGAAGCTCCTGGCCATGGCATCCAGGTACTCTCACCGCCTCTTCCTGTTGACCTTCAGTCTATCTTCTTACCCCCCTGCTCTTAGCTCATCCATCATTTAAGAATATAATCATCCAAAATTAAGTTCCCTCTACATGCCTGCCCTGGATTTATCACACGCAGTTCTCAAAGTCACTAAGTCCAGAGATGCATTCCTTCCAACTCCATTGCAATGACTGAAATTCATTTGTTTCATTACACCATGAAACATAATGTTTAAGGCCCAAATAATCCTAAGGAGTCTATAAATTCAGTTATCTGTATGACAGATGGATTTTTTCCCCAGGAAACATAATGAATGTACAAAGAAAGAACTACGTACACATTGTGAAGTTAGGATACAGAGGCCTGAGAGAGAAAAAAAATCAGGAGAAGGTCAAGTAATAAGTTAGTGAAAGAAAGTGAAGCATAATTAAATATTCACTTGCTTCAAAATGTTTCCAAGGGTAGCCCATAGGGTGATACCATTGTTTGTTTGGTTTATTTTTTTTTTTAATTCTGTCCAAATGTTAGGTAAGTTACACTTGGGTTAGTCACAATTAGACAGCTAAAAGTAGAATCTCAAGAGCAACAATTCTGCAGCTGAATTGCAAACAGAAGTCAGAGATGGAAGGAAGGCTTCTACAAACCCAGGAGCCTCTTCTGCCTCTTACTTCATCTCTGGTGAAGTTAACATGATTTTCTCCTCCAACTCAAACCACTCTGATTGCTGTCCGCCTTGTTGCATATTGAATGCCATTTACAGAACAAACTTTCTGTCTATATAATCTACACACAGTTGGCAGATTCTTTCCTAACATACTGCAGTAGGAAATCAGGATGATTAATGTGTATTACATTTGTTCAAAGCTGGGATCCATTTTATTCTCACAAGGATAATGGCAGTGTGAACCAAAAATGGATTCACTCTATTGTAAATAAAGCATATACAGGAACAAGTCCTGTTATAAACAACCCAGATTGTGACTTTTATAAAGAGCCAACATTGTTTAGTATGAAGCATACTTGACATTACACAGTTCATTAAACAGGTCAAACTCTGAAACTCCTCCATCTCTCTATATGCATATGCAAATACATGCACACACTCGAGTACCGCCTTCATGCATCTTGCAGACATTTTAAGTTCAAGACTTTAAAGTGGAATTCACTAAACTGTCATGATAAACATGTTGTACAGCAGATTGAAAACGTTACCTGACTCTCCAGAGTTGACTAGGCCCTAGTTACTCCATTTCCAGAGTCCCCAGTGTTTATGTAGCTTTATGCCAATCACGATGGATGATTGGATGGATGGATGGATGGATGGACAGACAGACGGATGATCAGTGGGTGGACAGATGGATGAATAGATGTAAAGAAGGATGTATGGATGTATGGATGATGGATGGATAGATGAATGAATGGATGATGGATGAATGGATGATAGATGGACAGGGTGGATGGATGGATAATGGATGGGTGGATGGATAGATAGATAGATAGATAGATAGATAGATAGGCAGATTGGCAATTGGATGGATGGACAGGTGTATGTATAAATGGATGGATGGACAGATAGACAGATGAATGGATGTATGGATAGATGGGCAGATGGAAAGATGGATAGATGATGGATGGGTGGACAGATGAATGGATGGATGATGGATGGATGTATAGGTGGACAAATGAATTGATGGATAAACAGATGAATTGATGCATGAATGATAGATGGGTAGACAGACGGATGGATGATGGATGGGTGGACAGACAGATGGATGGATAGATGTGTATTTACTATGTGGGCATGTAATAGTTTAGTGAACCGGATGTTAATTAAACCTTTTTTTCCCCATGGGTCTCGGCCCTAGTCATGTAAATTTCCTCCTAATTTTCATGTTTTTATTTTCATCTCTTAGTTCATTCCTATAGAAATTATTCACATGCTAAATATTAATTGACAGCCATTGTGCTAAGAGCTAGCTTAGCATTGTGACATTTAAGGCTCAGTTTGCTGTCTGCTGGTATCCAGGATGAAAAACACTTGCTACATGTGAGGACTGACCTCACCAAATGTGTGTGGTCAGAACTCAGATGTTTTGTAAGTGTAAAATGTATACTAGGTCCCCAAAATTTGGAACAAAAACAAAATTTTCACTAATAATTTTGACATATATTTTATGTAGAAATGATAATATTTTACATATACCAAATAAAATATATTTCCAAAATCACTTGTAATTGTTTCATTTTACTTTTCTAACATGGCTACTAGAGAGGTTAAAATTACATATGTTGCTGGTATTTGTGGTTTTCTTTGATGGCCCCCAGGGTGGGGCTTATATAATCAATTACATGTCTGATAAACAGCTCCAATAAATGTAATGAAATTCAAATCCCCTTCTACACCTGTCTGACCTGTGTCATTGGTGATTTAAGGGCTTTGCTGCTTCCTCAGGGAATTCTGGAGCCTAGCAAAATAAAATGGGATTTGAAGCCAGAGAAATCTGGTTTTAAATCTTAAGTTCTCTAGCCATGGGGAGGATGTGGCAAGTTACAAAATTCGCTCAGTCTTCATTAACTTATCAGCTAAACACACCCACAGGATGCTGAAAAGATTAAGGATAATGAAAGTAAAGTACTTAGCACTGGTTTTATATTTTAGTAAAATATATGTGCTAACAAGTGGGTGAGACAGCACTAATTTTGCCCTTGATGTTACAATGCTGTTTCAAGCATCGGTGGTCAGAATATACAGCAGACACACTCTGACAAAGTCCCACAAATACCAATACCCTGTTAATTATAAATAAAAAAGAATAAAGTCTTTAAGGTGATGAATAGACTGTGAGAATTTCAAAGGCATATGGAGACCAGTGTCCTAAGAAGAGCAAATCATGGTCACCTTAGTCCGTATTTGGCCTGTTCTCGTAGCCTGACACTTTCTCCCTATGTGTTTATGGCATCCACAGCCTTAATCATGGTCTTTCTCAAGCAGCTCTAAGAATATAAAATGCTTTGCTAAAATAGTTATTTAATGAAAAATTACCATTTTGTGATGCTGTAGAAGCCTTGGATGATTTCCCTTGCTTCTACAATGTTCAGCACAACTGACTCTGCAGAACTTTAAGCTTGCTTGTTAACTATCTAGACTGTGTTAACGATGAAATCCTGAACTGAAGGCTCAGTGCCGTGAAATCTTCAATCTGGTTTATATCTATTATGACTCTGCACAGGATTCTTCCAAATTCAGGTCAAATTCCCAAGAATAGCTGTCACTTACGAGTAGCCTATAGACAACTCTGAAAGGGAATCTTATTCTGCATTTGTTCTAGAATCTGGGGCTGGAGAGATAGCTTAGCGGGAAGAGCATTTTCTGTGCAAGCTTAAAGACCTGAGTTCTGATCCCCAGAACCCAAGTGAAAAGCCAAATGTGGAGGTGCAAACCTGCAGCCCCAGCACTGAAAGGCTGAAAGCTGGGAGCTCACTGGACACCCAGTGTAGATAATCAATGAGATTTAAGTTCAGTGAGAGACTCTATCTCAAAGAACAAGATGAAGACCAGAGGTTGAACTTGACCATCTTCCTCTGTAAATCTTCGTCTTTTTATTCATTCCAGGACTCTGCCCAAGGGGTGCTGCTATACATTCAGGACGAGTCTTCCCTCCTCAGTTAACCTCTCTGGAAATACCCTGACAGAAATCCACAAAGGTGTGTCTCTTAGGAGACTCATGATCCAATCAAGTTGGAAAGAAAGCTTAGCCATCAGAACCCCCTTTCCCTTGTCCTCTCACTTATGAAGGTATTTTCAGCCTCCTTTCCCTCTACCAGACCCCAGACTGTTTCCTCTTATCCCTTCTCTGCTATTCTCCCACACAGCCCCACTAAAAGAAAATAGCTCAACTGACTGGCTGGCTTTCATTCCAAGACCATTATTGAGCTGGGTACTGAGTTAAGAAGCTGTGGTGGCATACACCTTTAATTGCAGCAGTCTGGAGGCAGAGGCAGGAGGATCTCTGTGAGTTCAAGGCCTGCCTGATCTACGTAGTGAGTTCCAGGACAGCTGGGGCTACAGGGAGACCCTGTGTCAAAAACACAAAAAACAAACAAACAAACAAAAGTCTCATGGTTTTTTGTCCCAGTTTATTCACGTAACAAATATGTCCTAAGTGCCTTCTCTAGTCCAGCCACTGTTTTCAATGCTGAGCCAAAGGCCAAAGACCCTTTATTCATGGAGTTTACATGTTAGCCTTAAGAATTCCCAAATAAACAAATAATAATTAGAATATTGAGTATCTCAGGTGATGAGAACTGTTAAGGAGAAAAATAGTAGAGATGTGGAATGGGGAATTGTGGGTATTGATTGTTGAGACAAGGGAGTCACTAATTCACTATGAAGGCAGGACTATGATCCCAGTGAGCCTACTGCCATCTTCTTGAACTCCTTCCTTTTGGAGCCTCATTATAGAGTTGTACATAACCTCAAGATTAAGTCACCAGGGAGAATCTAAGCCACCTAAACCTTGCCATCTAATTCGAAGGGCTCTGAGCACACTAATATGACCAACCAACATCACTGTTGAGCTTGGCCTAGAATTCCCCTGGGGACTTCCCTAGCAGGAGAGGTTGTGAGCAGGGCAGAATTTGAGAATTGCTAGATTTCCAGCGATAACAGCTCTAAAAATCACACTAAAACTACGCCTTGGCGCTCCCGTGATGGTCTTCTCTCCAACTCCTTTGAACCATCTGGCAAGAAGTGAGAAAAGACTCCCAGTATAAAATTGCAAATCACTGCTTCTGCAGCATTGCCTGGGTTTCTGGGCTGGTGAAGAATCAGAGTTAGTTCTGTGCAGTTTGAGATGAATAAACACTTTCTTTTACTGATCATTTACTATGCTTTAGGAGAGTTTTAAAAAATGTGAACGTATTATGTTACTAATCTGCTTAATATTTCTTTTGTGATGTAATTAATTTGTATATACGATAAACTGAAGCATACAGAGATTAAGTAATTTGCCTCAGCTAATAATAGAGACAAGACCCACACGCTGGCAGCCTGGCTCTAGAACAGTCATTCTAATAATCACGCCATTTCTCAGGGAAGGCAGGAAGCTGGGGATAGGTTCTTACTTGATAAAATGCCACACAGTCCTTACTCCCTAAAGGTTCCCATTGTCTTTGCCTTTCCCTTCTCTCTCTCTTTGCCTCCTCTCTTCCATTTTATTTCCTTTCCTTGCATTTCCTTGGATTGAGCATGGACCCCCGCACCTCTGCCCCGTGTGACTCTCATGTTAATCACATCTCTTCTACCTGAAGACAGTCTTCTTTTTGGAGTCTCCACAGAGCAAAGGCTACTTTTCTGGGCTGCTATGAGAAAAGATAACAGCACAGAATCTAAGGATTTTTTGCTTTGTGTTCCTCTTCCTCATCATCTTCTCCTAAACTCTGGAGAATGCCAAGTTTAACTAAGAAAGGAGCAGCAGCCTCTATCCTGAATCCCGGGAACGCATACCTCAGACTCTACAGAACAAAAAGAGTGCCTGATGGGGGAGCCTGTTGGCCACTGGGAGCAAAAAGCTCACTTTTCCCTGTTTATACTCCTTGTTCTTTGTTCCAACACAACTATTTCCATTACTAGATACTCGGCCTATAATGGTCTGGGGAAGGCTGAGGATTGGGGTTTGAGATATGTATAAGAAAAGAAGAGAGATCTTGAGAACTCATGGCTGATGGGCTGGGATTCCAATGCTGAATTCCCATCCCTTTAGAGTCTCCTGAAGTTGGGTATTGGATAGCAGTGCATTCTATGGAATGTGAACCTTGAGTCACACAAAGATGTCATCCAGACCTTCAAGGCTCTCACAGTTTAGATAAGTCTCATAATGCAGTGCCTTAAATGTTCCGCGTCCTCACTTGAAGTGTGAACATGTTGGTTTAGGCAGAAATGCATTAAAGTTATGTTTGGCTCAATATTCAATAGGCAAGTTTCTGTTAAATGCTGGGAGCCTGATGTGTGTGTGTGCGTGTGTGTGTGTGTGTGTGTGTGTGTGTGTGGTGTTTCATTAAAACGTGCAAGAAGTGTAACATAATGTTAATATATCTTATTTGCATTTTGAAAACTCCAACTCTCCCATCCTTTGCCCTCTACCTTTGCCTCTGCTGCCTTCGCCTTCATGGGAAATATGAACCACTTCCAAACAAGTTAAACTCGAAGACCTACTTAGTTTCTCAGGCTCATTACCAAGGATTTAAAACCGCTCTATTCATTCAACAACAATGGTTTCCATGGCGATGACTGCAACACATGACATTCCCTGCGGCTCAGCTTAAAAATGCACCCACAGAAATGGCTGCACATCAACACGTTCTCCAGGAAAAAGCTAGGCAAGTTCTCTCTGCTTCTGAGCTTCAGAAATTAATGATAATAATAATAATGAGCAGGTGAAAAATAAAGCAAGCCATAGTTGATTTCTTAGAGAAGTATTGGCTTTCTCCCTATTTTTATTTCAACCCGGTGTACCTATGAAGAAATAATTTCTTGTTACGAATAACTGGAGTTACATTGATGGGAAATGGCAGGGACAAAGACAAGAGGGTTTAGTCATAATTTGCATCACCCCTTTCATTAGTTCCGGATCCTTTAATTATTACATTTTGCTCATTCTCCTAGTCCTAAGACTAATAATTCTTAATAAAATATGTGTATATGTGTGTGTGCATCTGTGATTACACTGAATGCTACACACACACACACACACACACACACACACTTTTCTCTGTGGACAGCTTCAGTTCTGAGTGAATAGATGCCAAAGTAGAAAGGTCAGCCGGGCATCACCCTTCACAAACTCTAGCTGCCCTTTCCACTGCCCTCCAAGAAGTGTTTGCAGAAGGTGCACTTCAAACTAGCCCCATGAGAAACAGCAGGTCAAATACCCACACAGGCCAGGAGCCCAATCCTACAATGCGATACCATGGCACCCTGGTAGGCACACTGCATCAGCATTTCAAAATGATCCCCTGTGAACAGAACCTTCACTTTCGTGCCCATTAAGAAATGCATGCTCAGATGAAGAAATGTGTCTCTGACCATACAGCCAAATATTTCAGAATTAGGATTTTTTTTTTAACCCAACTGGCCTATTTCCACAGTCCACACTCTCTAATTAATTGATAAAGGGGTTTATTTTTCTGGTTCAGGTCTGAGAGACAGCAAAGTGGGGTGAGGTGTTCAGTCAGGTGGTCCGGGCTGTTATCTGAGCACTTGAAGTCCCTATGTACTCACTGGGACAATCATAAACAAGTCCCCAGTAGCTTTCTTCTCCCTCATTTTTCTAGGAAATAGTAATAGCAGTGTTGAGCTGCTTCCCTGGGCTATGTTACAAGCAACAGAAAATAAACACCAGGTGAGGGTTTTCAAATCCAGCCAGTGACGATGGTGTTCGCAAACCCACAGGGATAGACTGATTCAAGTGGAGTACTAAGCAGGAACAGGCAGAATCCAAGGTTTTAAACTGAATTAGGGGAAAGGGGCTTGCCCAAACGAAAATAAATGCAATAATACAATTACCCTCATTCTATCTGGCCTTCAGTTCAGATGTTGGATGAGCCGTACAGATCCTGATTCTACATTCTGCAGGGACTGGTTCTTGAGGTGTAAAGGGCTCCCTAGGAGAAAACTATCTGGGTCATTGCTGGCTGTTTCTGGCCTAAGAATACATAAGAACCTGGAAGGCTTTATATGCGTACATAGATTCTCTGCAAAGAAACAAAGCATTTGGGATTTACAGTTTTCCTTTTAATAAGCATGGTAGTAATGCAAAGCCTGGGAGCCTATTTGTATAATCATTAAATAGGGAGCTACATTAGCTTCATATTAAGGTAATAGCTATGCTTATCTAATTTTGCATTTACTTTACTTAGGCTCAAGCCTTAATGATGTATGATACCTTTAATTAAGGGTCAGCAATTAATGAGGCAGTTGAGGTTACCATACTTGACTTTGTATTTTAGTTAGTGGAAATTAAACATGGTTGGAACACTGCATCACTTTCTCCTTTGCCTCCACTTGTAAAGCTATGTAAAAAAGACCTCTGGATAGAACAGGGAAATCTGTCCTGTACTTATACACATGTATGTATTTGTTCAGATGACAAGCATTGATTCAGTACTAGAGGATACCAAACAGAAGTAAGCACAGTCCTTACCCTCAACGAACTCAGAGTCTAGGGATAGCCACATTAGGCTTTAATAGACTATCATTTTAAAAGAAGGCCCTAGGGAAAATGTGAGCTATATTCTATATAGACGGGATCAAACTGAAGCCCTCGACATAAGCATTCTCATCCATTTGTATAGCAAAGTCACAGGGGAAAAATGATATGTAAGTACATTTCCTACTCTCCAGTGGTTGTGCTAGCCTCTGGTAAGGACATCCCATGACAATAAACAACAAAAACACTTTAGGATTTTAAGTTTCAGGAAAAAAGATTAAACACCTACATTGGGTAACTCTTCAAGTTGGCAATTTTTTGTGTGTGTGTCCTTCACGTTATTGTAGAATTCTTTGTGCGATCTAAAAGGACTTTAGACCTTTCTCAGGCTGTTATTGTGCAATGGCTTTTTTTCTTTAAATCCTCCTGGAAATTGTTTTAGGTCCTTGGAAATAGGTAATTCTCTTAGAATGGGTCTCTTCCATGGAGCAGTACTTAAATGGTTAGATATTTCTCCAATTATACAGGAGATAGCCAAAGAAAATGCCTGGCATTTTGGCTTTCAGAAATATGAATACTTAAATATACGTATACATAAATATTCATTTAAGTATTAGTCATGTCTGCTACTAAAATAAAAGTGAAGAGAATCATTATGCAGGAAAAGATAGTATCCACTTAAGAAAAGGAAGTCCTAATGAAATATGAAAAGGTGAAATTTTTAGATAGGTTTATTCTAAAGTAACTAATAGATGCAAATGGATTCAGTGAGAAACCTAAACAATTCCACTCTTGCTCAGTCAGTTTTAATGATTAAACAACAAAAAAATGAACTGGAGAAAGCAAAGGAGTTCATTTTCAAGCAAGAGAATCCTGCTCCACTTACAACAAAGGGAGCAGAAAAGGCACGCTGACTTCAAAATTCACCAGAAATTGCTTTAAATCTGAATTTTCTCCATTAATAGCTTCATTAAATTTCAGCAAGTGTCACAAGTTCAGTTCCCCTGGGAAAATGAATCTAAAGAATGGTGTTCATGGGGTCCCCCAGTCCCCCATGGGTGCTCTGGGTCAATGCCCAGAGAAAGGAAAGGAAGTGGAGAGAGGAGCAGGACTAGGACTGGAAGACAAGAAGGAAACCGAGCTTTAGTTCAGTCTCAACAGGGGATTCAGGCTGGAAATATAGCCCCGTGGTAGAGCACCTGACACTCATATGTATGGCCGAGGTAGAGCACCTGACACTCATATGTATGGCCGAGGTAGAGCACCTGACACTCATATGTATGGCTGAGGTAAAGCACCTGACACGCATATGTATGGCCGAGATCTCCCAGTGTTGCCCTTCACTCCCAAAATAGAGCCTTAATGGCTACCAAGCACTCCAAATCATGGTAGAAAAGCCTGGTCTATATAACTGCCACCTCATACTCTGGTGGCTATCAAGGTTGAGAGTCCTTAGCTGAATGGAGGCTTCCCCAGGAGGGGTCCTTGACTTCAGACAATATTTGATGGCTTTCCCAGTATCTAAGGAAATAAAGCATGTAAAGCAATATCTGGGTATCACAAAACTGCATCGCCACACAGGCTCTTAGAAGCACTCATTCATTCATTCATCAGATAATGATAGACTGCCTACAGTCTGTCATTGGGGTGCCTTGTAATCAAATGATGGACAAAGCCAGCCAGCTCTTTCCTTAAATTGATAAATATTGTCTCTTGGTTCATGTAAAGGGCTTAGGACTAACTAATTAACCTTCTAACTAATTATAGAATGTCAGTACTATAAGGAAAAATGGGGAAGAGATATTGATAAATAAGAGAAAGTGAACCGAACCATGCACTGAGAAACATTACCTATGGAATAAAGAGAGAAATGGGGCAACAAATTTACATCCAGTGGCAGATGAAATATAAAGGGCAAAAGATTCCATTAAGAAAGAAATAAAGTTTATCATCTCCATGTACCCAAAACAGACCAGAGATGATAATAATAAAATTATGAAAGAGTTAACGGAAGCTCATTTATAATCAGGCATCCATGCCTGTGAATTTTAGTTCTTGAAGGTGAAGAGGAACATAATTCACCCTGCAGATTCACTCTTGAAACTGAGGTTAATGTGTGTACATCAGTCACATTGAACAGAAGAAACAAAAAGCACTCCGGAAACTATAAATGTAGAGGAATTTGACAGAAAGAATCAGATTCTTGAAAATCATTGCATTTGTTGAAACTGATGCCTTCTCTGCTACATGATACATTCTGGACAGGATAGAGACTCTGCACCCAAGAGATCTCTACAGTACCATAACCCAACAAGACCTGCACAGTGAGGAAACTGCTTGACATGCCAGTGTACACAGGGAATTTTCATAGGGTTTCAACTCAAGATGAAGAGCTATAGGCAATCAGCAGGTCCTGCGGAAGGGGGATCTGTTTTCTCCAGGGACTAACTTCCTGATAAGTTGTCTAATTCCAAATAGCCAGCCTTAAACAAACACAAGTGCACATGAGAATCACAAAATGGACTCAAGGCTTTATATACACAGTGAGGCAGTTGCAGGGGTGGGGTGGTTATGGGAAGAGTTGAAGCAGTGCTGGGAGTTAGGAAAATGGTGCAGATACAGTACTGATGTACGAAATTCTCAAAAAAAAAAATAATTAGGAAATCATTGACTTCTGGGAGATGGTTTGGTGGGTAAGAATGTATGACATCTGAGTTTGCATCCCGAGCGTATCATGGCTCTGTGAATGAATCTGTAACCCGGCACTAAGAGAAAGGTCAGAGATTAGAGGATAACTCAGGCTGGCTGGTCAGTCACCTAGCTGAAAAGCAAAGAGCTCCAGATTCAAAGAGAGATCCTGTCTCAAGAGAAGAAGGCAAAGAGAGGTAGCAGGAGGCAGTCAATATTCTCCCCTGGCCTTCACATGCATGCACCTAGGCATGTGCAGGTCTCCATACATAGCAAACACACACACACACACACACACACACACACACACACACACACACAAGCAAAGCATTGAGGTGGTTGTATAAGCAGAATATAGACTGGACTTCTTTTTTTTTTTTAAACAATTTTTTTATTTATTTCTGTATGTGTATGAATGTACTGTCTGCATGCAAGTTTGTGCTCCCGTGTCGTGCAATGCCGTGGAGGTCAGAAGACGGCGTCGGTTTCCCCTGGAACTGGAGTTCTCCTGGAATTGGAGTTTCAGACGGTTCTCGGCCGCCATGTGGGTGCTGGGAATCGAACCCGGGTCCTCTGTAAGAGCGGTCGGCGCTCTTAACTGCTAGGCCCCAGACTGGACTTCTTAAAATGATTTCCAGACACCATGAAACTAAGTTCTAAGGAGGGAGTCACAGGGTCGGGAGCTTCAGGAGACATCTGTGCTGTGCAGGCAGCTGTGGCCATAGCTGCACTAAACCCTGGAGCTCTGGAGCAGGGCACCAGAATGCACTGCAGGAAAACTGTGACCTTCTGCCTCAGCACAAACCAGAGAAGTTCCACAAAACTTGCCTCTACGTCACATTTTCCAAATCTATCTTGTATCCATCTCATTGTGAGACTGTAGACCACATTTTCTAACGGTGCATATGGAGGAAGGGGAATCACTTTTCTTCAGTGTTATAGCAACTATTAAGTTGCACAGAAAATAGCCCCACACCCTAATTAAAGAATAAATAGCAAGCGACTCTAATTAAACACAACGGGTTAACGAACAGACAGATAAATATCAAATGAAACTCAATAAGCCATCTCCCTACTCCCCACCAGGAATGGAAGATATTTTTTGCTGTCATAGGAAAGCTAGCCTGCTTAGTCCCACTAAACTTGTGGAAGATTTAGAATATTTGCATCTTTGTTTTGAAATAATCTTTCAGTACTACTAATTATAACAATAATATAATAGGGTCTATGGCTTCCCAGCCTCTTCAGACATAAAGGAGATAGCAGGTGAGAAACCCAGCTACTGTTTCCTTTTCCACTGGGGAGACACACCATACCACACTGTCCCTTGTGGCCTTGGATTTTGTAGTGGAGAATGGTAGGCCATTGGAGAGCAGTGGAGTCGGGGGCAGTAGCGAAGCCTTAGGGCCAGAAGTGACTCCCATAACCTAGTGTCTCAGTGTTCACCCTAGAGAATCCTGAAACAATTTTCAAATCTTGGTTTTTGGGTCCTCTTCTAGGAAGCAAGGGAGAGGAAAATGCCTGTTTGGAACAGATGGGACTGAGACAGGAAAGAGCCTCAACTCACAATGAACCTAAAAACCTACATTAAGCTTGAGAAAGTTAGCAAATATATCAGCGACAGAGCACAAATTCACTTCAGGATAAATTAATTTTATATGTTTAGGATGTTCAAGGAGAATAATAGTAAGAAAAAAGCACTATCACTAACACTATTTTTAGAAATGAGAACATTTTGAAAGAAATGCTGGTTAAAAATAATAAATATAAAAGATACCTATTTAGAAATATATTAATTAAGATACACTTAGTAGATTTCCAAAAATTCAGTACAGGCTGTAATATAAGTTCAGCACAGGTAAGGAAAGAATCAGTAGATTGGAAGGAACTGCAGGGAAGCTGGCATGGACACTGGCAGTGTTGGTAGAGATGCAATCAGGAGGGGAGGAAAATGGCAGAAATCTCCAGAAGGTTCAGTGCAAGAGAATGCAGAACACAGTGTTCTTTCAAGATACTACTGAGAGATTGTTTCAAAAGGAAAAAGTGAATGTAGCTGTTCTTAGATTGGTGTCTGCCCCAAATACTAAGCAGATTAAGTAAAAATCACCCCACATTGAGACGAGTTATAATAGAATGAGAACATAAGCAGGATAATGAAGCCTTCAATATCTCTAGGAGCAAAAGAAAGAGGACTAAAAAGAAACAATCATACTACCATCAGACATTTCATCAGCAATAACATAATATTTCAGAAGCAAAGGTCAGTCTAATATCAGAGGAATACAGGGGGAAATGGCGTACAAATTCTATATGTCGTCCAGAATTTTTGAATGACAGGAAAGATACTGACATTCTCAAAGACATAGAATATTTACCACCCACACACATTCAAAGAGATAAACTGAACATATTCTCTGGCCTGGACTAAAAGAAGCACCATAGGATGACTTACTGAAACACTGGTATGTATGTATTAAATATTGCTAGTAAAAAGTAATAATAAGCCAGGTGTGGTGGAGCACACATTTAATCCCAGCACTTGGGAGGCAGAGGCAGGTGGATCTCTGTGACTTCAAGTCCAGCCTGGTCTACAGAGTGAGCTCCAGGCCAGCTGGGACTAAAGGGAGACCTTGTCTCAAAAAATACCAAAAAAAGTAATAATAAATTTAGTCCAATCATCCAAATAATATAATTTTCCATCATAGCTGTACTCCTCAAGCATTGGTGGGAAGAATGTAAATAATTGGGTTTTTACACCGTGAACTAAAGAGCAGACAGAGGCAAGGTTATCAACAGCGGTGAGTAGCTTGGTGGACAGCAGATCGTGAGGAAAGTAGAGGTGGAATGGCAGGTAGGTCGGTTCACAAAGTGGCAACTTTGAGGACCTGAGGTCAGAGCCAGAACCTGTGTTAAAAACTCAGGAATGGGAACGGACAGATGGCTCAGCAGTTAAGAGCCTGTGCTGCTCCTGCAGAGGACCTGGTTCAGTTCCCAGCACCCACATCAGGTGACTCACTATTGCCTACAGCTCCAGCTCCCAGAGATCCGACACCTTCTTTTGACCTCTCTGGGCACCTGCACTCATAAGTGCATAACTACATGGACACAGACACACACACACACACACACACACACACACACACACACACACGAAAACAAAAGCATTCAAGCAATGAAAAACAGTGCAAAAACAGCTGGGGAGAGGTCCATGTAAGCATCATTAGGAGGTCTCCACGAGCTCAAGGAACACTGCAGTAAGATGTTGGTAGGACAGAAGCCAATGCCTTCCTGTTAATCCTCGAAGAAGATCCAAAGGAATTAATTATTCTGATGGGACAACCATGGTTAAGAGTTATGACATCAGCCAGAAAGGTAACACTTATCAGGGACAAGTAGGAATGCATAGAAGGAATCATTGATCAGAAGGAAGAGTATTTGGGACTGAGGCAGAAGGCAGAGGTGGGGAATCCAGTGTGTGAGGAGGGGAGGAGTCCGATGGTCCCTACCTCAATGGAGACTGTATGGAAAGGCTTGTGCGTGGCATAGAGAACAGCACCAGTATTCTGTCTTACGTCTAAAGAGTGGTAGAAAGAAGCATATCGGGAACTACTGAGAAGGAGGCTGTGACGCGATGAATAGCACTGGACGACAGGCCTTCGTTTTTGTCCCCAGATTTATTGAAAATATTAAAGAATCACAGAAAAGATTCAAACAACTCCACGTGGTGTTTTGAAATTCATCCCAACTGTAGGCTGAGTGACCTGTAGGCTGGAGAGACTGCCAAAGACCGGAAGCTCCAGCATTTCCTTAGTGTCAGGAATCTTCTTAGTGTCAGTGATCTCCTGATCCAGGGCTGAGGCCTCAGGAACATATTCTCTCTCCTCTCTCTCCTCCTCCTGCAACTTGATGGAGATCCCTCTCACAGGACCTCTCTGGATCTGTTTCTTGAGATGCGTTCCATAGCCTGCTGTCTTGTTGCGGAGCTTCTTGCTGGGTATAATGGCGATCTCCTCAGACTCGCACTTGTTGGTGTGGAAGTCGTTTCCCAGGCGCCTGTGGTGCTTCTCGATGACCCTTTGTGAGGGAGGACTGGCCTTTTAAAGAGTTCCTACTGCCGCCTTGAAATTACACATAAAGGAAACCCAAGTTTCATATTTTATAGTTTAGGGAAGTTGAATTCCTATTGATGCCTGTTCCTTCTGAATGTTTCTCTATTAAATGCTGTGATTTTCTCAGGGCTCTTGGAAAGCTTTATTTTCAATGTATATTTTTATTGAATTTTTTGTGTGTGTTTCATATAAAACATCTTAATCATCTTTATGCCCCCTTGCCCAGCCACACTCCAGGCTCTTGGAAAGGTTTTACATCATGCGTGCACTGCCTTACAGTTCCCGTGCTCAAAAGCTATATGAAATTATATATTATTCTTTAGTAATCTGTCATGAAAAAAATAACTGCACAATTCACTTCCTCAAGGAACTTTCTGTCTAATGAAATAAGAACAGGAATTAAGTAATTGTGAATACTCAAATTTTATATTGCTTATACTAATCATATAATGATTATGACAAAATCATGCAACCATCTTTAAGTACAGAGATAAATTGTATTTGTGAGCTTGAACATGGCTCAGAAGTTGAGAGCACTTACTGATCTTCTAGAGGACCCAAGTTTGGTTCCGAACACCCACACTGGGTAGCTTACAACCGCCTGTAACTCCAGCTCTGGGAGATCTAACACTCTCTTCTGGTCTACATGGGCACCTGCAAATACCAACATACATAAGCAAAAAATAAAATCAAATGAAAATCTATTTGTAATATAACCTTAATCTTAAGTAAGGCTCATAAACAAGGAACCTGAGAAAGGAACAGTAGGGGACAGGCATTACCAAGGGGAATGGGGACAATGAGGATATTTAAATGGAAGGGGGAGTAGAGGGTTACACAAGGAGCCCTGGGATTAGAGGGGAAGAAGGAGCTCAGGAGAGGGGCAGCATAGAAGACTGGGAGAGAGAAGCACTCAGGTAAAGGAATAAACCATTCACATTGACTAAGCCTTATCTATTTTGTATGATTAAAAAAGTGAAGCAAAAGTATTTCTTGAGCTCCTCAAACATTTATTGTTTCTATGCCATAGCTACTACAAAGAAGTATAAAATAAAGCCATTGCCCGGTGTGGTGGCGCACGCCTTTAATCGTAGCACTCAGGAGGCAAAGGCAGGCATATCTTTGTGAGTGCAAGGCCAGCCTGGTCTACAGAGTGAGTTCCAGGACAGCTGTGGCTACAGGGAGACCCTGTCTTGAAAAGACCAAAAATAAAGTAAAATAAAATAAAATAAAGCCATTGTTCTCTAGGTAGTGAGTTGATATATTGTTATTTATAATATATGCTAAGATATGTAATATTCTTTCAAACAAATACTAAATGCCCAAAGAAATAGTCCTTGGTTTTTTAATTGTTCAGCATATTTATAATGAAAAATGATCAGTGTGATATGATATCATCACTGGATCTCAGGGAGACAAATTTTTTTCTTTTTCCATTTTCATGTGTATATGTGTGTGTATGTTTACATGTTAACAGGCACACATATTTGGCAGTGTGTGTACCAGTATGCTTGTGTACCCATTCATGTGATAGGGCATCATCCTGGATCTCTCTTCCACACTGTTCATTGGGGCAGTCTTTCCATCAAATCCAGAGCTCACCCATATGGCTGATCTTCCTAATGAATTTGCTCTGATCCAGAGCTCACCCATATGGCTGATCTTCCTAATGAATTTGCTCTGAGGTTTCACTCTGCCTGCCTTCCAAGGCTGCAATTATTGGCACTCACTTTAACTACTGAGCCGCCTATCTCTCCAGCTAGTTTAAAAGTACTTGAAAAAAATTGGGACGAAGAGGTATGTATGTATGTATGTAGGTATGTAGGTATGTATACACACACTCACACACACATATTTCAGAGAATCAGCTCTCAAATTATGTTCATAGTAAAATAAGAAATGATGATTAGATGGTCATAAGCTCTGAATGCTCTTTTGGGCAAGTTAAAAGGCCCAAACAATGATAACTTAAGGAACATTCCTGGACCCATTGATGACAAAGCGGAAGGAGAACTGTAGACAAGAGACACTGAAAGCAGGGTATTCTGTTAGCAGTTTAAGGTACTGTAAGGCATGAACCAATGAAAGCTTATAACAGTATAGGATAAAGAGCTAGGTGCAAAATATGTTATCAGCAACCAACAGTTTGCTACTAATTACTGCCAGTAAGCTGACAACTAGAAACAAAACAAGGACTCAAAAATGTCCAATAAGAGTTCAACTGAATAAAGCTATCAGGAAAATAATAGCAGGACTGGAGGGATAGCTCATTTTGTAAGGGCACTCACTGTGTGATCATGCGAACCAGGCTTTAGATCCTAGCACCTACACAAAAAGCTGGGCATAGTAATACATAGGACTGTATGTAGCTCTAGTGGTGTGTGCAGGACAAGACAGGCTGGCTGGCTGGACACCAGCACGAGTCCATGTTCTGAGACAGCCTGTGTCAATATAGGAGAAGAGTGCAAGAGCAAGATACCCAGCATCCTCCTCTAACATCTGCATACACATGCAGATATGCATACATTGACACATGCACATGTATCCACCATGTGCACAGAACACATTTATACACACACACACACACACACACACACACATATGCAACAGAGAAAACAGTGGCAAAAAGAAAAGATAGATACATTGTCAAACAAGGATTTATGATTTCTTAATAGTAATCTAAACCACAACCCCCAAATCAGTAGTTGACAGTTTGTGTGTTAATATGTAAAATCAAACACATGACTTCTTCCTGAATTGTTTTTGTTACACATGATAAATATACCCAATAATTTTTAAATGTCTTAAGAGTAGAAGAATAGATATAAGCACAGTCATTCACCACCCCAGGAGGCATTCAGTGTGCGTCCCTAGAGCCAAGTACTCCACATAATGGCAGCTTGAACATGCATGAGCAAATACATGGGTATGCAGTGCTCATCAACTCATTCTTCCATTCCTATTTGTTCTAACTGAAACACATTAACTCTTTTGGGGGGGTATTGGGGATTGAACTCAGCACTTTGTCTCAGCTAGGCAAGCACTCTCAAACTCGGGTATTCAGCTATTTCCTTAGCCCTCACATTAGCTCGTTGCTGTGTGTGTGAGGGGCTGGGCATGCCTATGCCCAAATGCGTGTGGTAGAATGGGCAGTTGCATGTGCACAGAGGACAGAGGACTATATCAGCTAACCTCATTTTCCATTCTGGCCCTTATTTCCACCCAATCTTGAGCCCCCCATTCTTCAGGTAAGCTAAGGCGTCATCAGGCCCAAAGATGCTCCTGTCTCCTCCTCCCAAAATGCTGGGGTCTCAGGCATATGCAGCTTGCCTGGATTTTGATGTGGGTGCTAGCAATCCAAACTCAAGTCCTCGTGTTTGTGCAGTAAGTACTCTCACCCATGGAGTCATTTCACAAGCTTCATTAGCTCATTTTTAATGGACATTAAGTAGTGAGTAAATGAAAATATATAAAAAGCCCAATATATGGGCTGGAGAGATGGCTCAGAAATAAAGGCACTGGATGATCTTGCAGAGGACCTAGATTCAATTTCCAGCACCCACATAATGCCTAACAACTGTCTGTAACTATAGTTCCAGGAGATCCATCGTCCTCTTCCGGCTTCTGTGGGCATTACATGACAGGGGTGCACTTAGATACATGCAGGAAAAAATGCTCCTACACATAAAATAAAAATAATAAAATATTTTTAAAAGCCCAGTGCATAATAAGGTTCAAGTCATGCAAGAATTTATATTAATTCCATACTTTGTATGAACATTATACTTTTATTTCACTTTATTAATAAAACTTATTAGCTGAGTTTAATTGACATTTTATATAAAGTCATGAAAACTCTTGCTCCAGGTCAAAGATTTCTTCTATTAGAGATTAAAAATTTTTACTTTTACAATACCTGGGCCAATCATTCATGTTTTCTTTCGCTACGCGTGTTTTACTCAATGTGTCATGCATTTTTCTTTCCATAATACAGAATCCATTCTACCACCAAGTACAACAAATGCTAACCATGTAGTTTCTTTGTTTGACCTAACATCAAATTGACACTACTTATTCCCAGAATCAAAAGCCAAGCTTTCCATTGGTTACTAAGGTCACAGATTTAATTATTTTAGGCAAATAAGTTCAACACAGTGGAGGGACTCTTACAAAATACAAGATATCCACTTAAATTTCATATAAGTTAGGGGAGAAACATGAAAATTTATTCTTGGTTTGTGGGATAGCATTTACTAACTCTCAATAAAATTGAACAATTCAAGAAAGTATTTTTAAAAATTGCATTGACAGAAACCTTTGACCTCTAGCAGAAAGCTCAGGAATTGTGATTAGGCATTACTTTCAGATACGGGAGAATAAATTTTTTCAGTCACTTAAAGTTGACAATTTATCAGTCTTGTAGTCTGGTGGAAACTTTTGTATTTGGAATCCTCGGTAAAAACTACAGTGCTCCATGCTTCAAGCACCTGGCTGCCACATCCCACTGCTGGGCCTATGGCCCTAAAACGTCACAAGGCCAAAACCAGAAACACTCTGCCTTGGTCCCATAGAGAGATAGAGACCGTGACAGGGGTCTGGTAAAAGAAAAGTGGAAGGGTCAGAGAGCTGGACAGAGCTCACTCAGAGTCCCCCTCACTGGCCCGATCTGGTTGGTAATTAACATGGAAGGAGACTCCACCCAAACTGATTTTCTGATTTTTTTTCTTAGCAAGATGGAGAATACTGACCATCAGCTTTTTCAGGCTGTTTTGACATCCGATGCGCTCATAAATGAAGATCTCAACCCCCCAAAAGGCTCTGATGTTATCGTGGGAAGCTTTCCCAGTAGATGTGTGAAGAGGCATAGGCTCTCTCTGGAGTCACACTACTTGAATGTGTACCTGGAGTCTACTACCTATGCACATGCAGCCTTGAATGAGTTGTTCAAACTCTGCTGAACACTTATTGAATGTGTGTGGTAACCATGCCTCCTTTAGAGAGCTGTAGAAACGCAGTGATTCAACACATCATACACACAGCCCAGTGTTGTAGCTGTTATCATGGGGTGTGACAGTACCACTTTTAATACTTACTGCACCATGACTGTTTTTCTGGGATGACTTGAAGAGGCCTACGTGTATGCCCTTCATGCATGCTATTTCCTTTATTTGCAATTTCCGCTAACCACTTACTTCTCCATCAAACTATGAATCTTGGCAAAAATGCATCTTTTTCAATATGTTTCCTCTGTTTTCCTTACTCAGTTCTAAGTACCTTGTCCTTTCTTTCACTCTTTATCCATTTGGTTCACTTGTACACTGTATGGTCCATTATCCTGAAAGAATACACTAACAATTGTCTTATTGTTTTCAGCGGGATAGTGAATCGTGCTGTAGCAGAAACATAATGTAGCTGGTACATATGTGAGGGAGCAAGCCATTCAACATGGAAACCAAACAGGAAGAGGCTATTCTGTCCCCAAGGGGTTTCCAAGTCCACTCTTGTTTCTAAAGAAGGGAGACACTAAGCACACAGGGGAATGCAGCCAGCCAAGCCTTCTTACATCACAGCTGAGAAACTGAGAGGATGGAGACTCTATTCTGAGCAAGTACATAAGGAAACACTAAAATAGGACTGTCAAAGCAAGATACAAACTACCCTGAACCAAAAGCTAGTAAGGAGGGAACCACAGTATATGGAAGGAATTGCTTCACTTTGCCAAAAGTTTTTGGTGGAGCTCTTATAGCCAAGGCTGCTTACTGCTTGGTAGAAAGGAACTCCATCCAGGTTGAGAAATCACTTGATCAGCTGTTCTGTTCTTTCCAGAAAGACTGAAAAAAATCTGTACTCTTTTTTAAAATATCATTTTTAAATTTAATTTTTACTTTTACATCTGTGTGTATGTGTGTGTGTGTGTGTGTGTGTATGTGTGTGTGTGTGTATATATGTGTGCGTGTGTGTGTGTGTTCAAAAGTGTATGGGTGGCCAGAGAGACCAGAAGAGGGTGTCAGCTCCCTTAGAGATGGAGATGCAATTTGCATGAAGGCCTCAGTTTTTATACACTGGATAAATTATCTACTATAAGCCCATACCTAGGGTTTGTCTTGCAAGACTATTTAAGTTGGAATATTGGTTTTTGAACAGGCCAATATACCATGGAAGCACATTCCAACCCCCAAACATAAATTATCTTGACCAAATATGCTTCTCTCTAGACAATCTATGTTGATTACACTGGTGATTTTCAGTAGGATGAGCTTGATGTTCTGGTTTCATATGCATTTTTAAAACTTTCCCAGGTTCAAACACTCCTTACACCTTCAATTCAAACTTAACAATGTTTCTTCTCATAAAAACTAAGACTAAAGTTATTCTACACTGATTATGACAATTCTCAATATTTCTTTAGACTATTAATACTGGCATCATCATTTATATTTGCTGGCTGATTTTCATAGGTGGCTTGGCTCTTCAGTTAAGTTATGATCTTCAGGTCCAGGGCTACAATATTATGCCCTAGTTTTAAAGCTTCCAAAATCCCTTATGCATAGTAGAACATGGATTTTGCTCAAGCAGTGATTAAAAAGGTGAACATATGAAAAGAGGAAATGGGTGCTCTTAAAAAGGTAACAAGGCTCCTTTAGGTTCTGATTTCTTGAAATTTGCTTAGGAAAACCTAAGAAAATTCAAATCCAGAATAAATGTATGCTTCATTTTGTCTTGATTTTGATGGATTCTCAAGAATCTGGATCACCTGTTAGCTCATTTCTTGGGGTAAACTCTCCAACAAGAGTTTTATACTGACATAGGTGTGTATTCTACTTACCTTACTATTGCTATGATAAACACTCTGACCAAAGCCAACTTGTGGAAGAAAGGGTTTATTTGGTTTCCACATCCCAACCACAGTTCATCACTGAGGGAACTCAGGGCAGGAACCTGGAGGCAGGAGCTGAAGCACAGTCCACAGAAGAATGCTGCTTATTGGCTTGCTCCTCTGGCCCATGCTCAGCCTGCTTTCTTACTGCCCACGCTGGCCTGGGTCCTCTAACATCACTAAGCAATCAAGAAAATCCTTCCCAGACCACAGGCCAATCAGATAGAGGAAATATCCCAATCGAGGTTCCCTGTTCCTAGGTATACCAAGTTGACAACTGAAGCTGTCCAAGCAAATTGTGCTTATTTATTTTTATATAAAGAATTAGATATTTGCTGAATATTTGCTACTCCAGGACATAGAGCAACTTTAATGTTTTTCAGACTGATATTTTGATATAAATTTTGAAAATGTCATTTTTGTTTTTTGTTTTTTTCACATAAATTTATTTTTATTTTTTTAACAAATCTAGACCCATGTTCCCGCCCATTCCCCCACCCGGCCAGAGCTCATGCATTCTGCCAAACATGCTTTTCATCTCTTTCTCAGTCTTTCTCAATATTCTCCAGAGGAAGTTGACTGTTTTGAGCAGAAGTTCACTGTTTCAGTCAGTTCTTTGATGCAGTCCTTTCTGTTGTTGTTGTTGTTTCCAATATGCATTACACCCAACTGCTTTGGACAAAAGCTCAGGGGGCCCTACACAAGAAATACTTACAACTGGGTAATTGACACTAGCATCCACAGATGAGGGATACCATTCGTCATTTGTTTTTCTGGGACTGTGTACTTCACTCAGCATGATGTCCTCTAGCTCCAGCCATTTTCCTGCAAAGCTCATGATGTCGTCTTCTTTACTCCTGCATAGAACTCCATTGTGTAGATGTACCACATTTTCTCTATCCACTCGTCAGAGAATGTCATTTTGTATAAGTATGAAGTGTGACATGACAGAATTGTGTTTATGTCTATTATTCTAAAAATTGTTGAAAGTTCTGTCCTAACCCTGTGACAAAACCCACGTCATCCAATCCAATATCAATTTTAAAATAATTTTTGGTCTTTTCGAGATAGGGTCTCCCTGTAGCTCCAGCTAGCCTGGAACTCACTATGTAGACCAGGTTAGCCTTGAACTCACAGAGATCTGCATGCCTCCGCCTCCCAAGTGCTGGGATTAAAGGCATGTACCTCCATACCATGCCTAATATTCATACATTTTGAAAACAGCATATAACGTGTTAGACCGCACTGTGACATTTCAAACAACATGTGTTTTGTGGTGTTCCTTGCTTACCTGTAGCCTGTTGTTTCTCCCCTGTAGCCTTCTCTCTCGCCAAACTCATTTCTTTCATGTCCCAAGTGTCCGTTTTCTCACCTCACACCTTCTTCATCGCCTAATATTATCTTCTCTCAGTCTCTGTTCTTGATGTTGAGACTTCAACTCCACGCACCTACTTACATACACACTTATATGTACATTATAGGCTAGGATCCACATATGCAGAAGAACATGCTAATTTTGTCTAAGTTTGAATAAACTCCTTTAATGTTATACATTTGAGGTCCATCCATTTTCCTGCAATTTCCATAATTTCATTTGTCTTTAAAACTAATTAATATTCCATAGTGCATATAGAGCACACTATCATTACCCATTCATTTGTTGATGGATATCTAAACTGCTTCTATTTTCTTGGTACTGTGGTTACTCAAGAAATAAACATGGATATGCAAGTGCCTCTATAGTAGGACAAGGAGTCCTTTGGGTATATGGCAAAGAGTGATGTTATCTGGATCATGTGGTAGTTCTATTTTTAATTCTTGTAAGAACCCCCAAACTGATGTCCATAATGGCTATACTAATTTGCACTCCCATCAGCAGTGAGTAAGTGTTCCTCTTCCCCTACATCTTCTCCAATTCTGAGTGAGGTGTAGTGTTATCTCAAAGCAGTTTGAATTTGCATTTCCCTGATGACCAAGGATGCAGAATGCATTTAAAAATGCTTATTGGACAGCCATGTTTCTTCTTTTGAAAACTGTTCATTTCATTAGCTCATTCGTTGATTGGCAGCTTGGAGATTAGTGTTGGCTTGGTTGGGTTTTTTTGATGTTTAACTGTTGCAGTTCTTTGGAAATTATGGATATTCAACCCCTATCTGAAGGATAGCTGCTAGATCTTTCCCGGGTGTGGGCTAGGGCTCTGATGATAGCTTCTTTTCTGTGCAGAAACTTTTTTTTTTTGAGATAGGGCCTCCCTATAGCCCAGCAGGCCTGGAGCTCGCTCTGTAGACCAAGCTGGCCTTGAACTCATAGAGATCTGCCTGCGTCTGTCTCCCCAGTGCTGGGATTAAAGGCATGCACCTCCATGCCCGGCTCAGAAACTTTTCAACTTCATGTTGTCCCATCTGCTGGTTCTTTACTGCAGCCCCTGTGCTACTGGAGTTCTGTTCAGAAAGTTCTTGCCTATACCAATACCTTAGGAAAGAGAATTCCCCAAGATTTCCCCCCAACAACTCCAGCATTTCAGGTTTTAAATTAAGGCCTTCGATCCACTTCAAGTTGAATTTTGTACAATATGAAAAAAATGGATCTAATTTCATTCTTCTGCAGGGGAATATCCAGTTTTGCCTGCACCGTGGGTTGAATAGGTGGCCTTTTTTTCTATTGCATTTTTTTGCCATGTTTGTCAGAAATTGGGTGAACATAGCTTTATTGGTTTATTTCCAGGTCCTCTATTCTGTTCCATTGGTCTACCATTCTTCAAACTGATTTTTTTAATCAAATATTCTAAGACAATGCAATCTAAAGATATGCTAATTTAATATTGAGGTATGACTTTAAAAGTCTTTCCACAATTAAACCACATGCTTCTGTAAGAGCAGGAACTGTATGCACAGTAAGAATACTGCAATTTGTAACAGGTACTGTTCTTGTATGTAAGTCAAGATGTTTTAATAAGTGTTCATTGGTATTATATACTGTCATGTCCAGTGTAGTGACAAATGTACCTGCTGTGTGTTCAGAACCAAGACAGCAGAGAAGTTATGCAACAGAGTGGTGGCAGGTGCTGCTGGACATGCCTTGCCTTATCAATTTGATTGTGAAACAAATTTCTTTAAAATTTTATTTTTTATTTGGTTATGTTTAGTTTATGTCTATGAGTATTTTACTTGTTTGAGTATAAGACTACCATATGTACAACGCCTATGGAGGCCAGAAGAAAGCATCAACTCCACTAGAACTGGAGTTAGAGGTAGTTCTGAGCTACCATGTGGGTGCTGGCAACTAAACCCAGGTTCTCTACAAAAGCAGCCAGTGCTCTTAAGTGCTGAGCCACCTCTCCAGCCCCTTGAAATAACTTTCTATTGTATGTTCAGAAACTGTTCACTTTTGGCAAATTTTCCCAATTCCTACATTCAATTTCATGACCCCACTTGGGCTGCGACCTGCAGGTTAAGAAGCAGTGGCCTTTGACCCTATCGAAGGACAGAATATACCCTAGCATAGACTCTTCTTTCTGCCTGAAAGTGTCAGCAACTTTAAGAGGGGATAAACACATGTCTCTTAATGGAAACAATTCTGTCCCAGAATAATATCAGCAGTCATCTTTTAGTGCTATATTATTCCTTTTCAAACATCTTGAAGGAAATTTTAATCTCCTCTGGGAAACATTAACTCTCTGACATTATAGAATACTTAAAAGTCCCAAATATCTGAAAAAGAAACAAAATTGTTGAGTGGGAGCTATAGAGAAAAAAAAAAAAAGAATATGCTCCAAACACAATGAGGTGTTGATGGAATGATTTATAAATAGAATGCTGATAGGGAAGAAAAGAAATTTGAGTTATAGGAACAGATAAGAGAGAATGTGAGATATGGATTGGCACGTGGGCATTCACAGACACAGCTAAAAAGGTTACAGTAAATTGTGTTCTCCCTCTACACAGCAATAAGAGCTGCTACACATGGAAATATATTTAAATATTTCCCCTTAAAATAATGCATCATAAAATATTTTCATATGCACTTCAAAATGAGAGAACGCATCCTCAAGGTCACACTGTTTGAGAAGACCATAATTGCTCGGGGAGGGATCAACACAGAGTGAACCTGAGGTCAGAGAAAGGCGAGGAGATATGGACCCTGTTTTGCAGGATTTGCTCCTGTGCTTTACAAGGACTGACCTGTTGAGCTGTGCTGTGCATCTCCATACCTTGCTGGATGTCCAGCTGTCCATTCAAAAGAAACTCTGAACCCTCTATCTTCCAGCTGTTTGCCCAGGAATGAGCACAGGAAATCCTGTTCTGAGAGTCAACGTTTACAACCTGCTCCTATGGAAAAACAACTTTCAGTTTATTAGCTTAAATGTTGACAAAGGATGTCTGGTGTGTGTGTGTGTGTGTGTGTGTGTGTGTGTGTGTGTGTATTTGGGTGTGTAACAGCACTGGGTGTCTTTCTCAGTCTTTCTCCACCTTGCTTTCAGAGATGGGCTCTCTCATTGAACCTGGAACCCGGGGATTCAGGGAGGCTGGGTCACACACATAGTCCCAGGGACCCTCCATCTCCACCTCCCCAGCCCTGGGGCTCCGGGGAGCACATTGCCACACCCAACCTTTTATGTAAATGCTGGGGACCTGACTTCAGTTTCTTATGCAGCTCACATTTTACCAACTGAGCCATCTTCCCAGACCCATGTGGCATCTTTTATCAAGAAGACCAGTAGACCAAATATCCTGAGTCTATTACTAAACATCTGTGTGACCTTGAGTAAATGTCTTAACTTCTCTGGGGTTCAGTTTTTCATATTTAAAGCAGAGTAAATGAAACTTGAAATTGTCAAAGTCCTGAAAGTTCTTTGATTCTGATTTTAATATGATAATTAATCCACAACACAGGTCACAATTATTTTGAGAAAAGATCATCTAGACATTGTGTTTCTGTTTTGAGTTTCTTCTGTTAGGATATCTGTCTTATGAAAATCAGAGAACAGGTAGTGAAAACGGTTTGACAAACTGTAGTTCACTGGACTCTGCATGATGAAGTCCATGGGTAAACTGATCTCCTAGTAATGATACAAACCCTGAAGAGGACAATAGAATTTTCCAGAAACATAACATGATCAGGAATTATTTTCCTTTATGAATTTGCTTGTCTGTCCAAAGGTTACAATTTTAAAGAAATGGATTTATTTGCTCCAGAGCTATTATAACCCTTTGTTGATTCTGTCACCATAACTATAGTTATCAGTGCATGGATGTCAGCGGTAATGTGTTTTTATTTTTTGAATGTTGGTGAATTAGGCATATTTTTAATTATCTCACAAAGATAAAGTGTCAGAATATGCACCCAATAACTGGGCAAGATATGTGATGTTTACACGGTAACAAGTGGAAAAGCTTTCGCAATGGACGGAATGATGTGTCCTGTTCATTCCATTTGGTAATAGTTCCTTGGTTATCAGTTTAAGTATAATCTTTTGCTGTAATTTGTACGTTTAAAATAGTTTTAGAAGTAGCCTATTATTTGAGTCAAGATGCAGTCCAGGAAAGCTAAGTTGAAAATGGTGTCAATTTTGATCTACTTTCTATAAGAGGAACTCTTTATGGAAAAGTCCAGGGTATTGGAGCTTGCATTGGCCATAGCAAATGGGAGATGACAGGCAAGATGAGAGATGAGGGGAAGGCTGGCAGGGGTAGAAATCATGTCAACAGCACTCAGGAAAGCTGACACAATGACAGGAGTAACAGGAGAGGACAGCTGTCTCTCTCACATGTTCACTGAAACACGCCCTGTGAAACTGCAGCAAGAAAAATGGAGAGAGAAACCAAGACTGATTCTACAAAGCCATCTCCAAATCTCTTGAAAATCAAAAGAGAATTAGGCTGATCCATGGTATTAAGATATCCCCACAACTTAACTGAGGATGAAAGAGTCATAGACGGGGACAGCCAAAGTAAGATTCCCCCAGACACTGTAAACATGGGCCTGATTCATTTTGTAACTCCAAGAAGGTCCTTTCCTAATCACATTCCATTATCACTTGACCCAGTTTAATCACGTACGTTCCTGTACTTGTGAATCCCAGCTCAAGTAGCAAGGGTGCTTGAAGTAGCTTCTGTAACTATCTCTGCAGTAAATTCCTTATAAAATTTTCCATGTTTTGTCAAATTTTGAAACTATCAATGGATCCCATATACTTATGAGTCTTTGGTGAGCTCTCAATCATTTCTAGATACCCACATTAGGAAAGCATGGGTTAATGCCTAAGAGAGTTTCTTTTATGATTATTTTTTTAATTTTCTTTTTATTGAATTTTCCATACATAATTTTTCAGTCAGTCTTAATCGCCATTATAACGACTTCTCCCTGGCACCCTCCCACACACACCCCCACCGGAGTTCACACCTTCTGTCATTTGTGCTAGGATCCATTGTGCCAAATTACTCTCCTTGCTCGCTACTGAGTGCCAGCTCATCCTTTGAGCTCTAATCAGCCTATCCAGAGTCTCTTTTTAAAGAAGGTCAGATCTTCCTCGTCCGACCACCATCTTCTGCCAATATTGCCTTGCTCAAGGTTGGGCTCTGCTCTGCTACCCATTTCTGCAGTTCTGTGCTGGGTTTTTGTCCAGATGAGCTTGCATGAGTCTCGTGCATGCTGATACCAATGCTGTAGGTTCATATTAGCAGGGTCCCAGGAGCTTGTAGGATTCATTTCTATTTGGTTTTGCATCCCCAGCTCTTCTAATCCTTCTGCCCTCCTTCCACAATGTTCCCTGAGCCCTGGGTGGGTGAAGCTGAATACAGGTAACAAGTCCATGGAACAACTCTCTGTAGACTCCTAATCTTCATGGTTTGGCCCTTCAGGCCCTTTTGAGTTCCTGCTCCTGTTGCACGGAGGAGCTTCCTTAATGAGAATTAAAAGGTAGTTAATACCTTCTTAGGTCCTTGTTCTATGATGCTTGGGGCTTATATGTAGAAGTTTCATTGTAGATGTGTGGCCTAGGCATGAGAAATTCACAGACCATGTCTGTGTGTGTCCATTTGTGGAACTCTGTACTATACTCATCTGGTGTAAGAGAAGCTTCTTTTCTGAGTGGTATCTGGAACACTTGTGTATAAATATAAGGATACTTCTTTTGTAGTTAGTAAAATGTTATCTTGGCCTAGGAGTGTGTCAACCTTGGGGAACTGGCTAAGAGCTATGACCTCCCCAGTTGTATGCATCTGGCTCTGTTAACAATACCACATACAAGTTTCCTACCACTGAGTGGGCTTTAGCCTTTGATTTCTCCCAAGATAGAAGTGTTTCTATTGCACCAATGTTGTATGCTGTGCTGGGCATTGATGTGGATATTTGGACTTAAAGCTGCTGTTGGATCATGGATTGATGTTATCCCTTAAGAGCTGGCTCTTAAGTGCTCTCCAGATCTATGAGAGCTAGCCTTCAGCGGTGGTAACTTCCAGGTCAAATCCAGCTCAATTGCTCAAGATCCAGTCTCTGAAGTATGTCTTGTCTTCAGCAATAGGGTCTTACCTTCAGGTTCTGGGAGGGAATCAAGGGCCGTGGCAATAGCCTATGTAATACTGGGAGTCTCTTGGACTACCCTGGCCAACAACTCGAAGGAAGTTTTCTCCTGTCTGGTACTGTTTCATGATATGCAGCCTAAGAGAATTTCTTGATACAAGTAATTGTTTTTAATCTATGAGCTTTTAGGCATAAACAAAAGTACCCTATGATTTGCTCTAAAGGGAAAAATAATCCCTCTTTCTCCCTCAAACAACTAAGAGCTGACTTTGCTAAAATAACTAAAAACTGTTCTTTCATTACACCCAAGGCAGCTCGTCAAAGACTTTCTCCCCAGAAGCCCTTTCCTCTAAAAAATATGTTCCTAGATCCTGGGATATAGGGAAGGGCTCTCATAAGCCACATGCCTTCAATTTCCCAATTGAGCCCTGGACAAAGCCCTAGACTGATGAGTGGACATTAGTAGGAGATAAAATATAAGGGAAGCACAAAGCAGGGTTTTTATAAGATAATTGTGCTGCCCTGAAAATTAAGAGGTAGGTTAGCAGCAAAGTTGGACTGCCAAGGATGAGGGCTGGGCCGCTGAAGACAGGCATGAAATTGGACCAAGGTTATACTGATAAACTAAAGAAAACTGTAACAAGAAGGGATTCTAGAAAGAGAATAGAGGATAGCTCTTAACCTCATCACACCTTTGAGGAGTCCCGACAGCTATGGATAGTCTCCACAGCATGTTCCTACAGCTTCATGTGATAAATTTATCTGAGATTCAAACAGGAGAACCGAGACTCCCTTAACTTCATCCACTCTTCCTTTCCAGTGCCACAAACCTCCGATTAAGAATTCCTGATTTAGGGGGCTGGGTTCGATCCCCAGCACCCACATGGCGGCTGAGAACCATCTGAGACTCCAATTCCAGGAGAACTCCAGTTCCAGGGGAGTCCGACACCCTCTTCTGACCTCCGCGGCATTGCACAAATTTGCATGCAGACAGTACATTCATACACATACAGAAATAAATAAAAATTTTTTAAAAAATTAAAAAAAAAAAGAATTCCTGATTTAATGCAGCACCCCCTCAGCATATAGCCAGGAAAGCCAAAACAGAGTTTCAGAATTGGCCCAAAGACATCTATTGATCATCAACAGTGCATCCTCTGGCCTCCGTCTCATCTTCTAGATGACCTAGAATCATGCAAATTTCATGGCATATGTGCTCAGTAGAACCAGTTTGGGTTTATGCAGCAAACTTGGGGTTTAGTGTGGGTACCTTGGCACATTTCAGGCTGCTCGGTAGAGCAGTATTTTGGGCATACTTGACCTTGTTCTCCTGTTTGGGGGAAATTACTCAGCATGTTCTAAGTGCAGGAAGAATAGCAAGGTCCTTTTAAGAGGTACTTTCTTTGTCGTAAAAGAATAAACTGTGGCTAAAATGAGTCAATAAGGTGAAGCCTGGGCTTTGGTGTTTGACTAGCAGAATCTTTGTGCAATCAGTTTTACAAGATCTTCATCATATTGCAGAAAGGCTCCAGTGCATTTCATAAGTGTTAGCTGTTAAAAATAGTTTTCAGTTACTGGGTAAATACCAATTTGCAGCAATTGGGAAGAAAAATTTAGCATGACTGTTTACATACATTGTAGAGAGAACATTAACATCACCTTGAGATATCTGTTGTTTGCTTGCATGTGTGAAGAGAGAAAAGCCACTGCTTAACACAACACTTGGAGCTCACATTTGCTAGTGTATATTCATAAATATTAATCCAGAGAGATAATTAGCTCTATAAATTTTACAATTAGCCTTTCAAACGAGAAGTGGATGCTAGTAAGAAAATAAGGCATGCTTTTAAGCTCCTCCACCATGAATATTTTCACTTGCTAACAACTTGGAAGCACAGGCTGTCTTTGTTTAATCTTTTCCTGAAATAGACATACTTTACACTTATTCCATCTCTCTCTTGAGACTATAACTTTGCAACAGGGAAAATAGGTCTTCTATTCTTAAATTTTGGTTATTATCGATTTTCTAAATCCTCAAAATAACAAAAAGAAAACCCTATAGATGACTCCCTAAGAAACTATTAATTCAAGCCAAGCAAAATTTCCAAATGTTGCTTAGATGAAATCAAGATGTTTGTGAGTTCTGCATATTTTGATTTTAAGAAATATCCTAGCTTTTAAATCCGAGAGTTAAATAATGCAATGTAATGTCATTAGAAAAATAAGAAGATACAAGTCTGAAAGATCTTATCAGAATTCTTTTTTAAGCATGTCTCGTGGATGGGTTAACACAGTATAGTGGGGACCACACAACTGGAAGTAAGCAGTCAAATCCACACCTGAACCTATCACATAATTTTCTCCTCTGAAATTAAAAGAATTGGTTCCATCAGTGAATTCCTACGTTTACTATAACTAAGAATTTAATAAAATACAAATTCCTGAGTTTCTCCCCAGGAGACTTAAATTTGAATTTTTGATTGAAAGTTGTGAATTTACCTCTTTTTCAAGTTCTCTTTGTAGTCCTTACATAACCAGAAGACAGCACGGACAGCTAGTGAGGTTGACAGCCATTGCTGGTGCGTCCTGTTCTAAAGGAAGGAGACTCTGGAAGAAGTACTTGCTAGCATAGATTGATTATAAATGCAATATAAGACAGGCATGGTGGCACATACCTTTAATCCCAGCACTTGGGAGGCAGAGGCAGGTGGATCTCTGTGAGTTTAAGGCCAACCTGCTCTACATAGTGAGTTCCAGGACAGCTGAGGCTTCAGGGAGACCCCATCTCAAAATAATAAAATAAAATAAATAAAACAATAAATAAATAAATAAAATACAATAAAAATAATGAGTAGAACCAGCTTTAGGTTTTGCCTTTCCTATTCATTCAAGGCTGTTTCTTTTCTTTTTAATCTAGACAAACAGAAAAGCACTTTATTATATCTTTAAATAACAAATGGAAAGCACATAATTTTTATACTTAGAACAGAACCTCAATAATACTAAAAAGATTAATTATTGTTGCTCCATCTGTGATTCTTGCTGACATTGATTTTCTTTTTTATTGTTATTAAACTTTTTCCATAGGTCATACATCATTTCTCAATCAATTCTAGAGTCGCTTCCCTTTCCATGCCCCTCACCCCACCCGAGTCCCTGTATTCTGCCATATATGTCCTGCATCTTTTTCTGAGTCTTTACAGAGTTTTTTTTTAGTTCTTTTGTTGTTCTCTCCAACTTGTATTGTCAAGGCTGTTTCTTATTTGTACAGTGAAACCAAATGGAGATGACACTGGCCCAAACCTTCCCTTCAGACAGCCTAGCCCATTCCAAGGATAAGAAATAATTTTCCTCTCTCAAACAAACAAAAATGTATTGGTGGTGGAGGTAGAGCTGCATGTGAAGTACAGAAAAGTCTGAGGCCAGACAAGAAAGATGAACAGAGTGCCCCTCAACTGACGAGTGGATAGAGAAAATGTGGTTCATCTACCAATGGAGTTTTATGCAGTGGTAAAGAAAGATGACATCATGAGCTTTGCAGGTAAATGGCTGGAGCTAGAAGATATAATGCTGAGTGAAGTAACACAGTCCCAGAGAAACAAACGATGAATGGTATCCTTCATCTGTGGATGTTAGTGCCAATTAACTAATTGTATGGCAAACTGAACAACGTCAATGTGATCTGAAAACAACTGTGCTCTTATATTGTAGAATCCCTTAAAAAAAAAACAAAGAAAGAAAAAATAAAAAAAAGAAAAGAAAAAAAAGAAAGATGAACAGGAAGAGCTCCCCATGGGACAGTGACCATCTTAGCAGCCTTGGCTCTCTTCTAATGTCGGAAAGAGGTCAAAGTCTCCAAAATCAGATCCTTGCCCTGTGCTTCCTGGCCATGTGACCATGAGAAACCCTAGAGTTATCTCAGCATTGGCTAAAATAGAGATACACCAGGCTAGCAGGACTCCATAGAAAGATCGTGTCAAAAAAAACCACACAAATAAATGAAGATAATAAAGCACCCCCTGTTTGAAAAGCTTATAACATGGTTCCTAGCACCTAAAAGGAAAAATAAAGAAGTAAATAAAATTGAAAAATAAAACTTTGTTCTTCTAATTCCCTAAAGCAAAACATTCAACTCGAATCTATCGTCAAAGCTCCCAGTAAGGCAGCACAACAGGAAGGAGAGATGCCTGAGTGCTTACCAATGGAGGAGCGATAACGCATACTCAGTGCTTCTCCTGTATCAGACACTGGTATGAATTGTGTTAGCTTTTCACATCTGTCCCTTTACGAATAATCACATCTGAAGCACGAAGAAGTGAAATTGGGGGCTGGAGAGAATTAAGAGCTAAATCAGCAGTTATGAGTGCATACTGGGCTCACAGAGGACCCAAGTTCAGCTCCCAACACACACATCAGTCATCTTACAACCACCTTTATTTAACTAGAGTTCCAGGGGGCGATCTGATGCCCTCTTCTTTCCTCTGTGGGCATGGCACTTATGCATACAAATCACTCCCCCACCCACATATACACATAAATAAAAAACTAAATCTTTATAAAAATGACATGAACTCCAACTAATCATTTGCATTCTAGAATCCTAGATTTTACGCTTTGTGGTAGTGCTGTTTGCTGGGAGGAATAGAGAAAGGATGGAGAGAGAATTCATATCGTCAAATAGAATATGAAAGAAACAGAGCATCTAACAGAACATATTTACACAAAATATGCTTTTTGGATGACTTTCATGAGGATCTGTTAAAAATTCAACATGACAGCTGCAGGTAAGACAGGCATATTCCAGCTCTGGCTTTGACTTTATCAAGCAATAACCATTTCCCTCCCAGGTACACCTAATTCCTGAAGTATGTATATTTGAGCAAACTCTTAGTCCAACTATATACAGACCGTGAGACTCTCAACAAACAGCTGTCTATGAATTCCAAAGAGAGGTCCTCACTCTTCAGTGGATCTGAAACTTTCCAGTTGACTTTTGCTTATCTGCTATGGCAAAATAAATGTTTCAATGCAGAAGAAAGAAACAAACTAAAAAGTAAGTTGTAGGAAATTATTTTTCCTTATCTTTTTTCAAGTGAAGTTCCCATGACCTCAAAAGATCAGGACTATCCAGGGTAGTCTTAACATTATGCTCTGAGGATTCTCTTCCTCCTCATCCTCTTCTTCCAGCCTCATGATTTTCTTACTAGCTAAATTCAAAGGGAGAAATGTGGACACAGCTCATATGAAAAACTAGTTTTGGTATTCTGGATGTAGTGAGGAGCAGCCCAGGGAATGTTGCAAATAGACACTTGCAGACTTTGGTACACGTTAATTGACTCAAGGGGGAGAAAGAAACAGGGGCAAAAAGTGAAGATCAAATTCTCTGTTATTATCTATAATAGTATTCAAATTCTCTTCAAGATGAAGGTATGACTCTTTCTGAAAGATTATATGTTAATCGTGTTTCTACTGACTGAGCCAATAGTTCTAAAGTTGTGCATAGTTCACAATCAGAAGTCTCTTCACTCCCATTCCCCCCAAATTCGAGGCTGGCTTGAGATACCCTGGTGTACTTAGAGGAAAATAAATTGCTTCAACACTAAGGAAAACTTTCCTATGAAAGGGAAGATCATGTCCATGAGACAAATGACGATGGTTCTAACCTTGTCCCTTCTTGGCTCAGGACCCTGTGCCTGTCATTCACTCCTATAAACTTCAGATGAACCTTGCTACTGGTGTTCTGTGAGCATGAGGCTGGTATAGAGGGACAGCTAAGGTCACTGTGTGACTGCACCATCTGGGTACCCAGGAACATCTGAGGGAGGCCAAGGCTGTTCAACTCAAGATTGTCCTCAGACCCATGCTGCTCAATATAAGGCAAGGGGCTTCTCTTTGAGGACTCATAATTATTTGACTTTAGTCCTGCTAGTTAATGTTATTTAATATTTTAAGTAGTATTAATGAAATATAGGAGATTAATATTTTTTATCAAAAGCATTTATAGGTTTAAAAGTTTCAGCAATATTAGTTCAAAGCTATTATTGAAACAGGCCTCCAGCAAATCTAAGGGTACTCGGACTTTGATCAGCAGAATCTGAAATCCCACCTCCTTCTGATGAGATGTTTGTAGGAAAGGAGCATCACGTCGGCATGTTGAATTCAAGTTCCCCCTAGTGCTCTCTAATTCATTATTTTGTAGTTGCATGGATATGACATATGCCTGTGAACTCACTTGACTTTCAGGCCCATTAACCAATTGTGCTGTGTACTTGGGAATGGTGTCAATCTAATTTGATAGAATGTAAAACTATGGCTTGAGAATGCTCAGTGATTCATTCCCAGCCATTAGACTAGTGGTCAATCTGGAGACTAGCATGTTTCCTTTGTCCCTACCAGAAGACTGTCTTGAAATCTCCTGTGAGAAAGGAAGGGAATTCCCCAAATGAAGCAAGTCCTCATATAGCATTGCACCTGTCTGCACTGTAGAAGCTGATGTTTCCTGACTCAAAAATATTAGTCTTTTCATCATGCTGCTTTTAAATATAGAGAAGAGCCCCCAAACACTCAGAACAGGGTCCGAAGGGCCCTGAAAGCAGTGGATCTGATTCTCCCGTCACTGACTAGCCAGGTTTTTAATCCAGGCAGGAATTTTCTTTGGGGACTAACTTCTTCCTGGGCAGCTTAGGAATCCTTCACCAGCTGCACAAAGGTGAGTGTCTGATTTCTCGCCTGCCCCCAGGAATGTAGGAGCAGGCTCTACCTGAAGGCTTGACACTCCAGGTAGAAGCAGGTACACAGACCTGTGCTTTCCCATAATTAACCTTTCATTCTCTCTATTTGGGATGGAGACATGGCAAGAACAACCTCAAAGTTAATTTTCTATTTTCTGTGACCATAGAAGTCAAAGAAAATACATGGTAATCTGAGGTTTACAAATAATCCCCAACCTTCCATCTTAGCCATTATTTTTAGTTAACATTTCGCTAAGGTATATTCGTAAGTAAGGAAGTCCTTAAGGTTCACCTTAGAGCAAGGAAAACCAGGAAATAGAATAATCCACCTCGGGATTATCAACCCCAACTTGAGGATAAATTGTGTGACCAAAGGCAGGATTTTTAGCACATAGTCAAAAGCAAGTGGTCTAATCAAAGTAGACTGGTGCAAGGCTGTGGTCCTTCTGATCCCCTTTTAGTAACCTTCTCCAGCTGTCAGTGTCACCAGCTATGAAGGATCCTAAGGCCTTCAGGAGACATCTTCAACCTCCCTTGTCTCTGCCTGCCTTCAAAGTAAAACACATTCCCAGCTGTCTCAGCCCTGAGCCAGGCCAGAGTTACCAGCAAAGCTTTCAGACATTATGAAATCTGATGCCTCCCTTTCACTGCAATCAAAGTCTTCATAAATTGTTCAGCTGATAAATAAAAACTTATTCACTACTCTCCCATCCCTTAAGTATTCCTTCCTAGAGCAAAATGTATGTGTTAACTTGCTATGATGGGCAAATAAAATTGCTTATCTCTGATAAGCATTAAAAACGGAATCAAAACAATAAGGAAAACCTTTTCACTTATCACACTGATAATATTTTTTAAATATATTATTTCTGGTCTTCACTAGAGTAGAGTAAAATAGGGCTGAGGAGAAGGCTCAGAAGTTAAAAGCACTGACTGCTCTTGCAGAGGACTGGGTTTGATTCCTAGCACCCACATGGTAGCTAAGACCCATCCTTAACTCTAGTTCCAGGGGATCCTGCACTCTCTTATGACCTCCATGGGCATTGCATGACAGGGGTGCACTCACATATATGCAGTCAATATACTCATACACAGAATAAAAATAATAAAATATTTTAAAATAGTACAGTAAAATAAGATAGTCTTTATGGCCCATCAAGAGAGTATAAGCTATTAGAAAAATTCTAAAGAAGCTTTCACAGTATCTATATTAAGATATAAAATAGTTCACACCCTGACCTACAAATTTCACTTCTTTAAATTTGCCCAGAGGATACTTTAAACCTGTAGAAATATTAACTAGGGGAACATTCAATATTGTCTATCTCTCTCTCTCTCTCTCTTTCTCTCCCTAAATATATATATATATATACACACACATAAATACAGTATCAAAACCATAGCTAAAATAAAATAAAACATTTCAAAATAATGATGGTTAAAAACACAATAATCCACACATACTAAGGAATATAAATAATTATTAATATGCATATTTAGTCCACAACATAGCTTATGCTTAAAACATAATTATTAGTGAAAAACAAAATACCAAGATGAATGTGTAAGGAACCTATGCATACAAATTTGAAGAAATGTGAAATACTCCCTGGTTATCTCTGTGTGAGGGGATTATGAATCGTTTTATCATTTTCTGCCTTGAATGACTTCATTTTCTAAGTATTCTGATCCAAGTAATGCATTGCTTTCAAATCATAGAAAACAAAATACTGCATTTTTAAAATTAGCAATTGCTACAGAAATGGAAAGCGAGCCATTCCCCCTTCCCAGATCACACATCTATGCTGTCTTCGGAGTCTAGTTTTCTTTAGGATCCGAGTTTTCCATGAGTCCTTTTCCTTCTAGAGATATAAAAAAATTCTCAAGAGATGGCCTTTCCCAGCCACAGGATTTCATTGCCAGGAGCTTCTCAGATCCCAGCACCCCCATGTGCCTTCCTCCAGGCAGGCATTTAGAACAGGAGGTCACCCCTGCCATAAGGTGAGGTACCCAGACTTACTATGCGCTTGCTACCCGCCAGTCTGTGCGTGTTCTCACACACAGTCTAATTGGATATGTATTTGTTTCATTAAACTCAGTCAGCAGTTTCTGCACTAAACAGTCCCTGAGGCCAAAAGAAGGGGGGAAAAAATCACTAATCAACATACTACTTTCAAGTACAGAGTACCGACCTATTTATAAAAGGAAATTAAGTAAAACCGGTAATTATAACTAGCGTACAACCTTTTCAACATAGTCAATGAGAAATTCAATTTGCTTAAAATAATGAGATACTCTGGCAGGAACAATCTGTTCATAGGCTGTTCCCAAGAGCCTGGGGATGGAAGCAAAGTCCTGGCTGACATTTGATACTATCTGTCAGTTTATCAACTCTGCCCCCTCACAGAGACTTTTATGGCACTAAGAGGTTTGGGAGGGAAAAGGGGAAGAGAAATTCACTTTTTCTCATATCTGCCCTCTTACAGGAAACATGTTAGATAATGGATCCCATTCCTATTTTGAATGCTTGAACAAGTCAAAATAACCTGCTTCAGTCCCGATTTTCACAGCGTCCTGTAGTGGCTTTCCTTTCCTCTGTGCCACTGTCCAACCCAGATGGCTGGATTTTCGGAGACATCTGTCTCACCAGTACTCACAGATTCCTTTGCTCAAAGCTCATCTACATTGTTCTTGCGAAGTTCATTTCCAATGATCAAGAAAAACATAGATAAAATGAATTAGGGCTGGGGAGACAGCTCAGTCTGGAAAGTGCTTTCTTTGCAAGCATAAGGAAATAAGTTTGATCCCCACAACCAATATGTTAAAAGCCAAGAATAGTAGCCTACTCATGTACTCCCAGCACTTAGGAGGTTGAGATCCCTGGATCCTTGGGGCTCATTGGCCAAGATTGTCTCCTGACCTCCACAAGGGCATGGATATACAAGCATAGGCACTCGCATGCATAGCTACACATATGAACACATACATGTACATTCATACACATACACATAAAAGTTAAAAATTTAAAAATGATGCATTAGAGCATGTCAAAACAAATCATTATCTCCTGATTTATGGCTTCTCCCTAGATCCCTCAAGATGCAGCTTTGGGAAGTCCATAGAAAGCAAGACGACAGGTGGTAGAGAATGGTTTAACTTTAAAAAGAAGTACTGGGGTTGGAGAGATGTCTCAGAGGTCAAGAGCACCGACTTCTCTTGCGGAGGACCTGGGTTCGATTCCTAGCATCCACATGGCTGCTAAGAACCCTCTTAGGCCGGGCGTGGTGGCACACACCCTCGATCCCAGCACTCGGGAGGGAGAGGCAAGCGGATCTGTGTGAGTTCAAGGCCTGTCTACATAGTGGGTTCCTGGACAGTTGGGGCTACAGGGAGACCCTGTCTCAATCAATTAACTAATTAATTAATTAAAATAAAAAGAAGTATCAAGGAAGGAAAGAGAGACAGTATCTAAACACCATGCCAAAGCCAGAGTGAACCAGGCTAACTGAAAGGTATTCCCTTCTAAGGGCTCATAAACAAAGGCAGGAAAACAGGAATCATGGGCCAACAAGCAGAACACCATATTAGAGGAGTGGTAATCCAGGAGTAGTGAGATGAAGGTAGAAATTGGACCAGTGTATCAGTTGGCTTGTACTGTGTAGCCAACCACCCCTAAACTTAGTAGCTAATTACTAGTGTATTTATGAGTCTATGGATCATCTGGGCAGTTCTTTGACTTTGGAGTAGTGTGGCAAAATATAAGCAGTCTAGCTTGGCTTTCTTCTACATTTGAGGCTTTAACTAGGATGACTTCAATGACTTCATATGGTCACTCTTTCTCAAAGATTAGCCATGGATTATGCATAGGACACCAAAGCATTCCCAGAGAGCCACAGGAGAGTGAAAACCTTAAATCTCCCCAATTTCTCCAGCCTTCATTTGCATTATACTTTCTTCACTGGCCACAGCAAGTTGCCCCACCCAGTCCTCAGGCAACAGGGAGCCACTCATCAGGGGAATGGATACAAGATGGTGTGCTATATTGCAGCCGGAAACATACCAACCTATGCCCAAAGAAGATGATAGAGGCCCTTGAATGGCCTACTAAAGAAATGGAAAAATCACTTAAGGCTTCTAAACATAGGATATTTTTATCATAAGAGACCTACCTATGCAACTATAATCTCAAACAAGTTATCAATTCTGTGGCTGGAGAGATGGCTTAGTGGTTAAGAACACTGGCTGCTCCTAACAGAGATCCTAGGTTCAATTCCTAGCATACACGTCGAAGCTAACAACTGTCCATAACTCCAGTTCCAGGGGAACCCACGGCCTCTTCTGACCTTCATGGGTATTGCCCAACATGGGTACACTCACATACATGCGCTTATACACATAAAATAAGAATAACAAATAAAATATTTTTTAAAAGGAAGTTATTGGTTCTGTGATGGAGGCTGATTTTTCTGGTGACAGATGGATCTGGTTTTGAATCTTGGTCCTACCCCAAGCTAAATATGGAATTGTGAGAGTATTCCGTAATGTCTATAAGTCTCAGTTTTCCTGTCAAAGGATGATAATTGAAAATGCCCATAGGGATTTTATGTACATTCATTAAAATAATGCACAAACAATGCAAACAAAGCAAGCTTGCAATAAAGTCATTAAGCATTATCCTCTTCACTGTGATCTTGTCATAATTATCATGGATTTGAGAGTTGTGGTACTGGGAGAAGGATCAGGATCCAGATACACAAGTCCAGAGGAGTAACAATGAAGGTCTGTGGTGAGCCACAAGTGAGGCAGAGAAGAGAGAACACACTTGAGAAATATTTCTGAGGTTAAAATTGACAGGTTACGGGGCTGGAGAGATGGCCTAGCGGTTAAGAGCACCAATCACTCTTACAGAGGACCCGGGTTCAATCCCCAGCACCCACATGGCGGCCAAGAGGGGTCTGAAACTCCTATTCCAGGAGAACTCCAGTTCCAGGGGAATCCGACACCCTCTTCTGACCTCTGCAGCATTGCACAACAAGGCTGCACAAACTTGCATGCAGACAGTACATCCATACACATACAGAAATAAATAAAATTAATTAAAAAAATTAAAAAAAATAAATAAAATTGACAGGTTACAAGGTAACTGATTTTACGTAGAACTCATAGAATAAGGAAGACTCCAGAGAACTCTCTAGATAGTCTAGCATAAGTGACATTCTAGGATTGTTGATTTTCAACTGATATACTTGATACAGAAGTTTAGAAAGAAATATGTAGATTTCCATGTGAAAAATGTTTGAAATGTGTTATAGGCTTATGACATGTGGACTTCTGAGGTGGACAGATATTGTAAATTTAGTTTGAGTCAATGTATGCTAAAGCATAAGGTAACACACCATGGGAAGAAACTCTGGTCATCCTGGAGAGGCCTCCTCTGGAAGGTCTGAGCTCAAGGATGTTCTGGGAAGCAGAGAAGACCACAAGTTGACGACTAGGAGTAAAGGAATGGGGAACCTGGGAAGAGAGAGACAAGGTTTCTGTTGACTATTACTCCGTAATGGTCAGGACCGTGGGGAAATGTATGAATGCATCTCTCCTCCAAGAAGAGGCCAGGAAGTCTTCTGGGTAGAAGGGATTTCAGAGTGGACAGTTAATTCATTAGTAAATATGAGTGACAGCCCCATGGCAGACTAGATTTTAGATACGCTAGCATACAAAGGATCATCAAAGATTGAGCCACTATATTCTTGGGTGTTTTTTTTCAGAAGCCAGTTTCATGCCATCCTGTTTATTACCATATTCATAGCCTGTATCTCTGTATGAGCATGTAGGTGGGTGGTATGTATTGGTGCGTCTATGTGTTTGCATGTGTGCACATGCACATGAAGACTAGAGATGGATGTCAGATGTCTTTCTCTATCACCCTCCACCTTTTTTCTTTGTTTGTTTTGTTGTATTTTCTGAGACACAGTCTCTTACTAAGTCTAGAACTCTGATCTGGATTTGTCAACACTGGCTGGCCAGCAAGTCCCAGGGCACCTCCTCTCCATCATCTCGGTGCAAGCATTATAAGCATGTACCACCACACTTGGCTTTTCAAATGGATACTGGGGATCTGAACCAGGGTCTTCATGGTTGTATAACAAGCATGTGACCAGCCAAGCCCCTCCCCAGCCCTCATTATGCTTAAACTGATGCAAACAATGGGCCATCTTGTCATGAAAATGAGTACCACAGAAAATTACCTCTGCAATTGTAGGTCATGCCCAAGCCCTGTAAGGACTATCCATGAAAACACTCATGTAAAGCTAAGTACCTAATATAGAGAAATAGAATCTCAAGATCTACCTATAAAAACTATCTAGCAATGCCCACTTCAAGCCTGTGTTATAATGTTCGCTTTGAAAGAGATCATTAAGAAACTTCATTTTTCCTTCCTGTGTTTAGAAGCCCGTTGCCAGGCAGCCCACCCACTCTCCACATTGTCTCAGGACGGCACATGTGGCTTGCTATCCTTTCAGAGAACACTGTGTATGTGAGTCTGGGTCTGCTCATCTGTGGTGGGTGGGTAGCAATCTGTGCAGGAGGAGACCCAGTTGCTACAGCATGAAGCGTGGGTGTCCCAGAAGGAGGAAACAGTTCTGTATTATGAAGCAGATAGGAAGAAGAAGGAAGAATTAGAAGCCACTCCAGTCGCTTAGCAACTTCCTGTCTTAAGAAGTTGGGAATCTTCAGGGATAGACTGAATTGCCAGCTCCAGGTCTGTGTGTCTGTCACCTTGTTCCTTACCCAGCTCTCAGAGCGAGGCAAAGCCCTGATCTCTGTTGTCCTTCGCTGCTGTTTTGCTAACTTTCCATCTTTTCCCCTCTTGGAGTGGAAATTCAGCACTGAAACATGTGAGGGTGGGAAGGGACTTGGGGATACAAGGCTGCAGCCTGGCAGGCAACAGAGGCATCCTTCTAGGCAAATCCTCCAGCTTCCCTTCTCAGTCTTCCCTCTGATTTGCCTTCTTCACCTTCTTACTACTAAACTCAACATTTAGGCAAGCAACCCACTCCTATCATGGATTAACCATTCCCTAACACTAAATCTGTGCCTCACCCCATACACCTCTGTACTACCTTTCTCATTGCTGGGACAGTATACTTGGCACCAACAAGCTTAAGGAAGGAATTTAATCTATCTCCAAAGCCACCTCAACAAAGTCCTAATAGATCTACCATCTTTCAAAACACTGAGAGCAAAGTCTCTTCTGGGACTCAAAGCAAACTCTTTGCTATGAATCCTATAAAACTAAGAAAATTAGATACTCCTATTTTATAGTGGCACAGAGAACACATTGGGAAGAATGGGAACCCTGAAAAGAGTGGGACTAAAATGAGACTAGAAGCCAACAGAGAAAGCATTAAATCCCGTAACTATACACCTGGCATGGGGGCACATGGCACTGTGATGGGCAGGGTAAAGGGCTTCGGCAACCTCGCCCCTGTGGCCTGGCAGTTTACCAGCCTGTGAGTCTCGTCTCCTGGGCTAGCTCTGTTTCCTGTGGCTTTCTTTGGCAGATGTCCCACATTCCTGGCATCTTCAACATCTGAAATCTCCACTCACAACTTCATACACTGTCCATTCAGGAGCTGTCTTCAGAGACTCTGAGCCTGCTACATACTTCTGGACTTTAATATCTGGGTAGAAGCTTTCATAACCCCACAGCTCTTGCTTTCCATATTTTTTTTAATTTATTTATATATATATATATATATATATTTTTTTTTTATCAAATGTAGACCCATGTCTCCCCCATCCCCCCACCCCTCCAGAGCTCATGCATTCTGCCCAAACATGCTTTTTAATCGCTTTCCGTCTCAGTCTTTCTCCATATTCTCCATGTGGAGGTGACTGTTTTTGAGCAGAAGTTTCACTGTTTCAGTCAATTCCTTTAATGCAGATCCTTTTGTTTGGTTTGTGTGTTTATGTTTGTTGTTGTTGTTTCCAATAGTATCACCCCAACTGCTTGGACAAAAGCTCAAGGGGCCATGACAAGAAATAGTTACAACTAGTAATTGGGCACTAGCATCCACAGATGAGGGATACCAAATCATCGTTGTTTTTCTGGTACTGTGTTGACTTCACTCAGCAGGATGTCCTCTAGCTCAAGCCATTTTCCTGTAAAGCTTCAGGATTGTCATTTCTTTACTGCTGCCATAGAACTCCATGTGTAGATGTACCACATTTTTCTCTATCCACTCATCAGTTGAGGGGCATTGGGTTGGTCCAGCTCCTTGCTAATTGTGAAGAGAGCTAAAAAAAACATGGCTGTGCACGTGCATGTATCTCTGGTGGTGGGGTGAGTCTTGAGGGTACATGCCTAGGAGTGGTATGGCTGGGTCAGTGGCAATTTTCATTCCAATTTCCAAAAGGTTCTCCACACTGCACGTGTACAGTTTACATCCCACCAGCAGTAGAAGTGTTCCCCTTTCCCCACACCTCTCCAGCACTTGGTATCATTTTTCTTGATCCTAACAGTCCTAGGAGTAAGATGATGATGCATTAGAAGTGGTGTGTGATTTTCATTTCCCTTTTATTATTAGTGATGTTGAACACTTCTTAAGGTGTGTCTCAGCCATCTCTAATCCTCACTGTGAAGTCTCTGTTCTCAGCTCTTTGCTCCATCTATTGAGTGGGTCGATTTGTGTAACTTTCTTTGTTGTTTTTGAGTAGTTTAATATATTCTGGAAATCAATGCTTTGTCAAATTTTTCTTGTGGTAAAGGTTTCCTCCCACTCTGTGGGATTTCTCTTCACTTCCTTGATTTTTTTTTGCTGACAGAAGCTTTGAGTTTAATGAGGTCCCATTTGTCAATGGTCAACCTTAATTCTTGGGCAACTGTTGCTCTGATTTAGGAAGTCTTTTCCTACCCCTGTGTCTGTAGTCTGCTGCAAACTTTTTCTTCTATCACCTTCAGAGTTTTGTGGGGTTTCACATTGAGGTCTTTGATCCATCTGGAGTTGACTTTTGTACAGTGTGAGAGGGTAAGGGGTTTAATTCATTCTTCTACAAGTGGGTGATCAATTTTGCCAACACCACTTGGCTGAAGATGCTGTCTTTTCTCCATTGTGTTTCTTGGCCCCCTGGTCAAATATGAGTGGCTGAAAATTTGTATGTGCTCAGGTTGGATCTTCGGTTTTTGTGATGGTCAACAGGTCGGTTTTTTGTGCCAGTACCTGCATTTTTTCTGACTAGAGTCCTGTAGTATAGTTTGAAGCTGGTAAGAGATTTCCCCCCCTGTGTAGCCTTGTACTCAGGGTTTGTTTTGGCTATTTTGGGGCTTTTTTGTTTGTTTTCCAATGAATTTAAGAATTTTTCTTTCAGCTGTGAAAAAACTCTGGGGATTTTTATTGGGATTGCATTAAATCTATACAAGAAGTTTTGGTAGAAGTGGAACATTTTTACAATGTTTAATTTTTCCAATCCATGAGCATGGGAGGTTTTTTTCTCCACCTCTAGTCTTCTTCAATTTCTTTCTTTTAAATAGGTTTAAAGTTTTTTTTAGAGACTTGGTGTCTTTTGTTTAGGTTTGTTTCAGGTATTTAATTAGGTATTCCTAGGTATTTTAATTGTTTTTGAGCTATTGTGAGTGGGAAGGTGTTCTAGTGTTGGTCTTTCCATTGCTGTGACAAACACTCTGACTGACACCAACTTGGGAGGAACAGGGTTTTATTCAGCTTACATCCTCCTGGTCACTAGTTCATCACTGTGGAGCCCAAGGAATCAGGAACTCAGGGCAGGAACCTGAGAGCAGGAGCTGAAGCACAGGCCAAGGAGGAATGCTGTTACCTGGCTTGCTCCCCGGGCTCATGCCCAGCCCACTCTTATATAGTACACAGAACCTGCCAAGGGTGGCAACACTCTTGTGGGCTGGGCCCTCCCACACTGCTCGACAATCAAGACAATACTCACGGAGTGGCCACAGGCCAATCCAATGGAGCCAATTCCCCAACGGAGGCTCAAACAGGCTCTGTGTGTGTTAAGTTGACACTAAAGCTATCCAGCGACAGAAAGGTCTCTTTGAATTCTTTCTCCAGTTTCTTGTTCTTGGTGTAAAGAAAGGCCATGATTTTTTAGATTAATTTTGTATCCTGCCACTTTGCTGAATCTGTTAATCATTTCTAAGAGTGTTTCTGGTGGATTTTTAAGCATCCTTAATAAAACAATCATATCATCAGCAAATAGGATAGCTTGACTTCCTCTTTCCAATTAGTACTCCTTTAATTTACCTTTCTTGCCTTTTGCTCTAGCAAGTGTTTCAAGCATTATATTGAAGAGGAGTGGGTGGACAGGGGGCAGCCTGCCGATTTCCTACCTATTAAGGGAATGTTCTGATATTTCCCATTTAGGATGATTTATGCTGTGGGTTTCCTGTATATGGCTTTGATTCATTGAGGAAGGATCCCTCCAATCCAATTCCTTCTAGGACTTTAAGCATGAAGGGATGCGGGATTTTTGTCAAAGGCTTTTTCACAGCATCAATTGAGATGATGGGTGTGGTTTTTGTCTTTCATTCCTTTATGATGGTTTGAATGTGTTTTATTGATTTGTATTGATTTTTGTATGTTAACACCATCCTTCATCTCTGGTAGAGATCCAACTTTTTCATGATGGATGACTCGTCTTAATGTGGTTCTGTATTGATTTGCCAGTATGCCTGTTTAGAATTTTGGCATCTATGTTCTTGAGGAGAATGGGTTCTCTGTTCTCTCTTTTTGGTTGTATCTTTGCCTGGTTTTGGTAATAGATGATTCTGGCTTCCTCGCTAATGGATTTTGGGGATTCCCTCTGTTTGTACTCTTTCTCACCCATTCGTAATAATGGTTGTAGGTCTTTTGAATGTTTTCTAGCCTTTCTCCATGAAACCATCTGGGCCTGGGCTATTTTTTAGTTGGGAAGTTTTCTTATTACATCTTCAATTTCTTCGTGTATTGTGGGTCTGTTTAAGCTGTGGATCTCTTTTTAGTTTGAGCTTTGGTGATTCCCAGGATATCAGGTATTCATCCATTTCTTCTAGGGTTTTCAAACTTGGTAGAGTATAGGTTTTTGAAGGTTTACCTAGTATGATTTTTGGATCTTTTCCTTTCTGTTGTGATATTTCCCTTTTCACCATGGATTGTATTGTATGATTTGTAGTTTTTTCCTTCTTTCTTTTGGTTAACTGGGCTACAGTCTGTCTATCTTGTTTTATTCTTTCAAAGAACCAACTTTTGGTTTCATTGATTTTTTTGTTTTGTATTGGTTTTACTTTGTTTTATCTTCTTGATTTCGGCTCTGATTTTTCATTATTTCTTCCTGTCTGTTGCATTGGGTTCATCTGTTTTTGCCTCTGAGCTTTTGTTCGTCTGTACGTGTTAGATTGTTCACTCTGTTTTCTTTCTGTTTTTCTAATGTAGGGCACCCAGGGCTATAAATTCCCTCTTAGGACTGCTTTTAGGTATCTCATAGGGTTTTTTGTGTGTATTGTCATTGTCATTCGTTCCAGGAATGTTTTTATTCTTTCTTTATCTGCTTCCTTGACCCAGTTCATTACTTCAAGAGTGTGTTGTGTTTAGTCTCGCGTCTATGTGCTTGTAGACAGTAAGGGCTTATCCGGTGGTTGATATTGTAGTTTTGTTGCACTGTGGTCGATAGAATACATGAAATTATTTCAATCTTTTTGTATTTTGTGGAGGTTTTCTTCTGTGTCCAGTATGTGGTCGATTTTGGAGATGTTCCATGGGGTGCTGAGTAGAAAGTGTATTCGCTGGTATTAGGGTGGAGATATTTGCGGTAGAGGTCTAGAGGTTCCATTGTTTGTGTATCATATCGTTCATTTCAGATGTCTCCTCTGTTTATTCATTGTCCTGTTGACTTATCCAAAGGACTCAGTGCGGTTGTGGGAGTTTATGAAGTCCCCTAACTATGTTTGGTATCTGGGGTTAGGTGTGACTTGTGGTCCTGAGAATTGTCTTTTTATAAAGTTTGATGCACCAGAGTTTTGGGCATAATAATATTCATAATGTGAAATGCTAGTGAATTTTCACTTTGATAAAGAATGTAAGGGCCTTCTTTGTCTCTTCTGATTTCTTTTACTTATAAGTCTGATTTTGTCTATTATTAAAATAGCAACACCCCTTCTTGCTTGCTCTTTTGGTACATGTTGCTTGGGATATGGTTTTTCCATCCTTTCACTTTAAGATGGTGCCTTGGTCCTTGAGGATGTAAGAGTGCTTTCTGTAGACAGCATATAATGGGTTCAGCTCCCTAATCCCATCTCCCAGTCTAATGTCTTTCGATTGGGGAATTTTATGTCCATTAAACTATTAAGGTTTGATTTGATAGGTTTGTGTTGCTTTCTTTCACCTTAATTATCCTTTGCGGTTATGGGTTTAGGATTTGTACTTCTGCAGGTTATGCTTTATTGATTATCTCTTTCTAGGTGCTGGATGGGATGGTTGGCTCCTTCTTCTGTCTGATCCTGTTGAATTGCTTCATTAGTTCTCTGACAGGTTGGTTTTCCGCAGTAGTCTTAATATTCTTTTGCAAACTTTGTCTATGTCAGGGAAGGTTTTCTTTTCCTCTTCAATTTGTATTTCGACATTTTGCGGTGTATAGTAACCTGGGTGTGGTTCTATAGTCTTTTAACATGAGGAATGCTTTTGCTCCACATTCTTTCTTGCTTTCATAGTTTGCATTGAGAAGTCAGTTCTGGATTGTTTACGCCTTATAGGTCACTGTGTTGTTTTTCTCTGTGTGGCTTTTAAGGATTTTGTCTTTGCTTCAGGGTGTTAGCATTTTAAGTTGGTGTGGAGACTTTCCTTCTGGATCTTGTCTGTTTGGAAGTTCTATGTGCTTCTTGGTATTTGTATTGGTTTGTAATTTTGTTTTTAGTTTTTGGGGAAGTTTTCATCTATTATTCTGTTGAAGATCTGATCAATACCATTCTCTTGGGATTCTTCTCCTTCCTCTATTCCTATGATGTGGAGGTTTGATCTTTTCATAGTGTCCCACAGTTCCTGGTTGTTCCACTTTTGTGTATTTTTAAATTTTTCATAATCTTTACTTGAGGTTTTTAGTTGTTCTGTGTTATCTTCCAGGTCTGATATTCTTTGCTCTGCTTCCTCCATTCTGCTTCTTCCATTCTGCTTCTGAGGCTTTTTCCATTCCTTTCCTCTTGATTGGATGAGTATTTGATTTCCTTTTTCATTTCCTCTTCTGATTTCCTTAGTATTTCTACTTCTTTTTAGAGCTTCTCAATCTCTTCCTGTAGCTCTTTGCTTCACCGGTTGGTTTCCTTATCTTTTTTAGCATGGGATCTTTTCAGTGTTTCTACTTCCTTCCGGAGTTTGTCATTCTTTCTCTTTAGGTCCTTCTTGAGTTCTTCATTCTCTTTTCTTAGTTCTTTGATTTGCTCCTTATAATCTTGTAGTACTTTAAGTATGTTCCCAATTGTGTTTCTGATATCTGTGTCCTGGGCCATCCCCAGGGGGATCCCACTGTAGGAATCTTCCTTAGGGTTGGTAGAGCTTGGTGCAGGATTTTCCTGCCCCTTTCCCATGTTGTCTCTTCTTAGTGCTCCTGGCATATGGGCTTCTCCTTGCCTGTATTCCAATGTGAGTCCCAAATGCCTCTTCACTGTGTTGAAGGCTTGCTTTGGTTGCCTCTTTCAGATGCCTTCGTAATCCCAGTTGGCAGGGGGTGGGGGGGTTGGAGGGGGTACCTGCACTTCAACTGGTCTCAGGAGATCTCTCCCTATATTGTAAAACCAGCATCATATGGATGGTGCCAGCTGGGGCAACATCCCAATGCCTTTGGATGAGGGAGCAATGGCTCTGTATACCTGGGCAGCTTAGTTAAGAAACCACGTCCCTATGTGGTTCTTATATACAAAGCTACTTGGATTTTTCTTCTCCAAGCAAGTCTTTCAAATGAGTTAAAAACCTTTCCACTTTTTATTCTGAGATGGGTGGGGTCCAGCCAATTCCTGAGATAACCTCAAAGAATTTTTCCAGTTGTCCTAGGGCAAAGTACTTAATTTCTTTTTAAGGACTGATCTCTGGGACAATTTACCCCTTTGTCCACAACTTTAAACCACATTCCTTTCTGGCCCCACTGCACACTTCTCAAGTGTTTCTACCCTTGTTTTGTCATTCAGATTCTCACTGTAAATCTTGCTAAACAAATCCATCAATGACCATATAACAAGTTAAAAGCTATATGTGTTGAAACTTTCTCCATAAATTAATTCGTCCATTATCTTTGAACTCAGCATCTATGAAAGTTCAAGACTTGGACAAAATATGCACAAATTCTCTGTAACATGAATGGCCTCAGTCTAATGCCCAATAAAATCATTTCACCTCAAACCTCTTGACCTTAGTCTTTAATGTCTATTTTTATTTTTGCTATCAATATCCTCTCCTTCCAAACTTCTGCCAGACTCTCCCATTAAGCTCTGCTATAGTAACCTAGGCATTTTCTCTAGTCAGCTTCTCCAGATTTCCCAGGATCACCCCCCAACACACACACACACACACAAGTTCCTAAGGCTTAACCACAACACGGTCCTGTTGAATCAAGGCAGTGATCCCACTTTCTATATTAGTTTGGTTTCTAAATGGGCTTATAGAATGCTTCCCATGAAAAAGCTATGGAATGAAAGATTTATTTTGACTAACAGTTTCAGGAGATTTAGTTGGTTGTAGCTTGCTTTTACATCATTGGGCAGAACATAACGGTGACTGGTGACTGGAATGTGTAAAGAAGAGAGCTGTTTGTTCATAGCCAATAGTAAGCAAAAGGAGAGACAGGAGGGCCCCGGAATAAGATCCTCCCAAGACTGCCCTAGTGGCACACTTCCTTTAGCCACACTCCCCTCCTAAAGTTCCCAGAACCTTCCAAAACAGCAACGTGGACTATAGACAAACATTAAAAACAGGAGCCTGTGTAGAACATGTCATATGTAAACACAGCACCTTCCCATGCCACAGTGACTTATTTGGTTATCCAAGAACATTCTTCTCTACTCAGATTATGAAAATCATGAACACGATTTAATGTCCTTTCCACTCTCAAATCATATCTAGGTTGAGTGGCCTAGTTGGACAAAGAAAGACACATATCTCTAGTAACTTAAATTTTTGATGGCTTAGCCTAAAAGAATGTAAGACCCAAGGTATATTAAAATGTCTTTGTACAAGTTCAGTAACTTGTAATCAGGATCACTAAACAAGGAATAATGATATGCTGGAAATACCATTCTGAAAAATGGGAATATTCAGCAATGCAATCTACCATGTCAAAAACACTTAGAGAATAAAAGACTCAAGTACCAGAATGTAGACAGAGCAGAATAAGCTATGTGTTTATCAAATAATAATAAGCTATCCTTCCTGATCCTTTCCAGGAAAGCACAATTCTGACCTAGATAAAAACTATCTCTAATGACTAAGAGAATATTTTGCATAATAACCTTTTGATAGTATATACTAATTTTAATGAACATTAGAGGAACATGACGTGACACATACTCCTCTAAAACATCCTTAGGGTTGATTCTAAGTTAATGGTAAGACCAAACAAATGCATGCGACTGAATGTGGCAATATTAATCAAATCATTTGCCTTGGCCTCCTCTGCCACATGCTCAGTGTTTTACAGGCTTCCTCAAGTGCTTGTTCTAATGACACTAGCACTTGAATAGAGCTGAAGTAACACGTTTGTCCAATTAAATATTTTCTCTCAACTATTCCCCAGTGCATCCCCAAAGAAAATGGTGTCTGGAATTAACACATGAAAATTACTTTCCCATCAAACCCAGGAACAAGACATTCATTTTAATGAATCTGATCTAAAGACACGATCTTCCTATTAAAAAGGAAATTCACTCATCAATACTGTGCTTTCTAGTTTAAAAAACATTCCAATAATACTTTTTTAAAACCGATAAATGGTAAAGAGTAAATAGGTGTTCCAAAGAACTCTCTCTGTTTCTCTGTTTCTCTCTCTCTCTCTCTCTCTCTCTCTCTCTCTCTCTCTCTCTCTCTCTGTCTCTCTCTCTCTCAATCTCTGTTCTTTGGAGAACGGGTCTCCCTATATAGCCCAGGCTAGCCTAAGCTTAGAACCCTGCTTCCTGAATCCTGGGATTAAAAGTGTGCACCACTATACCCAGAAATTAGTTCTAAAATATTTGATTTTAAATCTCATAATAAACCTCAGTGTTGTCTGTTGAGGTGCTCATATGGTCAAAGTGTGTTCTGGCAGCTAGATAAGCACAAGTAAGATTTGAGCATGTCCTGCATGTGGCCTCAATCCCTCTTCCTGGGGAATCTTAATAGAGTGGTTTTATCATTTTTTAGAAGAGCTCTTGCTGTTCTCTACCATGTTTCTCCAGGGGCTTGGCACTGGGTCATACACAATGCCAGTGGCTTGTGTTCAACACCTAGAATAATCAGCAAAAAAGCATAAAGTCAGAGCCACTTCAGCGAGTACTTGGCCTCATGCTGAGGAGTGTGGTGAAGTGGCCAAGGTTTCTGCCTCTAAGCCACCTGGCTCAAGTTACACAATTCCTACACATATGCACATAGTCATTAAGCTTTATGAAGCTGTACATATCCATGCAAATTATTGTGTGAGTGTACGCATATTCACATCTTTCGATCTGAGCTGTAACTGCAGAACTGAGGCATCTCAAACAATCTGTGGGATGGCATGAACTTTTTGCCAAATCAAGGAATGATTTTCTAATTTGTGAATAATTCAGCATCATGTTTCTTTTTTCCCCCATACCCATTTTAAGCCTAATTTTAAGGATTGCTTGTAATTGATGAGAATTACCAACTAACAAAAATTGGAAGAACACTATAGAGAAAGTACTAAGAGCAGGGGCTTTTGATAATACTTGAATTAAAATATTTTCCACCTCTTATGAAATGTGATCAAATCTGAGATTCAAATAAATTCCTTACCATTTAACATGGAGATAAAAGTAATATATACTTCTGACTGTACCAAAAAGATTAAATGAAATGATAGAATGAAACCTTTCATAGGGGCTAGAGAGATGGCTGTATCAGTAAAGGGCTGGGCTCGTCATGTAAGTGTGAAGACTTGGGTTCTATCTGCCTGTAGAAAGCCAGACCTGGTAGTGGTGCATGCTTGAAGGATCCCTGCTTCTCACTGTCCAGACAGCCTAGCCTAATCAGAAAACTCCACTTCTCAATGAGAAAGCCTGTCTCAAAAAGCAAAGTGGATGGATCCTTGAAAACAGCGCCCTAGTTTGACCTAATGCCACACACACACACACACACACACACACACACTCTCACACACATACCCCGACACACACAAAACCTATGCAGACTGGGTATGGTGACCCATACTGTAGTCCCAAAAGTTTAAGGGCATCCTATGTGGCATAAAGAAATGCTGTCTCAAAAAGACTCAATCAACCCCAGTGTGGTGGCGCATGCCTTTAATCCTAGCACTTGGGAGGCAGAGGCAGGTGGATCTTTGTAAGCTCAAGTCCAGCCCGGTCTACAGAGTGAGTTCCAGGACAGCTGAGGCTACAGGAAAAAAGAAAAAAAAAAAAAAAAAAAGACTCAATCATTCAATCAACACAACCACTGGACTCTTGGGTCTGAATGAGTATGTAATAAATGCTAGCAGTCCTTCCTTACACACACCCTTGGCTGACAGCTGTATTATAAAGAATTTCTTGTTTCTGAATTCCAATTGATATCTTCAGCTTGACCATCAGGGCTGTGAAAACATGGAGAGCTGACAGTCAGAGGAACATTAGCTTTGAAGGTGGTTTACAAAGGGGAAAATGGAAAAAGTGCATTTTAGGGTGAAAAGATGATCTCTGCTCTCTGCTGCCAAACCACAGCTGGCAAGCTTTTGTTTCGTTACACTGCAGTTTCTGTTCAGTCTCTGTCCCCCTGTTTTCCCACTGCCTTAATGCTGACCTTCAGCACAAATTCACTGTCACACCCTTGGCAATTATTGCCAGCTAATGTGGTAAGAGCAGAGCAACACATCCAACACTGTCATCAAGAAAATGCAAAGGAGTTCATGCATAGCAGGAGATGGGTGCTAGGAATGAAGAAGCTGTCTTAGGTATGGACTTGGGACTTTGTATAGCAGGCTTTCATATAAGAGTTATTTTCTTATTTGGCATTTGTAGGGAGTCAATTACTCAAATCTATTTTGCAACTTCTTCATCTGCAGCTGGTCTGTCTCTGAAGTTGTTTTGAAGACCACAAGGCAGTTTGAAATCTGTGAAGTTGCCATTCTACTTCGTCTTTTATTAATTGGAAGGATTAAACTGATTTTTGCATAGAGTGTTTCTTTTTTCTTTTTTTCTTTTTTTTGGTTTTTATTTTATTTTATTTTATACATATTTTATATATTTATATACTTATATATATATATATATATTTTTGTACAAGATTATCAAATCTAGACCCATGTCCCCCACTCTATCTCCCCACCCCACCAGAGCTCATGTATTCTACTAAACATGCTTTTCATCTCTTTCTCAGGCTTTCTCAATATTCTCCATGTGGAAGTTGACTGTTTTGAGCAGAAGTTCACTGTTTCAGTCAATTCTTTGATGCAGTCCTTTCTGTTGTTGTTGTTGTTGTTGTTGTTGTTGTTGCTGTTTCCAATATGCATCACTCCCAACTGCTTGGACAAAAGTTCAAGGGGCCCTGCACAAGAAATACAACTAGGTAATTGGCACTAGTATCCACAGATGAGGGATACCATTCATCATTTGTTTTTCTGGGACTGTGTTACTTCACTCAGCATGATTTCTTCTAGCTCCAGCCATTTTCCTGCAAACTGCATGATGTCATCTTTCTTTACTGCTGCATAGAACTCCATTGTGTAGATGTACCACATTTTCTCTATCCACTCGTCAGTTGAGGGGCATTTGGGTTGGTTTCAGCTCCTTGCTATTGTGAAGAGAGCTGAAATAAATATGGCCGTGCATGTATCTCTGTGGTGAGGTGAGTCTTGAGGGTACATGCCTAGGAGTGGTATGGCTGGGTCAGGTGGCAAGTTCATTCCAAATCTTCCAAGGGTTCTCCACACTGCTTTCCATAGTGGCTGCATGAGTTTACATTCCCACCAGCAGTGGATGAGTGGATGAGTGTTCCCCTTTCCCCAACAACCTCTCCAGCATTTGGTATCTGTGGCTTGAATGAGTGTCCCCCATAGGTTGTAAGTATTCAGATATTTGTCTCCAGTTGGTGGCACTGTTTTTGGAGGTCTTAGAAGGTGTGGCCATGCTGGGGGAGGTATGTCACTGGGGGCAGACTTAGTGAGTTTAACAAGCCTCCTGGTCTCCAGCTGCTCTCTTGGCTTCCTGTGCTCCTTGCGAGATGTGACCCTCGGCTTCCTGCTCCAGCTCCAGCCACCATGCCTCCCGCCACAATGGACTCTAATTCCCTGGAACCGTCAACCGTAAGCTCAAATAAACTCTTCCTTTTATAAGTTCCTTGGTCATGGTGTTTTATCACAGCAACAGAAAAGTGACTAATACAGTATCATTTGTTTTCTTGATCCTAGCCAGTCTTATTGGAGTAAGATGATATTTTAAAGTGGTTTTGATTTGCATTTCTTTAATGATTAGTGATGTTGAACACTTCTTAAAAGGTTTCTCAACCATGTCTAATTCCTCACTTGTGAAGTCTCTGTTCAGCTCTTTGCTCCATCTATTGAGTGGGTCATTTGTTTTCTTTCTTCTTTGTTTTCTGAGTAGTTTATATATTCTGGAAATCAATGCTTTGTCAGATGTATCTGCAGTGAAGGTTTCCTCCCACTCCATGGGATTTCTCTTCACTTCCTTGATTGTTTCTTTTGATGTACAGAAGCTTTTGAGGTTAATGAGGTCCCATTTGTCAATTGTCGACCTTAATTCTTGGGCAGCTGCTGTCTGATTTAGGAAGTCTTTTCCTATGCCTATGTCTTGTATCCTGCTGCCAACTTTTACTTCTATCACCTAAGGAGTTTGGGGTTTCACGTTGAGGTCTTTAATCCATCTGGAGTTGACTTTCATACAGGGTTCGAGAGGTAGGGGTTTAATTTCATTCTTCTACAGGTGGTGATCCAGTTTTGCCAACACCACTTGCTGAAGATGCTGTTCTTTCTCCATTGTGTCTTCTTGGCCCACTTGTCAAATATGCGATGGCTGAAATTGTATGTGCTCAGGTTTGGATCTTTGGTTTTGTTCCATTGATCAATAGGTCTGTTTTTGTGCCAGTACCAGGCTGTTTTTTTTTTTACTATAGCCCTGTAGTATAGTTTGAAGTCTGGTATAGAGATCCCCCCTGTGTTGATCTTTTCACTCAGGTTGTTTTGGCTATTTGGGGTCTTTTGTTTTTCCAAATGAATGTAAGGACTTTTTTTCCAAGCCTGTGAAGAAACTCTTGGGGATTTTAATTGGGATTGCATTAAATCTATACAAGAGTTTGGGTAGAATGGACATTTTTACAATGTTAATTTTCCCAATCCATGAGCATGGGAGGTTTTTCCATCTTCTGAGGTCTTCTTCAATTTCTTTCTTTAAGGGTTTAAAATTTTTGTTGTAGAGGTCTTTGGTGTCTTTGGTTAGGTTTGTTCCTAGGTATCTTATTGTTTTTGAGGCTATTGTGAGTGGGAAGGTCTCTTTGAATTCTTTCTCCAGTTGCTTGTTCTTGGTGTAAAGAAAGGCCATTGATTTTCTAAGGTTAATTTTGTATCCTGCCACTTTGCTGAAGCTGTTAATCGTTTCTAGGAGTTTTCTGGTGGAGTTTTTTGCATCCCTTAAGTAAACAATCATATCATCAGCAAATAGGGATAGTTTGACTTCCTCTTTTCCAATTAGTACTCCTTTAATATCCTTTTCTTGCCTTATTGCTCTAGCAAGTGTTTCAAGCACTATATTGAAGAGGAGTGGTGATAGGGGGCAGCCTTGCCGAGTTCCTACCTTTAAAGGGAATGTTTCTGTCATTTCCCCATTTAGGATGATATTGGCTGTGGGTTTCCTGTATATGGCTTTGATTACATTGAGGAATGATCCCTCCAATCCAATTCCTTCTAGGACTTTAAGCATGAAGGGATGCTGGATTTTGTCAAAGGCTTTTTCAGCATCAATTGAGATGATGGTGTGGTTTTTGTCTTTGATTCCGTTTATGTGTTTGATGATGTTTATTGATTTTCGTATGTTGAACCATCCCTGCATCTCTGGTATGAATCCAACTTGGTCATGATGGATGATCTTCTTGATGTGGGTCTGTATGCGATTTGCCAGTATTCTGTTTAGAATTTTGGCATCTGTGTTCATGAGGGAGATGGGTCTATAATTCTCCTTTTTAGTTGTATCTTTGCCTGGTTTTGGTAATAGAGTGATGTTGGCTTCATAGAAGGAATTTGGGAGAGTTCCCTCTGATTGTATACTTCTAAACAGTTTCAGAAATAATGGTTGTAGGTCTTTTTGAAATGTTTTATAGAATTCTGCTGTGAAACCGTCTGGGCCTGGGCTTTTTTTAGTTGGGAGGCTTCTTACTACATCCTCTATTTCTTCATATGTTATGGGTCTGTTTAAGCTGCTGGTCTCCTCTTGGCCAAGCTTTGGTGATTCCCAAGATTTCAGATATTCATCCATTTCTTCTAGATTTTCAAACTTGGTAGAATATAGGTTCTTGTAATATTCCCATATAATTTTCTTGATCTTTTCCTTGTCCGTTGTGATATTTCCCTTTTCATCACAGATTGTATTGATTTGGAGTTGTTCCTTCTTTCTTTTTGTTAACTGGGCTAGAGGTCTGTCTATCTTGTTTATTCTTTCAAAGAACCAACTTTTGGCTTCATTGATTTTTTGTATTGTTTTCTTTGTTTCTATTTCATTGATTTCTGCTCTGATTTTTGTTATTTCTTCCTGTCTGTTGCGTTTAGGGTTCATCTGTTGTTGCCTCTCAAGTGCTTTTAGCTGTAGTGTTAGATCATTCACTTGTGCTCTTTCTGTTTTTCTAATGTAGGCACCCAGGGCTATAAATTTCCCTCTTAGGACTGCTTTTAAGGTATCCCATAGGTTTTGTTGTGTTGTATTGTCATTGTCATTCAGTTCCAGGAATGTTTTTATTTCTTTCTTTATCTCTTCCTTGACCCATTCATTATTCAAGAGTGTGTTGTTTAGTCTCCATGTGTTCTTGTAGGCAGGAGGGCTTGTCCTGGTGTTGATGTTGAGCTTCATTGCACTGTGGTCTGACAGGATGCATGAAATTATTTCAATCTTTTTGTATTTGTAGAGGTTTCTTCTGTGTCCCAGGATGTGGTCGATTTTGGAGAATGTTCCGTGGGGTGCTGAGTAGAAAGTGTATTCTCTGGTATTAGGATGGAATGTTCGGTAGAGGTCTATGAGGTCCATTTGGTGTATCATATCGTTCAGTTCAGATGTCTCTCTGTTTATTTTTTGTCCTGTTGACCTATCCAAAGGACTCAGTGGGGTATTGAAATCTCCCACTATGAGTGTACTGGGGTTAGTCTGTGACTTGTGGTCCTGGAGAATTGTCTTTATAAAGTTTGGTGCACCAGAATTTGGGGCATATATATTCATAATTGTGAAATCTTCTTGGTGAATTGTTCCTTTGATGAAAATGTAATGGCCTTCTTTGTCTCTTCTGATTTCTTTTACTTTGAAGTCTATTTTGTCTGATATTAAAATAGCAACACCTGCTTTCTTTTTGGTACCATTTGCTTGGAATATTTTTTTCCATCCTTTCACTTTAAGATGGTGCCTGTCCTTGAAGGTAAGATGTGTTTCTTGTAGACAGCATATAGATGGGCTCTGTTTCCTCATCCAGCCTCCCAGTCTATATCTTTTGATTGGGGAATTTAGTCCATTAATATTTAAGATTATGACTTATAGGTTTGTGATGCTTCCTTTTGCCTTATTCCATTTGCGGTTTGGGTTTAGGTTTCTACTTCTGCGGTTATGCTTTTATTGATTTCTCTTTCTAGGTGCCTGGGGATGGTTGCTCCTTTCTTCTGTCCTTTGAATTGCTTCAAGTATTCTCTGAAGGGTTGGTTTTCCAGACATGTATTCTTTCAACTTGTCTATGTCAGGGAAGGTTTTTCTCTCTCCTTCAACGATAATCGACATTTTTGCTGGGTATAGTAACCTGGGTTGGCATCTATTGTCCTTTAACAGTGGGAATGCTTTGCTCCACATTCTTCTTGCTTTCATAGTTTGTACTGAGAAGTCAGTTGTGATTCTGATAGGTTACCCCTTATAGGTCACTCGTTGTTTTTCTCTTGTGGTTTTAAGGATTTTGTCTTTGTTTTGGGTGTCTAGCATTAACTATGATGTGGTGTAGAGAGTTTCTTTTCTGATCTTGTCTGTTTGGAGTTCTATGTGCTTCTTGTATTTGTATTGGTTTGTCTTTTTCTAGTTTGGGGAAATTTTCATCTATTATTGTGCTGAAGATCTGATCAATACCATTCTCTTGGTATTCTTCTCCTTCCTCTATTCCTATGATGCGGAGGTTTGATCTTTTCATAGAGTCCCACATTTCCTGGTTGTTCCACTTTTGTGTAATTTTAAATTTTTTATAATCTTTCCTTGAGGTTTTTAGTTGTTCTGTGTTATCTTCCGGGTCTGATATTCTTTGTTCTACTTCCTCCATTCTGCTTCTGAGGCTTTTTCCATTCCTTTCCCCTTGATTGGATGAGTATTTGATTTCCTTTTTCATTTCCTCTTCTGATTTTTTTAGTGTTTCTATTTCCTTTTGGAGCTTCTCAATCTCTTCCTGTAACTATTTGCTTCGCTGGTTGGTTTCCTTATCTTTTTCAGCATGGGATCTTTTCAGTGTTTTCACTTCCTTCCAGAGTTTGTCATTCTCTCTCTCTAGGTCCTTCTTGAGTTCTTCATTCTCTTTTCTTAATTCTTTGATTTGCTCTTTATAATCTTGTACTTTTTTTTTAATTTTATTTATTTCTGTATGTGTATGAATGTACTGTCTGCATGCGAGTCTGTGCACCCCTGTCGTGGAATGCCGCAGAGGTCAGAAGAGGGTGTCAGACTCACCTGGAACTGGAGTTCTCCTGGAATCGGAGTTACAGACGGTTCTCAGCCACCATGTGGGTGCTGGGGGTCGAACCCGGGTCCTCTGCAAGAGCGGTAGGCACTCTTAACTGCTAGGCCATGTACTTCTTTAAGTATGTTCACAATTGTGCTTCTGATATATGTGTCCTGGGGCATCCCCAGGGTGATCCCACTGAAGGAATCTTCCACAGGTTTGGTAGAGCTTGGTGTGGAATTATCCTGCATGCTTCCCATGTTGTCTATTCTTCATGTTTCTGGCATATGGGCTTCTCCTTGCCTGTATTCCCATGTGAGTCCCAAATGCCTCTTCATTGTGTTGAAGTCTTGCTTTGCTTGCCTCCTTCAGATGCCTGTGCTTCAGGTGGTCTTGGGAGATCTCCAATCCCTAGAGTGTTTCTTAAAGATACAATTTGTAACCATGGAAACAGATAAAATCCCCAAATTGAGAGAAAGCGGGAGGTTTGAGGATAAGAATTTGGGAACATTTTTCCTTTAGATGGTGGACATAGGAAAAAGGAAAACTCCAATTTTCTGAGGAGCAGAGCTGCCTCCACAGTTGTGTGGCACAGTAAGCAGGGCAGCTTGTCACATCTTAAACAGAAGTGTTCCTACTTTTAAGACATAGATGCTTCTTCTCCAAGGATCTGATGTGAAGTTCATTGTATAAATTATCAGGAGCAAAGCAGTAGAATGTACACTATCACTCCACTCCAAGCATATATAGTTGCTCAAGTAAATCATATGAGACCTTGGGAAACACTATCACAAGATGGTAAATGATTCCCAATTTACGTATGAGCATATTGAAGCACAGAAATATGAAATAGCATCTGAAAATCAGGGAGGCAGTAAGAGATGGATCCAGGCCTGGAAAAGTCTGGAACCACATTGTACAAGAGATAATGAGCAGTCACAGGTCGGAGAAGCCACTAGCCCAAGGGACAAAAAGAAGAACCAGAGTTCTGCCCCATTTCAGTGACCCCCAGCTCCAAAAGTCCACCCAGCCTCCCCGCTTTAGACTTCCTTCTCTTCTTGTCTCACAGCCAAAGGGAGCTTTAACTTCCTTCCTCCAGTCCTCTGAAAGATAATCCCAACCTCTTCATGTTGCTTCAATGCAAATCTCCAAAGAGTCCTTCCAAGGGAAGATTGAGGGAATGCAAAGAAACTCACTTAAAGTCATTGCTATGTTGGAAGACAGAGCAGGGACTGGGACCTTGGGCAGGAACAGAAGATTAGAGGGAGATTTTAATGGTGCTGTAATCACTATAGTACATATCCAGTTGGGGTGATGGGATTTAATCAGGAAACCTATAGAACTTTAGATAACCCAAATCTGCACAGCACTAAAAATGTATACAGTTACATGGAAAATAAGTGTGGTTCTCTTTAAATAGGAGCACAGACTTCCATACTGAAATGAGGTATATTAACCTACAGGAGAGAAGTTAGTTTCTCTTCCAAATCTTCTGTCTCTAAGCTTTTGAATGTCTAATTTACCACATTATAAATTTTCACTGGCCTGCCATTATAAACAAAATTACAAACATGGTGATGATATGGGTGGGCCCTTCTCCAGCAGCAATTTGGTATGAACACTTGTTTCTTTCTTCCTTTGATTCCTATGTCCATGGAGAGAGGCTATGTCAAGTGGCCTGCACTAAATTTCTCAAGTTCTTGTTGATCTTGTCTTTTAGTTTGGGCTCCTGAAACACAGGGACTCATTTCCCAGTAAAGGATCATAGGAAGTCAAGCCCCTTTACATAGAACAAAACTGAGTTGCTCTGAATAATATTACAGTCTAGATGAGCTACAAACAGCAGACCTTAAAAGAAAGTATTTTTTATCCTTAAATGAGTTTGTATTTATGGAGTGTCTTCTATACAGCAAGCTTCATGATATGAATACAAGTAAATAGTAAATAGTTTTCCACCATCAAAGCTGAAAGAAACTAAGAAAACTACTTCCTAATACAGTTGTCAGTTACTTTTCAAAATAATAATCAACACTTAATGAACACACATATTTTTTACTTAACAAGTGAGCAGGTACTGAAACAGTATATTTGAGGTTCAAAAGAGCTAGTCAAGGCTGGGGTAACAACTCAGTGCACACATGGGACCTGAGTTTGAATCCCCAGTACGCACGTACAAAAGCTGAGTGTGGCAGGCCTCTCTCTAACCCCAACACAGGCAGAGTACAGTGCCAGACACAGATGGATGATGGGGACTCCCTAGCCAACTACTGTAGAAGAAACAGCAGCATCTGAGCTCATGTCTCAAAAAATAAGGTCAAGAAAGAAGAGCCCTGTGTCTATATCAATGTCTTGTGTCCACGGCTGCATCCATGCATGCATTCATTCATATAACACAAACACACACACACACACACACACACACACACACACACACACACACAGAAGAGAGAGAGAGAGAGAGAGAGAGAGAGAGAGAGAGAGAGAGAGAGAGAAAGAGAGAATGGTTTTATGTTTGCAACAGCTTGCCATGAAAGCCACAAAATGGGGCAGACCTGGATGAATAATTCAGAGATACATTTTCCTGTCTTTTCCTAACTGACGTCCTTTGAGGGGTTTGGAGTTAGTTCTAAAATATGAGCCTGTGCATATCAAGGATCTCCTAAGGTCCAAAAAGGGAATATATATTTATGTTTTAAAATATTTTGGATTTCATTTGCTACGTCTTTGTCATGTAGTAGAAAGCTGTTCTTACATTGGTTTTTCATCAAATCACACTATAACTATAAATCTTCAATTTTTTTTCTTCTATTATTCCTAACTAAAGGAAGAGGCAGATAAATGTGTACATATTGAAACACCTGAAAGATATTTAAGAGTATGCTGCTGTGCTGGATGGAGAATTAGAAATTCAGTTTTGTCCGGAGGCTTAAATCTGTTTTAAAGTTATGTTAAGTGTACTGGGAAGGCACAAAATAGCTCCATGCAGCTTGAAAATGAGAAAAATAGCCAAGAGGACAATGAACTGGAGGTAGAATTATTTTCCATATATTTTGCAAATCTGGGCAATGTATTCTCCATTCAAGCCACAAAATGAATGAAGAGGCGAGAGAGCAGCTGGGAGGAAGGCTGGAATTGCTTTTTCCTTGAGGCCGCTGTCTTCTGCCTCTTGGGATACCTTTCAGTCTAAATTCTCTTCTCATTTGGGGGAGAGTGCAGAAGGAGAGGGGGTAATTATCACAAAGGTAGACTTTCTCACTAATATTATCAGTAAAACTGTACCGCTGGCTTAAAATAAAACTCGGAATGTTTTGCATTTCAAAAATCCCATGCTCTAACTGAATAAAATAAGTATAAATGGCATTTCTCTAACAGTGTACTAACAAGCCTGTGTGTCCTCAAGTGTGACTGCAGAAAGTGAGGGATTCTCTTATTGCCAAAACAAAGTAAGGAAGCCATGCCTGGGATATTTGTGTGTGGCGCGTGGGCGCATGCTCGCGTGCACACACACACACACACACACACACGCCACTTATTGTTTTTAATACTTTAATTTTAATTATATGGCTAGGTGCATGGTATGTGCATGGAAATGCAGGTGATGATACAGGACTAGAAGGACATCAGATTCTCTGGAGCTGGAATTACTGGAAGTTCTGAGCCACTCTACTTGAGTGGCCAAGAACCAAACTGGTGACCAGGGCAAGAGCAGCACTTGTTCTTAACCACTGAGCCATTTCACCAGTTTCCATTATTTTTAACATCTAAAGTCAATATCATTCATGATGTAAATGATAAATATTGGAATTCTTCAGAAAGACATAAAATGGTATTTGGAATATTTACAAATAATAGCTGAGTTTCATAAGGGAAACAATTCCGCTTAAGTTTCTGAATTTTCAATATTTTTATTCTGGTTAGCTAAGAATTATTCTAAGAAAAATGAGTTTGATGGTTACCAGGCATTGAGCAAAAGATGAAAACATACTGAAATTGTTAGACTGAGTCAGCTTACATCCTACAGATAGAGTGAAATGACCTCTACGATTCCTCTAAGTCTTAGTAATGGTCTTAATAACAGTAATTCACAAGATCCTTATGTGAGTTGTGGAGAAAGCCAACAAGCCAGCAGAAGTGCTTAAGAAAGGAACATGTATTGAATTTACTCTCCTGCTCTTTCTACAGTTACGTTCAGATTTTCTTAGCATCCAATCAGCAAGACTGAAATCTTGATTAGATCCTGGGAGGGAAATACTGAGTAAGCAGGCCAGCTTCTTCATTGCTGGTAATCATTCTGTTCAAGTTAAACTTAGTAATATGGATAACTTTATTCTTCAATAAATAAGAGATTCTTGACACCCATCCTAGGAATATGTGTACTGTATTCATTAATTTCATCCCCATCTTCTAAAGAATATTATAATTAAAAACACACCACTCTTATGTATAGGATAAAACAATTAGTTTTTCTATATGTTCAGGAAAATTTCTGTCTCACAGCTGAGTCACCACTTAATATGATTCCTCTTTTGGCTAACTTATGAGTTAAATTAAAGTAACTGGTTGATCCTGTGATTTACCACAAAGTCAAAGATGAAATCAGCACAAGGCATTGGCTGGGCCACACCCTGGACAATTTGATCTCATTTTGTACATAAGCTTAGAGTGAGAAGAGTTCTGGAAATTAAGATCATGTGGGTTTACAGAAATGTCTGTAACTTTACCCTGTAACATAGGGTCACATCCAACATGCGATCAATAACGAAGTCATTTGCCGACAGGGAGGCACACATTTGGAAGGCTGTCCTTTATCATTCCAAAACCCTTTAGTTCAGAAAGTGAATACAGTGAATTATTTGGAACTGCAATACAGCCTCGGAAATTACTTGCCTGTAATCATGAGCCAGAAAATATCCGAGTCATGTGCCTGAAACGTGTGGTGTATACAGAAGTCTCTGCCAACATTTTCAAGGATATAAGTCATTGTACAACACTGAAAGTGGCTCCGAATGTTAGAAAGCACTTGTGTTTTGTTTTGTTCCGTGCGCCATTCCTTTCTCATCATAACCTTCCTGTCTCTCTTCAATCAAGTAAATTCAGCTTTGTTTTTCAGTGATAAGTGAAGGAAGCACTAGGATTTGTTTGCTGTGTGGGATTCTTCACATTGGAATGCACTTAACAGAGTATCTGCTGCCCTAAGATATCTGTGTTTTGCTTGTGTGCATACACACACACACACACACACACACACACACACACACACACATTTTACTGAAGAGGAATAGCCAATTTTGCTCCTCCAAGAGAGCTTAGGGAGATTTAGACTGAAATGCAAAATTCACTGGATGGAGAATAAAAGACTGAAGTTTTAGTCCTAGTCCCGAAACAAAAAGCAGTTGCATAATTATTTTGAACATGAATGTGCTTCATAAATCACCAGTCACGCTAGTGAGCCATGGTGAGTTGAAAATGAGCTTTGAATTGGAAATGATTTACCAGTGATAAATTAAGGAGCAAACAGCACTACCATTCCTGGGACCAGTGACATATACTTTCACAAATTATGGATATCCATTATGGCCATGAAACAGAAAATTAACTAGCATTGCATGGAGTTCTGATGGACAAATTTGGTTCTGTGTAACATATTGTATGTAACTAACTGAGATTTTGGGAAGTCAACTATGTTAGGTTGGACCTTAAATTTATTTTGCATTGCTGAGCTAAAATTTGAACATTGAAATAATAACTTACTATTTACAATTGTAACCATGATAAGCTAGTTCCTTTGTTGAGTATGTGTCCTTTGTTTAAAATACTGGGGTTCATTAGTTCATTCATGTGGAGAGGGTACTTTGATTCTATCATTCCTATTGGTAAGTTTGCCCAGGGACCAGGAAAGTCAGGTTCCTTACCTATCTAGAAACATGTGGTCTTATATAGGATCCCATGATTGGTAGATGACAGGGCAGATTAGGATTTAGGCTATAACTGTAAAGAATAGATTATGTAGCCTACAATAAGATAACCCACCTTTTTTTCCCCTGAAATTCTCTATTTTAGTCAAAAGAAACCAAGGGAAAATAACAGATCCATCTTGTTTTAAATATGACTATGTTATTATATGATACCCATAAATATTCAAAAGGTATTTAATGCCAGAAGCTGATCCTTGACCAAAAGCAATTTTATTTCCTTATTCAGTTTATAACCTTAGTAATAGCCCTAAATGCTGAACTATTCAGTGAAGATTCCATGTCAACTGAGCACTTGAGATGAGAACTGTGAGAGCCCTTTGGTGAATCCCATCATGTGATTTTGTTCTTGTGTTTCATTTTTCAGTGTTACATTTTATTTATGTACAGAAAATGTTAAAAAAAAATAGGGAATGGCAGTGAAATAAGCTCCCTGACAGCCTAACAAAATGCCTGCCATAGGAATTGTGACTTCCATTTGTAACTTGTAGGTTCTGTCTACAAGTATTGAAATTACAGGTTTATTCCATTATAGACCTCAAAGCCAAGCATATGTAGAATCCCATGTTAAAAGTAGCAGGTGGTTTTCATCCATCCTGATTTTTGCCAAAATATCAAGTCATCATAAGAAAGATATTGGAAAGAAAACCTCCTAGCTATCTTTTTCTTTGTGAATCTTGGACCAGAATCATTGGGTAAGTTTTCTTACAAAGACTTTGGAGAAAAGGGACCAAAGCTGAAATACTTCGAAATTTATTGACCAAATAATTTTCAGTTAGACTTGGGGAGATGCTCAAAATAACTTAAAATGAGAAACCAGACATGAAGTCAACAGAAGATTCTGGCATTTTGGATACTAGCAACAAAAGTTGTGTGAGGCCGGGTCCTCAGCACAGCCTTCCTTTTATCCAAAGAGTTAAATGGGAGGTGCTTTGGGAATTTACCAGCCTAAAGTGGCTGTTTGATTTAGATGGGAGAGGAATTTTTTTTTCACCAGATGTGTTTAACTTAAGACAACCAGATTAATACTGGCCCAGGGACCCAACATCATTCATTGTTAGTGACTGTGCATTGCTCCAGGCAAAAATCACATCCTGGACTTAGTACATCCCCCAGGATTCGTAATTAGCTCCACAGACAAAATTAGACACTCTGGATGCTTCTGTTGTTTCACCTCAGGGCTTGAGGGGTTGGATGGAGCTAGGAGACAGACTACTTCATCATCTTTAATGGGTGTTTTAAAGGAAAGATTTAAAACTCTATCCAGGTTGAATTATAGGCAAGGGAAAAAGATCTGAATGAAATCAAAGCAGATGAGCCCTGACTTTACCAACAGCTCTTTGCTTATATTCAACAATCAATACGTTTCCAGCTCTCACAGTCTGTTCTCAACCCAAATACACGTCTCCTGGCTAGGTCTAGCTCCAAGACTAAGTAAATGCTGTGATTATTTTTAAAATGTATTTTATATTTATTTATCTTCTGTGTCTGTATGAATGCTTCTCATACACGCAGTTACCCTCACAGGCCAGAAGAGGGTGTCAGATTCCCTGGAAATGGAGTTACAGGCAGTTGTGAACTGACAGCATGGGTGCTGGGAACTTAGGCCCTTTGGAAGAGCAGGAAGGTCTCTTCACCACTGAGATATCTCTCCAGCCCCAGGATATTTAGGGGGGTTTTCCCAAATTTCTATTCTGTTAAATAGCTACCTCTGTTTATAAGTCTATGGAAAGTGGCAATGATTCTTAAGAGCAACTAAAAGCAGCCATCAGAAGCATGCTGATATGTCTTAAAAATTATAGCTAGAGGGAGCCAAGTCCAGACAGGAAAAAGAAAAAAGATCACCCAGGTTTGCTAGGTAAATCCAGAGCCTAGTTATTTTATTGGTGATTCGGTAAACATTCTGTTTTGCAGTTATCAATCTGCTTATTTTGCATCTATCCTTGTTTAAGTGGGGACTGGAGAGATGGATCTATGGTGAAAATCTCTTACCAGCTCTTCCAGAGGACCCAGGTTCAGATCCAAACACAGCTGATGAGAACATCCTGATTAGGAGGCATAAAGAGGGCCAGACAACTAGAAATGTGGGGCTGAGACAAACCAGGCAAACTTCGCCTGAACCAGGGCTAACCTATTTAAGAGAATCAATAGATGTTTCTTATAAAGAGACAGATAACTGACTTCCGAGGTCTCTTTTTAGGAACAGATGGGAGGTGGGAGTTGAGAGCTCTATTCTGAGATTCCAGTCGTCATATTGGATGCTGTGGTTCTAGCCAAATCACCCAACTGGCTTGTGACTCAATTCTTTCCATCTGCCAGTGTGCTAAAATAATGCCTGCACCATCTTCTGCACCTACTAGACAAAAAAAAAAAAAAAAAAAAAAAAATTGGGCTCAGAGGAACAATATACAAAGCCCTTACCATATTCAGCATTGATTCAGAACCACTTGAGATACAAGGAGCGTACTAAGCACTATGGTTAAGGGGAATTAATTTTATCCTTTGTATTCAGTGAGTAGCTGTACCTCTTTCTAAATGTAAATATTATTTTCAAAAAGGACTATTGATCTGGAACCTATTTATGTGGATCAATATATTTTGCTGTGCATCGTATCAATTAAGGTAACTAGTTCAGGCTGCGATACCCTTTGATATTTTGATCAAAACTAAAAGGCAGCCACACAATGAACCCTGCTGTTCGTCAGTCAGTTAAATAAGATCTATCAAAATGAATATGCTACCAGCTTGATCGAATGTGCCACGGCACTCAGCATTTCTAATAAGAGCCGTGTCTTTAAGATATTCATGGATTAAAAACCAGCAATGCTCCTCCTACACAAGCAAGTCTCCACATCCCCTCCCCTTTAACACCATATCCCCTTGAATATGGTGCCAACTTCCCACAAAACAAAATTTTTCATTCTAAAAATTTAAAATACATGTGAATATAATTTGATTCTGTGAGTGGCTTTGGAAAGTTTAGATAACTTATAATTTGAGGGTGCTATTCTTTTTTAGAAGTGACACTTTTTGTTGCTTTATTTAAAATGATTATTCATCAAGTTGTTTTTGCTAATGTGAGAGAACTTCAAAAAAATCTTAAATTTGTCTCTAGGCAGACTTACATCCTTGTTGAAGTAGAAATTAGATGTCTGAAAGAAGTAACTCTTCTCTGACACAGTTATACTTGATTTATAGAAAACTATTCTTTCATGTTAATAAAGGTTTATACCCACAAGGTGTGAAGAGAGTCAAGAATGGATGCCAAAAACCATTGAAAGTTGTCAGACTAGAATCTCATAAGCATAAAACAAATTAATGGCTCTATTTCTCACCTTCAGACCAGTTTTAGTGGTTGAGAGGAAAAGACGATAGAGTTCTGAGTTGAGAGAGTTAGGGTTGATGAAGACGTCAGAAACAGACATTTTTGCAAGTCAGTGTTATAAATTTGGAAGCAAGATGACCACAAAGAACTTTAAGATGAACTGCTTTCCTCCCTCACTTCTGGAAGAGTAGAGACTAGAGTAAGACATTTGGAAGAGGGTCCTCTTGAACTTTGACAAGATCCAGCTGTGGTTTAAGTTGGAGAGGAGAGGTTGGGCGAATCACCTATAGAGAGCCAGGCCAGATGTGTTAGTTGCTTTCTTCATGGTCTGAGCTACTGCGTTGATGAGGAATGAACTCTGATGTCATGTAGACACACCCAGATCCATGAATGCACCCATTCCTGTGCATCACATTTTGGCTCTTGGACACAGTGGGCTGACTAGAGAAGATCTCTGCAGCAGCTCCTTGAGAGTACTTTTCCTGGAGTTGCGCACAGACACATAGATGGCCTAGCGGTTAAGAGCGCCGACTGCTCTTGCAGAGGACCCGGGTTCGATCCCCAGCACCCACATGGCGGCCGAGAACCGTCTGAAACTCCAATTCCAGGAGCACTCCAGTTCCAGGGGAGTCCGAGACCCTCTTCTGACCTCCGCGGCATTGCACGACACGGGTGCACAAACCTGCATGCAGACAGTACATTCATACACATACAGAAATAAATAAAATTAAATTTAAAAAAAGTTTAAAAAAAAAAAAAAAAAAAAAAACAAGAATGCATCCAAAGTCTCCTTGCTTATCTCTCTCCCCCACTGACCTACTTTGTAGAAATTGTGTACTCTGACTTGTTTGATTCCATATTTTCACTTGTAAGTTCTAGGATGTCATCTTTAATTAATTTACCTTGACATCATGATGTAAAAGTGGTACTATGCTGCATGAATAATGACTTTTAGAACCCAAAGTCATATGCACTGGAAATGAAGACACAGTTAGAATAAACCATAACAAAACGTAACTAAGAACCCCTTAAATTACCACTAACTTTCTGGAAACTCCAGCATGGCTGAAAAGCCCTTTCTCTGCAAAGTCAATGTCATCTCTCTCCTTGTCTAACTTGATTTCTTGGTTGGGTTAAAGATTAATAAGTGAGTCCAGAGACACATAAGGCCTGTTAATTATATATAAAAACTCAATAGGGCGGCGTGGTGGCATGCAGCCTTTAATCCCAGCATTCAGGCAGGAGAAGCAGGCGGACGTCTGTGACTCTTCAAGGCCAGCCTGGTCTACATAGTGGATGCTGGGTACTAAAGGGAGACCCAGACCAAAAAGACCAAAAAAAAAAAACAAAGCCACTCAAATACATAATAACACATCCCACAAGCTGGATGAATAGATAAATATAGATATATAAAATGTTTCTATCTTTCTATTGTCAAAGGCAGACTGAACAGTCCTTTGTGACTAGGGAGAGGAAGGATATAGGTACTCTCTTCATTCATGGCATTAACTTAACATTATATATAACTCCAAGAAAATCTGTTATTTCAGACTAATATAAACCAATTTTAAGAAAGGAAGAAAGAGTCAGCAAAAACAAGTCAGTGGGTGATGTGCTCGCCGCTAACCATCCGGACCTGATTTTAATCCCAGGAGACCACATAATGGAAGGAGAGGACTGACCCCTGCAAGTTGAATTTGACAACACACACACACACTATATATATATATATAGATATAATAATATATATATATCTATATGTAACAAAAGTATTTTAGATTTATTTATTTTTATGTGTATAAGTGTTTTGTCTACCTGTGCGTGTAATGACTACAGAGGCCAAAAGAGGGCATCAGATTCCTTGGAACTAGAATTTAGGAAGGTCATTAGCCACCATGTGGTGGTGGGAACTGAACCCTAGCTCTCTGCAAGAGCAGCCAAGTCTCACAACTGCCGACCCATCTCTCTAGCCCCGTAATAACTTTCTAAGAAGATGAATCACCCTGTTCTCATAAGAGAAACTATAAGTTGATAAGATGAAAATTTCCCAAGTAATTTTACTATCATATTATAATTATTAGATCAAATGGATTATCAGGAGTGTTAGGTCAACCTAATTGTAGATATATGGCAATGTCTTTCATTCAAACTGTGGCTGGTGTTGTTTCCATTTTAAATATTTGTATAAGGATCAGGCATAAGGGAGCCTGCCTTTCATCTCATCACTCAGGAAGCAGAGACAGGCAAGATCTGGGGCTCATGGCCGCCCCACACAAAAAAAAAATAATAAATAAATAAATAAATAAATAAATAAATAAATAAATAAAAGATTATACAAAATCTCCCCTGACAAAAAATTTCCAGTATGCTTTATAGGAAAGTCAAGTTCAATCCTAGATTTCATCTTTTATTTTGGTCTATTTTACCAAAATGGGGTAAAATGATAACATTTTCTCTATATTGTTGGGAGAGGAGAAAGCAGTACTAGCATGTAAAACCACACGTGTAAATACTAGTGATAGCATGGAAAAACACACAGTGTAGGCAAGTGCACAAGTCTTTTTAAAAAGAAACATGGTGGCGCACGCCTTTAATCCTAGCACTTGGAGGAGAGGTAGGCAGATCTTTGTGAGTTCAAGGCCAGCCTGGTCTACAGAGTGGTTCCAGGACAGCTGGGGCCTACAGGGAGACCCTGTCTCAAAGACAAAAAAAAAAAAAAAAAGAAAGAAAACTGTTTAACTATACTACTTGCACAAAACTGATCAGATCTGAGAGGTCGTTAATGCCCTTGAAGTGGTTTTTGTGGGTGTGAAACAAATGGTGAGAATTTGAACTGTTCCCTTATTATAGTATTGAAATTAAGTCTACCTAATCTATCAAATCATGTTCATACCCTGATTTTATGTACTTGTATCTATCAATAAACATTGTGGAAAAAAAAAAAAAACAGTGTGAGCTCTTGGTTTCAAACCATTTGCTGATAGATGTGACCTTAAGAATCCTCACCAAGGCCAGGCATGGTGGCGCACGCCTTTAATCCTAGCACTTGGGTGGCAGAGGCAGGTGATCTCTGTTCAAGCCCAGCCTGGTCTATAAAGTGAGTTCCGGGACAGCCAGAGCCACAGGGAGACCCTGTCTCAAATACACCATAAAAAAAAAAAAAAAGAGTATCTTCACCAAAAGAGAAGAAGGCTATGAACCCAAACACCACTCAACGTGCAGATGTCCACATGAAGCAGACATTCTAATCAACAGAAACCAATGTCAGATTGAAGTGGAGGATTTCATGCTCCCATTCAGAGGGCACAGCTTGTGCAAAGAGAAGAGGTTCTACAGCAGACCACAGAGGAGAAAGGTAGCAGAAAGCTAGAGGCTTGAGCCACAACGAGTAAGTCTTGCAATGCCTCCTGGTCTCTCTAGCCCACCACATGTTTTAGGGAGTGGGTTGGATCAGTTACCCTTCTCGTCCATAGATTCTGTGATACACTTGCTGTTTCTCTTCAAAGAACATGTGCTGTCTTGGGCTGCCATGTATGTCCAGTCTCTTGAGAGCCAGATTCAGGTTCTTGTGGCTGAATTAATCTTGATGAAAAGCCTATTTTCCTATATTTACCATAAAGGCCTTCTTGATATCTGAATTGTGAGACTCCTAGCTGGCTGTTTTAATCCACACCCAGATGAGTGCATTTGCTTTAATGATTCAATTAGTATCAAGTGACAAAATTAAGAGGAACTGAAACTAACTTCAGAAGTAAAACAGTGGCCTTAAGCTGGGGTAGACGACATTCAGAACGGTAGCATGGGAAATCAAACTTTCTTAGCTTGGACACTCTTACCCTGGTAACTTTTCAAACAGATTTTTAAAAATATTTTATTTTGCTTGGATCATAAAACAAACGTCAAGTAGAATTATAAAGGAGGTTCTTCCTTTTGGTCCTAAAAGTGAGGGTGGGCTGTGTGAGGAATAGGAATATTACTGTTGGTTTGAGAACATTATGCCAGGAAAATATCAAAAAGCAAAGAGAGTTTAAAATGGGTATTTACATATAATATCCATGCATATTTACATTTAATATCATATTGGATTTAATTTTATTACTTTCTGGAAGGCAATTGGGAGAAAAATAAACACCACAGAATGTTATCTCATTGGCATGCAGAATCAATATGGTAATCTCATGCTGATATAAACTCATAAGAAAATGCTTCTGACATTTCATCGGAGCTTCTTAATTTAGTATTTACAATGTCTGTGTGAAATGATATAGTAGTTTTATTGTTTAATTATGGAGATGGCAGAATGTAGCACATTCCTGATACTTCTCTTTTAATTACTCTCAAACTGTTGAATGTAGAAGTATATAGTTTGGTCTCCTGTTCCACTTGCTATTGTTTATATTTAAAATCATTTCTAATCCTCCTTGAAAGTGCATTGGAAAGAAAAGCTTTTCCTCTGGAGGTGTGGACTTTTATGATGGGTATGATGGGTAATAACAGGAGAGGGGCATAACTGTGGAGCCATAATCATAATCAAACTGAAAATGATTCTTTGGAGGAAGGTCACATCCCTCGAATGATTATTTGTGTCACCCAGTTCCCTTAGATTCACCACTTCCTATGAGATGATGGGTACTTTCAGAAACAAGACATGATTGTTGATTGTTACACACAATGTCTACAATTTTTAAATAGTATTATTTGGAATAGCAAGTATACAATAGAGAATAAATCACAGCGAGGGGTTGACCAATGCCTTGATCCTCTCTCAGCTGGTACAGAGTTCACGAGACTGAGCTGTAACTCAGAGTCTGTTCATGGAAAAGAGTCCGGACTCTTGTGCATGAGCCGCGACACATGATCCGAGGGCAGAGGACAGCTTTCTGGGATCAGTCCTCTCCCATCTTGTTAAGACAGACTCTCTATTGCTTCTGCTGCTCTGTGCACTCCAGACCAGAGCTTCCATGCTATTCTCCCATCTCTACCTCTCCTCTTGCTCCAGGAGTGCTGGGATTTCAGTCAGAGCCACTCACTGCACCTGGGATTTTTTTGGCTTCCAAGAAGCAGACATATACAGCAAGCTCTTCTACCCATGGAGCCATCGCTAGGCCCTAATTTTAACAATTTTATGCATCAAATTAAATACTATGACATACCTGTTCTTCCAGAGTAAAGTCATCCCCACAACCTTGCCCACTTCCCACCCTATTTCCCTCCAAGTAATTGATTCTCATAATCCCCTGGATACAGGTCCCAACTGCTGAAGAGCCAGTGTGAAATATCCAGCTGTGCCTCTCAGCAGCATCTTCCAGAAGAAAATCTTATGCAGTTGTTTTTCTAGCTTTCAAGGCTGATCCATTATATGGCCAATGGCTCCATTTAAACAAAACAAAACAAAAGTTATAAAGTTCCGCTGTCTCCAGACCTGATAGTGAGTGATTCACACCCAACAGCTTCACAGAAACTGCCGCAGGAGACTCAGCAAGGCAGCACTGATGGAGTCACTATTCAAGAATAAAAATGAACAAGGTGCTAGGACTGTTGACAGGAGAGAGATGAGGCCAGCCTTATCTTCATGTTATTGGCCTTGCCAGGTGCTATCACACTATTAAGATAAGAGAGGTTAACCAGGTTTTTATGCCGCTGATTGGAAGGTGGATAGTCAATTCAGGATTTTCTCTCTGCAAAGTATTGGCTAGAGCCTAGATAAAGGTCCGTTGGCAAATGAAAATCTCACTCTTTAGGAAATGGACATAGGGAGCAAAACTTTCCTTGTAGAAAGACAGAACTACATATAAACACACTTTTACTGCAAAATATGGTGACAGTCCCATAATAGAAATTGACGAGGAAGCAAGCTCAGCAGAGCCTGAGCACCCAGAGGGTCTGCATAATAAAGTTTCAGTGTAGACACCTGGCTCCTTCTTTCAGTTACTAAAAATTGTCTGCACACCATTTAACAATGCCTGGGATGCCTGCTATGCTCTCATCCCTGCTACAGTGTATGTGAACTATTCATTCTCTGTTTTAATTTCTAAAGTCCTAAAGTAGATGCACAAAGTCCTCCAGTTGCTAAAGAGATAAGGGAGAGAGGAGTCATCCTCACAAGAAAAGATTTTCTATAAGTTCATTCTCCTTGTGCAAAGTCCACACTCATGGTGCTGTGTAGTGTGTGTGTGTGTGTGTGTGTGTGTGTGTGTGTGCGTGTGTGTGCCTTGCGCATGCTAGGCAAATTCTCTACCAATGCCCTATAATCCTAGGCTTGTGATACTTTTGAGATTACTGGGGACATGCACTCAGTACCAGAAATCCTGTAGCAATGAACATCAACATTCTCAGCTGAGGGTAAGCAGGGTGGTATATTGCCTTCTCCTTTCAGGTCTCTTGCTGTATACCAGTGTCCCTTCCACAGAGTACTTAACACCATATCATCTACTGATTCCCAAACAGTGATGAAGTCCTATCTAGTCTTCATTAGAGCGAGAAACTAATATTGCTTGTGTGTTAGAAAAATCTTCATTCAGGCATGAATTATGGTTCTATAGGCCATATGAGTTCAGCATTAATGATTTGAAGGCCTATATTGACTAAGGTGTTTTTACATAGAATCAGACATTTAATTAATTAAATTAATTAATCTCTGGTCTCAACATTTTCAATGTTGAGATCAGAGATTCGGAAGAGCCAAAGCCTATTTTTTCTCAAGGCTCAGAATTTGCTAATTCAGTATTTTAGATAACATTTACAGAAAAATGGCCAGAAATAACCAACATAGGTTAAATCTTGGGAAGTGAAAACTGTTCTGTAGATCGAGAGGTCCATTTTATGCATTTGTCTTTTTCCTTCGAAAGTCTACAAATAAATTCTGGAACCTATTGATTAGAGCAAATGGGAAGAGCCTATGGCAGTCTATCCTAGAAACGACTACCTTTGGCTATTTAGAGATTTCTGACACAGTTTACTATATAAAATAGAAGAACATTCTAAGGGTTTCTTCTAAGAGTCACATTCTTTAGAAACAATAAGTGTGGTGTGGAATCGAGAAATGGGAAGAATTTTCTAGTCCTCCCGACATACTATGAGTGGTGTCATGAACAAAACGCCTCCATGTAGAAGAGGCTGTTATTCAACCCCCTCCAAGAGAACAACGGTGAAATGTTTATTCCTTTCCAAAATTCTCATTCTAGATTGAACAACTTTATGGACTGTCTGATATCAGTTTATGTACATGAAATATTTTTTTTTGTCTTTTTGAGACAGGGTCTCCCTGTAGCCCCAGCTGTCCTGCAACTCACTCTGTAGACCAGGCTGGCCTTGAACTCACAAAGATCCGCCTGCCTCTGCCTCCCAAGTGCTAGGATTAAAGGCGTGCACCACCACGCCCAACATATTGTTATATCTTTAGCAGCTACATTTTCTTGAGAAATCATTCAAGGTTATAGGGTGAGATAACATTGAGGCAATGGCTTTATAAACAGATACGATGGAAATTAGGCCCCATAGAAAGCAAGACCATGGCTAGCTTCAACTGAGTTCTCAGCAAATGCTAGACACTCTAAGTGTTTAGTACTTAAGTTGTTCGTGCAACAGCACCATCACAGAGAGACTTAGAGGCTATTGCTAAACCCATTTTAAATTAAAGCAAGCAGGCACAAATAGGTTGAGCAGCTTTCCAAACTTTCCAGTTATATTGAGTAAACTGGACTTTAAACCTAGGCCATCAGACCACTTGGATTTAATCATTACAGGTATCCAGCTCTCGTGTTTCTTCTTAGGAAATAATGGATAATTGAGAGGCTCTGCCAGGTGTTTTGATTCAAAGAAAGAGAAGGTAGGTATAAAATAAAGAAGAAAGTATAGGGCAGTGAAGTCAGAGAAAACCAAATCACCACACTTTGCTAGAACCAAGTATATAAAGCTAGAGTACAGCAGTGTGGCCAAGGGCATGTCTGATTACATGAACTTCCAATCCCATAACACCTCAGTTATTTCTTCATTGATGATAACCTTTCTTGACCAAAGAAGTGGAGGCTCGGAATCCTGGACATTAATTTCCCCCACTTTTTCCTCTTCTCTTATTCCTTCTCTGAATCGGAAGGATCTTGAACTCTCGTCCTCACACTTGCTGGTGCTGACTGTCTTTCTGGGCTGCGGTGCTGCTAAACAACCCTCCATTTAGCCCTAATCCTTCCATTCCTGCATTACTCTTGCATACCCCTCTAGTTTCTACATCTGACTCTTTTCAATTCTTTATCTATAGTCCAGCTTAAAAAATGCTGCCAAGGTATAAACTTTATTCTCCCTGAAATCAGTACATGGCTCCCTGGTGTCCTGGGAATAATCTCAGTTCAGCATGCCTGATGGCCCAGGGCCTCTCCCCACTCTCATTTGTGTCACGTCTCCCCTGTCGTCTCGGTACTCTGTGTCTCTCCTTGAAAGAGGCCTGTTCTCTTTTACCGAAGGTCTTTATGGCCGGCAGATCCTCAGCCTTCTCAATCCAGTATAAAAGTTGACTAATGAAATACTGCTTTTCATTTGAGTATCAGAGGGCAGCTAGGAAATGAATCCCAACTCCTGTGATTGAGTTCCATCATCTTGCTCCAGGAGAGTACCCCAGTTAATTCTTATTGTGGCTTTTGTTCAGACAGGGATTCTTGTGGCCCAGGCTGGCCTCAAACTCACTCTAGAGATGAGGATGGCCTTGAACTCCTGATCTTCTTCCTTGGTTTCCCACCTGTGATTACTGCAAGCATGCACCACCATCTCAGCTGCATCATGGCTTTTATCCCAAAGTACCATGTTGATCTCTTACCAGGTTAAACTGCAAGTTCCCTGAGGACAGAACTGCATTTGTCAAAGGATCACCAAGACTAACCACAGATGTATAGTAAGTAGCATTCCAATATGTGCAAGACTAACCACAGATGTATAATAAGTAGCATTCCAATATGTGCAAGATGCTCTCTCACTTACTAGCCATGTCTTTAGATTTATGGGCTTTCTGGGATCCCTTACTTGGTCCTAGTCCCTGAAGTCTCATCAGCCTTATCCCACAGGCCTTAGAGCTTAAGGCTACTAATTTCTAGAGCTGTGTGTTTATGAACTGTAATGATGCAAAGCATACTATGTTATCTAAATAGTACCTGCCTGGATCATTTAGATAGGAGGACTGTCTTTGTTTGGTTAAACATCTTCTTAAAAACATGGCATAAAAGTTGAAGGCTCAAGGGCTCAGGTACATTGAATATTGTGGTTCTTGAAAAAAAACTACAGAGTATTCAGTGTTGCTTTCTAACTTTGAAATTAAGTCTACTTAATCTATCAAATCATTTTCATGCCCTGATTTTATATACTTGTATCTATCAATAAACATTGTGAAAAAAACTACATAGAGTTGCTCTATGTAGCAAGAAAATATAATTTGGAGTTATTGGTTGTCTGCTTTGACCTCTGTAACTGTGACTAGCACCAAGTGTGTAAGGAATGGGCTGTTTCAACTTACAGATAAGTCCATCATCAAGGAAAACCAAGGCAAGGGCTTCAGAAAGAACTGAAGCAGAGACCATCAAGAAACACTGCTCACTGGCTTGCTAACTTCAGCTCATGCTCGGTCAACTTTCTTAAACAACCCAGGACCACCTTTTCAGGTGTGGCACAGCTCACCATGGGCCGGGCACTCCCATACCAATCAACATACACAGATATGGCCAAAGGCAAATCTGATCTGGAAAATCCCTCAACTAAGATCCCCTCTTCTTACATGACTCCTGGTGTGTCAAGTTGACAAGAAAAACAACCAGAATATTGGTGCTGACTAGGACAGGAAATAATGTTGAAGGGAAAAGACAAATACAAGAAAGTTGAAGTCATTTAGATATCAGACATAATACTGTAGGGCAAGGTTAACAATCTTGGAAGCCAAAGGCACATTTGGCTTACTGCCTGCTTTTGCAAATAAAGTTTTATTGGAATACAGCCATACTAATTTGTTTACATATCATCTGTGGCTGATTTCACAATACAAGGGCATAGATCAGTAGGTTAACAGAAAGCACATGGCCATAGAATCTAAAATAGTTACCATCTGGCTTTACACAGAGAAAAACATTGCTGACCTGGCTGGAGAAATGGCCAGTGAGCAGCACCCTCTCCTCATCTCAATGTCTCAATAGAAGTTTTCTCATCACAGAGGTTTAGCAAGCTATCTAACATGCAGTCCAAGCATCGCCGATTCATTAATTCTGTGAAAAGAGTTGGTTGTCCATGATTTTGAGAGCATTTTTTATATGGAACATTGGAGGAACAGCTGACTTTCACATAGGGTCAAAGCAGCATTCCAGAGAACTACGTACAGAGAAATTAATTTATACACCAAGTTCCCAGATTGTACGATATAGGAAACAGCAAGAATCCTTGCTACTTTCCCTCATGGTAGTTAAGAGGACCAAAAAGCAGAAACAAAGAACATTCATTTCCATGAGAAGTTGTGGGATCTCACAGCAGGACCTATAGTCTATTTTTAGGGATATCAGAATCAAATCAAAGAAGAATGAAGATATTTGCCATGAGAATTAAAATGACTTCTGGTTGCATTCACGACAACAAAGGCAAGTTGAGTAGAAAGGTTTTCCTGGGCCTAAATTCTAGAGTGAATTTCTCAAATAGGGTCTTGAATGGAATTGGGGTGGAAAAATAAAAAATAAAATGGCTCACAGCCTGATTTCATATTTTCAATTTCATTTTATTTAGCGTTAGACTATTTTTTGAGACAGAGGTCATGTAGTTCAGTCTGGCCTCAAAGTCATTACTCTGTAGCCAAGGATAACCTTGAACTTGTGATCTCTTGCCTCTCTACTCCCAGAGTTGATGCAGGGATGGCAACAGAACCTGGGACTTATTTCAAGGGAAACAAGCACTCTACCAACTGAGCTACCTCCCCAGACCCTAATGTCACAACTGAAAGCCTTCAGAGCTTCCACAGATTCTTAATTCCCCCATCACATACACACACACACACACACACACACACACACACACACACACACACACACACACACAAGTCAGGAAGGTGAAGGCCATGATGCCCCATGGAAATTCCTGTGGTGATTAGCAAGTGTGGCCAGTATTAAGTATGCAGGGTGATGCATCTACTGGTTTAGGTACATTAAGAATCAGATTGCAAATAAGTGCTATAGTTTTGAGACTTACCAGTATCAGACTTTTCATGTGGCATAGTAAAAAATTCACCACCAAGAGGGAGAGAGTGATTTTCATAGAATGCTAATGTCATTCCCAAAGGCTGGGGAAAAAAATCACTCATTTCAACACTGAGATGAGATAGCAGTGGGATGAAGGAATGGACAATGGACAAGATGGGATTGTGTTCCTGGTTTGGGAAGCAGGCAGTGGTGAGCCTGGTTCATGGCCACAGCAATGTGGCTTTAAACAAGACATCTGGACAGAATGTTGTCATTCACAAAGAACGTGCAGGTATGGAAGGGAGTCCTGGAAATAAAATTTGCCAAAGTTTGAAACCGGTCTCCAGAGAGTATTCAGAAGAGGCTCTTTCTCTCTCATGGGAAATAAACATGGGTAATGTGTGGAACAAGCATGTCAGCAGAGAGCTTTGTATTTTTACTAAAAGCAAAAGCAAAATTTGTGAGTTGATGGGAAAGTGATCATTTCATTTCCTCTTTAGCTCTACCAAGACCACAGTCTATTCTGCAAAGCTGTTGTCCTTCACCTCAGGAAATCATGTCAGGCTGGCACTGTCTTAATGATGCAGAGCCTCCTTCCCTAGGGCAGAGCAGACTGACATTCTGTTTTCCATGGCCACAGCAGTCATCCAAGGGGCTACCACAGCAGGAGTTGGCATCCTGGAAACAATATACCAACACTGGTAAGCTCTAGAACTTGGGGGAAGAAGTCAGGAGAAGGTGGAAGTCTCTAGACATACCGGAAAGTGCGCATGAGGAGGTGGGTAGGGAGGGTATCTTTCAATAATGACAATGGGGTACAGAGAGAGAGAGAGAGAGAGAGAATATAAATCTACCACTCAATATTTACAGCATGCCATTCACCATATTAAATGTAGTATACAATCTTATCTCTTTAGTCCCAACCCAAACTCTCTATATTAGGGTTTCTTATGGCCAACTTACTGCTCAGGAGGTTGAGCTGCAGGTGTTAAGGGACCATCTCAGTGAGCCAGTGATTAAACTGGCAAGCCTACCTTAGAACCTGAGGACTTTGAGTAGAGAGTTAAAGGAGCCCATCTGATTACCTGGTAGAATGGACTCTACAAGTATCTCGGGACCAACTCCTATGCTTTTCTCAACATTTTCATTGACTTTATCCAAGATTTCTTGGCTTATTTCTGTTGCTTGGAAAGGGAACAGGATGTTCTGGGCAGTGTGCACCAAGATGAATACTCCCAGGGGTAACAACAGAGCCCTGTCTCTATGTTCTTTGTTCCCTTTTTGTCAATTCCTCTGAATAATGACAGTTGACATGGATCGTAGCTGACCTTGTGCACACATTTCTTCAATCTGCACAAATACTCTGTTCCCTAAAATTTTCTACTGTCCTCAACAGAGGAACTTTCATTGTCTTCAGAGTATATTATTCTTTACCTTTATGCTAGCACATCTGAGCTACATTAAACAGCCAGTAATTATAGCATGATCATAGTGGTGCTAAAGACTCGGTCTGTACCTGTATACTCAAAATGACATTGGCTTCATTCAGCACAATCAATGGGTAAGTTTAGACTGTCTTAGTCCATACAGTATTTGGTAATTTGGTCAGTCAATAAAGAATGGGTTATAAAATGACCCAAGTGACTGTGAGACCAGGTTTCCATCACAGAATGCTAGCCCTGTTGCTATTACATATGCTGATTGCAGGAAACTCTGGGGATGCAGTCTGCAGTCCCAGTAGGTCTAGGTATCTGCAGATAGCAGACTGCTCTCAGCTGTTTTCCTGGAATTTCATAAATGAAGACAATCATCCCAGGCTCAGAGATTTGGTAGAAATCTCTGCACTGCTGAAATAATTCACTGGTAATCATCTCCCTCCAGGGAACAAGAGGAGAAAGAGCAGATTCACAGGGACACAAAGAGGCAGATGGTGGAGAGAAAGGGGAACTGCTGCCACTTTTGTTAACAACAAAATAAGATGTCACATGCATGCATGTAGCTACTCTGCCCCTGCCCTTCCCCAACAGCTCCGTCGCCAAGTCTCAGTCTGTGGGGATAATCACTTCAGTTCATCAAGAATATGGTGGGAGAAGTGAAATGAGCAAAACAACCCAGTCCTCCTGCCTTTATTAAATGTGTGTATCTGTGTGTCTGTGTGATATATGCACATGTTCTTGCATATGTGCGCACACACACACACACACACACACACACACACACACACACAAGCCTGGGTATGGAAGCCGGAAGTCCACACAGTCCATTGTCTTCTACCATACTTTTTGAGACAGTGCCTCTCCCTGAATCTGGAGATTGACAATTCAGCAAGAACACCTAGCTGGCCAGTGGGTTCCTGGGATCCTCCGAGCTCTGCCTCCCCACAGCTGGGATTCCAGACACGCACTGCCATGCCTGGATTTTCACATGGGTTCTAACTCAGGTCAGCATACTTGTGCTGCTGCGAGCATTGTATCCACTGACCCAGCTCTACAGCCCCTATTCATCCCTTTTGTGTCTTCTTTTCCCCTTATTGTCTTCTCTGATTTGTACTCGGTTAAATTAGGCAGCTGCTGGGTAAAATGTAGAGAAAGGGAATGGTTGGTTTTCACCAACCATGCGGGTATTAGAATTCATACAACAAACTATCGTGACTTGTAATCTAGGCTCTGTTGTCATCCTCTGATTTCTAAGTCTTGTTACTAACTACAGCTCTAACCTGACAGTCACACCCACCAGCCTAGAGCAATGGTAGCTAATGAATACTTACCAACCTTTGCTGTGGGTAGCTCTCTTGTGCATGAATCCACTGAAAGCTCGGCCTTTCACAAGGCACTTCAGTAGATGCTGGTATTAATCCCACCTTATACTAGAGGCAAGACTGCATATCTCAGAAGCACGGTAAAAACATCTTGCATTTTTTTTTTTTTTTTGTTACAACAAAAGCATTGTGCTTTGCTGGATCTGCTGGGAATGTAGAGAAATTTCAAATCTGGAAGGAAAACCTGATCAGCAAACTTCTCCTTCTTAAATGAAACAGCCTCCGGGCTGAAGTGAAAACCCCTTGTTTGATCACCAGCACCTCAGGCTGGGTTTAGAAAGCATCCTTGTAGGGCCAGCTCCTCAAGGTTCCCTTTTCCACTACATCCTTGGCTTCTGGTCCTCGGCCCACGCTCTCCACTCAGGCTTCACACCATTCCTCCTTGAAGAAGTGCAAAGGGAATGGCAGGCACAGCATCAATCTCACCCTCCAAGGGACAGAGGGATGTAGTATTTTAGGTGTCTCTGAGATAGCACAATTTTCTTTGTTCTTTTTACTATTTCTTGGAAGGTGCTGGTCATTGAATCTATTTCATGTGATTATGATTTTCCCCCCTGAAGAGTACCAAGTTGTCAGCTATGAAGCCTATCTTGCATAACTCGGGGGACTGTATAAGAGTAGTCCATCTCCTGCCGCCTTTCACAAAGAGGTTGACATTGAGATTTGGCTTCCAACTCTTAGCAAGAGAAAAGCCAACACAGACTTCTTTTCACCTTGTATTCTTGTGTCCTTAAATCCAATTGGGAAGCATGTTAGCTGTTTATTGATTTTATGTATCATAGGTTCCAGGCTATACAATTCCACTGACTCCAAAGAGCTTGGGGATTTATTGCACTAGGGTTCTTGTTTGTTCAAAAGGAGGGGTTGTTTTCAAGTTAAGACCTCCCTGTGTATTTCTGTTAGAAAGGAATTTGTATTAGAAATTAGTACGGAAGGAGCTGAAGAGACGTCTCAGTAGATAAGAGCATTTGCTACTCTCTACTCTCACAGAGAATCCAGATTCAATTTCAAGCACCCACATGGCACCTCAAAACTGTCTGTAATCCCAGCTCCATAGTAACTAACACCCTCTTCTGGCCTTTATGGACACTGCGTTCATGTGATGCAAATTCATACATACAGGCAGACACTCATACACATAAAATAAAGATAAATAAATATCCTTTAAAGAAGAACTGGGGAGCCTGGAGCGCAGCCATTACAAACAGTGGCTACTCTTCCAGAGGACCTGGGTTTCATTCCCACATGTTGACTAACTCCAGTTCCAGGGAGTCCAGTGCCCTCTTCTGACATCTGTGGGCTTTACATGATATGGTGCACTTACATACATGCAAGTGAAACACTCATACACATAAAATGAAAATAAAATTTAAAAATAAAGAAATTGGTTCAAGTTCATGAAATAAGACTGATCCACTGTCATCAATCTACCCAACCTAAGTGGGTTGGACATGACTTAACAGCAGGCTCACTTCCTAAATATCAGTTGCTGACAAAATTTTCATAAAGGAAAGGGGAAAACAGATTATAAATTAAAGGATCTCCTAGACTTCTCCCTCCAGATTATAAATAAATGGATCTCCTAGACTTCTCCCTCCAGATTATAAATAAATGGATCTCCTAGACTTCTCCCTCCAGGTTTTGTCTGTCTGTGATACTCTTTTTCTAACTTTTTTTGTTTTTTTTTATTTTTTATTTTTGCTGCAGAGCTGAAATTTAATCCTTTTAAGGGAGTTCCCACATTACTGAGCCAAGACAGAATAATTCTTCAGCTGACTCTGATAGAAGAATGCAGTATATTTTGTTTGCTTTATTTCATTGACACCTTATTAAAATGTGCTTTCTTCTGTGTATTAATTTTGAAGTCTTGAATTCTGAAAAAAAATCAATCTTTAATTACCTGTTTAAAATAGAATTTTAAGATATTGAGTGTTTTTCTCTGTCGGCACTACAGACCACATACCAAACATTACAAGACTCAGAGGATTTTTTTTCTTTGTATTGGGGGATTTTTGTTTGTTTTTATTTTTCTGGCTTGTTATTAGCATTCCTTAAACCCTAGCAACCAGACAGGACACTGGGTTTTGCAATCTAAGAGCAGATCACAGAATCCTTCTAGTCTCAACTGTAAACCTGTGCCATTTAAGATGTCACTGCTGGAACTGGGGAGATGGCTCAGTGGTTAAGAGCGCCAGCTGCTCTTGCAGAGGACCAGGGTTTGATTCCCAGTACCCACATGGCAGCTAAGAACCAAGCTGGGCATGGTGGCATACACTTTTAATCCTAGCACTTGGGAGGCAGAGGCAGGTGGATCTCTGTGAGTTCAAGGCCAGCCTGGTCTACACAGTGAGTTCCAGGATAGCTGGAGCTACAGGGCAACCCTGTCTCAAAAAGACAAAAAAAAAAAAAAATACTTCCTCTGCAAGCATGAAGATTTGAGTTCAAATCTCTAACACCCACGTAAAAATCCAGGCAGGGTTCATATAACTGTAAGCCCAGCACTGGGGAGCAGAGAGAGGCAGATCCTGGGAACTCACTGTCCAGACAGCTAGCTTCAGGTTCAGTGAGAGACTCAGTCTTAGAGGAATAAGGTGCCTTCCTCTTGCCTCCACATGCATGCAAATGGACATTTACATTCATACAAATGGGCATTTACATCCATATCTACATATACCCATGCATGCACCCCGCACACATACACATGTGCATGTGAGCCAAAGATAAAGAATAAAATCATTTGTAAGAGACAGAGATCATTGTGAAGTGGTTGTTGGAACAGAATCAGAAGTTTGTCAGAGTTATCAAAGTTCCTTGGCACCCAATGAAAGGATCCGAAGGTTCTCTTGCATTCAGAAGTCCTCCATAACATCTTGTTTTGTTCCTGAGAGGAGACGTTCAAGTTTTAGGCATGTGCATAAGACAACATACCTCATGCCCTTGAACTTTTCCATAAAGCGTCTGAGAAAGTACATGGTATCCTTTGAATCTGGAATCCTCCATTGTACCCTATATTTGACTACTTGGATGCCCACTAGTGGAGCTGCTCTTGGAGCCTGGGGAATCTTTAGGGGAGGTAGGGCCTCATTGGAGGAAGTAGATAGCTGGGTGCCTTGAATGTGCTACACTCTGTTGGCTCTGGCTGAGTGAGCTCTCTGCTTCTTGACTGCCGTACTCAGGTAACCCATTCCAAGCTGGCCACTCCACGCCTTCCCCACTAACGGATGGAATTCCCTTAAACTCCAAGCCAAAATAAACCCTTCTTCACTTAGTTGCTTCGTTCACATCATGGAGAAAGCTAACATGGTATGCCTTCAAAGAGAAGGGCTTCCAAAAGTCAACTTCTCTTTGGCTCTCTAAAAATGATTAGGCTTCAGTTAGTTACACTCCAATGGTAATGACAGTTTTTGCCACTTGTCAGCTAATTTTCACTACATGAGTGGTCTCAGGACTGCCTTCTGTGAGTCCTCACTGTCCCTGGGATGTCAACAGGCTAGAGTAGGGCAGGGAGAGAACTGCAAGATGTCAGAATCCTCTTGGATGGAGAGAAGCAAGGCAGAGCCCTAAAGCCACACATTCCTGTTCCATCTCTTTCCATCTAGGCTCTGCACATGCAAACTTCACCTCAGATCTTTCCTCATTTGAGTGTCACCACCTGGTACCTGGCAGCTGAGGATCTCACTTGTTCAGGACTCTTAGACCAAAGTACAAAGAGCCCTGTGTCCTAGGGGGAAGGAAGGAATAGATGGGAGCAAACAAGACACTGCCGATCCCAGGGACCCACCCAGAGGTCTTCAGGGGCATCAGAACACTCCACCTCCTTTGATTTTCTTTGAGCTTTCTACATAGAATTCTACCTGGAGTTTTTCATTTTCTACGTGAATACAAACTGAATGAGAGTATAACCAGATACATCTATATGCATACTGATGTACTCACAAGTATTCAGCAGATTCTTTTAGGAACTTGTGCTGGCCCCCATTGATGTATTCAAAAACTCAAGATCCTGTATCTAAGGTTGGCATGGGGGAGCACACCTTTAATCCCAACATGCTCAGATGCAGGCAGATCTCTGTGAGTTCAAGGCAAGCTTGGTTTACATAGCAAGTTCCAGGCCAGTTAAGGCTACACAATAGGACTGTGTCTCAAAAAATAGAAATAAAAAGATCCTGTGTCTAGTAACCCAAATATTTTATTATCATATAGATGAAGGTTTTCCATGACAAGAAAGGAGTCAGGAGGAAGGGAAAGAGAACAACTCACTGCGGAGCACTGCCAAGATCTTCCCACTCTACTCCAGCCTTTGTGTGTACATTTCATCAAGCCTCTTCTCCAAATTTCAGAAGTAAAACATAATCACCATTTTAGAGGTTAAATAAAGTATCAGCATTCTAGAAGTGACCACAAAGAAGTGTGACCACGTAGACCTCCTCTCTTCCAGGCCACCTTCCCAGAAATGGTGAGCACAGAGGAAAGAATCTTTAGAAAGGACTTGAGGTTACAAATAACAGGCACAGTCTAACTCTAAGAGCCCAAAGCTTCTAAAGCATAGGAAAGATCCACAGTTTGGATCCAACTGAACTAACAGTTCTTGATGCTAAAGAAGGTATTTGAACTTCCTTAGAAAGCTATTAACATTGAATCCCCAGGTTCCCAAACTTCAGTGGAAGTGAGTCCTAATAACCCTGCTCTGAGCTCCCACTTCGAACATTTCTTAGCTTGCCTGTCTTCTACCCAGATTCGTTGTCTTAGCCTTTGAAAATAGCCCCAAATCAAGAATTTTCCTCTATGGCTTAAAAGGAAATTATGTTTGCAAAAGAAACTCTTATGCTTGAAAACTAGTATAGGAATTATCAAAAGAATGGACATGTGTACTTTAAATTGCTAGAGATTTAAATACCTGGAAAAATCTGCAAAATGTTTTTAACCTCTTTAAAAAAACTTTCTCTTTAAATTTAATTAAAGCTCTCATTATATCATTTTAGATAAATGCCTTACTATTGTGCTTTCTGCAAGTCTTTATTAATTGAGCTATATTCATTGTAGATAAAACTCAATACTTTAAGAGAAAAACATTCTCAGTGGTGAAAGACACCATGTGTTTGATGCTAGAGGGATCCCCCTTATAAACTGTTCTCCAGTAAGTATGTCAAAAAGACCCATGTCCTCCATCTTGAAAAACACACCGGAGATACGAAGTTTAGGAATATGGACACTTGCACAAGATGTCCTATTAGGCACTAGTTCTTTGCACACCAAACCATTGCAAAACATAATTGAAGACAAAAATGCCTTTATAAAATTATGAAACAATAGTTTATTGGTTGTTTTAGTCCTGAAAGAGTCTCAACTGATGCTTTATTACTAACAAACTCTATTTATAGTATGCTATGTGCTCTCATTTCAGAAGTTGGCTGATAAAAGAATAATGGACTAATATTGTGCCAAGCAAGATGCTCCTACCTGTTTTTGTTTGTTACTCCTTTTCGAAGCCCACCACCCACTTTCTCCAAATGCTTCCTCTAATGTGATCACTTTCCCTTAACACAGACTTATGATTTTAACCAGCCCATCTGTGTTGCTCTGTCTGGGGGGAGGGATTGAGGAATCCATGCTTGACCAGTTCACAACATAAATGTAAGGGTATCTGACAGCAAGCAAAGGTTTTCTGAAACATGAGGAGCAATTTCAGGGATGGTCCAAGTAGTAACAATCCTCACCAATTTTTGTCTTTTCAGATCTGTGTTAGATTGTAGGTAGAGATTGTGAGCCATCTGGGCAGGGACATGATCCTAACACACCAGCCATCTTGATTGGAACCCAGTACGGTCTCCAGACAACAGTGCCTGGTCTCCTAACTCTAGAAAGACAGGAGCCAACATCATCTAGGTGTCTCTCCTAGATGCAGTGACAGGTCTGGAGTGACTAGTCAAAACTACAAAATATTTTGTAGCGTTAGTGACAGTCTTTACCAATGTGTCTACAAAATAATTAAAGCAGGGGTTCATACTTAAGTGAGATTTGGACAAGGGCAGATGTAGAACTGTTAATAATTCAGAAGGTCTTATGAGTTTGAAAGGTAAGTTAATGGGGTGGACTAGTTGGAGTAGAGATTGAATTAACTAGTGTCTGCCTAGCAGTTATGGCAAATTCAGTTCCTTAGAATTATCAACTATGAACTTGTTGAAAACATGACTGCTGACATGGATGATAGCAAAGGTGAGTGTTCTAGCCAAGCTTTCAAAGAGATGGCTCACACTCGCCCCATAACTCTTGTTCTTCACAATCATGAAGAAGCTGTGAAGTTCACAAAGTATATATTTTTAGGCCTCATAAATCAAAATGTGGTGTCACAGAGTAACAGTTGCTGGGGGGTGGGCTCTAATTTGGAACCACCAATGTTAGACACCTTAAGTTCTTGACTACGGTACAACATTAAAGCTCTTCTCACTGAATGTCTTTAATAAAAGAGAGAAAAAGAGAGAGAAATTGCAGCTGTGAACATTCATTCAAATACCTGCTCATCCTGTTTTATTCCTGTGAGTAATCACTTTCAGATACAGCCTGACATTTGGAACTTCTTCTTTTCCTAAATGGAAGACTTTAGAAATAACACAGACAATTTTTTTCTCAATAGAATGGAACCAAACTCTTGATGAGTCTGTGCAAAATGAACAAAGGCTAAAGAAAACACTAAACACTATTTTGAAATTGTCCTTTGGACCTGATAATCTTTATGCAGGCACAGAAGTGACCTGAAGGACTAAGAACAGATCTACCTACTCTCTCCAACCCAGAAATCATAATTCAAAGCTGTCTCTGGAGGCTGTGACACTTTGAAATGGGTTTACTTTAGGATATATTCTAGAAACTCTCCAAAAGCAAGGATAAAGAACATTCACCCAAGCACCAACCACTTAAAACTTGGCAATAAAATTAATAAAATTACCATAGTTAAAAAGAAAAATCAGTAGCCTTTCTTTATGCCAAACTACAACCAATTGGAGAAGGAATACAGGGAGAGCTTTCCATTCACAATAGCCTCAAAAAGATATCTCAGAACAAACCTGGCCAGAGACACTAAAGATCTCTATAGTGAAAATTTTAAATCCTTGAAGAAGGAGATCGAAGAAGACACCAGAAGATGGAAGGACCTCCCATGTTCATGGATTGGAAGAATTAATATAGCAAAAATGACCATCCTACTCAAAGTAGTATATCAATTCAATCCCAATTAAAATCCCCATGACTTTCTCCACAGATTTAGAAGAAAAAAATCCTAAAATTCATATGGAAAAACAGACGTCAGATACTCCAGACTTCAAACTATATTACAGGGCTCTAGTTATAAAAACAGCATTGGCACAAAAACAGACCCATAGATCAATGGAACAAAATTGAAAATCCAAACTTGAATACATGCAATTTCAGCCACCTCATATTTGACAAAAGGGCCAAGAAGACTCAATGGAGGAAAGACAATGTCTTCAGCAAATGGTGCTGGCAAAATTGGATCACCACTTGTAGAAAAATAAAACTAAACCCCTACCTTTCACCCTGTACAAAAATCAAATTCAAATGGATCAAAGACGTCATTGTGACATCTGAAACTCTGAAAATGTTAGAAGAAAACATTGGCAGTAACCTACAAGTTAGACGTATAGAAAGACTTTCTAAATCAGACAGCAGTTGCACAGGAAATAAGATCAACAATCCATAAATGAGACCTCATTAAACTCATCAAAAGCTTCTGTACAGCAAAAGACACAATCAATGAAGTGAAGAGAAAACCCACAGAGTGGGAGGAAACTTTCACCAGTGACACATCTGACAGAGGTTTAACACCCAGAGTATATAAATTATTCAAAAAACAAAGGAACAAATGACCCAATCAAAAGATGGACTAAGGAGCTGAACAGAGACTTCACAAATGAAAAAGCAAAGATGGCTGAGAAACATGTTTAAAAATGTTCAACATCGCTAATAATTAAGAAAATGCAAATTAAAACCACTGGCTTTGATCAAGAAAACAAATGATACCAACTACTGGAGAGTCTGTGGGGAAAGGGGAACACTCATTCACTGCTGGTGGGAATGCAAATTCGTGCAACCCCTATAGCTAGCCGTGCAGAGAACTGTTAAAAGAACCATTAAAATGAACCTACCACTTGACCCAGTCATACCACTCCTGGGTATATACCCAAAAAAGTCATCTTATTGCAGAGATACATGCACAACCATGTTTGTTGCAGTTCTTTTCACAATAGTGAAGAGCTGGAAGCAACCCAAGTGTCCCTCAACAGATGAGTGGATAATGAAAATGTGGTACATCTACACAATGGAGTTCTATGCAGTGGTAAAGAAAGATGATATCATGAAATTTGCAGGTAAATGGCTGGTGCTAGAAGCTGTTAGGCAAAGTGTAGTAACACAGTCCCCCCCAAAAAGATGAATGTTGTATGGTGTCCCTCATTTATGGCTCCTAGCACCAAATCCTTATATACATTGTCATTTTGGTATATGTGTGAAATATATATATATATATATATATATATATATATATATATATATGCACATTTTGGGAGTAATATAAAATTAAAGGGAACAAAAACAACAAAAGACTTGTTCAAGGATCTGACCAAAACAGTAAAGTTCTACATCAAAAAAGTTAAAAAATAAGACTAAGGAAAAGATGCAAGACAGGACTTAACATGTATGGCAGAATGCATGAGCTCTGGTTGGGGGGGGCATGGATGGGGAAACAGGTCTAAATTTGATGGGGAAAGGTTGAATGAAATGTACAAAAGCTCAATAAAAATTTTTTAAAGGAATTAGAATGGAAAAAAATAGGAAACAAGATACATTTTAGGTAGGTTGTGGGGGTTGTATAAGTGGAGACTTAGTGGCTTTCTCAGCATCTCTTATTTTTTTGGAAGGGTATCAGTGCTTAACTTTTAAGTGCACAACTAAGGTTCAAGCATGGAACTTCTTTCATAGCACAGATGTAATTCTTCCAAAGAGGAAAGAATAATGCTCTATAAGCTGTGATCTAGGGAATCAGGAAGGATATTGAGCAAAATTCCAGGTTATGATAAACCTCTGGTGAAGTATAAATTAGAAGCAGTGAATCTGCTTCCCTTCCTAGCAAATGCAAGGCTGCATTCTTAAGAATATCAGTTTTCTTGAGGCATGAGTAAATACTGACAAACATCCTCCCTGGTGTGGTTAGGAGACAAGCAAGATGCTTGTGAAACACCTAGCACCATGCCCAACAGCCAAGTGGCCTGCTTTTATGCTGTCTTTGCTCCCACAAAAGCTTTCTTCTCTACGTTCCTCATCTTTATTTTCAAGTGCTGTGGTATCTCAGGCTATAATCTCAAAACTAAATGCAAACTGAAGAAGCTCTGATCCTTTTCAAGACACAGCTCTCATCCAAAGCTTCTACTCACTGGATACCAATACTTCAGTATTTGAAGAACTTCAGTATTTGAAGAAATACTTCAAATTCTCCACAGGGTGGAGCCTATACCTGGTACTGTTATCAAGCCCAAGAACGTGTATTTAGACAGGTCACAGCCCATAAGGGAGAGCCTACTACTATTATCTTGCTAAATGGACATAGTATTAAGCCAGTTCCTAATGACTTAATTGCTATTACCATAGGATAGTGCATCTGCCAACTCTTACCAGAGAAGCTTCTTCTTGCCACAGAGGGTGATGAACACAGAAACCACAGCCAGTCAGCATGCAGAAAATAGGAGACGGTGGGCTCATCCTTAAATGGGACCCTATATTGCAGGGTCTCCTTCCAATGCTCAGAAAACATTGTGGAAGAAGTGGCGGAAAAACAAAAACAAATGTTTGTAAAGATGGCTAGGCATCTCTAAATCCCTCGCCTGTATGTTTTCTGGTTCACCATTAGAAAGTTGGAAATTCTTCACTTGCTTCATGGTTATCAGATCTACCTCAAGTGGCTTTGATCTGTGCTAATCTGTGACAATAATGCATCAGTCTGCATTTGCACTTAATCTCACTTGGATCTTTTGTGTGTTTCTACGGTCTTATACATGAAACATCAATCTTCTTATTGATACTGGATGGCTCTTGATATTATTTTATAAATGTTTTATATTAAGGATAGTACCACCATTGAATTCCATTTTTCCATATCTTTTTAAGTCATTTGCCTTTTAACCTCATGGGCTTTCTGTTCCATAGAAAAGTTTTTAGTTTTATATGACTAAGACTTCATTTTTAATTTTTCTTTTCTTCTTGGCTTTGTAGCCTACAAGAAAGGCTTTTCCTACTCTGATACTGGCTTCTCCACTGATTTAATTATTTCATTTGTTCTACCTTAAATATATGATCCTTGAATCATTCATATTTGTGTATACTGTAAGCAGGGAGACAGATGTGCAGTAGTTTTAGAATACCTAATCATTTGTTAATTAATATTATACTTTTGCTCTTAACTAAAAGTCCATTTTTTAAATATTTAATCTTTGTATGTATTTCAGTTTATTTCTAAATTTCTACTCTATTCCAATATTTGTCTGCCTGTTCAACTGCCAGATCACCAGGTTTAAAAAACTGTAATAGTTTTATACTATATCTTAGTAAGTGTTAAAACAGACTTATTTCTTGGTATTCTGATTTTCTAGAATTTTCCCGGAAATTGTGGTTTGTATCTTCCCTTGCATATTCTCGAAAAGCTTGTTCTATCACATTGGTTTATAAGTTAACATAAGATCTCCGGTCTCGGTCTCTATGGTGCCATGCCATGTATTCCTATCTACATAAGCTTGTTCTACCACATTGGAGTTTATAATTTAACATAAGATCTCAGGTTTCTATGGTGCCATGCCGTGTCTTCCTGTCTAGATAAGCTTGTTCTATCACATTGAGGTTTATAAGTTAACATAAGATCTCAGGTCTCTATGGTCCCTTGCCATATATTCCTATCTAGATAAGCTTGTTCTACCACATTGGGGTTTATAACTTAACATAAGATCTCAGGTCTCTATGGTGCCATGCCATGTCTTCCTATCTAAGAACATAGTATGCCTTTATATCTGTCCAAGATTCTGTTTGGTATTTTGTCACTTAGTAATATGACCCTAAGCAGACCTTTCCTTCCATTATAGCCTCACATTCACTGCTGCTATATGTGAAGTCTACTTGTTTATATATTCGGTTTTACCTCACATCTTCAAGAATGATCATTCTATTCGTAGTAGCTTTCAGCTAATTGTCTTTGGCTTTAAAAGTAAACAACACAACTGCAAATATACCTACACTTTTATATTGATTTAGTGTGTGTGTGTACCTACGTGTGTATGCATGTACATGTGAGAGGTCAGAGAACAACTTGTGAAAGTCGATTCTCTCCTTCCACCATGTGGGTCCCAGGGAATCAAACTCAGAGCATCAGGCTTGGCGGCAAACACTTTTACTGACTGAACTGCCTCACAGGCTCCTACTTCTAAACCTGATTTATTTAGCTGTCAAAGTGTTTATGCCTATGGCATGTCACGTGTATATTCCTTCCTAATTTGGTTACTAGTCTGTATTTTCAGAATAGGCCAGATTCCAGGACAATATTGAACATCCCCAAATTCTGACAGATTTAACACAAAATGTTTATTTCTTGCCCCCACTGTCTGTGGCTCCAGGTGGTTCTTAAGGGTTACAGTTTTGCACTCATTGGCTCCCTGGCACCCAAGTTGAATAATAGTCATCACATCCTCTTGTTAGGACATATTTGTTTGCATGGAGGTTATAGGATGTAAGAGGTGGCCAAAAGGAGGCACACCAACAATTCTAACCTGGAAGAGGCATGCATCCCTACACCTTCGGTTTCACTGTTCTGAGCAAGTGATAGAGATAACTTCAGATTCAAGAGACAGGGATGTTATTCTTATACATCTCTGAGAACAGATGTGATTGAGGTATGCAGGGTACTTTGTCCTTTAAGTTCCTTAACATCATCGAGTTATTTGTCTGTTTTCTGCCTGAATAAATAGTTCTTTACTTGATTAATTATGTTATAAATTAAAAGGAAAATTGCATGTAAGTGATTTGATGAAGAAATCATTTCAGATCTTGCTTGTAAGAATCATTGTTAAAGTTCAGTTCTCAAACATAGCCAATCGATGATGTTAAACACTTTTCTTGCTTTGTGGAAAGTCCCTGGATTGTTTGGAGTCAATACATGTCTCTTCTAAAACTCTGATATGTGTTCTAATCATGCTCCACTGTAGGGTAGAGTCGTCTCCTTGAATTTGTCTGACATGCTTCATCATTTCTTCATCATTTTAATTTAGATGACCTTTACAGTACTAGGCTGGGAAGACTTTCTTTAACCTAATGTGTTATCTTTGTGCTTAAAGGCTACATGTAGATAATAAACAGATATATTACATGAGTACACATACCTTCACCTTCTGCATCTTCCCTCCTCAAAATCTATAGCATCAAATTCAAGTTTTATCCAAATAATTAGTAAAATTTAAAGTGTTGGCACATGAGAGAAAGATATCATATGACTGTGAGATTTTTGGCATTATTTCAATTTTTTTCCAAAACTATGGAATCAATCATTAAAAAGATACTGAATATGACCCTTAGATTCCTTACCTTTAGTATTTGGCATAGTTACAATGATGATATACTTTCTTTCTTTGGGGGGAGAGTGATGTGTGGAGGGGTTTGCCCAGGTGGGCCTCAAGCTTACTGTATAGATGAAGAGAATCTTCAATTCCTGTTCCTCCTGTGTCTACCACCTGAAAGCTGGGATTACAGGTGTGCTCCACTGTGTCTGGTTGATAAAATAATTTCTGACAACTGGTATGTTCCAAAGAGTGATTATTATTTATTTGGAAAACTATTTCTGTTTCTATGTGAGCCCATCAGGGTCTACATAAGCAGAAATGCATGTGACCAATATTATGAAAAGATTATTGGGTGAAAAGCTTTTCTCAATATAAGAAATGCATCAAAGAACCTAAAGGAATCAATTCTTAACATTTCTAAAATACCATCTTAAGGCCAGGCGTGGTGGCGCACGCCTTTAATCCTAGCACTCAGGAGGCAGAGGCAGGTGGATCTTTGTGAGTTCAAGGCCAGCCTGCTCTACAGAGTGAGTTCCAGGACAGCCAGGACTACAGGGAGACCCTGTCTCGAAAAGACCAAAAAAATAAATAAATAAATAAATAAATAAAAAATAAAATAAAATAAAATACCATCTTAAGGGCCAAAAACTTTATTCAAATTATTTCCTTCTGATCAATAATATATGCACAAGAAAATATCTGTTTAGAGAATTCATTGCATGATCAAAACACTGTATAATTACTAATTTGCTTGCTTTACTTTGTAGTAGAGCTAATATTTGGCATTTCAACCTGCAATATATAACATTTTTTTTCTTTATTCTCTTCTGATTGTGGCATAATTAGCAACAGGGAAGCAGAAGTTTAACTATATATGGCAGATATTTATTTAAAATACTTGCTGCTGCATATATTAATATTTTTCTTTCTACTTGTTACAGAAGCATTGAGTTCAGCAATAAAATCAGATTCTGATTTCTGTTGTGTCAATAGCCTATGCTAGAGCAAAATACATCATTTCAGAGGAAGTCAGTGACCTACAGTGCAATGATTGAGTGTTTACTGCAGTGGGATATTTAATTGGGAAGAATGTTATGGAAGAGGGTGGCTTCCTTCATTTCCCTATCTCCAAGTACAAATATAAAGTCATGCCCACGCCTACTACCAATAATCCATACCACACATCACTAACCTCTCTGGTTTCTAAGAAAATGAAAATCTCTCTGGAGAATTTTTACTTTAACAGCATGAAATAAGTAACTCTATCATTTAAGTATTTCTGCTGTCAAAATAACTTTCCATTATGAGGACAGTTTTAAGACAGATTGCAAAGGGGTGTAGATGAGCCAAATTCTGGAAACACAATCATTAGACATTTACAAATAAGGCCATATAATTATTGGGATAAATTAATGAGCATGACTTTCCTATTAGGGTGTAAATTTTTAAAAGATCATTTCTGAGGAATTATATAGATAGAACACATAAAAGAATTCAGAAGCAGAGCTTTAAAGTAGAAAGTGGAGATCATATAGCCCAGCAAATGGCTCAGTGACGCAGAGCAGTCCCAGCTTGCAGGGAGCCAGCTTGCCTTAGAACCCACTTTTCTGGTCCACTTAAACTCATTTGTTCTATCATATTGCAAGTATGATCAAACCTTGTATATTATTAAGGGAAATCTGTAAACCTTGGATTAAAATCCCTAAGTAACTTACAGACTGTATCCTATAGGGATTTACTATTCTCCTACAAAATATGTCTTCATGTCCCAGACTTCTGAATTTGGAAACATCCAGCTAGTCGGTACACATATGTAGTCACAGGCCTGGGACTGTGGTCCCATCTCAGGCCACACTCCATATCCCAAACCAGTGCACTTTTCCCCTTCTTAACCATAGAAGACTATGCATTACCAAGATGGAAGAGTGCGTCCTGTAGCCATGGTGTTTGAGTTGGGGCTTTGCACAGATGTACAAGGAAGTACTTCATTCATGTCGGCGATGGCTCTGGTAGCAGGAAACCAGGAGGAACATGGTGGCCGTCACTCACAGAACAGAGAGCACCGTGCTTTCAGAACTCTGATACACCATCATCTCAGTACTTCACACCAGGAGCGTTCGGAAGGTTGAACCGTGGTAAAACTGCTCTTCTCTCCACGGGCACAGGACTCCAAAGGCTGTCTGAAAAAAAAAAATCCAAATTCATCTTTCAGTTAACACCGAGCAACAAAGGATTTGATTATATGATCTCTGTTCTGCTCAAATTATCCCAAATTGAGCGTCGCTGTCCCTTTTTCGTTCTTCGCACCAGAAACTTTCTTGTTGCTATGCTCAGTTACACATCTGAATAGGGGTTAAATAGATTTTCTGAGGTCCTTAAGAAATAAGCATCAAGTATATGAAGTTCAGTAACAGTTTAAAATTTGTTATTCTTTACAAAGAAAAGAAAAATCATCAGGTTATTCTGTACGGTTTTCCCCACAGTGCGATTGATGAGTTAGGCATGAAAAGAATCTTGAGTAATTTAATTAAAAGCACTGACATAGGCAGAATGGCATGCTGTGCCTTTAAATGTGGTGAGCAGCGTTGATAGTACCTTTTGTACATGAAGAATGAAGCATCCACCATGCTTTCCTTTGTTTATGTGTTAATGCCATTAGATGAAACTTATTTGATACTCTTGAATCCTCAAGGAAGGTGGGGCATCCCTGTAATCTCAGCACCCAGGGAGCTGAGGCAGGAGGTGCTTGAGTTTGGGGCCATCCTGTGTTACATAATGAGACTTTGTCCCAAACAAGCAAATTCCTGGAAGTCTTGTAGAAATTGATGAATTATTAAATCTCTGCTTGAGAATCCTATGCTGTCCTCTGAGTCCATAACTAACTACCATCAAGCAATTCTTTCATTAATGAATTTCTACCTGAATCTATCCACTCACTTGGTCATGAATCCATCCATTCATTCATTCATTCTTTTATCCATCTACCCAACTGTCCATTCATTTAAGAATAATGAAAAGGAGCCAGGTTGTATAACAGAGGTCAGATCTATGAATTAGTCAACTTTTTACTGAAGTGTCTTCCAGAAGGTCATGAATGTTATGGGTGAGATGAGGTCTGAATTCTGAATTGTTAATGGAAAAGAAATCATTTAAAGAAGCACCCATATGGAGACATACCATCACAGCATTTAAATCATTGTGGAGGGCATCTATGGTTACGATGATGTTCTCAAATAGATTGTCCAAGGACTCTCGGTAATACCACAGGTATTTCCATAATGGACTCTGCCTTCGGGCCAGTCAAGGAGTGGTGGTAGAGGACCAGCTTTTCTACTATTTATGCACTAACATATTCTTCAAAATGAAGATCGCTCTTCAAACCCATGAACAGCTGGCTCCTAATTGGATTGAAATGAAATATCACTTTGCTGTCAAACTTTCCAGCCCCATCTTGACTTGCAAAATAGAAATCCCATTATAAAAGCCAATAGCAACAACAAATTCTTAGATAGACCGCCATCAGAGGCACACGGCTGGTGATTGTTCAAATTTTTTGTTGAATCACCAGCAAGACTTTGGACTGACACACATTCATTTAACTAACAATTCTTACTTCAAGATTCATCTTTGTTCTGTTCTGATCTTTCTTTTGAAAAACCCCACACAGAGCTTTTAATAGAATACTGTACCATTTTGTGATCATAAGAAAACAAACTAAAACATAGCCTAGATGAATGTACAGTCTTTGTGGGTTGAATGCTAGGCACATACAAGGTAAAGTTCTTTCCAAGTAAGGAAAGAGCCTAAAAGCCTTGAGTAGATTGTAGTTGCTATTCTTTTCAACTTGTGGCTGATGGTACTATTAATTATGACAAAAGAAATTTTCCTATCTAGATTAAGCCACAGACTTCACTAAAGCTCCTGAAATTTCTTTTTGAATTCTCAGGTAGTAGTTGTTCAGTAAATGCTTTTCTCCTTCAGGTTTGCAATTCTGAGAAAATGAAGAACTCATCCTTGGTCATCAAACTGCTGGCTCCCTCTGGATGGATCACCTTCCCCCAAGCACTGTCCCCTTCTCCACCCACATCTCTTTCGTCATGCATCAAGGCCCCAGTTGTTAAGCTCCCCGAAGATACTCCCTCACTTATATCTTCTCTTTCACTCACTATAAATGGAAACTTGAGGTCTCCCTGACGTTTCTAAGGAGTCTCTCTCCCTTTCTTAATCTTAACATAACTTTTTGATATTCCCTTATCCATCAGCAATTTAACGAGGTTTTTGAGGACTGGAGCCATTTTATTTATACTTGAATTTCTGTAACTAACACTGTAGACAATATTAGCTGAATAGATCAATGGATGTTAAATTTGACATGTGAATCTAGATCTTAGGATCATTCTTGGATTATTTTTCAGAGAGAGAGGAAAGGAAAAGAAAGAAGAAAAAGAAAGAAAAGGAAAGGAATGAAGGAAAAGAAGGGAAAGAAGGAAGGGAGGGAGGGAGGAAGGGAAGAAGGGAGGAAGGAAAGAAAGAAGGAAGGGAAGGAGGGAGGGAGGGAGGGAGAGGGATTAAAGAGAAGTGATTTAAGTGATAGACATTGCAGATGCTTGGTATCATTTCCCTTCCATCTCTGCTTTATCCTGCAAATAGGGATTTGCTATTTGCTTACAAAACCCATCTTAGTGTCCCAGTAGTCTGAAGTTAGAAGCTAGACAGTTCACCTCTGCTATAGCAACGGTTGGCCTACCCATTAACCATCTTGGTTTTCCTCCACACTACCTATCACCACTGAGTCTCATCTGCTTGGCTTTGAGTAGCAAAGAGAGTCTGGCTGGTTATATATCAATTATGTGAAGATGGCATTATACCCTTTAAGGAGGAAGAATATTTTACAACCTCAGAAAGGAACGGGAGCTATGACATTCTTGGTCCTTGTGATACATCAGTCATTTTAAACTCTTCTTGGCCATTCTGGATGCATGTAAAATATCACCAGACTCCTACAATCTGAGCCCCCCAATAGCAGTGGCTCTATTTTTCCTTGGATTTGACAGTGGTAGTGGAGAAGATAATGACTTCACATACTGATGAGACTAAGGTTGAAATTGCATGACTATGCCTTCCAATATGACGCTCAGTAAGTTCTTTATCTGTAAAGTAGACATAGGACTTTCTCATATGTGCACAGGAAGTAACACATATAGCACACATCTATATATGCACAGCATCTGGAATCTATGAGATCCTTCCCTCTATAGATACAGTGCAAAAGAAACTTTTAGACAGATTTCTCACCGATTATCTCAGTGCCTCTCACACATTCCTTACTGAACACCCAGAAATCAGTTTTACATGAACTCGAGTTAAAATGAATGTCAGAATTCATGTAGGTGGCTGGGGAAATGGCTTACCACCCACTTGCCAACCTGAGTTCTATCTCCAGAACCCACATAGCAGAAGGAGAAGACTGACTCTCAATAGTCATCCTTTGACCTCCACACATGTGTGGAACGCGTGTGCACATGCATGCACAACATAATTAAATACGCAAATAAATAACCTCTTTAAAAAGTTTTTTAAAATTCACTTAATTCACTCTCATGTGTATCCCATTGTCTGTCATCATCCTATAAGCAAGAATAGACAAGCAGAAAGTCTGCTAGACAGAGACTGAACAGAAAGGCACCGGAAGTCCTTGAGAATCACAAGCATGTTTGTAAATGTCCTAGAATTGCTGAGTTTTCTGTTTATTCATTTTATTTATTTTAAGATAAGAGTCTCACGTACCTCTGGTTGGCCTCATAATGACCGCATAGCCAAGGATAACCCTAGACTTCTCACCCTCCTCTTTCATCTCCCTAGTACTGGGATTACAAGTGCACGCCCTCCTGCCTAGTTTTCAGAGGTGCTGGGGACTGAACCTAGGTCTTGGTGCATCCTAGGCCAGCACTCTACCAATGGAGTTCCAGCTCCAGCTCTTTTCTAGTTATTATCTGAGAGAATTCTTTCCCTTTCCCTCAAATCATTGGCCTTGATTAGTGGTGAAGCAGAAAGGACTTCAGGCAAGTCTTGCCAATCATCTGACTCTGTCAATCCTCTCTCCATCACAGTCCCAATGCCAAACTGGTTAGTTGAAAAATTCACACTGTCCTACAGACACACTGTTGTCTGGCTGCCCGCATTAGGCAGCCGTGTCCTAGCCAGACTGAAGATGTCTTTCCAGCAAGGAACAAGAGGGAAAATGAGAAAAAGGAGAAAACGTTGATTGAAATGCAAATGACTCCTTTGTTCATGTTCTTTGGCTCTTTTGAAATAGAAAGTCTGTAAGAAAGATGGCTGCCCCTGAGTTGCCGCCGCCCCCCCCCCCCCGCTTATTTCTACAATGTCACAGAACACTGTGAAAACACGTAAGAATTTTGGAGCAGAAATGCTTTATTTTTTTTTTTTCAGATGCATGCTTCTCTTTAAAATGGCAATAAGAATAATAAAAGTTCCTAGAATTAAATTAATGTGGGATCAAAATTGCTACCCTTTCCTGTGCCTATGTCCTCCCTGGACTACACAGAAAGCAGTTGGAAGGGCACATGCTGAGCTCTGCAGGCCTGGCTTGCCATCTGACCCGGGTACTTTTGCTCCACATGGGCTGCTTCTCAGCCAGCCTCTTCTGAGGGAACAAGGACTTTCCCCATCTGCATCCCTGGTAAACAGCAGTTGCTGAGAGAATTGGGGCTGGCACAGCCCTTTGAGTTTCGCAGCTAAGAAAGTTCACTTGAAATGTAAAGTACTTTCAAAGGTTTCCATCATCCCAGGGTAGCACTTGCTATCATGCTGACCGGGTCTAGGAGAGGACATGGAAACAGCTAGAAACCCCAAGGGAGTAAATCAAGCCTTTTGCAGGGTCAGATTTCTAACAATGAAGTAATGCTTGTAAGGGCAATATCTTTGAAAAGTTGGACCAGTTTTAAATAGTCTCCTGGTTTAAACTTTTCCTTTTGTCCAATGCTTTCTTTTATTAGTCCCGGGTCTTAGGGAGGAAAATATCATCGGTGACCTGACAGTCTCTTCTAAGAAGAGGACAATAGATTGTCCAATCTTATCCTAGATTTGGCAGCAAGCAGCACTTGTCTCTGTTGTTTTTGTGTGAAACAGTATGCCAGACTGGATTCAAACTCTCTGTGTAGCCAAGGGTGACTTTGAACTTCACATCTTTCTGCGGCCCTCTCCCGAGTGCTGGGATAGAGAACCATTCTCAGTTTATACGGTGCTGGGGGATGGAATAGAGGTCCTGCATGTTAAGCCTTCCACCAACTGAGCTATTTCACCTCCTGTCTTAATGCATCCTCTGAGAATTCCAAATTGCATCAGTCTTAAGTGGCAATTTCATAACCTCCATTTGTATCCTGAGCCTTTGACACAGTTACAATTTAATGGGTTATAAATACTATAAATAATGGGCCATAAATCACAACCTCTTACAGTCCACAGTCAGAAATAATCTCTCTTCTGTCTTGAAAAGGGTAATCTCTTGCAGATTATTTTAACCTTAAGGTAAAAAATGCAATATGATGGACATCTCCCTCTCCTGACCCCTGTCCCCCACCTATAAACCTTGCCTTTGTTTTCTACCAGGGAGCAGAAGAGGTTTACCTGGAGCTGAAATTTGTTGCACAAGCTAAAACTGGGGCTTTCTTTACAAAAACCCTGTCTCCTGTCTTCTTCCTCATGATAAATAGAATCTGCACTTCCTGACACTGGTGAACAATGGGTGAAATGGATATTAGAAAAATCTCATTCATCTCCTTTATTCCTTGATAGGGGTCCTTGTCGCTTGGACTATTGTGTCACCAGCTCTGGAAAGGGCATCTCATTAGTTTTTCTTATCAAGATAGCAAGGTCCTTTGAAACAGTAAAGCGCTTTGATTTTAGATTCAATTAGAAGACTCCACAGCATGTGTATATATCTATATGTATACAAACGAATGTTTGCACCTTAGAGGTTCTGATTGATGCTGAGAAGTACCTACTGGATCCCCCCAGATTTATGTGTACCTCATTTGAACTTAAACCTGAACTCTGCACCTTCTTCCAGGCAGACAGAGGAGAGACAGGTTCTCATTCGCTCCTCTGATTTTATCTAAAGCAGAATCAGTCAAGCCAGAGCAAAGGAAGCAGGCAGCCATTAATGAAGCAAGGGACGCATGTGGATCTCTTCTGGGGCAGTTTGTTTCCAGCCCCAGATAAAAGTTTCTTTTTTGGCTCCAGAAGCTGCCAGCAGTCCTTCAGCTTGGTCGCATGCAGCAGGCTATTCTGACAACTGCACATTGGAATGGTTCACAGTTGCCACCCAGACAACTGGGAGAATGTGAACAAATCTCAGTGATTTAGAGTATGACAGATGGAATTTAACTCATTCACATCATCAGAAATCCTAGTAACAGGCACAGGAAGTGGGACAACTGGACATCGAAGGCCCATTTGGTAAATTTAGCTGATACTCTAGAGAAAGCGCCTCTCTAGGAGCAGCTGTGAAAACAAACTGAAAATAAAAATATCCTGGCAGAGTTGTAAATAGTCCCCTGGGGACACTGGCCTCTTCTGAAAGCAGAAGGGTGTTTTCAGGACAGTAGGGTGCCCTGCAGCACACTTGTTTGGTGGTTATGGGCAGACAGCAGGATTGAATTCCTTTGTATGGAATGCTCTGGAATCCACCCCTCCCCATCCACATGAATGAAAGTTTGGGGGAGAAGAATGATTCACTTGGATGGTCTGGTTGAGTTCTCAGGGCTTTACTCTTCTTCGCAGAGGCCAGCCTTAGAGGAGAGCCCCAAGTCTTCTTGACAGGTCTTCAAGCACTTGTGACAGTTACAATTTAGGAAGTATCAGCTTTATAGTAGAGGAGAAGCTTCTGGAGTGCAGAGAGAGACCACTATTGATTACCCAGCTCCTGCATCTACCAGGTACCTGCAGAAGAGGCACTCATCAATTTCTTTCTGAATGGGTGAATGATTGAAGGCAAAGAAGCTCTGTCTGTCTAAAGCTCTTCCCTGTAAAGAAGAAATTCTCACTTAAGACTCTGTGGAAATAAGCAAGGGGAGCGGCTTAGTCAGTAAAGTACTTGGCATGCAAGCATCAGGATGCAAGTTCAGATCTCTAGCACCCACGTAGAAAGTAGGGTGAGGCAGGTGCCTGGAATCCCAGCTCTGGGGAAGTAAAAATGGGATGGTCCTTGGGGCTTGATGGCCAGCTGGTCTAGCCAGATCTGTGTGCTCCAGGTCCAGAGATGGATCCTCTAAAACAATATGATGGAGAGCAATTGAGAAAGACACCTAACATCACCCCCCCCCACACACACACACACACACACACATACTCCAGTGAAAGTCTGGTAATGAGTAACCAGACCCTGGTTTCACGTCCCGGTGTTTGAGGCTAACCCCTAGTCATGAGCTTCGGGTGCTTTCATGTCCCAGTGTTGGAGGCTAACCCCTAGTCATGAGCTTCCAGTGCTTTCATGTCCTGGTGTTGGAGGCTAACCCCTAGTCATGAACTTCCAGTGCTTTCATGTCCCGGTGTTTGAGGCTAACCCTTAGTCATGAGCTTCCAGTGCCTTCAGTTTATCCTTGCTTGCTGTGAGTTGGAAACTAAAACCTTGTTCAGACTAATCTTAATGCCTGAGTTAGAAACTACAGCACTTGACATCTCACTCCCTTTGAACATAGCAAAGGTCTACTACAGGTGGTTGCTACCATGTTTTAAGGCATCTATTGACTATCTTTCCTTTCTGGACAGACTATCTGAAGCTCTTTAAGTTTTCTGAGTACCTACAGATAAAAGACAGGAGAGAATGGAACAAATGGGTCTCAGGTGAAAGCAGAAGGAAACTTCCATAGCCATAGAATATGCCTACTTCACAATTTTCCCAAAGGCCAGTCGGTTATGTGCAAACGAAGACAGAATACACTCTCCCAGGGACAAAAGAAGTTAGAAAGACAGCACCTGTGACAGCTGCATCTGGATTTCTTTCTAATCAGAATTCTCCCATAAAACAGAGGTTCATCACGTGTTGCCCCTAAGCAAGGTTATCTATTTCCCTTCGCAGTGTCGTTCAGCCATGTAGTGCATCCCCCCACCATTTAACCATGTCTCTTTCTATAGTTACAACACTTGGTGGTGTTAAATCTGATCTCAGTCACATCCTTCTTCATGCATAATTAAGAACTGGATTAGATGCTTTGAAAATGAAAATCTCCACTCTGACTTCTGAGCCTGGAAAAAAATTATCCAAATCCAGTATTACTTCCTGGGTTTTGTTTCATGGCATATTTATGACAAGCTGTGATAAAATATTGATCCAGAAACTACACTAGGAACAGGTGCTATGGAGGTGCCTTTTCCTTATGCAGAACTTGTGTGGGACTCTGTTTGCCAAGAGCCTATCTCTGAAACGTCAGCTTCGCTTCCCATTAGAGTTATTACCTAGAAATTGTGTGCTTTGAAGAAATGCAGTCCAGAGGAGTTAGAGGTTTGCCCCGTGCTAATGATTTCTCTCTGTCCTTCAGTGAGCATCCTCCCCATTGAGCTTTAGTACAGTCCTGCTATAGGTAAACCAAAGGGTAGAAAACATCACACTTCCTTCTATCTGGTAGCTGTTTGCCTTTATAAAGAGTTACTGGGATACAACTAATATACCTAGCAGAGTCCATATTCCCTGGTCTCTCTTTGTGTATCTCACAGCCCTGTCCCTACCTTCCTGGTTCCTGTTTTATTTCCTCCCTCAGGCCCAGTCCTCCCTGTCCCATTTCTCCTCATGATGGCTTTGCAAACATGTGCCCTACTCTAAGAAAATGAAGTCCCTGTGTTTTGCTGTCCCTTGACTCCTACACCATGACACCCTGTGTGACAAAACACCACTGGTTTTAGATAAATACTCTTTTAGATTTGTTATCAATTTTTCTCTCTGTTTTTGGCAAATTAAAGACAATTTTAAGAGGCTGGAGAGATGGCTCATATGTGAAGAGCCCTGGCTGCTTTCACAGAGGACCCCGGTTCGGGTCTCAGCACCTACAGAGCAGCTAACTATCATCCATAACTCCAGTTCCAGGGGATCTGATGTCCTCTTCTGACCTCTGTTGGCATGCACGTCACAGGTGTGTCTATGAACATGAGGGCAATACACTCACACATAAAATAAAATAAAAATAGTAAGTATTTTTAAAGACACTTTTGAATGCAAACATAAATGAGGTTAAAGCTAGGCCACCAAATTCCAAAGCTACTATTCTATTACCAAAGTATAGGCACTGCTTAGTCAAGAGCTGGGTGAGCTGTCAATGAATGAGGATGATAATTTGGCCTCTGGCCTGGGCTGCACATCTTAACCCTACCTCCAGGGATGCGATTTTCCCTGAAGCAATGGCTCTACAGCCCTAGGCTACAGCCCCCAAATGCAGACACAGTACATTGTTCGAAACCTCATGCAAATTTTTATCTTTCACAATAAGCATGTTGCTTTTCAATTTGAAGCTGGTTCAAAATGACTTACCATTCCTTCAATATGCTTAATCCAATGTGAGTCCATGACTCTACCACACCATGGTCAAGCACTGCCGTGCTGTTAATGCTGATGCTTTCCTCTGCTCTGTAAAAAGTGAGACACTTAGCCCTCCTCATTGTTACAGACACAGTGCTAATCTGCACCACGCACACTTCTCAAAGCACAGAAGTAGATTGTTGGGCCAGGATGCAAAAGCAGATGTACTTAGCTCTGAACTTCACATATAAATATTTGGGCCCCTCAAGTGTCTTCCAAATGCAGTAGCTCACGGTATGCAGAACTGTATTTGTTTCATCTACTCACCACTTAGCAGTGATAGGGTTGACCCAGTGCCAGGCCCTGTGGTACCCTATGCTCATGTTGACCCATTCCATGTGAAGCTTCCCAATAGGTTTTTGGTCTGACCACTTTTATAACCACATCCCGCACCCAGTCTAGAGACACAGCAGTATCCTAGCTTCCTGAAGCTATTATTATCATCATTACTATGTCTAGTTTCTGTGTGTCCTAAACTCTTTCAAAACAAGTATCATCTTTTATGTATTTTAGTACATATGCTAATCTCAGTTCAATATCTGGCCTGTTCTAAATGCTCTTCTAAATATGCTTATTAATTGAACAAATAAGTGAGTAGTGTCCTAGTGACCAAAAATGTTCAGAGAGGGTTGGAATGGATTAAATGATTTTTTAAAAAACATCTGATTTATTATTATTTTATGTATATGAATGTATTGCCTCCATATGTGTAAAGGCATCCATGTTGTGAAATGCCCACAGAGGTTAGAAAAAGCCATCAGAGCCCTTGAGGTTGGAGTTATGGATGGTCGTTAGCTGTCATATGAGTACTGAGAACTGAACCCGGGTCTTCCTGCAAGAGCAACCAGTGCTCTTAACTGTTGATCTCTCTCTCTCCAGCTTCATTGATTTGTTTTAAAGTACCCATTTTATCATGAACCAAAAATAAGAATAGTTGCAACAAGGAATATATAGCACCATGTTGAAACACATAAGTCTATATCCTTTCCTCTCTAGTGTATGTCATGATATATGGGGTTCTGGGAGTAATGGTCTGTAGCTTAAATGGGTCCCGTATATATTTTGATTTCTTCTTATTGCTTGTTGAAAAGTATTTTATGGTTTTGTAATTTTATTTCTTAGTATCCAAGATGATGGACCACGCTGCCCAGTAGCCTGGGAACAGCCATCCTTAAATGTCACGATTATTTGTCCCAAGATATTAGAGTAATCTTATTTGAGATTTGATCTTCTCAAAGGCATTATGATTCCCACATTCCATTTGGCTCAATGGCTAAAATGAAGGGAGAGACAAGCTGCTCACAGACCTTCCCCCCTCCTGAGAGCCACTGAACTGAAACATTACAGGCACCTCACCTTTCCTTATGATATAGTGTAACTTCTCAAGTCTGAAGATTTCTACCCTGGATTTGGAGCTGCTAGACTGAAACTGATTTCCCATTTGTTCCTCTATGAAAAAAGTACTATATCTAAAGAAACCATTATCTTTTGATATTTTCACTCTGGTGAAATATGGATGCTCAGGGATCCCTCTAAACACATTTGCACACTCTTCATAGCCACGAATGGGGAGGTTTTTATTTCTAAATGATTTAATAAATCTAAGGCAGCTATGTTTTCTGATGTACTCACCTTTGCTATCTTGTAAAAAATATAGTGGGTCTATTTTTCCCACTGAGCCTGGCAACTCTTGAAAGTAGATATGTTGGTTTGGTTTTCTCTTTTATATATACTCAGGTCAATTTTACCATAATCAAGTCAATAGTACCGACTAATCTTTTCCGAAAAACTACATCCAAGGCTGTTTTATGTTTCATATATAGACACATCCTATAAAGATAGGCACTGTCCTGGTTAACTTTATCTGTCAACTCAAGATAACCTAGAGTCATGTGAGAAGAGAATCTCTCAACTCAGGAATTATTTAGGTTGCATTAACTTGTTACCTGACATAGGAGGGCCCAGCCCACTGTGGGCAGCACTATTCTCTAGGTGATAGTGGGCTATATATAAGGAAAGTAGTTCTGAGTTTGGAGAGATGGATCAGGGGTTAATAGCATGCATTTCTCCTGCACAGGACCCAAGTTCAGTTCCCAGCACCAACAATAAAAAGTGTAACCTTGTCCCGTAGTAACATTTTATTAAAGAACTAATTTGAGGTAATCCAAGGAAACTGAAAACGAAAATCACAGAAAGTGAATAAAGCAAAGGGCATTGCTAAAAGGCACCGTGATCTTCCAGTCAAAGCACTGGTTGGGAAGAAATGGCAAGTTAGGCTCCACATACCTTACTGAAAAAAATCAAGTTTATTTCATTTATCACATTTAAGCTTTTGTTTTCCATCCTATCTCCAAAATACTAAATTTTCTAATTTTTCACTCAAACTCTTACTTCAAAACTAATTGCCACAATTTTAATAAAGTTCTATCACACTGAAATTCTAATTCTAAATATGCATTCTAAAGAAATCCAGGTACAACAGAACTTAAACAATCTAGGTGTCCAAAAGTAGGAAAAAAATTGTTGCAAGATGAAAGGTTGATACATATAACATTTAAAAGTGAGGTAGAGACAAATGTAGTGGCATATGCCCCTTAATCACAGCACTCAGAGGCAGAGAGGTGGATCTCTGTGAGATGGAGGCCAGCCTGCCCTACACAGTGAGTTCCAAGCCAGGTGGGGCTACAGGGAGACCCTGTCTCAAATGACTAAAAAACAAGTGAGATAGAGCCACAATTGGAGCATCACTTTGTCCTCCAGAATGGTCAATACCAAAAAAAGAGAGAAAAGAATAAATGCTATTAAGGATGTAGAGAAAATAGAAGCCTTACACATTGTTCTTAGGAATATAAAATGGGGCAGCTACTTTGGAAAACCATTTGGACATTCTCAAAATATTAAGCATGGAATGTGAATTCCACTCCAAGAAAAATTAAAACATATGCACACACATGAATCTTATCCATGAAAATAAATAGTAGTATTATTCATAATATACAAAAGTGAGAACTATCCAACTGTCCAAGTGATAAATGGATAAATATGTCCGTTATCCATCCAATAAAGAATGATTCAGCAATGGAAGAGAAGGAAGCACTAGCATGTTCTATAATGTGACTCAACCCTGGAAACATTAAGTGAAAGTCATTAGGTTTAAAGTAATGGTTAAGTCCCTTTGTTTGATATCTCCAAATTATAAACATCTAAACAGACAAACAGTCATTAATGGTTGCCTTTGGCTTAGTGGGAGGGAGGAACATGAAGATGGATTCCTGATGGGAAGGCTGGTTCTTTGGGGGATGACTGGAAATGTTCTAAAATCATAGCCCACAAGACTATAATTATTGTGAAAGTTTGGATAATAAACTTTAATGAGTGAGTTGAATGGTATGTAAGCTATATATGCTGCTTATTTAAGAATTACAAAAGATAGAATGTAAGGGCTGTGATTGGGGTGAATTGTGAGACTACAGCTATATAGACTGGACACTTATTTGATCAACATGATTGTATATACAAGCCTCTCCAGCTGGATGGTGGGAACCTTGGGCTGTGTGGGTTTGGGCATAGCTGCTTGCAAATTGGTTTTACCTGAAGGATGCTTGTATTCATTATTTATTACCTATCGTTTAAAAAAAAATCAAGGGGCTGGAGAGATGGCCTAGCGGTTAAGAGTGCCGACCTCTCTTACAGAGGACCCGGGTTCGATCCCCAGCACCCACATGGCAGCTGAGAACCGTCTTTAACTCCAGTTCCAGGGGAATCTGACACCATCTTCTGACCTCCGCGGCACTGCACGACACAGGTGCACAAACCTACATGCAGACAGTACATTCATACACATACAAAATAAATAAAATTTAAAAATTAAAAGAATCAAATAAAAATTAATTAATTAAATTTAAAAAAAGAATTACAAAGGAAAAAAATTAAAGAGATGAAATTAGTCCTTTGTGATAAAATCAAATAAAACAAAAGGATGCAGTTAATATGGATATGATTATATAATGTTTACATATATACCAAATGGTACTTCCTAGTGTTGAGGATTTATCCACAAATGTAGTGAAGATCAGACACAAATAAAGGAAAGGAGGTTGGACTCTGGAACAGCACAACCTCCCACACTGGCTTTGCAGAGGTGTTTTGTACTCTTTTCTTTCCTTAATTGAGTTGAGAATACACAGTATGTATCATTTCGTATCTTTTTATTTATTTATTTTTTTAATTTTTTAATTTATTTTCATATGTGTATGAATGTATTGTCTGCATGTAGATTGGTGCACCCGTGTCATGCAATGCCTCGGAGGCCAGAAGAGGGTGTCGGATTCCCCTGGAACTGGAGTCAAAGACGGTTTTCAGCTGCCATGTGGGTGCTGGGGATTGAACCCAGGTCCTCTGCAAGAGCAGTCGGCACTCTTAACTGCTAGGCTATCTCTCCAGCCCCATCTTTTTAATTTTTTTAAGAAAAAAAAATCATCCTGGAGCCCACCCATGCACAAGAATCCACCGGATTTTATTAGAGCAATTCGTCCCTTATTTGGAACTTTTCCTTCCCATTCAGATTTGTACTAAGTTGTAAAATCAAGCATAGTCTTCTATGATTTTAAGTTCCAACCTCAGTAACCAACTCTGAAGCAGAGAGAAAACTGAGACTCCATCTCGATTGGACTTGGCACATAAAACATCAATGCCCAAAGCTAGCGCCACCACTAATCTCATGTTGAAAATGTGCACTCAGATCTCCCACCTAATAATGTGTTATGTAAAATCCAAATATTTGGTCTCAATACAGATTGAATGCACATTTATCTTGTGGATCACTAGGATCAGTGTGCACCACTAGGATCAATCAATCTCTTCTCGTTCATCTACATCCCCCTATCTTCTGTTGCTTTGCTCCTTAAGAATATTGAAATGCATTTACCATCATGTACTATTGACTTATCATTTCTTTTGTAACCACATCTCTACTCCTAGATAAACATTTTCATACTCTGAGCATATCCTCCTCATACCTGTGCTCCCTGCTGTCTCTCTACCCCATTAATCCTCTGAAGGGGCTATACTATATTTTCCTTTCTGAGATTGGCTTGATTTGACAGTCCATTAATATGATACTGTCCGGTTGCGTCTATTTTTCTGCCAATGACATAGCTTCCTTCTTCTTTATGGCTGAAATTTTTCCATTGCATGTATGTACATGCCACATTTTCTTTAGCATTCTTCTGATCTCCAATTGAGATGATCTTATATATTTATTAAATATTAAGTATTTTATTGGAGCATTTTAACTCTTGTGTATCAAGCAATAAAACAAGTAGGCTCATTTTTATAAATGTAAAAGGTTATAAACCTAGACTTCATAGATGCTGTCTTAGTATCTTTGTTTATATCATCTTTTAAGTTTAAACTTGTTTCTCTGTATTTTTAAAAAATTTCTTGTATAGACAATCCCATGTTCTTAGTATTGCCTTGGAAAATGCATTCTCTATGATTTAACTTTCTGAATATGAGTGTATTCTACTCTGATTGCTTTTGTTTCCTTTGCGAATAATATAATTAAAACTTCAGCTAGCCTCATAAAATTCATTCTTCCAAGAGACTTGATGGTTATTTTCCAGAAGTTATGGTGTCCTAAGATGTGGACATTTTGCCTAGTTAATGCAGAGAAAATGTCAAGGTCTTTTTGATAACTTGAAGAATCTTCAAGTGAGTTAAAGACTTTTTTTCTCTTTGTTTGAGGGACACCCCTAACATCTTGCCTACAGTTGAACTCACAAAACATCTTCATCACTGTGCAGAGTGCTTTGTGCTCCCAAAGGAGTGTTCCTAAGAAGAGTGCTCAACATTCATGTTGAACTTCTAATTAACAGGAAAACCAAATACAAGCCACCTAGATGTTTGTTATAAAAATGTTGTTCGCGACTTCTTTTTATTTAATCTTAAATTACTCCAGGTGCTTAATAATTATGTTTTCTTGCTCTTCTATTCTGTTTCCCCTTTCAATTCATAAGGGAACAGGAACACAATAAGTGTTGTGCCTTATATACAAATAATTTGCCACTGTTCTCACAATAAGGGATCTTCTAGTCAGGTTAGTCAGTGAGTTGTTTGCTCTTTAATAAAATATTTATGTTGCAAAGTCTAAAGTGCCCTCAGCACTGCAGTGTTTAAAGGGAACTTCAAAGTGAGTAATTACAAATGTGCCCCATACAAGCCACCTTCCTTTAAGCCATTACCAATCCTGTCAAAAGTCTCTAAAAATCACAAGTCCATGCTTTCCCCTCCCTTCCTCTTCTTTCAAATCTCCCTCCCCTTCATGATGATGAAAGGTTGAACCCATCTTGGAGACTGTTAAGGCCCATCTCAGGAAAGGAGATAACCTAGCCTTGTCATAGTTTGCAAAGTTCAGGCCACTCATCCAGATTCCTGTCCCTTCCAAGTCCCTTCTACCTTGATCGTAACAGGTCCTCTCACAGGTACATATAACCTCAGCTGGTTGTCATCAAGAGTCTTTGGTGTCTTTTGTTCTAGCTCATTCACGGTGGCATGTAAAGTCCTATCCTACCCAGCCTTTCCTCCACTAGATCCCAGGAACTGGGTCCTCCTCATCTGCCAGGTGGCCTCGGGATGATGCAAGTCTCTTCTACAGAGGTAGAATCACATAACCCACACTCCCAAAGATGTCAACCACTGAAAGCACGGCATGGCTCAAAGGAACTTTTTAAAGTGACCTGGGTTCTATCCCCAGCACCCATATGGCGGCTGAGGACTGTCTGTAACTCCAATTCCAGGAGAATTCCAGTTCCAGGGGAATCTGACACCCTCTTCTGACCTCCGCGGCATTGCACGACACGGGTGCACAAACCTACATGCAGACAGTACATTCATACACATAAAATAAATAAATTAATAAAATAAAAAAAACTAATTTAAAGTGTAGATAAGTGAATAATTTTTTGGCAGGGACATATTCCTGGATTATCCCAGTGGTCTAAATGTGATTCAGAGTTTTCATAATAGAAAGGAGTGAGGGGTTGGAGAGGTGGCTCAGCAGTCAAGAACAATGGTTGCTCTTACAGAAGACCTGGGATCGAATCTCAGCTATTGTGGCTAACAAGCATCTGTAGCTCCACTACATGACACAGGTGCATGTACATACAGGCAGGCATAGCACTCATCTCTGAGGGTCAGAGAGACAGGGCATACCACATAAGCAAAGAAGAGTGGGAAACAATGAAAGCAAAGGAGGAAGGGAGGGAAGGAAATGGGAGAGTTAAGAAGAGAGAATGAGAGAGAGAGCAGAGAGAGCAAGAAAAAGAGGGAGAAAGAAATTGAGTCTAAAACTTGAAGATGCTACTTGTTGATATTAAAGAATCAGAGAAATACAGAATTCAGGCAGCCCTAGACACTATACAGGCCAAGAAAGTGATCTGATATTCAACCACCAAAATGAACTTTTACCAGTAATGTTTTCTTTTAACTGAGGTCCTAACCCAACAAAGTAGTGTTTGTAGATTATCCTGAATAAAAACAGCAAGTCACCATCCCAAGATAACAGGTCGTTATAACAATGCTATAAGATAAGTGCATTATCTCAGTTAGAAATAATAGGATCGAGACTTGAAAGGCAAGGACATTCCTCACAGTGGGCACATGGGTTGGCTCAAAAGGCAAATTTGCACAAAACCAAGTTTCCTCTCCTAAGTTTTATTAAAGCCTTGAGTGTCTTAATCCAAGAACCACCACTGGTGGGATGTTTCCTCTCATATCTCTGGGTAGCTTTCTCCAGACCAACTCTATTTACCATGTGTGTGTGTTGGGTCCTGTACAGCCCTTATTCAAGTACATCCTTTCCATTATTAATGTCGTAACTTCAATCAATTCCTTCCATACAGACTTTAAGGACAAGATGATGTCTTATTTTCCTTTAGCATCTGAGCCAACACTTGCAAATCTGTAAGCAAACCAATGTGTGATAGAGCAGAATAACTTAGTGATGGAACATTGTCATTTTTGCCAATAAAATGTCATCAAGAAGCTTTGGGGGGGTTGGGCTAGAGAAATGGCTCAGTGGTTAAGAGCACAAACTGTTTTTGCAGAAGACCCAGGTTCAAATCCTAGCACCCACATGATTGCTAACAACCATCCCCAGTTCCAAGGAATATGATGCCTTCCTCTATCCTCCATGGGCATTGTATGTCAGGGGTGCCCTTACATACATGAAAGCATAATACTCATACATATAAAATAAAAATTATTTTTTTTAAAAAAAGAAGCTTACACAATGGCCAAATGGCCATAACTTTTCCTATAACCTCCATACAAACCCTGTGATACAGCAATGCCTGCATACATATACACAAAATAAATACATATAAAAACAATAAATTAAGAATTGTCCTATTACATTCATTCTATGGGGGTATACACATGTGGGATATACACACCCCATTTGTACACAGGTGGAAGGACGCAAGTCAAGTGTCTTTTTACATCACTCTCCACCTTACTCCTTTGAGACAGAGTCTCTCCCTAGACCTGAAGTTTGTCATTCTGATCACGCTGACTGAAGAGCAAGCTTCCATGGCCCACCTGCTCCTCACCCCCACACAGGGCTTGTAGGCACACTCAGCCACACTTTGCTTTTACACAGCAAACACACCAAGTGTCCTCACCCATTGAACCGTTTCTATACACTTTACTGCATTCATTTCTTTCTTTTGGTATTTTTGAGACAGGATCTTCCTTTAGTCCCAGCTGGTCTGTAGCTTGCTATGTAGACCAGGCTGGCCTTGAACTCACAGAGATCCACCTGCCTCTGCTTCCCTTCCCAAGTGGTGGGATTAAAGGTGTGCACCACCCACTGCATTTATTTCTTAAAGCAAGTGTGTAGAAAATCAGTTTCTCTCTTTCTCACTGTGAGTTTGTTCTCTCTCTCTCTCTCTCTCTCTCTCTCTCTCTCTCTCTCTCTCTCTTATTCCTTCCTCCCTTTTTAACCCTAAGGTAATCTGAACTAATTTTAATTCAAACAGAAAGTTATAGCACACAGCAACATGGCTGCTAAAGCATCTCAACAAATCTCTTGTGTCTGGGACTTAGAGCTAACTTGGGCCCTGTTTCACACAAGTGATGAGCCAAATAAACAAAACTCAAGAAGAAAAAAAAAATACCCTGCGCATCTTACATCTGCTTTTTGAAAATTGAGGTATAATTTACATACAGTGAGCTTCTCGGATCTTAAATGTGTTCTTCAATCAGTGTTGATGAATGTAAATCAGACAGAACATTTCCATCATCCCAAATTCCTTCCTTCCCATTCCAGTCCTTTATATGTCCTCTTCCAAAGTGATCACTCATGAAATTTCTGTAACTGTGGGTTACTTAGCCTATTCTAGACTTTCATTAAAATTGCATCCTAACATGTCTCCTTTGTTGTGTCTGGCTTCTTAAACTCGGTGCAATATTTGGAGTCTATTTTATGACTGTATTTCCATTCTTCTCTTAATAGACAGCTGAGTGTTTTATTTGGACTTTTGTGAATGGAGCTGTGATGAACAGTCTTGTATAAGGCTTCCTGTGGGCATCTACTTTCTTTAATTTTACTTGAATAGATCCTGAGGAGGGGGATTATTATATACCTTATGAAGATGTAGCTACTATATATATGAGCATATTGCCTGCATGCACTTAAATGCATCTCCAGTAGCCATGGAGGTTAGAAGACAATGTCGGATCCCCAGGACCTACGGTTAAAAATGGTGTTAGCTTCCATGTGGGTGCTGGGAATCAAACAAGGGTCCTCTTCAAGAGCAGCCAGTGTTCTTAACTGCTAAGTCATCTCTCCAGCTCCTGAATCTAAAATTCTAATGGTCAACAAATACACAAAGGATCATAATCAGCCTGTGATGCCCAGTGTATCACAGAAGAGAACTGAATGACCAGCTGACTTAGTTCACATTATCCTGAGGTAGAGGTTGAAACCGGGATCCCTGTGGAGTTGAGTGAGTAGACCAGGAGGAACCTATGAGGAACTAAGGAAAACAAAAAGACAAGTAGGTAGCTGAGCAAAAATGGCATTTCAGCTGAAGCCCTGCCCATAGAAAGTTCTGAAAGATCCTAGGGATAGATAAGAAAGCTGCCCTTTTACCTATATTTCAGCTAGTCATTTTCTTGGGAGTGAGCTTCTTTATGGAATCAAAATATATGAGGAAAGTAATCTTCCAGCCAACCGTGGGATGAGGTGGCTGTTGATGGGCCAGAGCCATTAACAGGCCACACAGGGCACCTGGCTGATGGGTGTGTCCTCTAGGAATAGGGGTTAAGGCAGGGCTCAACTAATACCTACTCTACCAAGACAGACACAAGAAAATGTAAATTCTCCACTTGCTGCAGAATTCTGGCTTAAAAAAACCCATATGAGGGGAAGACTGGGAAAGGCCTGTATCTAATGACTCCAGTTCACAGACATTTGACTAAGCTTCTGATAAACCTACTTGTATGACTTCTTAGGGAGTAAAAAGCCAGAACTTCTGCCTGGTAACCTTGTGACACAAGGGTGATGTGGCAGCCGACCCGGATCTTTCAGCACTGACTAGCTCCCAGGACGTCTGTTCATCCTTTGTCTTCCAGACCAGTCGCTGTGCAACATGGCTGGAGGAAGGTGAGCTAAGTGATGCTCACAGTTCTAGGAAGGTTCCCGTGACGCTGAAACTAACACTCCTCCTCTGAGGGCCTGGTCTGCAGAACAAGTGATGTTTCAGAATGATGTTTTAATTCTGAATGGATAGAATCTCGCACCTAACCAGCAATATTGGAAGGAGTGGCAGCAAAAGAGACCCAGGAGCTGTGGGGTGATCTTCCGACCCAGCAGTTCTGCTTTGTGATGTGTTAATTGGAATGCACATTAACCACTTGCTGGAAAAGGAGTGTCAGGACAACTTCACTGCACCCATGGCAACTCAATGTCAAAACGCCTTTCCATGACCCTTGCCGCACTTGGTATGAAGGAAACTCCATTCCAGCTTCTCTGAGCTGCAGTCTGGAGGGTCCTATTCACTGCAGTGTGAGGAGCTATTGTTCCACTTCTTAGAAATCACATGGTGGTGGAAACAAGAGCTGCTATTGCAAACTCATCATACTTTATTATTTCCATCCAAGAGAGAGAGGAAGTCCTCAGGCAGGCTTAGCTGAAATATGACAGGGGCCGAGAGGTGAACTTGAAAAGCCTTTCATTTTAAGCGTGCAGCAGCTGCTGTATACACTCAAAATACCGTGAGGAAGAACTTGCTCAAAAACAACCACCATGAAATTCGGCAACGTTTATTAATCTCTGGTTATTCTCTGTAGTTGTTCAATAACAAGTGGCCACAAATTACTAGTTAGAACTGTTCAAGGGGAATAGTCTAGTCAGTTACATTTCCTTCCTAGTCTCCCCCAAAGGATGAAAACACACACACACACATACACACACACACACACACACACACACACACACACACAATCTAGGCATCCACACACTAACAGAATGCACTTTTGGAAGACAATGATAACTCTTAAAGTAGTTATTCTCAAAATACTATGGCGTTGCTTGACGCTACTAAATTTGCCCAGATCATTTGATAATGGAGACCCAAAGAATATCTGCCAGTAGTTGAATTGAGGCAAAAACAGATAGGAACAAAAGCCAAAGATGAATAACTTCTCCCCTAATGCCTAATGGTCAGCAAAGAGGGAGACTACTTAGGGACAGCAGGAACTAGATGGTTTCTGTGTCACCTAGGTTGGCTGACTCGCTGAGAAGCATGCCAAGTCTGACTTTTTGTTTGCAGTTACTTATTACTGATACCAGAGACTTAATGCCCCTGACCCTGCACACTCTTCTTTCCCTCAGAGATGAATCATAGCATGTAAGAGAAGTATTATTAAATTTCTAACCCAATGGCAGTTGCGTGTTATATAATTAGAGCACGGGTAGAGCTGGCAGTGTGTCATCTGCAGTTTATTACTGACAGCTAACCTATTGGAACAAAAGGAATCTGCTCTGTTGAAAGTGACATTTTGAAAGTAAAGTTGACTTTGAAAATAAATTTATTCCACCTTCTACAGCTTATCTCCAAGAACTTTGAACTCCCAAAACAAATTAGTGAAGGATATAAACTACTGAAGACAAAGCATATTAACATCTGTAGAGTAAAAATATTATGAAAGCTTGCCGTGTTGTCTCCTTCCTGTAGTCCCTGCACTTGGGGAACAGAAACAAGACTGATGTGAGCTGGAAGCCAGTCAAGGCCACAAAGTAAGACACTGTGTCAACAAAAAACAAAATAATAAAAATAAGCAAATCAATTATAGGCTTTTCCAAAATCATAGTAAGAGGAGTAGACAAAAGCACACACACTTGGAGGCTGGAGAGGTGGCTCTGTGGTTAAGAGCGCCAGCTACTCTCACAGAAGATCCAGGTTCTGTTCCCAGGTCCCACATGGTAGCTAACAACTATCCATCACTCCAGTTCCAGGGGAATCTGACTCTCTCTTCTGGCCTTCACAGCATTGCATGCACATGGTGCACTTACATACATAAAGGCAAAACATACATATACATAAAATAAAAATAAATAAACCTCACAAAGTATTTTCTTTTTTTTAAAGGTTTCCTTTTTTAAATTTTTTATTTATTTTTGTATGTGTATGAATGTACTGTCTGAAAGTAGGTTTGTGCACCCATGTCATGCAATGCCACGGAGGTCAGAAGAGGGTGTCGGATTCCGCTGGAACTGGAGTTCTCCTGGAATTGGAGTTACAGATGGTTCTCAGCCACCATGTGGGTGCTGAGGATCGAACCCAGGTCCTCTGCAAGAGCAGTCGGCGCTCTTAACCGCTAGGCTATCTCTCCAGCCCCACAAAGTATTTTCAAAGCACACACACTTTAAATTTTTTTTTTTTATTTATTTCAGTATGTGTATGAATGTACTGTCTGCGTGCAGGTGTGTGCACCCGTGTCGTGTGATGCCGCGGAGGTCAGAAGAGGGTCTCAGATTCCCCTGGAACTGGAGTTTCAGACGGCTCTCGGCCGCCATGTGGGTGCTGGGGATTGAACCCGGGTCCTCTGTAAGAGCGGTCGGCGCTCTTAACCGCTAGGCCATCTCTCCAGCCCTTTTTTTTTTTTTTTTTAAATTTTTTTTTTTTTATTTAAGCACACACACTTTAAAGAAAACTTAATGATCCTAGTAAATCATAAGTTTAAAATATATTTCAGCAACCAAAATTGATAGACATATTCATTTAACATGGCAACAAAACACTTAACTCTCCCAAATAATATGAGATGAGAGAAGACAAAGCAGTAGTTTATATTCATTACAAGATTTTTTTATTGCAACAAGTTTGGATCTTGAGTTTTAATACAAATGTAAAATTACAGACATAGTGCTAGGACAGTAGTTCCGTGGCTACTATGGAAAGCACACTGGGTGCCGAGTGAAACCTTGTCTTAGAGGGGTGGGGGAAAGAAATGAAAGAAAGAAAGAAAGAAAGAAAGAAAGAAAGAAAGAAAGAAAGAAGGAAGGAAGGAAGGAAGGAAGGAAGGAAGGAAGGAAGGAAGGAAGGAAGGAAGGAAGGAAGAAAGAAAGAAAGAAAGAAAGAAAGAAAGAAAGAAAGAAAGAAAGAAAGAAAGAAAGAAAGAAAGAAAGAAAGAGAAAGAGAAAAGAAAGAAAAAAGAAAGAAAGAAAGAAAGAAAGAAAATCAAAGAACGAATCAAAGAAACAAAGAAACAAAGAAAGATTACAAAGTGGCATAAATCAAGCTCTGTGCCAAAAGATTATTGATAACAAAAGTGTGAAAACCTGGAAAAGCAAACCTAAAAAACGACCTCATAGCAACTCTCAGATATCTGAGCCAATATTATAAATAAGACACAAAAGGAAATTTCTCCTTATATACAAAAAGACAAATGTCAAACTGTAGAACTATAGTTTGACCATAAATGATGCTTGATTTTAACACCAAGGTGAACAATGGAACAAGAGAGTGGAACCCTGAAGAGCTTTAAAGCAGCTGATAAAAGGGAACTAGGAAATTTGGAACCTCCTCCCCTTAGTTCAACCAAACATCATACACTGAAGACAGTTTGTGTGTTTGTCATCACATTGAAACCCCAGGTGTAGTCTGAGTGACATAGGCATGTCCTACAATCTTACCTCACAAAGACCGAGTAGTTTTAAAAAGGATTGAAATTTCTGCGACATTGCTGCAATGGTGGAGATATATTCACACAAACCGTGTTAGCTGAAATCCTCATCATTCCAATGAATCCAATATAACCAAGGAAAATAACAATACCAACAAATGAAACCAGTGTGAAGCCACTCAGCGCTGCTGTGGTCCTGGATTAATCATGTTGTTCTTTGAGAATGTAAAGCTTTTAATCATGGAGCGCTGCCTTCCTTAGTTAACAGTCATGGGCACTTTACAGGTTTATTTGGGGCCCCAGGGCCTCTTTATTGTTCACGAAGTACAATGAAAAATCTGTTAAGAATAAAGAATCAAAATTAATGTCAAAGCGAATAAAGGAGCCCAAAGGTCAAAATTTGTTCCTAGGGTCAAAAGAATATGCTTGAAGGAGAAAAAGACCACGTAAGTCAAAATGAAGTATGGAGCTTATGCCCATACATTTGTGGAAGAAGCAAAACTGCAAATTGAGTTTCCATGGCTCTGTATTTCAAATGTATAACATGCATTTTAAAAAGATATATGTAAATGTATATCTAAGCAAGAAATAAATTTCTGTTTTTTCCTACAACCTGAACCCTTTGAGTTATCTGTTTAATTATCTGTCCACTCCCCAAAATGAATGTAAACCTTCTCAAGAAGCCCCATTGTCTGGATAATAAAAGTTACCAGCAAATACTAACATTTGGGTACCAAAGAAGCATACATCTTATGGATGAAAAGAAACTTAATACTTGTATAATAAAGAAAATGTGATTGTTTTCATTTATTTCATCTCTATTTTAATACATCATGAGTTAATTTTAAGAGGACTGTAAGGCTGTAATTTTGCAAACCATTGATCAGTAAACAGAAGGATTTAGGATCGCTCTGGGAGGTAGCATTAGACGTATCAAAATCCTGCAAGTTGTTCTTAAATGTTAAGGTCCACAAAGAACCTTTTTGATAGAAAAGGCTATAAATCCTGAAGGAAAAGAAAATGCTTTGCAAAAACTAGTGTAGACCTTTACCTCATGCAATCTCCCAGTCAGAGGTCCCCAGAAGGAATCCAGGGGCAAGAAGCTGTAATGGGATTTGCCCCAGTCTTTCCTTGGCAGGTGACACTAACACCTGGCTTTCGCAGCAGGCATCATCCTTGTCTCTGTTCACAAAGAAGAGAAAATCTATGGCTTGCCATGGCAGCCTTGGCTAGGTTGACAGGTGTCTCAGCTTGTCTTTGGTTCAGACGCTTTAGTGGATTTTCCAAGAGTGCAAGTTTTATTCTTTCTTTTCCAACTACTTTAACCTTTCCTTATTCCCAAACAGTAATTACCAATGGTATGCCATTTGTCAGATCCACCAGTCAAATGAATTCTGGTAGAGGGGCTTGTGCCGGCTTGACCCAAGAAGAAATGAGGCAAGGTCAGCGATAGCAGCCGCTCCACCTCCTGTCCATAAACATTCTCAAGCGGTTCATGTTCTGTTTATCAAGCACAACTGAGAAAACAGAGATAATTCAGAATATGCTAGTGGAGAAAGAAAATGAAGAGAGGAAAACCCTGGAATAAATTCTCAGAAACATTCAAGATTCCTACTCAAAGAGTACGAAAGTTCACCTGCTAACCTATATTTGGGGTTTGCTTTGGTAAATTGTTTATGCACAACAACATTCACACTAACCATGGCTCACAGTTACAACCTGAAGGCCCTGCAAGATCAAACAGACAGAAATATAACATATATATATATGTATATATATATACGTATATATATACACATATGTATGTATATACATATATACATATATATACATATATACATATATATGTATATACATACATATGTGTATATATATATATACACATATACATATATATATTTACTGGGCAATGCAGGATGTTCCTCTTCTTTTAGAAATGGTTTAAGAAGTCTGAAGGGTACCACGTTATCTAAGTAGCAGTCCTATAAACTGTGATAATCATGGTCATTGGGGCTCAAACATCTAACTCTTGGCTGTTTTACTTATGCAGCCCAATCATAATGCAATTCTGTGCACTAGAATAGACAGTATCTGGGGTCAAAGTTTGCATTAGTGATTATCTCTATCAGGGAATGTTGTAAGATCTCAACCAAACATTTCAAAAAAGAAAATAGCCTATTGAAAGTGTAATCTTGTATGTTAGCTCTTTCCAAAGAAATGAAGTATATTCATTTATACATCAATGAATGGAAGGTACTGATTGAATTATTCATTATATATATATATATATATATATATATATATATTGAATGGAAATGAAATCTCTCTTAGTGGCTGTGGACCATGCTCTCGGGTTGACCACACATAGAAATGGAGCATTTTTTTTCTTTTTTTTTTTTTTTTTGGTCTTTTCAAGACAGGGTCTCCCTGCAGTCCCAGCTGTCCTGGAACTCACTCTGTAGACCAGGCTGGCCTTGAACTCACAAAGATCCGCCTGCCTCTGCCTCCCGAGTGCTAGGATTAAAGGCATGCGCCACCACGCCCGGCGAAATGGAGACATTTTTAAGTACTATAGGCCTTAGGAAGAGAAAGCAGACTGACCACAACTATCAATCAAAGATGAAATATTTCCCATAACTTGAACATGTAAGCTACCGTTATTGAATAGGTTTGTCAAATTTTGAGGAAGCTTTTTATCTTCAGGAGCAATATTGTTCTTACTGATGGATCTTTTAAATACTCTTCAGTGTGTGGGCATATGCAAATGAACATTTTCAAAGGCACTCCTGCATGCATTAGTCCCCACTCTCATGGAACGCAGGGAATAAAAGCGCACACAGCCTGTCATCAGGAGGTCAGAAGAAAATAAAACTGAGCATCTCTTGGTGGGTAGCTGTGCCATTTTCCAGCAGAGATTGTTCTGAGGACCTCCAAATAGCAATGCATTTTAGATTTTTACCCTTGAAACAAACCCACTGGTTCCTTGCCCACTCTCACTACCAGCATCAGCTTTTAACTAAATTAACTGCTCAAATTATACACCCTAAGAGGGCATGGGTTCACAGGAGCAGCTCCGCCTCTCATCTTTTAGTTTTCTCCATTGTTTGCAAGGATGAAACCCACAATTTTATCAAAATGCCAACCTAGGAGGAGAGAGTGAGGCCAGAAATCCAGAATGAGCATTTCCGTTTTCCAGAATTGCTTTGGTGATTAATGTTTTAGCCAGTTTTATAGCAATATAATTGACATGCAATAAACTATGCTAAATGTATAGTTCAGTGAGTTTGAGCATGTGAAATCAGGACCACTGTCAAGAAATCATCCATGAAATCAGGATCACTGTCAAGAGACCACCCAAACTCTCTTCAGGCCCCTTTTGAACCCATTTCCTCACACTGCATTTTCTAATACTATCTCACAATTTATGATACGGACCTGCTAAGGACCCTCCCTCCTCCTCTACCCTCTTCCCTTCTTTCCTTTCCTTTCTCTTCTTCTTCCTTTTCACCCTCTCTCCCTCTCTCCATTTTTATTGCCTCCATCACCCTGTCCCTCACACAGAACATACACTTCCATGACAGGAAGTTCTGATTCGTCCCTGTTAAGCACCTTTGGCTAAATACAGCTTGCATATTTGCTGTGGTGTCACATCAAAACCACTTAATATCTGGGTGACCCAACTGTTTCTATTCCAGCTTCTCTTAGGTTTTAGTTGTTTTGTTATTCTTTGTTTATTCATGATTTTCTTTAAGAGATGCATGGAGAAACAAACATCTAAAGACCCGAGCATGGATATTAGTTGAGCCTTGTTCAGAGAAGTTTTAAGAATGTATTTTATTCATTCATTCATTTGATGTGTACATGTGTGCTGGGTATACTAGCATGTGCACTTGCCTGAGGAAGCCAGGGCATTGGAATCCCTGGACCTGGAGCAGCAGGCATTGGTGGGCTTCCCACTATGGCTTCTAAGTAGAGAACATGGGTCCTCTGCAAGAGGAGCAAGCACTCTTAACCTCTCAGTCATCTCTTCAGACCATTGTATAGAAAATTTTGGTTTTGATTGTACTGTGAACTGTTTTCATACACACCCTTGTTTATGACCCATGATAAAGAAAGACAATAGACATGAATTTGAATGAGAGCTTTGTGAGTAAAAGCAGGGTAGCCTTGAGTCTGTCTCTGTGCTTGAGAAATAGAGGAAAATGCCTGGAAGATGGGCTATATAAGTCAAAGAGGTAATGAATGTATGAGCTGGTATTTTATATGAGTAGAGTCTTAATTAGTGCTATGGTTGGTGTTATTTTCTTATGCTGACATTCCTTAGAGACACAGAAGAGTCTTCTAAAACCCCTTTTTAATCCCAGTTGAGGCTGTAACACTATACAACAGGAGGATTTAAGACAAATGCCAAACAAGCCACTTTGCAAAGCTAGGAAGCAGAATAGCAACTGCTGGACTTCCACCAGACTGCAGTATCAAATGTAAGTCACATTATTTCCAAAGTAGTCATATTCCTCCTCAAGAGGATAAACAATGCTTAATCCTAATTTGCAATTAGCCTTGTTTCCCTGGGAGCCAGGACCCAGACACATAAGAGGATTAAGCCTACAGGTCCTTCTGCTATCACTCCCCAAATATAAATCCATACCCCCCAATCCTTTTACATTCACAAGACATTATTTTCATTTCCCTCTGAAACCTAGAGGATTTAATCTAAACTTCCCTCTGAAACATTTTGCATTGTAATATTGCTGTTACTTATATAAGACAGCATGCCTCTTGAAGACAGGGATAGGGCCTGAGATAAAGCTTAAACATACCATATGTAGGACAACTATTTGTTGAATTAAATTCAACTGACTTCTAACCCCAATCTGAGTTTCCAGTGGTAGAGTTAACACCCATGGCAACTTTCTGGTTCATTAGACAAAAGAGGTCTCTTATCAATAAACCAATTCTGTTTCAAAAGTTGATGAAGAAAAATTGAGTTGTTGACATTTTAACAATTTTTAAGACCTTTTTTTTTTCTAGAGCAGTTTTGAGCTCACAGCATAATTGAGACGGAGGTTTGGATATTACCAATCTACTCAGTCTCCACTTGAACATAGACTTTCACACCAGCAAATGGGACCCCAGCCAGAGTGTTTTTATAACTGACAGACTTCAACTTAACATATCATTTTACCCAAAGTGCTCAATAGTACCCATGGTCCAGATAGAACAGAGTTATTAATCCATTCACCTACTGAATGACACCATGGTTGCTTCCAAATTCAAGTAATTATAAAACTAATACAGCCATCTGTATGCATAGGGAGTGGTTTTAGCCCATTCTATGGGTTTAGACACTTGTACAACAGCATGATAGACCATTTCCTCATTCAGAAGTTTAGATGCTCTAACCATCCTCTGTGGGCTAGGGATGCAGACAGGTGGTGGAATGCTTGATCCACACACATAAGACACTGGATTTGATACCCAGGGCTGTAAAAGAAAATAAAAACTAAAAATCCTCTGTGTCCCACCTACTCATCACACTGGAGCTTGGTCACCCATTGGCTTTTACTGCCTTCATAATTTTACCTCCTTTTCTAGAATGTCATTTAGGCTGGGCATGGTGGTGCACACCTTTAATTTCAGCACTTGGGAGGCAGAGTCAGGCAGATCTCTGTGAGTTCAAGGCCAGCCTGGTCTACAGAGTGAGTTCTAGGACAGCTGGGGCTACAAGGAGACCCTGTCTCAACCTCCCCCTGAAAAAAACATAAAAGTAAAATGCCATTTAGAAGCATAGAACACTTAGCTATGTCTGATTCCTCTTACTTAGTAATGTATATTTAAGTTTCCTTGCTTTTTTGTACAGCTCAAGAGCTCTTTAATCTTTAGTTGTGAATAATAGTCCATTAGTTTATTAATCCATTTTTACTTTAGGGCATCCTGATGAACTTCCTAATTAGGGCAATTTTTTCTTTTTGAGGCAATTCTAAGTAAAGTTACTATAAACATCTATGGTCAGGATTTTATAAACACATATTAACTCCTTTGGCAAAAGAAAAACAAGGTACACAACTACATTGTATATTAAGAGTATGTTTGCTCTTGTAAGAAACTTACAATACCTATACTAATAATTTTGCCTCCCCACCAACATTAAGCAACGTTCCTCCATGTTCCCATCATCATTTCTTGTGCTTGGGGTTCTAGATTTTGATCATTCTAGTAGTATAATGATTAGCTTTTATTGTCAACCTGACATAACTTAGAATCACCTGGGACGGTCTCAGTGACTAATTGTCAACTTTGGGTTGGACAGTGGACCCATCTATGGGGGGAATGTTTTAAACCAGTTAATGTGCAATCTACTGTGGCTATAGCATTCATAGGCAGGGCTCGAACCTCATGAAGTGAAGAAACAAGCCGAGCATGAGCAAGCGAGCATGTCTGCATTCCTCTCTCTCTCTCTTCTCTTCACTTTAGACAACCTCTTGCCTTGACTTCCCTATAACAATGGGCTTTAACCTGGAATTGTCAGCCGACATGAATTCCTTTCTCCCCTAGTTGTTTTCTGTCAAGGTATTTTATCACAGCAACAGAAACGAAACTAGAACAAGTAAGCATGTGGTGACTTCTTACGGCTGTCTTAATTAGCATTTCATCTGCAACACCTTCTCATGCATTCATTCAGTAGTGTATATCTTCTTTCAGGAGGGTTTTCCCTAGGCTCTTTTGCTCATTATATAATATATAGACATATTGTCGAATGCAATTATTGCTGTTATTTTCAAGAAGCTGTTATTTATTTTGATATTCCCTTCACTTCATCCTTCCTGTATTATTTTTAAGTATGTTTCTGTACATGGGTCCATTTGTTGGCATGTGCATATGAGGGTCAATGACCTTGGAAGCCAGAAGAGAGCATCAGATCCCCCTGGAGCTGGAGTTGCAGGGGCTACAAGCTTCCAGACTTGGGTGCTGGGAATTGAACTTTGGTCCTCTGTAAGTACTCTTAAACTCTGAGCCATCTCTCTAGCCCCACTTCATCCTTTCTTGATACTCTTATCTATAAATGTCAATTCCTCCTCCACTTTTAAAAGATTACATCACAGGATCCAGTATTCTAGTCTGGTGAGGTTTTGCTTTGTTTCTTTTAACATTAGCTACTTCACCTTACTTTCTTGTATATTTCTGTGTATATCTTCCTTGTGCTACTCTGTGGTGAAGCTCTTTGTCTAACTCTGGCTCCTTTCAAAATTTTGTCTTTACCTTTGCTTGTCTGTATTTTGAAAATAACATCCCGAATGTTTGGTTTAATACTGCTTAATGGTAATCTCTAAGCATCTGCGATCCGTGGTTTGGTGTCTGAAATCTACTTCAGATAATTCTCCATTGCTGTAATTTCAAATAAGTCTTCTTCTTCTTCTTCTTCTTCTTCTTCTTCTTCTTCTTCTTCTTCTTCTTCTTCTTCTTCTTCTTCCTCCTCCTCTTCTCTCTTTCTTGGTATTACTATTACACATATTTTATAGCCTTGTAGTAGTTCAACCTTCCTGAATATGCTGTTGTTTTATTGGTCTTTTTTTGCTTTACAGTTTTGGGGGTTCTAATAAGCCATTTTCAAACTCAGAATTCTCTCTTCAGGCCAGTCTAGTCTGCCAATAAGTCCACCTGAAGCCCCTTCCCTCCAGTCATGGTGACTGGATCTCTGGTACCGTTCTGGTTTCCTCTTGCAATCTCCATCTCTCTTCTTGCATTGCCCATCTAGTCTCAGATGACATCTGATTCAGTTGTCTTAAATCCCCAGCTGCGGGGGCTGGAGAGATGGCCTAGCGGTTAAGAGCGCCGACCGCTCTTGCAGAGGACCCGGGTTCGATCCCCAGCACCCACATGGCGGCCGAGAACCGTCTGAAACTCCAGTTCCAGGAGAACTCCAGCTCCAGGGGAATCCGAGACCCTCTTCTGACCTCCGCGGCATTGCACGACACGGGTGCACAAACTTGCATGCAGACAGTACATTCATACACATATAGAAATAAATAATAATAAAAAAATTGAAAAAAAAAATCCCCGGCTGCATCCTTCTCTCACTGTCTGGTTCTGAGACTTGCTCTGTCTCTTCACGCTCAGTTTTTGCCTTTTCACTTGCTTTATGGTTTTCTGTTTTGTCATCAGCTATATTACACTGAGTAAAATGAATTCCTGTCCATAAACCTTCAGTAATGCAGATGTTAAGAATGTGAGGCAGGGAGACATTCCCTGATCCTGTGGTTCCATCTGAGCCTTTCAGTCAACTCAGACCCCTAGGTTCTGACCTTCACAGTTTCTGTGTCCCTGTTTCCTACCCCACTATCACCTACTTTGTGATACAAGATGGCTACAGGGGTCTGGAATGGAGAGTACCCCTCTCTCGACGGGACAGCTAAAGCTGGCTGGAGTGAGCTATCTCCCCACCGTGGTCAGCTAAGCTCTGACAGATTCCCACCAAGTCAAGCTCTGGTGGACTAGATTCTCCTGAGGGCAGAGTGATAACAGAGTGTTATGACAGCCTTCAAAGTGGTTCTTTTCTTTCCCCCTTATCCCTGGAGAACTACTAGAGGACGTTCCTCCAATATTTACTCTGAGAACCTGATTAAGTACTTGGAGTTGAAATTCATAAAAATGTAACTGAATTTGCTGTCTAGGTCCCTCTGGCATTTACATTTCTCAGCCATGTCCATGAGGAGACTCCAGAAGTCCATCTGTTGCATCCCTATGTCCGCACACATCACTGGTTCCCATGGAGGTTGTTTCTCAGTGTCCTATGAGTCCCTATATCTCTCAGTGATATATCTCCAATGTAGGGGAGCAAATTACCCCTCACCTACTTCTCCTGTGGATTCAAGGAACATTGTTGATTTTCCCATTACTTTCAGATAGACTGAGATGTAGAATTAGAAATGAGTTCATTTCAGTGTTTCCATATTTAGGCATACTAAATTTAAATTTGGGCAATTAAATTGAAGACATCTTCATAATTAGTCATTATTCTAAGGGTTGGATGGAGCTAAGTGTTTAACCTTTAATTATCTCCATTTGTTAATAAGATAAACATTTTAATATGGTCCAAAAGAAGCAGACCTGTTCAGCCCAGCTGCTCCTAGTTTAATCTGACAGATGTGTGGAAATGAGAGCCCAAGCAATGCATGGGCAAGGAAAAAGGAATCTGCCAATAGTATTCTCTGAAGAGTATTACAATATACCGTTACTTGATGGAAATGAAACACTTTGGAGAGTCACATCATTTGCATTCTCAGAATTATATAGAAAAATAGTGAGTAGCATTTATCCACTGGCCAAATGTGTCTCAGGGCTGGTGGACAGGGCCATTGGTAGCAATCTAGTGGAAACACTGGATCATAAAATATGTGGCTGCAGAAAAGGTTGGCTAGAAACACATCAATTCTGTGGTAATACTAAAATGTACGCATCCCCCTTTGAAAGCTAGAAACAGTTCTGCTTAAGTTTGGGCTCCAGATTGAAAAGATAGTTTGGGGGTTCTTCTAAGGTTTGCTGGGACCATCATCAGTATCATTGTCACTTGAGTACTTATATCAATGATTTTTCTCATCATTGTGACAGAATACTTCACAGAAACAACTGCTGGGGGCAGTTATTCTGGCTCAGGGTTTGAGTGGGTGCAGTACATCATAGCAGGGGGAGACATGGCCAGGAGAGTGTGAGTCACGTCATGGGAGCAGTCAGGAAGTAGAAAGCTCAGAAAAGTACCTGATCACATGGTCTGCCCATTAGTACTCACATCCAAAAGTTCCATGGTCCCCCAAACAGTGCTACCAGCTAGGGATCCACTGTTCAAACACGTGGGCCTCGGGGTGATATTCCATTCACAAACCACATAAAAATAGATATCTGTGGAGCAGAGCTCCAGTATGAAACACTGAATCAACACCTCTGAAATGGGATCCAGGAGTCAGAGTTTCTTCAAGTGCCTACATGACTCATCAATCACCATAAGACGAGACCATGTACTGTCTGGCTGAGGTGTCCCGGAAACAATAGGACAGGGCCCAGTAATTTGTCCTCTATGCCATGTCCTCTGTAAGGAGCATGTGGCACTTCAAAGTGGCCAAAGAAAACTGACTCAGGTTTGAGGAAATCCTATCTGCTATCTGTTAAGCAATGAAAAAACTGCTCAGTGTCAATTTGATTGAGTCGTTCAGTTGACCATAACAAGCCACTAATCGATGAGAGTGGCCTGGTTATAAAGGGCCATAAGAACAATGAAGTGACAGAAGGATGGGTGACACAATGGCTAAGAATTGACTTCGACAGTCAATCTGGTTGACTTTTTAAGAGAGTCACCTAAAAATATGACCTGGCAAGTTGTTGTCATCAGTCTAAACATGTCCCTCTGCCTGAACTGTACCAAAGGCTGGTTGGCTGCAAAACTGCTGCTTTGGTTTACATTGATTCTTCTGTTCATTTTTCAGACATCAAAATATTTTTCTCTCTTTTACTCAGAATGTTACTTCTTGGAGATATACATGCATCTTAACATCTAGCAAAAATGATTTCAAAACTGTTAGTCTTTGGGTAATATTTTAGGGTTAATAACTTATATCTACTCTCTTGAGGTAAAATTAATACTGAAAATTGTTTTTGCTTTATTGTGACAAAATTACAACATCTATCCATTCAGGCTATCATCATATTTGTGAGGTACTTAGGATGAGCAACTGGTCAAAGAAGATCAATAACCTGGCTATAACAAAACATGCCATTTTTAAGCTATTCTTCCCTATGTGGATGACGGCCATGATCTTAGATGAAAATATTGCCTATGTGGCCTACATGTACACTAATGGCAGAAGATCAGGTTCTGGGTCTGCAAATATCTCTGTGAGTGCAGGAAGCAGACTGATAGATCTGAATCCTACTTATCATCACTTACTATCTCCAGAACTTCATTTGATAACTACAAACAGATATACTATTGATAGATGATTTGTTAGATAAATAAATAGAAGATAGATAGATAGATAGATAGATAGATAGATAGATAGATAGATAGATAGACAGATAGAATGAACAGATAGGTAGATAGATAGTGAAGCCAGCCCACAGTTTTAGTCATGGATGGCTAAGGACTCCATTTGTATATGGTATGCCCTTGTGGTCTGTTATAAGGACTTAGAGGACCCCAGAACAAAATACACTTTTGTTCAGTAGATTGTCAATCTCTCAGACACCCACTGTACTGACCTGCCTCAATATTTAGGAAATCCTCACATTGTTTTCTGTTCCTCCCAACAAAGCAGTAGTCAATTGCAGGGTAGAACAGGATTAAGTAAACTTTTCTTAAAGGGACAGATAGAAGCTCTTTTAAGATATGTAGGCCATGCCTTCTCCTCTCTAACAACTTGTATCTGTGGCTGTAGCATAAAGGCAGGCTCTGAAAGTATGCAGACAAGAATACATGGCTGAACTCCAATTAGACTTTATGTTGCATGAACAACTCAGGATGAGTCTCACTCACTACATTGTCGAGCAGAACCAATGTTTTCCTTTAAAAAAAAAAAAGAAAAGAGAACATTTTTATGTTTTTAACAGTTATAGGTCTGCACTGAATAGCTTTCTCAAATTGAAAGACTGTATTTCAGTACTTGTTTGTCTGTTTTCATATTTAGGTCAACACCGCTGCAGAAAGGAGTGATCCGATCCGCCCAGGATAAGGGTGCCTGTTCTGCAGACCTGAGGGGCGTGGCACAGGAAGCTCTTCTGAAAAGGTAGCGATGGCCTTTCACTGGTTGCTGGTTTTCTGCTTTTGATAATTCCTGGGTCATAGGAGTTTTCTCCTCTGGGTTTTATTTATCACTGAGAATGCCTTTACGTCGTGTTCGTGCAAGAGCATCTTTGGTTGGATATTGGTATTTCTCTACTAGATCACTATTTTATTTCATTCTCATATTAATATAGCTTTGGTTTTATGATAAGTTATTTTATTTTCTCAAGACATTAGCTTTTAATCCTAGCACTTGGGAGGCAGAGGCAGGCGGATCTTTGTGAGTTCAAGGCCAGCCTGGTCTACAGAGCCACTTCCAGGACAGCTGGGGCTACAGGGAGACCCTGTCTCGAAAAGACCAAAAAAAAAAAAGGAATTTAAAAAGGGTTTTAAAAGCATATTCAGAAAAGTAATTCTATGGATACTCTTCTGAGACTGGAAGCCGTCAATTGCAAATTGACTCCACTCCTGAACAGACACAATAGCTCACCAGGGTCACCATGCCACACTCCTCTTGTCCCCATAAGTCATCAAAACACTGAGGAAAGAGACCTTAGAAAACAGACACTTCTTTTCTTTAGCTTGAGCTATTAAATAGTATCTAAACTCAAAAGAATGATCAATTCTCTCTCTTAAATAATTTAACTCAGGGAGTTTCCCCTACTGATGTCTTTCTATATCCAGACATAAGGGCAACTTGCCCACAGCCTATATTTCAAGGCATTCAGGAAGATATAGACACTAATCAATCACTTTCAAGCAATTCTCAAAGAAAAAATCTTCATCAATCCTTTCACTCCTATTCTTTGGATTGTAAATATTACTTTAATTGAATACTGAGGCCCCCAAACTTTGGAGTATATGTTACTGATAAGTGAGCTTCATTAATAGCAATTTCATTCATTAGCATTTTTTGTGGTCTTTTTGAGACAGAGTCTCCCTGTAGCCCCAGCTGTCCCGGAACTCACTCTGTAGGCCAGGCTGGGCTTGAACTCACAAAGATCTGCCTGCCTCTGCCTCCCAAGAGCTAGGATTAAAGGTGTGCACCACCATACCCAGCTAGCATTTTTTTTAATTCACTTTGGTTTTGTTGATTTTCATGGCATGCTTCTTCTCATTTTTTCAATACATCCCCTGTTTCTGTTTCTTTTCAATGTTTTAATCCAATTACCAGCCCCATAAACAAGCATTTGCCACATCTACAGTGAGTGCACTGAACTGTAGTAGAAGTGATTTCTGATTACAGACAGGCTAATTTCTGAGAGACATGAAGAACAACATGCAGTGAACTGAAGAAAAGAATAATAGAAAATACCTTGTTACATGACATGGGACATAGGTTTAGAGTTTCAAAAACATCTTGGAATCTTACTCTGGACAGTAATTCTGACCTGGGTTATATGTGACCAGCTTGCTTATGAAAGAAAATAGTCTACACATTTTTTGTACAAGAGTTTCATTAATATTGGAATTGGGCTCTCTAATTGAGAAATTAACCAAAAAAAATTAGACTCTTTAAACCCTTAGAGTTTTGTTAACATAACCATAGGCAAAAAATCATTAAGCACCGGGTGTGGTGGCGCACGCCTTTACTCCTAGCACTTGAGAGGCAGAGGCAGGGGGATCTTTGTGAGTTCAAGGCCAGCCTGGTCTACAGAGTGAGTTCCAGGACAGCTGGGGCTACAGGGAGACCCTGTCTTGAAAAGACCAAAAAAAAAAAAATCATTAAACAGAATAGCTCTAGGATTTCTGCTTCTGAGCTCTTTATCTCCTTGGTGGTCCTCTTTTATTCTACCCGTTTCCATCCTCATCACCTCCTAGTCCCACAAAAGATGAAAGGAACTACCTATTTCCTGGACCTTGAGAAATTGTTGCCTTACCACCTTTACATGCTGGTGGGGAGTCAGGCCTGGGAAGGGGCACCAGTCATGTAGAACCACGATTGTTCTAGTAGGAGCCAGCATATGAGCAAAGATTCCAGGAAGTCTGAGCACGTCTACAGATTCCCTATAGTTTTGGGATCACACACCACCATGGTTCTGAAGGCTGATTAAGATTATATATTTATGAGTATTTTGGAATAATATAAAATCAAATGGGAACAAAAAGAGAGAGAGAAAAAACCCTATTCAGAGAACTGACCAAAACAGTAAACCTGTGCACCAAAAAGGTTATAAAAGACTGAGAAAAAGATGCAAGACAGGACTTGTGTATGACAGAACCCATGAGCTCTGGCGGGGGGCAGGGGAACCTGAGGGGTGGGCATGGATGGGAGAATGAGTCTAAATTTGATTAAGAAATGTTGTATGAAATGCACTCAATAAAAACTAAAAATAAATGAATTAATATAATAAGTATAAAAAGATTATATATTTAGAACCTGAGTCAGAACCATGTGAGCTTTGAAGCTCAGTGACTGTTGCATGTGAAGGATAGAAATGGGGTGTGGAAAGCCCCTACCACTGTCAGAAGCATCAGTAAAACAAGGTTTTAAAAGTCAAGGGTAATAGGTGATCTCACCTCTGTTGAACGGGTAGTTTGTATTTAGCTCTCCATTTGTCCAATTTTTCAGGTTATGACTCAACTGGGTAGTGCTTGGCATTCGTTTGGGGACCAGTTTATGTTGATGTGCAAACGGGGGTAAAAGAGTTGAGGTGCCAGGACTGACCTGGATCAGCAGTGTGGGCTGGGTGGTGAGCAAGCAGGGGGATAGGCTGGCTGATAGTTTAGGCTGGGAGAGCTCACAGGCCTGGGGACCCAAGGATCAGTAATGACCCAAGTAGGCCTGGGAGCTGAGGAGGCAGAGAGATCTCACTACTGCAAAGACCTGGGGTGGGCAGGGATCCCAGAAACCAAGGAGGCCTAAGACAGATGGAGGTGCAAGGCAAGGTCTCAGGAAAGGGAACTCAGGATTTCAAGTCTGGGGGAGCACATAGATCTGGGGCAGGCACAGATCCCAGTGACCGGAGGAGGCTTGAGAGCTGAAATGGCGGTACAAGGGAGAACCTTGGTGATCACATATTTAAAAAGAGACTTAAACCTGCAGGGTTGACCTTGAGAAAATAACAAACAAGGATAACGTATGTGCATGTAGCAGATTCTAATGTTTTCTTCGTGCTTTTTAAAACTAAAGATGTATTATGATTAAAAAATCAAAGGTAACAACAAAAGCTTTGTCAAATAATGCCAACTTCCAATCCAAGAATAGAGCATCCCATTTTGAAGCTTGTGAATCAGAGAATCTAGGTGCCTCGCTTATAGAGTCTTGAGGAAAGTGATCAGGTAGTGATGCTATTTCGGTGAGCTTTGAAGCAGTCAGATCTGAGATTTCCACATCATAATACACTGTCTTTGGTCAAATCAAAGCCCCAGACAGGAGGCTAAGCACAGAAGACCACTAGACACCAAAGTATTTTTAATCGGGAGTAATGAGAGTTTGTCAGGACAAGTTAAATTCAAGAGGGGGAAAGCAGGTAAACTGGTTAGCTGATCAAGCTTATGCGGCTTTGATGAGCACGTAGGGATCTCTCCCAGGGCATAGAGATCAACTCTGAATTTTGTTCTGCCTCCCTTTCTCAGAAGCCAAAGGAAACCCAATCCTCCTCTGCCTTTCGGCAGCTTTATGTAGCATAGCCTAACGGTACTTAGTAATTCAGCCCTACGCATTTCCTTCGGTTCCTTAGACAAATGTCAAACCATCAAATTTCCATAGTATTTTAGAGACATTTAACTGCCAAATGATGAATAAAATGTGTGATTTAAACACTGAAATCTGAGTTTAATGTCACTTATTTCATTTCATGATATACTATAAAATATAGAGCCATAACTTATAATGACAATGGTAGTCACTTACAATAAAAACCTGTAGAGTCTCTTCTCATGATATCAGAACATAGTCTTGGACTGAGTGTAAAGTCTGTATACAACTAGTACACAGAGCTTGGGACTTTGGTTTCCAATATTTTATACAGTATGTATGAGGCCAAGTTCCAAGTACTCAGAAGATCATTTGAATTCTAGCTTCATATGAGGAGGACTCAGTAGCCCAGGACTTTTAGTGAGAAACAAGGCAGCTCCCCATTTAGTGTGGGAAGGGCACCAAAGAGTCTGTTTCCTAACCAAGGGCCTGTGTCAGCTGAAAAAAAGAGAATAAAAACAATGAGCTTCTTAGTAAATGAAAACGGGCATTTAGACACTGAAAAGTCTCGTTTGCTTTTCTACGCTGATCAGATTCACTGACTAATGGTTTCAGGGTCATTGCTTCCATAAGAAGAGATCACTTTAGGATGCACTGGTGGGCAAGAGTGTGGATTATCTTCTCTGTGTCCTACCACAGCCATCTACATAAACAACTGCTAAGTTTCCAGGGTGCCACCGCATGATATGGTGGGCAAATCTATTTACATTTCTACAATAGCAACACAGTGGTAATATTACATTGCTAACAATAATGTTAGACTCTTCCAATGCGTTGACAAGATGAGGAGAAAGTTGCATTTTGCAGAGCCCTGTACTATTTGCAGATGAGCTGGAAAGCTATTTGAAGCTAGTTTAGAGCAGGGAGCTTCCAAAGGAAACTTGATTTCTCAGAAGCCTTAATTTCCAGTGTGTCTGTTCCTCACAGTCCTTTGAAAGTCACTTTTCTCTGACTAAATAAGGAAATACCTTATCACTCTGGATAGTTCAATCCACTGGAATTCTGAGACCTGTTTCCTTCTGGGGTAGGAAATCAAATTCTATGCCTAAGGGAGACTCTTATAGCTATATGAGATGACAGGTCTCCCTCCTCTTCACATGTTCCTCTACTGGGACTATGTGACTGCCCCATCACACATTCCTGGCTCTGCCTTGCATAGAGGTTTTCCTTCCTCACTTCCTAATTGCTGGTACTCATAGGCTCTCTGGCTCTTATTTCAGGAATCTATCAGACTTATTTATACCTGTTGTGTTTGTATGCCCATGCGAATATTATGCACTTAAACTCTGGGGTCATTTTACCATTCTAGTTTTCTCAAAAAAGTCTGTCTTATAAAACAAGCTGTATAAATCAGTATATGGAGACATTGATTCTATGGATCTATGCTAGTTTTTAATGGGTGTCCATAGTCTGTGCCTAAAAGGACTGTCATAGAAATAGTAAAGGTTAAATCTCCTTCAGTTACGATTTGCTATGCAGAGCTCACTGAGAGATGAATGTGCTCTTTAAACATTTATTTCCTCTGCAGTTTCTCTTCCTGTAAATGGGAACCTGGGATCTCATAAAACTGAATTAAAATTATCAAATGCTATTGAACCAACCTAATGAAAATTTTAACCAAAAGTCATTGTAAATTAGGTATGAGATATACTGAGAATACAGGCCTTTGTAAAGTAGATACTGTTCTTATGTAAACTCATGAATGGAGACTTTCTTGAATAAATTACTTCTTAATAACATCAGAGAGTCATTGGCTGGGTAAATAGCTCCCCAGGGTGCTCACTGAAGTTCCTGAATTTAAATGCTCAATAGAACTTCATATTTGTCACCTTTACTAATGAGTTTTTCTTTATGAAATCATTATTAGCATGAAAAAGTAAAAATTTGTACCTAATTTCTAGATTCATGCCCTTTAAAAGACCTCAAGGGGGTAAAATTTTTCTCGTTAGAATGCAATATTTACATAATTTCTACCGCCCCAACATTTAAATGCCTCAACCTACGTCAATTTGCTACCTGAGGTAGAAGAAAGAAAATGATCCAAAAGGTCAAAATGTCTGGAATTTCTGCTAAGAGGAATAACGGGCATTCTCAAAGGGCCTTATAGCAATGTCGGGTCTTCCATCAGTGTTGCCTGTGATTGAAGTCTATGCGGATTTTGCCATGGTTCTTTCTAAGGCCGGTATTCCCAGAAAGGGCTGCTGCTGCTACAATTCTAATATTCATGAACAAGCTTAGCACACTGCCAATTCCCGGCGTTGTTAGAGTTACAATCTGGAGTTGTTATTTTTGAATTTCGGATTTTACTTGCATTCTTTCCATTTCAACATCATAGCAGATGGTCTGAGCTCACTCTTACAGAGGCTAGAACTGAAGGTCCTGAAACTTCAGCTTAGAACTATCACAAGGCAGAACCCTTTAAGGTAGGAGATGAAAAGCTTATTTACAAACAGACCTGGACTGCTTTTCATATATGGGGTAGTGAAGGAACAGCATTTCATGTCAAGGCTGCCACCCCCACAGCCATTCTCAGAGAGAAAGATGCAGACAAATTGTCATTATTGTCCTCCAGGCTGTCAGCATCTTGTCCTGGTTCCTGCTGTTTGTCATTAACTAGACTAAAATGTATAGTAGCTTTATTTCACATGGATTATCCCATAGATTGTTGATACACAGAAAATCTACATAGATGCAACATAGAAACCTCAATGCATGGCTTCGTGTGTGTGTGTGTGTGTGTGTGTGTGTGTGTGGTGTGTGTGTGTGCCAGAGGACAACCTTGGATTTTATAACTTAGAAACCTTGTTGTTTTTTTTTTAAGAGAGAGAGGATCTACCACTGGCTTGGAACTTGCCAGGTAGACTACCCTGGCAGGCCACTTTAACCCCAAGAATCCAGTCTTCTGTCTGCCTCCACGTTGCTGGGATTATGAACATACACCACCATGGCTGGATTTTTTATTTTGGTTCTAGGGACTGAACTTGTGTGACAAGCACTTTACTGATCCGTCAGTCATCCTCCAGCCGAGAGCACAGCTTCTTGATCACTATGTGTTTGTGGCAAGCTTTCTCCAACATTTAGCTTCCCTAAAAATTAAATGGGTCAGACATGGTGGAATAAATGCATAGTCCCAGCACTTAGGAAGTAGAAGCAGGAGAATCAAAAGTTTGAGGCCAACCTGGGCTACAGAGTGAGATCATGAGATCCTATCTTAAGAAAACAACAAAATATTGAATCAATATTTACATGCCAGCCCATTATTATGCAATTAGTTATAGGGAAATGAATCATATATTTGCCAAATGCCGTAACTTTTGATCATCTTTCAATATATAAGGTTATAAAAGCACATTTAACAAAGCCACTGCATGAAAAATTAAATCTACTATTTTAATATACTTCATACAACCTTTAACTTTTTAACTCATCAGCTTAATGTAATTAACAAAAGATATTCAAGGAAGCTTTATGCAGATGAGATTACTACAAAGAAAACCCCAGAGATAGTATTCAAGTCACCAGAGCAAAAAGCATATTTGATAAAGGACCTAAATTAGCAAATTAAATTACTTAGATTATTTACCAACCTCCACAAAGACAAACCCTGTGTTAAACCAAAGATTTTAAAGAGAAGTCAGGTTTAGTCCCACATTATGCTACAAATTGAAAAACATATATGCTAACAAAATTCTGTATCCATATATAACATGTTCCTACTGAATTTCATCAGGAAATCAAATGTGAAATCCCACAGAGACTATTTCCCAGGCTGCTTCACTCAACAAGTATAGGTTAAGAGCATTCCAAGCGTCGGTGACCTCCACGCAAGAATCTAGCGGCTGAGGTCACTGTAGATGAACCGAGAATGTAATTAAAGTGGCAGATCTCTACAGCTGTGTAATATGTTAACAGACACACCCAGAGCCCCCAATCTCCATTCAGTACTGTGTTATCTTCTTTTATCACTTTTCAAATTTGGAACCCCTCAGGACCTCCATAGGGGTTTCCTCCTTACTAGAAAATTCTGACCTCCCAATGGAAGTTTCTAATTCCTTACACCCTATGCTCTTTGACTAATTGATTATGATAACTACATTACAAGTGACATCCTTAGGCCCAATGTGAGCCAGACTGTATTGATCTTGTGTTTGAGGTTTGAGTTAAGCCAAATAAATGTGTCTCCTAGTCTATCTGTATGATAAGAACGATCTGAACACCTTTTAAGCTATGCATACATATGATGTGCTGGTTGTCCCAGAGTGGTGAAAATGAGTTACAAATGTCCACCTGATTCTATCATGTATCCCATCACTGTACAGTGGTTGACAATAGTTTAGGTCTTAAAGACAGATGATCTGGATGCTAACTCTAATCTCACCCTTTTCCAAGCTGTGTATCCTTAGGAAATTTATTTCTTTCACTGCCTCTGTTTTCTTTTCAGATAATGTTTTATGATTTTATAGATTAGCTAGTAATATATATTCAAGTCGATGGTAACATGAAAGGTGCCTGGGCTAGACTGAGGCAAAAGAAATGTCTGTTGACCTGGAATAAATATCCAACCTGAGTTTGGATGAGTATAGAGAGCAATAAATGGTGAGTCCCCAAGCCTGGGGATCACCAACATGGTAATGGATTTCTTCAAGATGTCTGCAGGGCATGGATAATGGTTGATGAACTCAAATAGCCTGTAATGGGAGGACCACACAACCCACCTCTACAGAGTGTACATTTGAGTATTGCTCAGGGTGAGAGGTAAGAATGAAAAGCATTGGGGAGAGTTGATGTTTGGATCTGTTTAGAATACTATTAAAACTAAGAACTGCAGACATTTATTTGTTAGAGTCTGAGTCTGGGAGAAAAAGGTCTGCGTGCTAATATGGTTGGGGTCTTGGGTCAGTTCTTATCTCCTTTGTAGGCTGCCAGGGTTTAGCCATATCCTCACATGGTGGAACGGGACTGGCTATAATTCTGGGGATCCTTTTCTGTTTATGCCCCAAAACCCTGAGGGTGCCTTATCTTGTTTGAAGGCCCTTCTATTAAAACATTAATCCTATCACAAAAGCAGAGTCCTTATGATCTCAGCCCCTCCCAAAGATGGGGGACAGGGACATTTAGGTTAATAGCAGTTGTGGTGGTAACATCAAGCCATAGAGTCATTTCCTTATGTGCATACTAAAATCTTGTCTAATAGGACAAGATGATCAATCAATGGTAGACCATCTAATGGAACCTATGAAAGGCTCCCACCCTAGAGCTTAACTCAATGGAATTGATTAATTAGTTCAGAGTGGTAGAAGGTCCCACCACTTTACCCAGGCTCACTGACCTCTGTGCACTTTGGCCCAACATCTAGACTATGTAAAAATAATGCCCCCACCTCTTGCAATGAGGGGTAAGATTAAATAGGAAAAAACCCAAACCTGTGAAAGTACTTTGCAAAGCACGTTATAGAAAGCAAATGATGGGCTGGAGAGATGGCCTAGCGGTTAAGAGCACCGACTGCTCTTACAGAGGACCCGGGTTCTATCCCCAGCACCCACATGGCGGCCGAGAGCCGTCTGAAACTCCAATTCCAGGAGAACTCCAGTTCCAGGGGAATCCGACACCCTCTTCTGACCTCCGCGGCATTGCACGACACGGGTGCACAGACTTGCATGCAGACAGTACATGTAGTACATTCATACACATACAGAAATAAATAAAATTAATAAAAAAAAAAGCAAATGATAAACACACACATACACACACACATACACATACACACACACACACACATACACATACACACACACACACACATACACATACACACACACAACACATACACACACACACACACATACACATACACACACACACACATACACATACACACACACACACACACACGCACGCACGCACGCACACACGTACACACACACCTTTTCTTTGTTCTTCCTAAAGGTAACTATTTGCAATGGCTATTCTTGGTTGTCAACTCCACACACCTGGGAAAAGGAACCCTCAAGCTGAAGAATCTCCTCTAATATTGGTCTGTAGGCATTTTGCTGATTGTTAATTGATGTGGGGGTCAGCCTCTGTGGGCAGCGCCATTCCCTAGACAGGCCAGCCTGGACTATATAACTAAAGTAGCAGAACATGACCCAGCAAGCCAGTAAGCAGTGGTCCTCCCCGTCCCTGCCTCTGTTCCTGTTTGAGTTCCTGCCTTTACTTCCTTAATGATGGACTCTAACCCATAAGATAAAATAAATCCTTTCTGCCCCATGTTGCTTTGGGTCAGAAATTTTATCACAGCAAAATAAAAGCAAACCAGACCCATGGTGCATGCCTGTGGACTCGACACTAGGAAGGTTGAGGCGGGAGGACCATGGGTTAGTGCAGAGCCTCACTAACAATGAGATCCTGACTCAAAACAAAGGATAATGAGAAAAGGAAAAGAAAACAAAATCACATCTCCATTTTTTTTCACAATAACCTATCAAAACTACAGATCAGCTTTCTCAGAGCCACAGATCAGAGTAGGGCCATTTCTAAAACTGCAAACATATTTGGGGATCGACTACATGGCTTTTTATTCTTGCTCGCTGACTCTCATGCTACAGAAAAGTTGGCAACAAAAGGGTTTTCAAAGGACTTTCCCATTTGAGATCATAAGCAAACAACAGAGGATGGAGCTGGGGACTGTAGCTCAGTGGTAGCGCACTTGCCTAGTATGATCAAGACCCCAAGTTCCATGAGGCAAAAACAAAAGAGCCATTTCCACAAGGCAGTAGAGCAAGAAGAGTTGTTGAGAGGCTATGCTTCAAGCAATACCCACATAGACTATTACCATGCTAATCTTAAGTAAAAAGCTCAGTAATGATTTCTGTCTTTGCAGTAAGCTGGAAGACAAATGTGTATAATTAGCATATTTACATATGTGAACATACATAAACACAATGATGTATCATTATATAAAATATTATAGTAATTAATGCATATAATTTCTACAATATTATATAATACCCATTAGTATATAATGTATATATTTAACTAAAAATGCTTCATCTTCTTTATTTTTGACTTGTGTGAGTGCATGTATGTGTGAGGGTGCTTATTCATGGGTTTCCACGTGTGTGGAAGCCATAGGACCATCTTGAGTCTCATCCTGAAGAACACTACTACCTTCTTTGAACAAGGACTCTTACTGGCCTGAAGCATACCACGTAATATAGAGGGGCTGGCCAAGGAGCCCCAGAAATCCCCTTATCCCCCTCAACCTGGTACTGAGATCACAAGCCCACACCACCATGCCTGCCAGTTTTCCATGGATTCTAGGGACCAAATTCATGACTTCATCTGACTGGCCAGCCCTCCCTCCAGCTTGTCTTAGAGATTTTCTTTTTCATGATCAAGTATAATAGTAGATACAAAATATTTTCTGAAAATTACCCTGATTATATTGTACATTTATGTATGTATGCATACATACCAAACTTACTAAGAAAATCATGCATGTTTTTTCTGTTTATTTGGGTTTTCCCACCTGGAACACTTAAATAGCTTAAAATTGTACAAGTTTTTGTTGCTATTGTTGTTGTATTGTTGTTGCTTTGAGACAGAGCCTCAAGCTGCTGAAACGGCTCTTGAATTACACAATCCTCCTGCTCAATGTTGGAGTTCTAGAGTGACAATCCCTGGCTACCCAGTGATTTTGAAGACTATTCCCTCTGTGCATTTTCCCTTCTCATCATAGAGTAGCTCCCCTGACACTAGTCAGCTATAGCAGGCAATGTGGCAGGGCTGGAGGTAATCGGTGGTGAGCAGTTCACATGCTGTCTTTGTTGTAATAGAGATAGATATTCAGACCATAGGAATATATTGGCACAAAGTGAAGTACATTTGCAAACAGTCTCAGTGCTAATATTGATAAGAATAAGAAGTGGGAAGATGGTACCAATTATCAAAGAACTGTTTGGAGATAGAGGTGACATTTGATCTGGCAGCTGCGGAGTGGATGGGGTTAGCCAGGTAGACAGACATTTGGCCAGCCAGAATGAGCACAAACTGATGAGCTATGAGAAACACCTTCCAGCAGAGAGGCCAGCACATCTCTTAACTCAGAGGAGATGGTCTCCTAAAATTCAGAAGGCGACCAGTGAACAGTGGGTACTCCAGGGGAACTGGCTCACAAGAAGACCGGAGTCCCTATCTGGAGTACCCTGGGTCTCTCTGGATATCATGTGGATTTTGTTCTTTCGGAGCCCTATGAAGTACTCTGGCTTTTACCTTGTGTGTGTGTGTGTGTGTGTGTGTGTGTGTGTGTGTGTGTGTGTGTATGTTAATATATGTTGTGTGTACATATACAGTCACATGCACATATGCATGCGAGGGCGAGAGGTCAAAGTCAAATGTCCTCTTCGATTACTGTCTACCTTGTTTTTTGAAATGGGATCTCTCACTGAACCTGGCACTCCCTTCTCCACTGACTGGCGAGCTCCGGGGATCACTCTGTCTTTGTGCCCCTAGGATTAAGTTTCCAGATGTGTGCCACTGCATCCAGCTTTTTTTTTTTTTCCGTATGTGTATGAATGTACTGTCCGCATGCAGGTTTGTGCACCCGTGTCATGCAATGCCACAGAGGTCAGAAGAGGGCATCGGATTCCCCTGGAACTGGAGTTAAAGATGGTTTTCAGACATCATGTGGGTGCTGGGGATCGAACCCAGGTCCTCTGCAAGAACAGTCAGTGCTCTTAACTGCTAGGCCATCTCTGCAGCCCCTGCATCCAGCTTTTTAAGTGAGCGATGGGGATCTGAACTCAGTCCTGTTCTTTGTAGTAAGCACTTCACACACTGAACCATCTCTCCAGCTCCACGCTCTAGTTTTTATAATGAAGAGATTTCATTGTAATGACTTAGTGTGAGGAATAGAATTCTTGGCATCTGAACATCGGAGGTTTCAGTCTTCAGTCCCACGCCCCCTTAGGGGGTATTGGTCTTATCTGCATCCAAACAGCAGAGGACTAAATATTTAAATGCTGTGACATTTAGGAAAAAGCCCACCTCCACCTTTAGCTGAGAATGTCAACCCCGCTAGACATGTAACATCCCCAGATAAAGGGTTGACTTCTTAGGCTTCAGACTTTGTTCCTATTAATATGCAAAGAGTACTCTAAGCAGTAGCATACAAGGCTGCAGATTACACCTCACTGTGGATTAATCATTGAATCCTCTTGTGGGGGGGGGTTTCATTCAGGAAGAGACAGAATAAAACAGCAATTGTGGGGAAGTTGGTGTGTAAAATGAGCCCTCCGTGAAGAAAGGAAATAGAGATGTCATCTCCAGAGCCACCCAGTGTCTCTGTCTGTCATTCACTGTCTGTCACCCCCATTAGCTTGGAAAACACATGTGTGCATTCAGCTGCACATACCAAGCTCTGGTCTCGTCATTCCTTCTGCTAGGCTTGAGTTAACGGCCCAATCTTAGTGTCTCACTTCGTCGTTTTACTGATAGAAAGTCTAAACTTAGGGCTGGGAGGTGTAGTGCATAGTAGAGTGCTAGTGCAAAGTCCCAGATTCAGTCCCCAGCACTACACAAAAAGCAATTACTTATTAATTAGGCAGCCCTCGGTACAGCTACACATCGAAACTCAAAGTGGTACTTGCATTTCCACTGGAATAAAAAGGCCAGGCTCTGGGTTTAATGGCTCAGCTACAGACAAGATAAGCAGGCTGCAGAGAGTGAGCAAGAGTGAGAGAGCAGTGTCTTCTGTGTGTCCACAGCCCAAGCCAGCGTGCCAAGTGCCTTCCCAACCTGATCGGAAGGATTAGATTGACAAAACCCCAACACAGAGAAAGATGCAAATATCCCCAGGAACTGGGACAAGTGTGAGCCTCCATTCCAAATGTCAATTACTGGAAGTCTCCAGAGCCTGGTTAAAAATAGATACGCAGGTTTCTTTGTTCACATGTCAGGAAGGGTCATCCCATCAAATCAGACTGCCATCAACCTCTTAGCACCCAAGAGCTGAGTTGTCAACCATTTGCAAGTGTAAATTTTGGTTATCATGTTGTCACAGCGTCCAAATTAGCATGCAGCCTCTCTAGTGGATCCAAATGCCACCATCTTCAGGTCTGTGTAGGATGCACACAAGATGAGGACGCAAAGAAACACAAGGTGCATAGGCACTGTCATGACGAGGCCTGTTTTTCTTTCTTCCAAATAGCCTCTGTGTGTTTGTACAAGAGGGAGTGAGGGAGAGGGACAAGACTGGGAATAGTCCCAAATTGCCAGCAGGCGAGTTTGGACAGCCAGATCCGGCATACGCTGAGGACAGAGAACAATAATGTCCCGTTTCCATTTCCACTGGTCCCTTGTGCTACAACTTTCCTCTTCCTTGGACTTAGATGAATCCCCAGCTACCCACCTTTGCCCAAGAAATACTGTCCAAATGAATTAGATTTAGGTGGAATGACTCACAAACTTCCCATGCTTAAATTCGCAGTCAACTCCAAATTAGACTTGGTAATTGAAGGGGCTGTGGTGCAGATATTTCCAAATAACAAGCCATCTGAAGTCACTGCTACTTGATTCTGGTGTGCAGTGTTGATTTTTTGAGGGGAGAAGTAAATTTGTTTCTCTAGTTAGTTTAAGTTTAAGCTAATATGAAGCTTGTATTCTGTCCCGTGAACACTGACTATATTGAAACAAAAAGGCACAGAACAGTAAGAAGCGAAATGTAACTGTTGCTATCAAATCTGAGAAGGAAGAAATCTCCACAAAATGAACAATTTACAAAATATTCAAGGGACCTGGATTTAACTTTAGAAAGTAGAATGGTGGTAGTATGCTTAACACACTCGTGTGTGTGTGTGTGTGTGTGTGTGTAAGCAGATCTCTTTCTCTGTCTGCCTCAAATTTAGATTCAAAACAAGGTCTCTCATTGAACCTAAGGCTCACTGGCTGAGCAAGACTAGCTGGCTGTCCAAGGAGCTCCAAGAATCCCCCCCCCCCCAGTGCTAGGAATACAGACCCATGCCACCATGCCTGGCTTTTTATATGGCCTCTGGGAGTCCAAATTCCCATCCTTATTTTCTTATGACAAACACTTTAGCAACTGAGCCATCCCAGCCCTAATGTCTCTCTAGAAATTTCCTTTTCACTTGATTTGCCTCTTGAGAAAAGACAAATTTGAGGTAGAGGAAGACACCTGACACTAACCTCTGGTCTGCACATGTGCAGGCTCACACGCACATGCACAAGCATGCTCACATATGCACACAAATGCAGGTTAAACATATTACCACTATTCTACTTTCTAAAGTTAAATCTCTTCCCCCTTTTAATCTAGTTTAATGTGTTTCCTCCTGCCCTAACTCAAACTAGAGACTGTAGCTGGGTTGATGTTTGGGACATCTGAGCCAAGCCTTTTATTTGTCTATGCAGTATCTGCTTCCCCAAATATGTAAACATTTTAAGAATTAACCTTCTCCAGCTGGAGAGATGGTCAGTGGTAAAGAGCACTGACTGCTCTTGCAAAGGACTCAGGTTCAATTCCTAGCACCCACATGGCAACTAACAACCCTCTGTAACTCCAGTTCCAGGGAATCCAATGCCCTCTTCTGACCTCGACAGGCTTTGTACTGCACAGATGCATTTACACACATGCAGGCAATACACTCATATAAATAAAACAGGAAAAAAGAATTACTCTTCTCTTTGAAAATGAGTTCAGAAATAAAAATTAATTTATGTGAAAAAAAAAGAAAATGAGTTCAGAACTATTTTGTCCATGAACAGAATTTCAGTAGGACTCAGGTGTTTTGGGGACTGGGGGGTATAGCTCAGTTGGTAGAGTGCTGCCTAGTACCCACAAAGCCCTAGATTTGTTCCTCAGCATGACATACACCAAATGTCATGGTGTGCGTGCCTATAATCACAGCACTTATGAAGTGAATATAGGAATAGCAAAGTTCAAAATCATCTTCAGCTACATGGAGAGTTCCAGGTCAGCCTGGAATATGAGACTGTGCCCCCTCCCCACAAGAAAAAATGAGAGAGGGCTTGGTGGGTAAAGACACTTAGCACCAAGACTGACAACCTGAGATCCCTCCCTAGGACCATATAGTGGAAGAAAAGAACCAACTCTATAAGGTGTCCTCTGACTTCCACTTGTAGGCTGTAATACTGTGTGCATGCACACACACATAAATTTAATAAATTATTTTAAAAAAATTTTAAGTACTCAAACACTTTTTATTATTTTGTGGTTTTTCAATTTATTTTTATGTATGAGTGCTTGCTTGCACATACACAAGTGCACCTGTGTCATGTAATGTCCATGGGGGCCAGGAAAGGGCATCGGATCCCCTGGAACTGGAGTTCATTGCTATGTGGGTGCTGGGAATCAAACCTGGGCCTTCTGCAAGAATAGCCAGTGCTCTTAACTGCTGAGCCATCTCTCCTCACCCATATATATATAGATATCTATATATATATGTGTGTGTGTGTGTGTGTGTGTGTGTGTGTGTGTGTGTACATTTCTTTCTTTCTTTCTTTCTTTCTTTCTTTCCTTGACACAGGGTCTCCCTGTAGCCCCAAATCCCCAAATAGTTTGGAATTCACTCTGTAGATGAGGCTGGCCTTGATCTCACAGAGATCTACCTGCCTCTTGTTTTTGATGCTAGGGAAGGAATCCACGGGCCTTCCATGTACTAAGTCTTTGAGTCCTGAGCAGCATTCCCACATCATAGTTCTCTTTAAATGTAAGTGGTTTTACTTCCCTGATAATTTTCCTAAGTGGTCTTCATCCAAATAAATGCAAAATCAAATATCCTATAAACCCCATTCTAAATCCCCCTAAAGACATGTCCTTCAGGCTCCAGCCTGATGTTTCAGACCCCGGATGTACCGGGAAGTGAAGCCCTCAGCTTCCTTTGTACTTGACCTACAGATTCTATAGAACAGCAGATGACCATTTTTCTTGCCATTGCCCAGAACAGATCTAAACATTTCCTACACACAAGATTATTTAAGTATAACCTTCTTCGTAAGAACTTTTCTCGACTGCTTTCTTTGGATAAGGTGAGCTGACTGAAAGGCATGAGCTTCTTCTCCACTTCTTTCTAAGCAGTGCTGACCTGATTTAGTCAAAAGTAGGACTGTCCCTTCCTTCTTCACTCCTCCAGCATCTGCTATATCCTTACCACCCCACGAATGACACAGAATACGATACTGAAGATTCAACACAAAACACAGCTTCTAATTTTCCATGGTCTCCCAATGGCTCTCAATCTTTAATTAATCTTGCAGAATGTCATCAAGACAGGGAATGTTTTTAAACAGCTCCCCGGTTGGGTCTTTTGTATAGCTGGGGCTGGGGACCATTCATCAACTTTAACAAAAGGCAGAGGAAGAGAAGATGATGTGAAATAATGGCTAGCAATAACATAGGGAACATTAAACTCTGAATGCCATGTGTTCATTTCAACACACCAACTTGTGTAGTCCTTTCTCAGATAATGGGGAATGGAATATAAGTTACCTGAGCCTCCCTGTTTCTGGAAGGGAAACTCATAGAATACAACAGTCAGTACAAGTTTAGTAGACAGAGGATTTGAGTAAGTTAACCTATATGAGGGGCAGGAGAGATGGGCTCAGTGGATAGAGTGCTTGCTGCACAAGTATGAGAACCTGAGTGCAGACCCAGAGCATCCACGTGAAATCCAGGCCTGGTGCTGTACATCTGTGACCCCAACACTCAGAAGAGTAGATCCCAGGGGCTTCTTAGACAGCCTGTCTAACTAAAACAGCAAACTCAGTCCAGTGAGAAACCCAGTCTGGAAAAAGTAAAGATGGAGTAATAGAAGAAGATAGCTGATGGCAACCTCTCACCTCCATATGCACACACATAGTGAAAACACACACACACACACACACATGCACATGCACACGCACACATGTACGCACACATGTGTGCATGCACAAGAGAGAGAGAGAGAGAGAGAGAGAGAGAGAGAAAGAATATATATGAGATTTCTTTTGCCTTGAGAATTCTGTGATTGCTAAGGAAAAAAATTGTTATAATAATAGTAAATGGCAACTATGAGATGGATTAAAATGTCCTTCACCTCTGTCCCTCACACTGCATTTACAGTGGACGGGCCATCATTTTCGCTTCAGCGCTCTGTAAGCCAGATAATTATTTGAAACCCCTGCAGTCTCAGTACTGTCTCTAAGTAGAGATTTAACGTATGAGTCCTAGAGTGAGATTTCTGATTACCAAGACTTCATTATCTTTATGAAACAAGGGACAATACATTTCCTGACGTACAGGCAAGTTTTATCATAGACTGCTAAGTCTGAACCACCATTGTCAAAATAAATGGAGAAAGCATATTGTGTGATTTACTTTCCACTGGTATTTTTTTTCCATCTGTTTGCATACCCACTCATCTGCAAAATTTTGTAATTCACAATGGGTCTCTCTGTCATTAGTCTGAATTAGGAAGTTCCTACTGTATTTTAAGAAATCAAATTGAAGTCCTCAGGAGGTTGAAATGCTTGAAATTGTCTAAATGATTTTCATTATTGTAGCTCAGATTTTTATTAAACATGTTATTACTTTCCAGAAATAATGAACAATAATATAATAATTAATAATCAAACATACATCAAGGGGTACTTCATCTCCAACTGCAAAATTAAAAGGCTGATGATCAGTGCCTGTGGCAGAGAAATATAGTCACAAATTTCTCTGTGGCTTTTTCCAAGTTGCTTTGCTTTTCATAAACTAGGTGGGTTGGCTCATATTTGTCCCAGCATGTGGGAGACTGAGGCAAGAAGATTCCATTAGTTCAAATCCAGCCTGGGCTTCATAGTGCGTTCCAATCCAGCTATGTGTGTGTGTGGCTTTTGGGATTAAGTCCAGGGCCTTATGCATGCCAAGCACACACTCCACCACCCAGCTCCACCCCTGATAAAATTGCCTGACTCAAGGCAGGACCTGTAAGACTTGTTCCACAAAACCTCTGAGAGTTATCTGATATCTCTGTGGGCATTCAGTTGTCTCTGTGAGTTATCTATAGCTCTGGAAGTTCTGGGATATTGCAGTTTTTTCTTGCCTTGCTTATCTCTACAAAGTTCCAGAACTAGATGGCCCCTTCCCTTGAGGAATTGAGCAGAATGCTGCACCTCTAGTTTACCAGTTGTACAAACAGGAGTTCTGCAGCCCCCCAGTAAGAGCCAAGGTGGCTCACCCCTCCCTTCCACCTGCCCCCCACTTCCTTGCCCAGAGCACTGCTGGCACGAATAAAAGAGAGAGAGAGAGAGAGAGAGAGAGAGAGAGAGAGAGAGAGAGGAGTTTTATCTCCCAGACTTTCTCTGAGTCTGTGTCTGTCTTTCTTTCTCTTATTCCATGGGGTAAATTCCTCGTGGTCCCCTTCCCCTCTCCATGCCAGAGCTAAGCCTAGAGACTGTCTGCCTGAAGTCAGGAGACAGCCTTGAAACTTGCAGTCTTGTGAGACTGTCAGGCCTGGTTCGAGAAGGGAAGAATATCGTGTGGATTTCGGCCAAGCATGAATAAAGGAACATCAGACGACTAGAAACTCTGACACCTCCTGGATTGTGCTTGTGGGGACTCAGCACTTGCTCCTGAGCACAGAGATAAGTTTCCATCATGTCCATTGTCTAGTGGTAGGAGATTGCCAACATTCCCACCTCCAGATAGGCCAAGCAGAACTCAGAGAACCACATGGAAGAATATTTTTCCTTCCTTTCCCCCCTTCCTATCCATTCAGTTCTAGTTCTTTTCTGGGGCCTTCTACAAATAAAGTCACAAAGCAAGAACGAGAGATGCTCACACTGTGTAAATGGACGAGCTCTGTTTTCTTCTCCTTACTCTGTGGCTCAGAAGTCTGATACCTTGTCTGTGTGGAGCTGGAAAAGCTCAGGGTCAAATTCCCTTAGCAATGGGATAACTTAATGAAGCATTTGCATTGGAAACATTGAATTTCATATTGTGGAATGAAAGGCTGTATTTGAACTTCAAGGAGAAGGAAGGAGAAGTGGAAGGCATGGTGAAGAAAGTCCACCTAAAGTTATGCACAAAAAGTTCTAAAGTGGAAGCTGTGACTTCCCATTTGGTGACTTAGCACTTGGGTGATCAGATGAGTGTGATGAGTAGGGGGCAGATACTCCCCAGAAGTGCCTCAGATTGCCCGTCTCTTTCTCTTGCTGAAGTTAAGGGAGCATCAACTCCTCACCTTGCTTATAAAATGATAGAAACATATGTTCCTACAGCATGTGGGTGACCATTTTCATACCTGTCGATGTCCCAGTTTGCCAGGAAGAAGTCTAAAGTGCACTGCCAAGACAGTGTAGCCACTCACAGCATCCCCTGGTACTCTCGCCAATGCAGCACATGACCAGTTTGAGCATTCTATTAATTTTATTTATTTTTTTTTTTTGGTCTTTTCGAGATAGGGTCTCCCTGTAGTTCCAGCTGTCCTGGAACTCACTCTGTAGACCAGGCTGGCCTTGAACTCACAAAGATCCACCTGCCTCTGCCTCCTGTGTGCTAGGATTAAAGGTGTGCGCCCCCAGGCCCTGCATTGAGCATTCTATTTACAATGACCCTCATGGTCGGACCTAGCCTCATTCTGCGCCCCTCATCACTCACACTGTGCTCTACATTCCAGTCAGACTGAACCATTTTGCTTTTCTTCAGCTTGCCAATTATGCCAGGCATTTCCTCACACCACAGCAAGCCTTTCCCTGGCTAGTCATCTCAGGGCACATGGAGCTTCTTTCAGGGACACCGGACTGGAGCCCCTTCTGCATGTGCTTTGCCCAATAGTGCCTGATAAATCATGAGATTTTGATGAATTTTCCATGTGGACCATTAAAGAAGGCAAGAACTGTGTTTGCTTATTCATCTTCATCTTAGAACCTAGTACAGTATTTGGTTCAATGTAGACACTCAACTAATTATTGTTCCATAACAGGACCAGGCAGGTGAGTAAGTGAGTGGACATATGTCAGTGATTGAAAATAGGGTTTGCATTATTGTTTAGTGTCTGCTTTCACTACCTCTGGCTCCATTACTTTTCCATCTCTAAAAGTCTCCCTCAACATCTTCCATGCATCCTTCACTCAGAGTACCTGCTAAGTGAAGCAAGGCCTCCCATATTTAGAATACTCAAGAAAGAGAAGGGAATCAGTGATGGAGAAACCTGAAGGACCTGCTCGATACGATCTGAGAGAATGCACAGGTCTTGACCATGTAAATACACAGCAAGACTGGAGGTTTTCCCAGGAACTAAATAGAAGCAGCAAATAGAAATGAGAGTGTTGGGGGCTAGAGAGATGGCTTAGTGGTTAAAGAAAACATACTGCTCTCGCAGAGGACCAGAGTTCAGTTCCCAGCATCCATGATGGGCAGTTCACAACCACCAGCTCCAAAGGATCTGAGTTACTACATAAAATATAGTAGCTACATTGTACTTTGGGGTTGTACTTTGGAGTCAGATATAAAAAGTGCTATCAAGCAAAGAGTAAAAGTCCATATACATGATTGAAATAATAGACCAAGAATAACTCAAATATTTAAAGCCCAGCATTAAAGTTCACGCCTGTCTGTATCCTTAAGAACCCGAACACCTGTACACATTCTGACATACATAGATGCACAAACATACGCATAACCAATAATTAATACCAAGTATGTTTTTTAAAAATAATTAACAGTGCTGGTGGTAGGGAAGGGGAAAGGAAAAAAATCAACTCATGATATTAGGTCAAGAGAAATGAATGACATTTACACTGACTAGATTGATAAGAAAAATGACCAAATGTAACTCTCATACAAAAAAAAAATTTATAGACTAGGTGAATTCAATAAATATTGTGCCTATTTGCATAAACTCCTTACCACTTTTGTCAAAACATGATGCAATGAAACCATTCTGTTTTCACAAAAGGCAAGTCAGTGTGTGTCTGTTTTATTAATCTTCTTGTATTAAAATGGCAAAACATTTTTTCCTTGTGCAATAGTTTGTATATTTATCTTGTTCAATTCTCACACCTTTAAAAACCTAAGGGTAGCTATAATTATCTACAGCTGTGTTGACTTTATCAAGTCCCATTTGGTAACATGGTCTAATCTTTAGGAACTTAAGGATATTCAGGCCAGAAAGGGGGGACTAGGTCTGATCTTAACATCTCCTGCATTATAAAGTGGCTTCAATATATATTATTCATGCAAGTTGCAATGTAAGTGTAATGCTTCAACAGTTATTGGTAGCTGTATCTGCATGTAAATGAATGTATTGGGAGCTGATTTGGGGGAGAGCTGCCATTAAAACACTGAGTCTTTCAGGCATAGAGCAAAATCAAAAGGGATAGAAGACAGAACAGCAAGGAAAAATGGGTTCCCATTTTATAGTGGGAACTAGTCCCAGTTCATAAACTGAGAGCCACAGGCTCATGTTTAGATACAAACATGAACACATACATTAAAAGTATGCAACTAAAATCTCAGAAGGTACTCTAGAATGGCAGCATCCTGCCTTATCAATGAGGAAATTGGTCCTGAGAGTCACGTGGGAGACCTGGGTATGGTTGCAGGTCAAACTAATTATTAATGTGAAGCTGGAACCTATACAAGACTAGGGCACAGAACTATATTGAAGCAAAAAAAAAAACTAACATCTTGGTACATATAAAATATTCTCAACCCAAGATATCAAAAATCACATCACTATGGAAAATAATAGAAAGGAGAAGAGGATTATCAGGCTTCATACCAGGAAGAAGTTAGAGATTATTCCATTTTTCAGAGTTGTTTCTCTTATTTTCTTCTCTTTTAGTAACTGTGTTTTACTTCAGGATCTTGCCTTGGAGTCAGATATAGAAAGTATCATCAAGCCAAGAATAAATGTCCAAATATATGATTGAAATAATATTAAGAATGACTGAAAATATTCAAAGCCCATCAAAATAGTTTGCACTAGTAACTCCAGCACTTGGGAGCCTGAAGAAGGAGGATCAGGAATTAATAAGGCCAGCCTTAGATATCAGGGAAGGTCATGGCCAGCCTGAGCTACATAAGACTCTGATTCAAAACAATTAAAGCAAAACTGGAACAAAACTAACAAAAGAATAAAAATTATATTTAAGTAGAAATGAGAACCCTGCCCCTGTGCTATTATTCTTTCTGACCCTTCCAAAAAGTAACGGCTATTTCTGGCTGTGGTCTTTGAGTTGCCCGCCCTTGCAAGGTGTTCAGTGTGCAATATGTGCCTCATAAATACTCAGATATGGGAAGGATGATGATGATAACAACCTTTGCCAAATGCCAATTACAGGACATCCAGTCAAGGCTTCATGGGTCAATACATCAGCAGAAAGAAAGGAGCAAATGGAATTAAAATAATGTATCTGTTTGTTCATTGTTAATGGCTGCTATGAATTTGAATTAGGCCAGTAATTGCTTGCCTGATATGAGAGCAAAATGCCAAGGTAAAGAATGTAATTAACATTCTGAAGGAGTGCAAGCCCAGGATGTGGGGACTTCTTTGAAAATAATTCTCCGGTCTCCTCTTTCCTCTTTCCAAAACCCCTCCCAATCTCTCAATTTCTTACCAACCTTTGATTTCCAAACCTGTTTTTACTGGGTTTTGCCCTCCATCTTTCTTCTCTTCACTCTGATTTAATGAGTGCTCTAATTCTAAACTAGTAATTTTCCTGTATTTTTAAAAATGAAAATTTAGCCATATAAAGTCAGGACTGAGGAGTAACTGCTTAACCGGCATGCATAGACGGGGGTCTTGATGAGCAGATGGGCAAAGGCCTTTGATGTGCTCAATATTTTCAATAATACTAATTTTCCAAGCTACTCTGTATTTAAAAGGAAGTGAAAATGTGTCTTTCCCTATTTCCATTTAACAAGAATAGGACAGAGGAATGGCTCAAGCTCTTCAAAGCAGAGGACATCAACTGACTGAGTGATATCCACTTAAGAAGTGACTGGAATAAACTTTAAACATGAAGCACGTGAGAGTTTTGCATTTCTTTCAGCATGTGCCTGGGCCCGTGACTGTTATGCACTTGCTTGAGCATTGTCAATTTCTCCACCTCATGAACAACAGTTCATGAGGTTGTAGACCAATCTCTCCCAAGAGAAACAGGTGACTTGGTGTGTGGGTAACATAGCCCAGAATGTTTATTCTGTCTTCTCCCTCCCTGATGGCTTTTTGTACACTTGGGTTCCATAATCCCAGAATGATGTTTTCAACTGATAAGTCCACAATATAACCATGACAAAGAGTCCTAACCACCACTTTATGCTTTACAAAACCTAAAAGAATTTTTTTCTTCTTTTTCTGCAATTCCTTCATTCTCTTCCCATCCTTTTCTTCCTCTCCTCCCCTTTCTTCCCTTTCTTCCTTTTTAAAGCAAGGCTTTCTTATGTAGACTAAACTGGCCTTCACCTCAAAATCCTCCCACTTCAAGCTCCCCAGTGTTGGGATTATAATATTTAAATAACAAATGGCAAAACAGTTTTCCTTACTAGGACATAGAATGCAAACTTGAAAACAGAGGGAGGAAAATGCATTTCTCAAATTAAAATCTTCAGATAGACTGTCGCAATAACAAAGCCATTACAATCACCAAGTGGAGGAAAGGAAGGGTTTGTAATAACAGACCTCTCATTGGGGGATAATTAACATCTGTGTGAAAATGTCCTGAGACCAGGATTTTATATTTCTAAGTAAGAATAATTATAGGGAAATAGTTCAATCAGTGGGTATTGCTTATTCAAGAAGAATATATTCAAGAGTATACCCCATGCACAGAACTGTTTTCTAAGCATAACGGAATACAGCCAAAGAATATTTTTGATTTGATAATATGATTAAAGAACACATTGTTTGTATGGAAATCAATTGCACTGGGTCCCCAGGACCTGGCAAGCTTAAAATCCGATTGTTTTTCATTTTGTTCCTCTCTTAGAATGACTCTAAAATGTCAGATTCTGTCTTGACAGCAGCGAGAGCTCCATCTGCAGCATCAGTGACATGCAGAAATCTCACAAGAAGCGCTAACGTGCATCAACAGAAGCAGTAGAGAGCCGTGGGCATTTTGGTAGACTTCTAATGGAATCCTTGTTCTTACTTTCTTTTTGCTAAAGCGTAGCGAATGGCATAAAACTGAAACATCAGCATCAGTTGTATAATGGTATAACAGAAAAAAATGAATTCACGATTCCACACTTCACCATCTTAGAGCGAACAGAAATGCTAAAAATTAACCGAGCCTCTGAAGGGTGAGCCATCAGCTCCATCCACTCCACACCACAGGCATCCAAGGCCAGAAGATTCTGTTTGGGGGACTAGCCCATGTTTGGCAGACTCCCTGGGCCTTTAAGCCACCTGTCGGACCTAGCTTCACAATATTTACATGAGTCTCTGGACATTGCCCAATATTCCAGGAGGTGAATCACTGCTCTGTTCATTGAGAGCCTTTGCTTTGGGTGGATGCCCAAGACACAACTTAGTTGAGATATTATCAGCCTCCAGACCAGATTTTCAATTCAGTGCAATTGTGGTAATTGCTGCGACTTAATATAAGACTGTAACTATGACCTTTTACTATTTACGCTTTTATTGTGGGTCCTGTGGGTTTCTACCTGACTTGTCTTAGAGCTGCCTTTCTGAGTCATAGTTACTTCCATCACACTTGTTGCTTCCTGAGGAAAGATGACCTGGATCAATCGTCCCAATTTATACGCTTAGGGGTTACCTATAGAAACAAACTCTGAACAAAATAAAAATAGAGGCCAGGGACGTGAGTATATTCATCCTACATCTTTTTTCACCGCAAATTGCTTATCTCTGGATTTGCGAGGAACATGCCACAGGAGGAATACAAAGCACAAACCATCCACAAATAATCCTCCTTCTCACGGCCATTATTCTCTGCTTTATGAAATTGTTTGGTAAGCTTTTTGTTTATGACTTTCTTTTCTCGAAAATATACTTCGTGTTTGAGACAGGAGCTCATGTTTCCCAGGATGGCCTCAAACTCACTGTTGCCAAAGACAATTTTGGATTTCTAATCCTCCTGCCTCCTACTCCAGAGTGCTAGAATCACAGACATGAGCCAACAATATGCAGTCCATGCAGTACACTGGGGATCCAACCCAGGATTTCCTGTGTGCTAGGCAAGAATTCTACCAGCTGAGCTACATCCCCAGCCCTTCAAAACATGTTTTAACACACATACATAGGTCATAAAGATGCAAATAAGCAACAACCTAGAGTCTATGCAAGCAAACAAAGTTGCTGGTTTTAATGGCAGGTCAGCTTAGGCTTCCAGTGCAGATGACCACTGAAGCTCGGACATCAGAAGACATCTACTTCTTCATCAGAGAAGAAATTTGCAGGGACTAGAAAGATGGCTCAGTGGTCAAGAGCACTCGCTGCTCTTTGAGAGAATCAGAGTTCAGTCCCCAGCACTCACTCGCAGAAGGCAGCTTGCAATAGCTTGTAACTCAGGCTCCTGGGAATCTGACATATCCCCTGGACTCCACAAACACCCTCCCACGCATGCTCATAAATACACACAGACACATATACATAAGTAAAAATAAAATTTATTTTAAGGAAAGATGAATTTTCAGAGTGGACAGCTCTTCCTTAGTATTTCAGAAGCAGCTGTCCCGATGGAGCATGAGCTTCCCTAATCATTGTGTTCTCTTGTGCAGTTTTCCAACTCCATCACGGGCCGTGGCCCATTTTCCCCAAGTTCTTTTCTGAACTCTTTCTTGTACAAAATCTCTAAATAGTACAGAGTTTATGAGGCTCTGCTCTCTGCTCTCTGCCTTCCTCTCCTTCTACCTTTCACTCTGAAACCCCACCCAGTCTCACGGTATACAATGCAGTCCATATCCATGGCGTATAGGCCAGACCACTGCACCTGGCTCAGTGGTGAGAGATCCCAGCTTCTACTTGGCATCTTCATCTGGAAAGTTAAATAGACAAACAGAGCTTGACAGAGCCAAGCTTTCACTTGAGGGTCTCTGCATTCACTTCTAGCCACAAGTTCACACAGACCCGCAGTGCCTTGCTGTACCAACACACCACTCTCCTTTACTTCACACTCATATCCAGCTGTTCAAATTTGCTTTCCTGTTGTCATAAGCACCAAGACCAAAATCAACTTGATTTTGGAGAGGAGAGGGATTTTTTGGCTCCCACTTCCAGGTAACAGTCCATCGCTGAGAGGATTTAGGCAGGTACTAAGCAGAAACCGTGGAGGAAAACGGACTCGGTTCAGCTGCCTTTCTTATACATTCTAGGCTCACCCGCCAAGTGATGACAGCACCTACACAGGGCTGGGCCCTCCCACATCAACCATCAATCAAGAAAATGTGTCCCCAGGCATGCCCAACCTACTGGTGGCAATCCCACAATTGAGACTTCTTCGGGTGACTCTGGGCTGTGTCAAGTCGACAGCTGAAGGACGCCAGCCCTCCCAAATATCTAGGAAATCCAGGCACGCCCCACCTTTTCCATCACTACACCCAAGTGTAAACATGGGGCTCCCTCCGTTGCATGTGTACAATTGTCCCTTTAATACTGCTCTGTACAATAACTGATCTTTGAGAAGTTTGTAATTATCGGCTTAGTAATATGCCTACAGTCATTCCAAACATTGTTAAAATATACCATGTTGCTAAACTCTGGCCTCCTCTCCCATCATCCCTCTCTTCACTTAAAAGAGGATTATCACATTGGCTTTCTCTTTCATACAACCCAATGAGTTTGCTTCCATTGGAATACCATTTTGCCTACTCTTCCTTTGTTTTGTGGCACTCTTTCCCTAAATCTAAATCCTTGTCTTGGTCTTGATGCGCTTTCTCCTGTAACTCCACTAAAAATGAACTGTTTTATCTTATAATGTCTGCTCCTGAAATTGCCTTAGCTCCACAGTCTATTCTCATCACTAAAAAATGGGCGTCTTGCAGACTCTGACTCGACTTTACCCATTGGTGTGTTCCCAGACCTTAGAATACAACTAACAGTCAGTATTTGTGGGGAGGCTGTCTGGATATCATTTAAACAGCAGAAGAAACCTGCTGACTAGTAAGCCAGCTCTTCCAGCTCTATCCTCTTTGTCTCCTTTCCCAATAAACACAGATGACCTTGAGTCGCCCTTCAGTGCTACTGATCTACAAATCAATCAGGTGAACTCCTGCTCTGAGACAGCTTAAAATTCTGGGGTGATAGCAATCCTACTTCCACAGATTTGTGCACTAATAAGACCAAGTGATTCTAAGATTCTCATACAACATAATCAAGAACAAACAGGGTGAACCACTGAGCTAGCAAGATACTCAAAAAATCCTAGTATTACTGCTCTGAAAGGAATGAGATTTGTACTCAAAAAAAGCTATGTTTAGACTGACTATAAATATAATCCCCTAAAATAGCCAGCATCTCTTGGCTACTAGGAAACACAAAATTTCTCTCAAGAACAGCCTTTCAAATTGGAGCAGCTTTCTTTAAGTTTCATGCAACTATCATCCTGTCTGTAGTGACTTTGCTGTGACCAGCTTCATCAGCATTAGCCTTAGTAAAAGAAATTTTTTTTTTTGGTCTGGAAAAGTAAAGAAAGCACGTAGTGCAATTACTAATATTGACCTGGAATATAAGACAGGCTGAAGCTGAATTATAGCTAATTAGAGCGAGGCCATCGGAATTGGGGAGTTCTGCTGGTTAGACATGTTCCACTTCAAGAGGGAAAAGCAGTGTGAACTAGGGGTAAAAAACCACAGGCTCATCCTTGCATCTTTCCACAGTTAACAATTAAATGAGATTCACACCAATTGAGATCAAGAGTGCCCATGGGCTGACACAATAAAAGAAGGTTATATATGCCCCTATGACATGTTGACAGAATTACAATCATCTCCATGCTAAGAAAGAGAGGGCATTTTTGATGAATTCCTTACGAAGGGTATCTTTTAATCATGGGGAAAATAACGTCTACAAAGTATAAACTGGAGATGTTTTACCTCTTCCTTTAGCATTCACGTGCTTACATGTTAATTGACAAATAATTATGTTGGCAGACCTACAACGTACTCTCTGTTCGTTCTTACCTTAAGCAGGCATTCGCAATTAAGGAGCCTTTCTTTTTTACTAAAATCTAATTTATTGAAAATAGTTCCTATTAACAGGATTTTATTTCTGTCATGCAAAAGGTCCAGCACTGTATGACTTAATGAAGAGGTCTCCTTTGTTTTGTTGGTATTTTTTCTTTCTTTTTTTTTTTTTTTGTCTTTTTGAGACAGGGTCTCCCTGCTGTAGCCCCAGCTGTCCTGGAACTCGCTCTGTAGACCAGGCTGGCCTTGAACTCACAAAGATCTGCCTCTGCCTCCCAAGTGCTAGGATTAGAGGCATGCGCCACCACACCCGGCTAACACATGTGTATAGGTAATGTGAATGTTCACATGTGTGGGGACCCAAGTGTGACCACATACATGTGGAGACCCAGAGGTAACATAGGTTGCCTTCCTCAGTCATTCTCTATCTAACTTATGGAACCAGGGTCTTGCCCTGAACCTAATTCTCACTAATTCTGGTTAGTGCTGCTAGCTGGCTTGCTCTGGGGAATTCCGTCTCCAATGCATGCTGGGATTCCAGTCAGCCACCACACCTGTCTAGGATCTCACCTCCAGTCCACTACAGAGAAGGCGCTTTTTCCACTAAGCCATCCCCCCAGCCCTACTCCTTTTAAGTGTTTGCCTAGAGATTATTATTAGATCTGGATGGCAGAAAGATGGAGATTTAAAGTTCAAATTCTGGAAGCCGTCACCAATTGAAGAGCTATCAGGAATAAAAAGGAAGCCTCTCTGGAGTCATTAAGTGAGTCAAAAGCAGAGTAAGTTAACATTTTTAAACCTTAAAGAATAAATCCGTGAAATGAAGCAGGATATTGGTAGTTAATATACTTCATCAAATGCCATGAAGTAAAGAAAATGGAGTCTTTGTACTTTCACTAACTGGGGAAGAAGTGTCAAATCGTGGGGTAGAGGGATATCTCAGTGGGTAAAAGCACTTGCCCCATGACTTGAGTTCAGATCCCCTGAAGGAAGGTAAAAGCCAGTCACAGTGGGCAACCCTAAAAGCTGGCCATAGTAGGGCAAGTGTTTGTAATCCTAGATCCCTCTATTAGAGAGACAGAAGAGACAGACTCTGGCAGGTCAGGAGCATGGCTTCAGCAATGTCAGGAGACCTGCATCAAAGGTTGAAATCTCACCTCTAAATATGCAGTGTAATGTGTGCATTTGCATCCATACACAAGAATATGCACACACACACACACACACACACACACACACACACACACATGGACGTGCACAAAATCCTTCTTCCAGACTGTCTGTACAGAACTGCTAACAGTCTAGCCTTATTACAGTCACCCAGAACAAATCTTTTTTTTTACTTTTTTAATTTTATGGGTGTGAGTGTTAATGCTTGCATGTGTGTAAGTGCACCCATGTTGTGCAGTGTCCACAGAGGACAAAAGACAGTGTCTGAGCCCCTGGAACTGGAGTTACAGATGGTGTTTAGCCCCCATGTGGGTTCTGGAACTCAAACGCAAGTCTGCAAGAACAGCCAGCACTCTTAAACACTGAGCCATCTCTCCAGCCCCACACAGAATGAATCAGAGCTCCTTCTTCAGCCTGTCTTCTACTTTCAAGTTGCTCAGCCTTCGTTCTTCATTAAAGACTTGTCTATATTCTTACATGAAGGCATCTTTTTTTAGTCTTTGCTGTTCTTTGCCTTTATAAGCAGAATGTACATCTTGAATCATATTTAATGCTATTAGTCCATTAGCTATCATTACATATTTGAATACTGTAAATCAATATAGAATTATCCTATGAAACCAAACAGACTCAAAGCATTAACCAAAAGCTCTTAGTTAGAAAAGCTAATGGCCCGAGGTTTAATTTTGTTCCTATTACATAACCATCCATTTCCTTGCTTGTGAAAAGGAATAGAAATAGCTCAGCCACCTATTTACCTTCTACAGTTGCTATATGGTGAACAGGAGGTTAGATATCTGAAAACTGTGAGAAGCATACATAGCTACACAAAACTGCTAGAAATAGTGGCTTTTGACAGTTTCCATTGTGAGGGTTTCATAGGTGGCTATGATAGTTGATAATTCATTGTCAGTTTGATGGGATTTATAGTCGTGATGGAAACAAACCTCATCGTATATCCATGAAACTCATCCCAGAAAGATTTAACTAAGTAATGAAGATTTATCTTGATTGTGGGCAGTGCCATTCTATGGGCAGGAATGCTAGCCTGATGAAAATAGAAGAAGCCAGCTGAACACTGTGTTCGTCAGCACCTAGCCCCTGACAGCAGACACACTATCACCAGCGGCCTCACTCTCCTGCCGCCCCGCCTTCCCAGCCGTGATGGGCTGTAACTTCGTACTGTCACTACATAAATCCCTCCTTCTTGAAGTTGTTTCTTATCAGAGCAACAAGAGGAGTAGCTAATACAGAGTCCCACACATAGGATCATGTATAGACATTCTCACATCAGCATTCAAGAAGAGTAGATGGTCCATTAGTGTCTGAAAGACTCAGGTTAGATAACTCTTGGAATTTTAATATTTAATACACATTTATATTAAAAAGTTCTAAAAATGACCACTTAAAATCATATGTTTTTTTCCTTTTTTACAGTGTAACCATGACATCGACTCGGTGCCACTTTCAGTTTATGGTCATGCTCTTTTGTTTTTGCTCTAACCTGAGGCCTTCACCATCATGTCTAAGTATCAAAAGAGAAACCATCTGTTTCACCCACAGCACCAGTCCAGATTATGGACTGAACATTCCTACTCACTGCAACAATATCTGGTTGTGTTTTTATCAGTATTCCCAAAGTATGTGCCTAAATTTTTATAACCCAGTTGCTTTAATTATGCCTAAGGAAACTAATCAATATGAGTGAAAGCACCCATAATTTAACAAAGTTGATAAAGCCCCAATGTCTGACAGTTGAGGGTGAATTACAGGGACCTGTGAATCACAGTTTTTATCAGGGCCTCAGTGGGATAATAATGTGTTCTGTCATTGTGCACAAAGGTAGTAGCAGGAAACTACTTTATAGATTTCTTGGTAATCTGAGCTGATGTTCTACCTGTTACAGAACTTTTCCAATAAAATAGAAACACAGCAGAGTAAAAAAAAAAAAAAAGATACAAATGGTGATTTTTATAACAGTCAATAAAACCATGACTCTATAGTAATGGAAAATTTGTTCATGAATTGTGAAGTATCCGCGGCTCAGTTGGTGTGGTAATAAAATAATTTGTGTCCTGCCATTGGAACTCTCTTTAACGTGCTAGCATGTACCTTTCATTTGCTAGTTTTTTCCTTTCCTTTGAGTAGAAGAGTCTCCAAAGGCTATGAAACTTATTACAAAAATAATGCATCTTAGTCAAGTATAGACACCTAATCCAAACAACCTCCTTGAATGGCTTTTTAAAACGACTTCATAGACCATTACCTTTATTCACGAAGGAAAATTTCAGACCATTGTGTGAAAATAAATTTATATTTAGTCCTCTCATAAAAATGGAGATGGAACAATTTATGTATAAAATAGTTAACCTTGTGCCTCCCAAATTAATTTCTCCCTCTCTTTTATTTTTCTTTTGTTTTTGTTTTTTTAAATATATTTTTTATTATTATTGAACTTTTTCCATACATCATACATCATTTCTCAATCCAATTTAGAGTCGTTTCCCTTTCCATGCCCCCCACCCCACCTGAGTTCATGCTCTCTGCTACATATGTCTTGCATCTTTTTCTAAGTCTTTCCAGAGTTTTTTGTTTTTTTTTTTTCAAAGCAGAAGTTTGTCGTTTTTCAGAAAACTTCACTGTTTCAGTTGGGTTTTTTTCCAGTTCTTTTGTTGTTGTTGTTCTCATCAACTTGTATTGCTTCAATATATACATACATACCTATTCATGTGTACATACATATATACATGTGTATATACATACACACATATATACATACATACATACATACATACATACATACATACATAGACATATCACCTGAATTGGAGGGTTTTCTTTTCTTTTATTTTAGGCTAAAAGATGTCGTGTTTTCCTTAAGGAAGTGTTTGAAGGCTTCTCCTTGGCAAGCCCAAATAACCATCCATCTTGCCCTTGTGCTCCACACTTTCCGTCTTTCCTCCCCATGGTCACCCAAATGAGGTCCAGTAAGCACTGCATCCTGTCTTGATCTTCCTGTACTGGCCTCCATGATATAGCCTGGGTAGTCCAACAATGGCAGTCTATATTCTGAACAGGCTGAAACCCCAGTAGCTGCTCAGTCCACAGCTGGATGTCTCAGCAGCCCCTATCTGACATTAAAGATTTCCAGGATTCTTGGAGAGATATGAGTCCATATTGGAGGATTAAAAAGCTGTGTCTCATGTCTTTGAAGGATGGCAAAAGCGGTGGCAGCCACAGAGTAGATGCACTTGCCAGTAAGAATTGAAGACAGGCCAAACACAGTGCTCTTTTTTTTTTCTTTTTGTCTTTTTTACTAAGATCTCAAGTTTTATATCTGAAGTACAATTTCTCAGCCCTTACTGATATTCATCAAAACAGGGTTTCCCTGGAGCCCCAGCTGACCTAGAACTCATGACATAGACTATGCTGGTTTCAGTCTCATTGAAATCCACCTGCCTCTGCCTCCTGGGTGCTCTGGTTAATTGGGTGTACCACCACACCCAGCTCCTGTAACTCTTTAGTCATGTGCTCATGTTGACCATAGGAAATAAAACTCGGTAAAAATATGTGTCACCATTTTATGCATGATTAAAACTGATGAAAACTAAATAGTAGAGAAATGAAGACAGAATTATTTGGAAGAAGAGAACAATAATGATGTCTTTGATACTCTACTTAATCTGGATTTTTTTTTCCATCCAGAAGTTTCTTCCCAAATCCTCTCAAAGAGGAGCACTGTTCTCCAAGTCTCGATTGTTATCCTTATGGATATCACTTCCTTAGGACAATGTTGCCTTACCTAGTGTTCCTAAATTATTATTTTTAATATTTATTTTATTCTGAATTGTGTATATGTGTGTCTGTGTTATGGGTATGTGCATAGGAATGCAGGTGCCAGTCAGACCATAAGAGGGCATCAGATGACCTGGAGCTGGAGTTACAGACAATTGTGAGCCACCTGATGTGGGTGGAGCCAAACTTGGGTCCTGTGCAGGAGTAGTGTCCACTCTTACTTGCTGATCATCTCTCCATCTCTTATACACCTAAGTGATCATAAATAATTAAAATCATGGCAGAATTCTATGTTCTCATGAAATTATATTCATCAGAAAAAATTCATGCACTCTATTTTTTTCTATTTTGATGACAAGATGTATTCGTTTAAATTAGATAACTTTGTTTTTGGAGTTAAAACAAGGAGAGATCGTTATTATCTCATAAATATAGAAAATGAAATCTTGATGGGCTGGAGAGATGGCCTAGTGGTTAAGAGCGCCAACCGCTCTTACAGAGGACCCGGGTTCGATCCCCAGCACCCACATGACGGCCGAGAACCATCTGAAACTCCAATTCCAGGAGAACTCCAGTTCCAGGGAAATCTGACACCCTCTTCTGACCTCTGCGGCATTGCACGACATGGGTGCACAGATGTGCATGCAGACAGTACATTCATACACATACAGAAATAAATAAAATTTAAAAAAAAGAAAATGAAATCTTGAGAGGAGAAACTACCCATAAATGCTCTCTTGAGCAACAAACCAATCCAATTTTCTTTAAATTTCTAAGATTTTAAGCCACTGTCCCTGAGACTCATTTCTAGCCCTGAATGCTGGTGATATGATAATCTCTTTGGGGTCATTATAATCAACCTGCAGGACAATTAGTTGATAAGAGATTGTTTTGCCTCATGGCTTTGAAGGGTTCAGTCCGTGTTGGCCATCCTCCTTTCTTTCAGATCTGTGGGGAGGCATCGTGGCTGGGAGTGTGTGGCAGAGCAAAGCAACCATGTTCAGGATGCGAGAAGAAGATGCAAGGTCTTGCTGTGATGGGCATGCTCACAGTGACCCAGAGATGTCCTCTCAGCACCATGTCTCATCTCGAAGCTTCCATGCCACCCAGTAGTACTTCAGCTCTAGGTAGTACAGCTCCCCACAGGAGTCCTTGAATACATTTAAAATGCAAACATTAGTAGTACTAACCTTAACAGAGCCAGGAACCCCAGTGTTGCATGACTTCCTGGGAAGACATGAATAAACAGCGGTTCACTCCAGACACAGCACAGAGTGTGGTTTATTGCTAGAACCTGGCCATGTGGAGGGGCTAGGGAGCACTATCAGACTCCTGGGGTACAGTTTGTAGTGTCTGTAGGACCCTCAAGAGTGGATGCGAACAGCTCTGCTTCAGTGTGTTTGTATAACGGACACACTGTTAATTGTGCACATAGTATGGGAGTGTGTTCAGTGTGAAGCTATAGACACAACACTGTCACACAAGGAGTCAGTGGCTTTGTGCTCACAGGAACAAGTTGATTTTGTTTATTCTCCCTCAATTCATTTAACAGGAACAAAAGGCTGTTTACAAGTTTTGCCATCCTTGTATTGGGTCACTTTTCTATAGCTGTGACCAAAATGCTTGGGAAACAACTTAAAAGGGGACATTACATATTTTGGCTCACGTTTCAGACTTCAGCCTATTGAAGGAGGGAGAGCTTGGTAGAGCAGATCACAGCATTGCAGACAGGGTACAGAGAGGAGTGGTAGCAGAAGGGACCAGGGGAAGGCGAACCCCCATTGGGTACTGGGCTTCCAACCAGGATTCACCTTCCAGAGTTCCAAGTCCTCTCAATAGTTTATTCAGTCAGATTCTTCATGATCTCATCTTTAATCCTCTCTACTGACACCATTACAGACATAGCTAAAGGCCTGCTGGATTAACCTCCTAGGGGCTTTCCTAATCCAGTCAATTTGACTGTCAAGGTAAATCATGATAGTATTCCTGCTGAAGGTTTGGCTGATACCAAGGTGGTACTCTGAAGTTCCCATCAATCTAGGAAAGTTAGGCTCCAGAGCACGCCCTGTGAAGTCATTTCTGTGTCCTCATCCACCCAAGAAAGTGTAAGACCAGAAGTCTTCCTGTGATGGAGAGTGATCCTCTCTCTCTTTCTCCTCCTCTCTGTCTCTCTCTGATAGTGAACCTGATTACCCTCCACAGTGACTCAAATATTTTAAGAAGCAAAATGAAATTAGTGCTTACTTATTCCCTTTGACTCTGGGAAGCCAGACTATCTTCTTTTCCTAAATAATCACTAGAAGCTTTGTGTTGCTTTTATACGGAAGTATTGCTCACATGTTCTGTCCATGCTGTGATATACATATTTGTCTGTGGGCCTTGTCCAATGGTAAGTTGACCTATGTCAGAGGGTGATAGCAAGGCTACATGGAAATAAATAGTTAGCATAACATTCAACACAGAGCATGCACTCATTAAGTGCTGGGTGTTGCTTCTGATTTTGATGTTACACAAATCCATATCCTGTTTTGAAGGGCAATGGCAGCCATCTTTCAGTTAGTCACGTGTCAAGCTTGTTGCCATCACTTCATTTGGCTGAATTTCACTGTTGGTTAGTATCAAATTCAGACTTACCTGAGTATAACTCAGTCAAGGTGGGCTCCATCTTTTCTCTATTTTTTTCCCTTTTTCTATTTGTGTTTATGTGGGTGGATGGGTGTTACGTGTATGTAATGTATATATGTCATGTGTGTACATTTGTGTACAAGTATACACACACACAAGACCAGAGGAGGACGTTGGTGACCTGCTCTATTGCTGTCTGTTTGCCATATTCCTTTGAGATAGGGTCCCTCACAGAACCTGGAGCTGGACCAGAAGCCACCAAGACCCAGAGACCCCACCGTCCGTCCATCCTCCACATCGGGGATTACAGAAAGAGGTGCAGCCATGCCCAACTTTCTACATGGATTCTGGAAATTTAAACCCGGGTCCTTATGCTTGTGCCTTAAGCACTCTTTCCCAATGAGCCATCTCCCAGCCCTGAGTGGGGTCCGTCTTATTAAAAAGTAAAAGGCAGTGAGACCGTCGGTACTGAGTTGTGGTCAGAAGCTCTGAGACCTCAGCTCTGATGCCCAGCAGGATTCAGGTAAACATGGAGGACTGATATCAGCAATAGCAGGTCGCTGACTATCAGCAATTTGTCCCCTTCCTCCTCCTAGCTTAGGAGCTGCCTGGAGCGTGCCCCCATGGCCAGCTCTCTTCTGGAAACCCTTCTAAACTCGTGTCAGTGATTACACAAGCTGCCTGTGGAAAGCGCCTGCCAAGTAACGGGACACCTTCTCTGTCCAGGGGTCCCTTCTCTCTGATTCTCTACAACCATCCTTTCTCTTGCGTGGGGAGAGAAGACGGTGCAGAAGCTGGGGGGCAGGGCCTTGAGAGGACGGGGACAGTGCGGAGATTTGATACACTGGCTTGCTTTACTTAAAAAGGCAGAGAAGCTCTGAGGAGACGGCGGCACAGTGGATGAAGTGCTTGCCGGGCAAGGAGGAGGACATGTGTGGATCCCTAGAAACATAGACCCTAATGGCAGCAGGTTCCTGGAACCATAGCACTTATAGGAGGGGCGGAGATAAGCTTACCCGTGAAACTCAACAGCCAGCCTAGCTGAATGGATGCACTTCAGGTTCCCTGAGATCCTTTCTCAAAAAATAAAAGGTAGGCTGGGCGTGCTGGCACATGCCTTTAATCACAGCCCTCGAGAGGCAGAGGCAGGTGGATCTCTGTGAGATCAAGGCCAGCCTGGTGTACATAGGGAGTTCCAGACAGGCTGTTCTGTTTTGTTTTTTAACAAAACATAGATAATAACCAAGAAAGATGCCTGACATCTTGGGCTTTCACACATATATCTATGTTTACATGCACACATTAACACACATGAACGAGGAGACAGACATAAACACAAGCAGAGAAATTTGGAGATAATATAAGAAGTTGAAGAGCATCGTTGAGGTTCACCTATCTGAACCTTAACATCCACTTTAACCCTTATTAATGAAGAGGTCCATCATGTGATCGGGCCTAGCTAATCTTGAAGGATAAGGATTCCCAACAGTTGCATGGAACCTGGCCAGACTCCTGCCTGAGCTGAACTTGCAAACCTGGTTATAGCCCCCCACACACACAACTGAATTCAGCACAATACATGATATATATTAAACAGAAATAAAATCTTAGGGGGAAGAATGCAAATCCTAAAACTATCATTTAGAATCCCACTAGATACAAAACAAAATAGTCTGCCTGACAACACAAATTAATAAAATAATTAAGCCATGTTAGATAAGTAATGTTTTAGTCAGTTTACTGTGAGCAAAGCACTCTTATGCAACTTGCAACTTCTGCTCAGAGACTATAAACATTTGCATTTTATGAGTTTTTAAAAGCATACCTTATTTTAAATGCAAAGCCTTAATGTCACATACAACTACACTTGATGGAAAGTTATTTCCCTGCCATTTGAGGACAGAAGCCGAATGCTGCATTTGAGCAGAGATTTTGAAGTAGGCCGAGGTCAACCTTTAAAAGTACCCAAATACATCTAGCTTGAAATATTAATCATTTGTTTACCTGTACTTAACGCATTTTACCCCTGTTAATCTACACTGAAATATCACTTGGAATTTAAGAGCAATCTATACCCAACCATCAAATATTTAGTACCTGTTTAGGAAAAGTAATTGGTAAAACTCAAAGCTACTATTTGTTCTCTTTGATTAATGTTTACCAAGTGGAAGTTCTGGGATAAAATAATATATCAGTGCTCAGTACTCACAAATGTTCCGTCTCTTTTTGGCATGTTAGCATTTTGTTATTCTCTTGAAAATAGAGTGCAGTGAATATTTTGTGAAATTAAACAACTTTGATAAGCATTTGCATTTGTTCCAGTCCACAGAAACATCACCTTATAAAAGTTCCTGCTAGATAACAAACTAATAGTATACCTGCTTCTCATGAAGTAGTTCCCTTCTCTGATGACTAACCAGTTATAGCACATTGATGTCCCAAAAGCAATATCTTCTCTCTGCCTTCCTTCTAATTGCATTTACTTCATGTAAAGATTCGAATGTTTGTGGGAAACATGGTGCTGACTACGTGCTCAGGGACAGAGGACTGAACAGTTGAGGATCAGGAGGCCCACACCTATACAGTGGCCATGCCAGTGACCTCACAAGGTACAGTGCAGGGCTTCTTAAAGTTTTTGTCCAACCATAACCTTTTTTTCATCAAAGAAACGTTTACATAACCCTGTACATACAGGATGGAAAATAGTTATACCAATCAAACACTTGCTGATGATAAATCATAAAGAGGTTTATTTGAAAATAATCCCTTGCTGGGTGTGGTGGCTCACACCTTTAATCCCAGCATTCAGGAAACAGAGGCAGGCAGATCTCTGTCAGTTCAAGGCCAGCCTAGTCTACACATCGAGTTCTAGGCCAGTTGGGGTTATAGGGAGTCCCTATCTCAAAAAGACTGAAAAGGAAAAAAAAAATAGCTTGACATACATATACTCTTATCATTTATTCAAGACGAAAGCAAATTTGCACACCAAGAGGGGCAGTGCTTGTTCATTTTTACATGAAGAATTAAGTCTTTGCTAAATATTTGATACTTCAGGAAGTAGAGTATCTTCGAAGGTTTTCTGAGTTGATATTTTTAATTTACTGTCACCAACTCTCCAAGAATCCTCCAAACCTTCAATGCCAGAGGGGGACTACTGAGATACCCAACTTGTGAACTAAGCAGCTAAGGGGATTTCGGCCTCATCAGAGTATAGACTGCCACTGTTGGAATACCTGGGCTGTATCCTGGAGGCCAGTGCAGGGGGATTAAGACAGGATGCTTGCTTAATGGACTTCATTGGGGGACCATGGGAGGGAAAGACCCCAGTGTAGAGCACAAGGGCAGGATTGATGGTTGTTTGGGCTTTCCAAGGAGGAACCTTGGAGCACTTCCTTAAGGAAAACATGACATCTTTTAGCAAAAATAAAATAAAATAAAATAAAATAAAAAATCCTCCAATTCAGGTGATATGGGTATATATATATATATATATTATTTATATATATTATAATTTATATATATATGTTTATATATATATATAACTATGTATATGTATGTATATGTATATATATATATATATATATATATATATAAGCAATACAAGTTAGAAAGAACAACAACAACAAAAGAACTGGAAAAAAAAACCCTCTGGAAAGACTAAGAAAAAGATACAAGACATGTATGGCAAAGTGCAGGAACTCAGGTGGGGTGGGGGGGAATGGAAAGGGAAGTGATTCTAAATTTGATTGAGAAATGATATATGATGTATGGGAAAAGTTTAATAACAATAAAAATAAATTAAAAACTACTTTAATAAAATTCAGTAATAATATAAAAATATGCAAATGTTGGGGATTCATTGCAAAGCTCAGCTTCCTCAATGAGAAAGGGCCCTTTACACTTTAAATGTGGGAATACACTACAACCTAACTGTTGGAGTTTTGTCAGTCCTACCTTTGACCATGACATTCACACTGGAAAGGTGATGATTTTTTACCTCCCTCTCTCAAATCCTCACCTCCTATAAATGCTTCTCACCCCAAAGTTCTTCATAAATGGCCCCAATGTCCTTATGGAATTGATATAACAGTTGTGTCTGTTAGGGTATTGGTAAGTGATGGTGATTTGGTTATAAATTCAGAAAACTAAAGAGAGTATAATTGTCAGGATAGTGCTACAGCTTAAATTACGACAGCTCAACTTCAAACATTTCATCCTGAGATGTCTAATCACTTTCAACTCATTTTATGTTGCTCGATGTCAGCTCTAACTTCTGTGAATTATTCTTGCATTCACTTCTGCTTTTACCCGAATCCCAGTTCTCAAGCTGCATTGGCTGTAATTCCCCTAAGGGAAGCTTTCTTTCTGTGTTACAGACAAATCAATTGTTTTTGTTTCTGGGTATGAATTGAAAAGTGACTCTAATTAGCTGAACCTTTTAGAAATAATAGTAATAATAGCCATATTGGCAAGTGGTTATGTTCAGAAAGAATATTTCTTTATATCAAAGGAGGATAGAGCCCTTTTCCAGTTTGACAAGGTGATAAACAAACTGAATCCAAGTGATCGATTCTATCACTTGGGGTGAAATGTGGTAGTTATTAGTCTGCGGCAGTGCTGGATTGTGGATGGTGCGGAACCAAAAAAAAAAAAGAAAAGATTTCTTTATTTCTTTCCTTATGTCCTTATGTAATGTACACCCACTGCGAGTCTTCTGTAGCCTGCCAGAGAAAATCCCAACTTGCATGTAATAAATCCCAGTTCTAATGTTGGACACAGTTTCCATGTTAGCTACAGCATTGAAGCTGTGCTGAAATGGAACAGCTGCTGGCTTCGTGACAGAAGAGCCAGTTCTCTAATACCAATTTCTTCCACATGGGATCGTCCCAATCTGGGCCCACAGCATAGCCCCTGTGAACAGCCTTCTGTGTCAGTGTGGTATAGAGAGGATGAAGTGTTGTAATGTCTGTACACAGGGTGCCCGGCCTGAGCACCTAACCTTCACTTGGCATGCCATTCTGGATTCCTCAGAAGGAAGGCTAACCTAGGCTACATAGTGAGATCCTTTATTAAAAAAAATCATTTTTCTATATTAAAGGATAACGCAGCATTTACTCTCATAGCCATGTAGTAGATAAAGCACAGGCTTAGGTCCTTGGGGGAACTTCCTCCAGTATAAATCAGATTCTAGTAATTCCATCCAGGGAAATATTAGGCCACTCTGGTAGCATAACCTACTTATTTGTTTCCATTCTCCTGAGCAGCTTTTCCTTTTTTTCCACAACCACCTATCCTAACTTTATTAGAGATTTCCCAACATTTCCCATGTCATTTCTAAACCACACTACCTGGTATTGATATTGAACTAAACCTCAGGCTGGCTTTGTAAATCATCATCAGTAACAGCACAGAGTGCCTGCCCTTGATTGCTTTATAAAGAAAAACAGGGTGCCATCTTGGAGTTCCCATTATGGTATACCATAACTTTGTCACATTGAAAATATTTTATATTTAATCCAATTCATTTCTATTGAGAACCACAATAAGCCCAGAGCTGGTGAGGACAAAGAGATGAATCAGTTCCTCCAGCAAGTGGCTCACTGGAGAATAAACAAAGGAGCTCACATGCTCCGAAGCTGGGTTGAGATGGGCAGTGTGCAGAGGAGAGGAGCTAGGAGACTTGCCAGTTGAAGGGAACTTGGAGCATAAGTACAGGACACAGGAGAAAATGCCAGTGAGCATGTAGAGCTACAAATACACTGAGAAGTCTCGTGTTGACAGCCAGGTCTGCTCACCTCAGAAGTTATATTTTCAGGGGCCGAGGAGCTAGGTCAGTGGGGAAGAATCCTGCTGCACAAGCTGGAGGCCCAGAGTTCGAATCTCCACTACCCATCTAAATGCTGAGCATGGCGTCTTGTGCATTTCTGTGTTCTGGTGGATTAGAAACGAAGGTGGCTGGGGCTTGCTGGCTACCAGCCCAGCTCTAGTTTCAGTGAGATACCCTGTCTAAAAGGAATAAGGCAGAGGATGATGGAGTGGGATACCCTACCTGATACTTCCCACATGGCCCTCCTGCATACATGCCCGCAGGTGCACATATGCCATGCAATACACTACAGCACGCACACGTATCACACACAAACACACCAACCAACACAAAGATAGAATTAAGTTTTATTATCAGAGCATTCAGTTAGAGTTGTGTGATGAAAAAAAAAAGGGGGGGGCTGGAGAGAGAGGACTTAGGTACTGTGTAAAGATAGTAGTTGTTATTTACCAAATGCCTTTACAAAGTTCTCTCTCTGTCTCTCTCTCTCTCTCTCTGTCTCTCTCTCTCTCTCTCTCTCTCTCTCTCTCTCTCTCTCTCTCTCTGTCTTCCTTTCACTATAAGAACATTAACTGGTTAAGTGATTCTGTTGTCTCTAAATGTGGAATATAGTTGAGTTCTGGAGGGAAAAATTGATTGCCATAACAAGGTCTACTGCTAAACCGAACATATGTTGCTCATAATGTCACCTTCTAAATCAATGAAATTATCATTATAGAACATGTCGACAAATTAGACATGTAAAGTGCCTGCTGCATGTGGGAGAGATGTAATTTGGCTCCATAAAAGGAAAATTAAACAATAAAATATCAATGACAGATGTAGTTAGCTAAAGGTTTTGAGGTTTAAATACCAATTTGCAAGGGAAAAAAATATGCAGACAAACTGAGAAGACCAGATAAAAATACCAGTCTTCATGGGGGAGGAAGAACCAGTGTTTAGCCAGATGTTTAGAGACTGCCTCTGTACCCTTTATTTAACAGAGAAATACATGGACAAGTTCCTCATTTCTTCAACTCCAAAGGCAGCAGATTAATAATGAGAAAAAGAAATAACAGCCAATTGAATAATTATCTGCTTCTGATCTGAATGAGTAGAATAGATGAATAGAGGTTCAAATTGGTAAAACTGCATTCTTCCTCACCCAGAGCTGCTTGAGTGAACTTGATCTTAGTTTCCTATCCCGAGAAAGGATCATGACAAAGCTACACTCCTATTTGTGGTTAATTATTCCCCATAATAGAAACATCAAAGAAATAGATAAATGCCTTAACCATGAAAAATAACAACCTTTGAGGGAAAGCTTACAGATTTTATGGTAAAAGCTGTGCATTTCACTTTGAACAATAACATAAATGAAGATTACTCTTGATGCTCTCCTTCCATGAACTGACTATTCCTAGTGAATTTGGGAAATAACTTACGTAGCAGAATACAACTATTGTGTTTTATAGATCTTTGGCATTACTTACAGTTTCAGAAGGAGAAAATGAGGATGTATTAAGATTTCACAAATATCAATGAATTTCAATACCAATAAAATTTACTTTCATTGAAATACTGTGATGGCTGTCACTTGGGATACCAGCACTCAGAAGATTGAAAAAGGAGAACTACCAAGAGTTTTGGACCAGCCTGAGCTATATAGTAGGTTTCATGCTAGCCTAGGCTATAGAGTAAGACAGAGAGAGAGAGAGAGAGAGAGAGAGAGAGAGAGAGAGAGAGAGAGAGAGAGATAAGCTATAATAACTCAACAATGCAAAATCACAAGCCATGGAAGTAAGACCATCAGTCAAAGGACTGCTGTACAGATTCTACAATGAGTGATGTGCGAACGCACACTTACTTCCTTTCTATTACATCCACGAAGTTCCACAATGTTCCACAGATGTNAGAGAGAGAGAGAGAGAGAGAGAGAGAGAGAGAGAGAGAGAGAGAGAGAGAGAGAGATTTCCTTAAGAGATTTTTCCAATGTCTTAGAAATCTTTTGGGTTTTTTCTTCCAAAACAGTTCATAATCATGGGAACTAAGAATGGTATTTTCCATCATTCTTTCCCATGGTATTGACACAGACACTTTCACAGGCTAGTAACTGAATAAATGCAGAGATAAAAGAAGGGAGGCTAAGTTATTTGACAGATGAAATCCATTCATCCTGTCTTGAAACTTAATTGTGTCTCCATGTTCAAGGACAGGGAAGTTCTACTCCTAGCCTTACACAATAAAATGCAACACCAAGAGTCTACTTCCTAGACTGTAAGGGAATACACTAAGGTCACCTCCAGACTGGACTATCTTCCTGCTATGTGAGCCCAGAACAGTGTCTGCACCCCCCACACACACACACACACATTCATAACAGCAGCTCTCTCAGCTCAAGTCCTAAGATGATAACTGAAAACTACCAACAACCAGTGGAGATGATGCATGAGTGAGAAGTAACCTAGTCCCCTAAATTACTGGATAATCCTAAGTGCTATGAAAGGCAAATGTGGAGTGACTACTAACAGTATTCGACCAAGCAGCTAAAAGGCTACATGGCAGACATCTTTGCAGTCACTACATCCTCCTTCCCAATCAGCATCCTTTTCTCCAAAGAGCAAATTAGTTAACCATAACATATGGCAACCTCCACATCTGAATATTTTCCTCAAGTAGGAAAACTCTTCCCGGTGGTGATTCAAGTACTAAGGAAGCAAAGATGACTCTCTAGAAAATTCTGCATTTGTGTGTATGTTCAGGAGAACCTCCAGAAGTCACGATATTTATTCTCCATTTAACCAATAAAGAGGCTTATTGAATAGCTGTATTGTTACCATCGTCATTCAGGTAAAGTATCTGTGTCTTGGATTTCCATGTCTAGTATTATTGAATCGATGGTTCCAATATATTTCATACAACATCATTAAAAGAAATAAATGGCATAATTACATAAAGTCGGAAGAAATGAGAATCTAAATTAAATAACATTCCCTTCTGAAAGTTCTGGATGGAAAACTTCCCCAGCATCTGTTATGGAAATATGGAAATATATTTTTAAATGCAGTGTGAAATGTAAAATAAGAGACAAAATGTGGTTTATCCATATTTGAGGATGCTCGCTTGTCAAAATAACATTTCCCAAAGATAATCACTTAGAAAGGGTACCTTTCAGAATAATGAACTGAAAGGGATACTTCCTTTTGTGTGGATTCATGTGTGTGTCTATATGTGTGCACGTGTGTGGGATTTCACATAAGTGTGCTGGCATGTGTACATGTACACGTGAGACTAGAGGTGTATCTCAACTGTAAGCCATCTGCCTTGTATTATTTGAGGCAATGTCTGCTACTGGGACCTGTATGCTAGACTAAGTGGCAGCCAGCACCAAGGATTCTCCCGAGTTCTTCCCCCACCAGCACCAGGAATACAAGCACAGGCCAGTATATCTTTTATCTGGGTGAGGGGAATCAAATGTGGGTCTTCATGCTTTCCCAGCAAGAATTATATTGACTAAACTATCTCCCCAGTCCCAACAATGCTATCCTCAACAAATGACATATTTATATATCAATAAGACATTAAACACGGGGATCAAAATATGATTAAGATTTTTGTATGAAATACACAAAATTCAATGAAAACTATATATTAAAATAGTCAAAAAATTATTAGAAACTATATATTAAAACCATATAGTAAAATAAACAAAAATTTATTAAACACTATAAACTTACTGGAAAGACACTCCACTCTGTTAAGTAGAAAGGAAGAGGCTTAACAGCTCTTGGTGTGAAAGTTCCATAATAAATAGATAGCCTCAGGACTGTGTAGAAAGAGACACATTTAGAAGGCAAGCAATGGGGGCTGGAGAGATGGCCTAGCAGTTAAGAGCGCCGACCGCTCTTACAGAGGACCCGGGTTCGATTCCCAGCACCCACATGGCGGCCGAGAACCGTCTGAAACTCCAATTCCAGGAGAACTCCAGTTCCAAGGGAATCCGACACCCTCTTTTGACCCCCGCGGCATTGCAAGACACAGGTGCACAAACTTGCATGCAGACAGTACATTCGTACACATACAGAAATAAATAAAATTAATTAAAAAAAAGGCAAGCAATGATTGAGGAGCCCACCACCAAACTCCCCACGAAGAGAAAAAAATTTTAACATGAAGTTAAGAAGGAAACATGAAGCAGTGAAGATTACATCTCCAGGAGGTAGCTGTAGGGCCATTTATTTTCCAAATTTAACGACTGTGTGTAATGTTCTCACTTGATGAGTCAATAGATAGAAATCCCTCAGGGAGAAGAAGAGAGCCAAAAGCTAGCTTCCATGTCCATGGTCTACTTGGCCACCAAGAGAGTCTAGTGCTGGGCTCTTGAGGATGGCAGTTCTTCCTGCAGTTTCTCTTAGAGATGTGTTATCTGTATGAGTTGCATGGCTGATACCATGACCACAATGCCTGGCAAGAGTATCTTAAAGGACAAAAGGTTTATTTGGGCCCATGGTTTCAGAGGATTTCTGTTCATCGTGACAAGGAAGGCATAGCAGAATTCAGGGTGCACTAGAGACTCCCCCGTGACGGTGGACCAGGAAACATAAGGCAGCAGAGCCAGGACCCAGGCTATCCCCTTCCAAGACCTGCCCCTAGTGACGTCCTTCTGCCAACCAGACCCCACCTCATAAAAGTTCCACAGTCTCCCCAAATCAGTGCCACTAGTGGATACCAAGCATTCAAACGAGGGCCCAAGAGATACCCAGTTTCCAGGCATCATCCTACCCTCGCTTGGGTTTGCATGGAGCCAGATCCATAATCACCTCCATATTTGACAATTTTTACTTCAAACTTTCACTCCTTCTAACTTGTTATTAAAGAAAAATCATTATATCTTTTATAAACATATGACCCTTTACATTACATTGGCTAAGTAACCCAGTTTGCCTGGAACAGTCCCAGCTTTAACAATCAAAGCTCTGCATCTTGATAAAGCTCTTGATGCCCGTCAGACCAAGGCATTTGCTCACTCTCTGTAAACGTGAGTAGAGGGCACCTTCAGAGGGGACTTGTGCTTTTCAGACTCCGTTCACCTCATAGCGAATCTAACCCTGACTCCAGGCCCTGTCTTCTATTTGTTAGAGTAAGACTCTGGGCAATACACCTTGTCCCTTAAGCTTCCTTCTCTTTTAACATGTATGCAATAAGTTACCTGAGAAAAGTATATGGATTTTTAAGTCTGATTCGTCTCCTATTCAATGGAATTTGACTCTCAGAAGATATATTACTAACATCAGGACCCAAATGAGCTACAGGTGGGTGTATCCCTTCAACATGTTAATGTGAAGTCAGTAAGAAAAAAATAAAGTGAACTTCAGAATTTAACTTCATAGTCAACTTTTAAGAATCCCACATGTCATATTTTTGGGGCTATTTCTAGGAGCAGTATGTTATAAAAAGTATTCAACAGAAGCACACAGCTAAATTAAGTTTTAATTCATTTTAGCAGATTGGTGAGAACAAGAATGATATAATTTATATTTTAAAAACTACTTGGGAATTGAAACCATGGAATTAGTAGTTTGAAACAGATCCTTGTAAGAAGAAAGAGAAGAATGTGAAAAGGCTGAAAACTGACAAGCATCTGTCTATTCCATTTTATACTGTCCTCAAATCCCCTCCTTGGCTTCAGTGCTTAATCACAGTGACTTCCAATACGCTGCTTCTTATTCCTGACTAGCTTCTAGTCAGTACTGACCCCTCTGTCCTTGTTTGCACTGTTAGAATGACAGTAAACGATCAACATCTCCCAAGACTATTTCATGCAATGTGAACAACCCTTGACCCTCATCCTTTTTGGAGGAAGTTTACCAATATTCTGTCTTTAGGCATTTAGCAGGGAAATGGTACATGACCCTGTAGAGGAATTTCAAGACAAACTTCTTTGCCCCTGTATCCTTCACATATAAAATGCAACAATTCTCAACACATTCTCAATACAGAGTCTGTAAACACCTGCTTAATGAGCACACCTGTCACTAACATGATGCATGAATTTAGATAAGCCTCCAAACCTTGTGGACTGAATACATCCCTAAACTGAGGAGCTCAGGCTAGACTTTATTAAGCATCTGTCTAGTCTAGTGCCAAAACTTCTGACAACTTTCTGTCTAGCTTTACTCTTTGTTCTAGGCTCTTTCCGGATAGCCAACATAAAAATGTATCTGGTCCAATACACTGTGGGTCTTTATCTTTCCTCATTGGTTGTTTTGTCATAAACGTTTATTACTGCCTGCTAGCTGTTAAGCAGGTGTTAGGATTATAGTAGACTCTTTTTTATTTTTTTAATTATATTTTAAGGGATTCACAATATAAGAGCACAGTTGTTTTCAGATCACATTGACGTTGCTCAGTTTGCCATACAATTAGGTAATTGGTGCTAGCATCCACAGATGAGTGATACCATTCATTGTTTGTTTTTCTGGGACTGTGTTACTTCACTTAGCATATCTTCTAGTTCCATCCATTTACCTGCAAAGTTCATGATGTTATCTTTCTTTACCAGCTGCATAGAACTCCATTGTGTAGATGTACCACATTTTCTCTATCCACTCATCAGTTGAGGGGCACTTGGGTTGGTTCCAGCTCCTTGCTATTGTGAAGAGAGCTGCAATAAACACGGCCGTGCATGTATTTCTGTGGTGGGGTGAGTCTTGAGGGTACATGCCCAGGAGTGGTATGGCTGGGTTGGGTGGCAAGTTCATTCCAAGTCTTTCAAGTGTTCTCCACACTGCTTTCCATAGTGGCTGCAGGAGTTTACATTCCTACCAGCAGTGGATGAGTGTTCCCCTTCCCCCACAACCTCTCCAGCACTTGGTATCATTTGTTTTCTTGATCCTAGCCAGTCTTATTGGTAGTAAGATGATATCTTAAAGTGGTTTTGATTTGCATTTCCTTAATTATTAATGATGTTGAACACTTCTTAAGAATGGTAAACTCTTTAATTCAGATTTTTTTCCACTTTTTTTCTTTACTTTATTTTTCAAAATTTATTTTATTTATTATTAGTAGGTATGGGGGTTGCATAGAGGTGTCTGTGTATGTCTATGGTACATGTATTAGTAGGTATGGGGGGTGCATACATGTGTCTGTGTATGTCTATGGTACATGTATTAGTGTGGGCCAATGTGCCACAGAACACATGTGGAGGCCAGAGGACAATGTTCAGGGGTCAATTCTTGCTTCTGCCATGCTGGAGTGGATTGTTGCTTGTTTCTTCGGCACTGAGCACTCTGGATTAGATGGTCCAGGAGCTTCTGCCACGCTGGAGTGGATTGTTTCTTGTTTCTTCTGCACTGAGCACTCTGGATTAGATGTTCCAGGAGCTTCTGCCCCTCCCTGTCTCCAGTTCCCAGCTCTCACTGTGAGTGCTAGGATTGTAGATGTTTGTCATGTACAGCTTTTGGCATAGGCTCCAGGGATGCAGCTCAGGTCCTCAAGCTTGTGTTGCACACATTCACCCACTGAACCATCTCACAGACCCTTATTTGTGCTTATTAAACCTGTTTCATTTTTCTTTTTCTCCATCTCATGTTTTACGTACCCGATTACATCAAGTATATCACTGTGCAAAATGGTAGTTATCCCTAGATCAACATCTGTGAAATGCCCTAAAGTTAGAAATGAAGAGTATGGTTTAAGAGATATCTGTAAGAGTTTCTGCTTATTTCCTGACTAGTTGTTTTGGTGAACAAAAGCATGTCTATATGGCAAGGCAATTGTCTGAGGGAAGTAAAAGAAATTAAGACTCAGGGCCAGTGTTTTCAAAATTCATCCTGATCAAAATGTGTTGATTTTTTTTTTCAGTTTTGTAGAGTTTATATTTTTTTAAATAACAATAGAAAAATGAAACCATCAAGACCAGTCTACTTAAGAGGTTTCATAGGAGCATTGATTGGTGCTTGGATCATAATGATGTGGTCCCTGACATAAAATGTTTCCAAAACTCTGGGGGATTGAAAGAGTCGTTGTGCCTTTAAATGGCACAACTTAATCCCACAGAGAAAATGACTCAAGTGGGATGAGTGGCCCTATCTGTGTAATTATAAATTATAAATAAGTAATTAAAGATTGATTCTAAGTCTCAGTAGGATCTATGACAAATGGGCCATCTGGCTGTTCCTGAGAAGTTTAAAGAACCTGGGTTCTTCCATGTCCCCATCAATGACAAGTCCTTCAAGAGAGAAAAAGCAAAAGAAATTTCAGCATTTTCTACCTTAATTTTGTTTCTCCCCCTAATCCCCTAAATGTTTAAAAAGTTGGCTGGTAAGTCTGTTTAATGGCTCATATAGTAGCTCTATAATTCTCTTTAATCCTCCTTTTTGAAAAGCTATGGAGATTTAGAAGATGGTAACAGCCCTTTGTCAACCCAAGCATGATAAACATCCTACATGAAGAATTACTAAGTCACACGAAAAGACAGATCTAGCATCTCATAGATACTATTATATCAATTATCTCTTAGCTGTTCTTTTCAATGCCACCTCATGTTTTCCTCTCTCTGGTTAATGTATTTTTTGCCAGGAATCAAAACCAGCAGCACACTGTCTGCTGTGGGAGCCTCATCACTTTCATCTCGCCATTGCTCTGCATCCCAACACAGTGGTCTGTGTACAGCATGCAAGGTTGACTTCCTTAGCAGGGTCATTTGGAAAGTCTTCAGCAGTGAGGAGGCCTTTGCTATTTCCTGCCCTGTTGCACCCTACCACCCAACCCCTGCCCTCTGAATAAATCATCTTGGCACTCCTTCTCTTTTCAGCCCCACCTTCTGATTTCTCCACTGGATGGCAAGCTAGATTGGCACAAGAAAGCATAGCAGGTCATCGGCCTTTTTACTCTGATGACCTCTGAGCTGAGGTCAGAAAGAAACACCCAGCTGTAGTCTACAGGACCCTTTTAAGAAGTGAAGACACAGCACAAATCACATAAAGTACAGGAGCCCTCTCCTTTGCTAATAGCTTTTGATGGCCTCCCTGGACACAGAGTAAAGTGTCCTCTCTTCACAGCTGGTCCCTGCCCAGCACTGCAGCATCTTCTCATATCACCCTTCTTCACTCCAGCTAGTCACAAGGGGTAAAGAGATAGGGCATGATCTCATGACGTTTGCTAGGGGTCAAGGGGTGGCTCTGCGCTGACATGAAGATTCTGTCCCACTGGGCATGAGGTGTACAGAGCCTCGCTTTGCAGATACTTTGATTCGGCAGCTTCACTGTTGCTTTTAACCTAACAAAATAACCAATGATACATGAGCAAATAGATGCATGGGGTCATGGTGACCGGCAAGGGACCATGATAGCAGTTAACAGCTGAAACCCTCTAGATGTCTGCAAAATCCATTGATTAACTATAATGCAAAGTCGTTAAAAGTAAACTGTACTCTTAAATGTGGAATGTGTAGAACAGATTCTTTTTAAAGAATACAATCCAAGGGCTGGCAAGATGGCTCAGCAGATCAACGTGCTTGCCAACAAGCCTGGGAACATAGGTTTAATCCCCAGCACTCACATGGTCAAAGAAGAGAACTAAATCTCTCAGGTTGTACTTTGACCTCTCCACTCAGGCTACTAGTGGCGCACACACACACACACACACACACACACACACACACACAAACTACAAAGATTAAACAAATAATGTAATAATAAAAAATTAATAATATAGTATTGAAAGAGGGAAAAAGAGTGACCTTAAAGTAGAAAAGCCTGACAGATGCTCCCTTGACCTAATGATCATGGTCACTGACCACAGTAATGGCTACAACCTGACACGAGTGCTGTAAACAACACTCACCTCGATCATCCATTGCCCTAGTCTCTTTGTGCCTAGCATTATTGAGGTGTAATTGGTGAGTAACATTTGGGTAGCTTTATGGGATGTTTTGAATCATTATCTCACTTGAGTCTTTTTAAATATTTATTTATTTATTTATTTATTTATTTATTTATTTAGAGACATGTATCCCTACCTGGCCTGAAACTCATTATGTAGACCAGAGATCCACCTGCCTCTGCCTACTGAGTGCTAAGACTAAAGGTGACCATTCCCTCAGCCTTAAGAAAAACACTGGGTAAATTCCTGCAGAGGTGCCTGCTGAGGAGTCTCTGATAAGTACCTCTCTCAACATCAAGGTCATCAAGAGGAATCCAGTGTCTAAGAACTGTCAACAATATGGGAAGGAGAAAGGACCATTTCATATAACGGGTGTCCTGGATGAGTTCTGGGGACAGATAAGAATAGCAGGAAAAAAAAATAAATCCAAAGTATGTACTTTAATGTTGTGATAAATCTTCATAAAATAAAGAACAAAGTAGGGAATATATGAGAATTCTCTGTTTAAGGGTCTCGATTTTTCTGTTAATCTGAGACCTTTCTAAAATGTAAAGCCTATTTTAAAGGCAAAAATGAAGCTATAGTTGTGTAAATGTTCACACAAAATATGCCATTAGTTTATTGTTAAAAGAAAAGCAGATGATCAAATAGAATCTGATGATAAAAATTGTAAGTGTACAAATATTCTTATTATTTAGATATGATTATATATGTATAGAAAAAGTCTGAACAAATAAGCATGAATATATTAATAGTGAGATTATAGCTATTTTATTTTATATTTAACATGGTTTCATTGTTGATTTCATTGAAATCTTCCAAAGCATTAAATCTGTAAGTGCTAACCATGGCCAGTTCAGCCTCCTAAAATGTACACTACATGTGGGCTTTAGAAATGGAAATTTTTTGTATTATGTACATTTTCTTGGGCCTTTAATATCTAGAAATTATCTTACACTTATGGAAACGATAAAAATCATAGCTTGAATACACCCACCATCAACTTCCCTATTGCTAACATCTTGTATAACCAGAGTGAAAAGATCAAACCTGGGAAAATAACATTAATTTAACTACAGGCCCGTGAGCTTCCAGATGATTCTCTCTCCTGTCTCTGCCACCCATCTGCCCATGAAGGTGCTGGGATTACAGATACCCACCACTGTGTCAGGGTTTCTGCGTGAGATGTGGCGACCAAACTTGGGTCCCTGGCCCCAACTTTCACCAGCTTCTCAGCTGTTGCATGGATCCTGCTCCAGGAATCAATCTAGCACCTCCCCTGCATGTAGCAGTGGTTTCCTAAGTTTCTTCCAGGCTTCTTAGAAGCAGAGTGACTTTGACTTTGCTTGTCTTGGAAGAACCTGACATTTTTGAGCATCTTTGACAAGTATGAGATTCTATCTCATTGTAGGGTGCCTCTGCAGTTCCCCCATGATTATAATGCACACACTTTCTCCTATACCTGTTTTGAATTCTTATGTTTTCTTCAGAAAAAAAAATGCGTTCATGTTCTTTGCTCACTTTTTTTTAATGGGTCTTATATCTATTATTCATTAATTTTTTTGATGTTGCATTGTATGGCTACTTTGTATACTTTGGATATGAACATCTCATCAGATAAATTACTGACAGGAATTTTCTCACCATCCCCAGCCAGCCTTTTCCTCTGTTGATTGTCTCCCTTGCCAGGCAAAACCTTCAGCGTTTGATGGGTATTGCCTTTCTGGTTTTCTTCTTGTTAGGCATCCATCTGTGATTTCCATAAAAGCATTGCCAAGGCCAAGTAAGGGAAGCTGCCCTTGTTTTCCTCCCGGTACTTTTATAACTTCAGGCCTTACATTTAAGACTTTAATTCATTTCCAGTTGATTTTTCCATATGGTATGCATGTCTAATATCACTCTTCTATATACCTCATTCCTTCAAGATAATATCCTCTCACTGTTCAAAAGGGCAGTTGATAGCAAGCATTGGTGAAGGTGTGGAGAAAGCAAAAGTTTGGATTCTTGGTGCAAATGTAAGTTGCCTGGGGCCATGACAGAAAATAACATGTGAATTCCTCAAAAACTGAACATAGAACTACCAGAAGAGGCAGAAGTATAAGAGAGGGAGAACTCTGACATCATTCTTCTCCCAAAAACATCTTTGCTCAGATGAAATCTATTGGAATAAATCAGATTAGAGTCAAAGTGTGGCACTGGATTAGCTATGAAGATAGAGGAAGCTTAACACAAACTTGCCTACTGTGGTTTCACTAGCCTCACGGCAAAGTTCATTACCCTAACCAGGAGTTTGCCCCTTATCAGAAATGTACAAAGGAGGAATTTCTTATCTGTTAGCCAACAAACAGAGTGCCACTACCTGCATGCAATGGAAGAATTCCCCAGAAACATTCTAAAAGTTCTAAAGTAGATACTTCTCTCCTTGCTTTCCTGGTGCCTATTTATTGATCAACTTGGGATAATGCAGACTACTTACTCTGTGTCCAAAATTCCCTCTGTCTGTCCAGTCTTAGAAAGCACAGATGCCCATTGTGACTCAGCGTGTAAATGTAGGCTGTGGTCTCATCCCCATTCGGTTTCATTAGAATGAGAGGTGGCCTTTGGAAGCAGAGCAAGTTCCCTCGGACTGGAAGACACTGGAATACATTTTTATGGAAAAGAGAAATCACAAGTTATAAGTACACAAAATCATGGAGCTATGCCACAGTCCCTCACGCTACACAGACAGACAAAAGTCTCCCTTTGAGAAATGGAGAATAGCACTAATCTCTAAATGACTACATGTTGTTGGCCATTATCACCCCTGAAGAGAAGATACCATCTGCCCATATGCACATTTGATAGAATCCTCACTGACAAGCCACTTAAGACTGCAATGAATATTTTTTAATTAGAGAATACTGCTGTTCCATTTTGTCAATTTCAATTTCATTCCCATTTATTTAAAGCATAAGTAGCATCTTTGTCTTGGCAATGCTTCGTTCCTGTTTATTCCATACCTGAAGTCAAAATCCTCTTCGTGACATCTTCACCCATAAGTGGTTGCTATGGAAATCATTGGACTTTCATAAACAAAAGATTATTACCTTCAGTAGGGTACTTAAAGACAGTACTTGAAGCAAATGTGAGACGTCATGGAGAAAATGGGTTTCTGGAAGCACAAATACACTGATAAAATGGGTTGGCTCACCCGCTGTACCGCAGCAGCCTTGGTCATTTCTAATCACTCCAGTTTGAGAAATTTAGAGATGAAAATTTTTAATAACTGCTTTTTCTTCTTCACATTCATTTCTGTTGTTCTCCACATTTGAGGGGTGCTGAGACAAGGTGTCTCTAGAAGTCACTATGCAGACTAGGCTGGCCTCAATCTCACAGAGATCTGCCTGCCTTTACTTCCAAAGTGCTGGGACTAAAGAAGTCTGCTACAAAGGCTGGATTAGGCACACTTTTTATATCAGATTGGTTTGCAATTGGATCTCCTCAGTAATTCAGATAAGACTCTTACAAATCTCTGAACTATGAAAATGATCCAAATATTTTCAGAAAAATTATCACCTCTCAATCTCATATATCTAAGTATAAATGGCCAGGAATCATTCCTGATGGGGTACAACCGTAATCCCAGTATTTGAGAAGTAAAGGCACAGTTTCTTCAACATGTATATTTTCCCCTCTCTTTGAGTTTAAAACATATCAGTTTTATTTTGCATCTTAAATTGTTCTAATGTGTATCATTTCAGTCCCTGGAGATGTTAGGTCTAATTATTCATATTTGCAAAAACCAAAAAGAAATCTTTTGGTCATAAATTAACAGTATTGGTGCATGTAATTTAGTACTTTCTCATGTTAGCGCATTTCCAAAGTGTTTGAAGTATCTGTTTATAAATAATTTCCTATGATGCCCAGTTGTTCCCAAATGAAGAAACGTTGGTACTGATGGGTGGCCCAGTTCTCATCCTGCCCAAACAAGCTTGTCCTGTCCTCTAGGTCAATTCCCTGTGTAATTAGAATCCATGGATTTATTTTTGTCTTGAATAAGCACACATGCTGATTACACTAATAAATGATTTCTCTCATTTACTTTAGTACTTACTGGGCATGTGGTTTGAGCTGGGACCTTTCTAGCACGATGTTTAATTGGTCAATACTCGTCATTAACTTGGTTTTTCCCTCAAATTTAAGACTTGTAAATTCTAAAAAGATGTCTGTGAAGAGCAGGGATCACTGCCATCTAAATCTTCCCCTCATTTAAATTGGAAGGCAATTACCAATGCTCTTGGTTCCGTTTTTCCCAACCTTTCCTGCGGAAGGGGGTTTATTTGTGTATGAAATTCTCAAAACTGAACACTCAGCCAAACTCACAGAACCAAGCCAAAATATCAAACCTTCGGAGAGCTGACTTAAATATTAGTTTATTCCTGTGGGAAAAACTTCTTCCATAAAACATAAGAGTGACATCCCTGCTCCCAACTCCCTCAACAGCATACCATGAAAAGCTACAAGAGGAGTAAACTATGATACACTGAAGATCCATTTGCACAGAAGCCTAACTTATGGTTATGACCTACATGTGCGTTCACCTTGTTTTATTGTCACTCAGCAAGCAAATAGAAAAGTCACCAAAGTGGAGTTAGAACTCAGGGAAAATAATAACCACAACTTCCTGGTCAGAGCTTCTACTTCGTCACCTTGATTTCTTCCTAAATTATTTTCCTTTCTGTTACCCTTTCCCTGTCTCTTGTTACCATTTTCAAGACAATTTTCTAGCGCAAGTGAATTTGTTCAGTTTTTTTTTCTCCGTGTAAACATTTTCACATGCTCATCCAAATTCTTCTCTCCTTCCGCACCCCTGGCAGGGGGGATCTCTTTGAAGTAGAGAGCTTGGCAGATCCTTGAGAGCAAAGCAGCTTGCATGCCCCTGGGGTGGGCGGGCGGGGGGGGGGTCAGTTGCAGACTGTGTTTAACCTCCTAACTGGCCTGCTGGCCAAAAGTTAGTGCAATATTCAAGCCAGCTCTTTTCCCTTCCATTGGCTCTCTCTACCCCCACAGAAACCCCTTCTCTTCGTTCTGATTCACTCTTTATGCTTTCCTGCCTGTGTCTGTCTGATGGAAGATGACACTCCCCCCTCCAAATAAAATGCAACTAGCCCATCCTCAGTGTTCCCTGATGTTACCCTTAACATAGGCATCTTTGGGTAAGGCCTGTTAGTAATCCTTTGTCTTTTAATACTTCTGTTTTTGAACAGTAATGATCATTGAGCCTTACCAACTGTTTGGTACTCTGTAAGGACAAAGCACTGTGTAATGCCTACCTGCATTCTCTTAATAGTATTTCCTGTTTGGATGACATAGGAATGGAAACAAACAACCTAAAAGAAGTTTTACATGTATTTTACTCTTCTTGTGACTGATTGTTGATCTACCAACCTACTTAATTTCTTTCTACACATGGCACCATTTCTCATTTTAATTAACTGGCCAGTTAAGGGGCAGGAAGCCTCACACTTTACCTAAACCTTAGTCATTCATCTAGTGCAAATCAACTACCTGCCTAGCCAGCACACCCTTCAACACTCACCTACATTGTCTTCTGCTTTCAAATCTTACAGTGGGGTTTGTTATTATGAAAATAGAACAGTCTGTGTAAAATCTGTGGGGAAAGAGGAGAGCAGAAAACACAGGTGATATTGACACAGACTTTGAAAATCAGATGTTTAATATTCAACGATGCATTCATTTGTCAAAATGTGTCACAATTATTCTGTTTTCCATGGAGAAGAGAAGAATTTGACATAGCTACAGCCTCTTCCAACTATACTGTATCAAATAAGCTCAACCCAAAGAGTGCCACAAAATAGAAGAGAATCCTAGGTCCTGGATTGATTAGCTATCTCCTATGCAGCTCTAATTCAAACATTTGAGATGTTTAAGTGAATTATTCTAACTATGACTGCTGAATGATGCCAAACCCGAAAATTCAGTTCCAGTGTGTATTGTAAAAAAGATTTTTCTCATTATCCTCCTGACCTCTCTCGGCTTAAAACTGAGCAGATCTCAACAATCGTTGTGAAGTAATTGCTTGATTTTCTTTTAAAAATCTGTTACTAATCTTTCAGACCTCAGAGCTGGAGATTTAGATGGTATTGGATTTAGAATTCCCATCCATAATAATCACTAGAAGGTAGTCACCATATTTTTGAATTATTAACAGTTTAAGTATCTAGAATGAACCTAAAATGGAAAGCTCCCACGTCACTAATGATTCATATTTCTAAGTCATTTCCAAAGCATGGCATTTCTCTCTTGATACAAGGATGTGTCCAAAAAAGAAGCATAAACTCCGTCAATGTTGTTTTCTAAGTGAGAGTTGGTTAGCATAAGACTAGAAGCACTGACTTGGCCTCTGGCTACTTTGCAGTAAGTTCTTAAAAACAAAAAACAAAAAATTCCTCAACTTATTAAACAGCAATCAAGATTTTTTTAGGGACAGGATTCACCTTAGAAGCTTTGCAAAAATAATAAAACAAGGCTGGTTTTCCCCAGGTAAGATAAAACCCAATCTTTTAAAGTTTGCAAGACTCAATGGTACAGCATTTGGTCCTTATGTGTAAGGCCCTAGACTTCGTCCTCTGGAATACACACACACACACACACAGACACACACACACACACACATTCAAGAAATATTAAGGGTCTTAAATTTGGTCTGAGGCTATAGCTCAATACCAACACAATTACCTAGCACATATGAGGTCCCTACATTCACCCTACAAAGTAAAAGAAATAAAATAAAAATAAAATAAAAATAAAATGTCCCACAAGGGTAGTGAACTTACAAATGTAGGTTCTCCTGAGCAAACCCTGCTCATTGTGGTTGATGGGGTAAAGTCTCCTTCACTAAGTATTTCTCCTCTGTCTCTTACATGTTAAGCATTCTTAACATGTAAAGAGGTAAAGGCCAATAACTCAATAGATAGTTTGTTTCTTGTTTAAGTTTTTAGTCTAGTGAGAAAGTCAAAGATAAGTAAGTAACATAAATGTACTCATGGGCCAAATAACATTCCGATGGATGACAACGTGTACAATGGTGATTCCCATTGCTTCCTGATGTCCTAGCTGGTAAGACACCAGTAGTGTAACACATACTCATGCATTTGTGATGCCATTTAGTAGAACAGGCCATGGATAATTGGAATGGGATATAGACACATACAGCTATATGTACAACATAATACTTGCAATGAAACTGTGTGACTGATTTATATTTCAAGACTTTTTTGGTCTTTTTGAGACTGAGTCTCCCTTAGCCCCAGCTGTCCTGGAATTCACTCTGTAGACCAGGCTGGCCTTGAACTCACAGAGATCCACTTGCCTCTGCCTCCCAAGCACTGGGACTAAAGGTGTGTGCCACCATGTCTGGCCTTATTTTAAGACATTTTTACCATCAATTTAACATGTACTGTGCATGGAAAGAAAGGAAAGGCAAGAAAGGGAGAGAGGAAAGAGAGAGAGGAAAGAAGGCAGGGAGGCAAGGAAAGGAAAGGAAGGGAAGGGAAGGAAGGAAGGAAGGAAGGAAGGAAGGAAGGAAGGAAGGAAGGAAGGAAGGAAGGAAGGAAGGGAGATTGTTTAAAATAAAAGACTTTGCACATCACCCGGGCAGCAGTTTCATATGTTTTGTTTACTATCTCAGGATTATGTCAAAAAGCCAGGCTGTATGGTTCGGCCTCCCAGACCATCTAAGCTTGCGTATGTGTGCTCTGTGATTTCACATGACAAAATCACCCTGAGATGTATAGTAAAGCCACGTATGAGTATATTTGCAAATGATGGTAAATGCTGAGAAAGAGACAATCACAACAATAGAGTGACTGGGTCCCAGTGAAGAAGGTGACAGATACTTATTCCTTAAGTATAAGAAGGATTCAGCCTTGCAGAGACCAATTAGGAAGGGATAGAAACTCCAAAGCCTACAGATTGAGGTGGAAAAGGGTGTGATCATAGAATCTGTAATATGGCCTGGGGCAGGATAATTTAGGTATCTCCTGGTAAGTGATGGGTTGTCTCTGCTTTGTGTTTGTATTTTACTAAGAGCTAAGGAGAGACAGCACTGCTGTATTGTCTACAAGAGAGAAGGGCCTGATACGCCTTTACCATAAAGAATTCTCTAGGCTGCAGAACTGACTCAGCAGGTAAAGGGCTTGATGCACAGCCTGTGGACCTGAGCTCCAAATCCCCAATATTTACATAAAAAAGCTAGGTGCGGCAGCATATACATGTACCCCAGAGCTGGGTGGCAGAGGCAGAATGATCCCAGAGGCTTGCTGACCAGCCAGAAACACACACAAAACAAAGTTAACACTCTATAGTAGACATCAAAGGTGGGAAGAAGGGCTCAAGGTGGGCTGATGGTAGCAAATGGCAGCAGAGGTGACTAGAAGTGGTGAGGCCACACATAGTTCTGCAAGGCAAACAGCAGGACTCACCATGTTCCAGCTTGTGGATTTGTCAGATCAGTGTAATTAGTAGTACAGTTGTCAAGAAGAGCAATAGATAGGAAATGTTTCTATTGATTTTATGGGAGATTCAGGGCAACAATGAAAAGTTCAGTATCTGGGTGTTTATAACCTAAAATACCTGTAAGACAACAAGGGAAAATGGCAAGGAGACAGCCTACACGTATGTATTTAATCTCTAGTATTGCCATATAGTGTACCAATATTGCAGAAGACTCTTAATTCTGGATCCATAGGAAGTTCGTACTGGTTAAAGGATCAGCTGAGAGTATTGGTTTCACTACAGAAGGTGTATTGCTGTGATGGGCCATGTCATGAGGATGAGCTGAGTGTTACTGAGCACTCCAAAATATTGAACTACAATACAGCTTGTACGCCATTCAGAAAAGTGTAGATTCAAGGACTCCTGAATAACCGGCTCCAGTCAGCAGTATTTGTTAGGAACCAATGTGCAAAGAACATAATAATTTATTAATAATACCAAAACTGATAAAACCTAAAACGTCTAATGCAAAAGGAAAAGTTAGATAGTACATATTCACATATGAGAATGTTAACCAACTATTGTACATAAATTGTTCCATACCAGACTTCAAACCATATTACAGGGCTATAGTAAGAAAAACAGCCTGGTACTGACACAAAAGCAGACCCACAGATCAATGGAACAAAACTGAAGATCATCCAACTTCAGCCACCTCATATACCACAAAGGGTCCAAGAAGACTCAATAGAGGAAAGACACCATCTTCAGCAAATGGTCTTGGCATAACTGGATCACCACTTGTAGAAGAATAGAATTAAACCCCAACCTCTCACCCTGTACAAAAATCAACTCCAAATGGATCAAAGACCTCAACGTGAAACCTGAAACTCTGAAGGTAGTAAAAGAAAACGCTGGCAACAACATACAAGACGTAGGCATGGAAAAAGACTTTCTAAATCAGACAGTCAACAATTGACAAGTGGGACCTCATGAAACTCAAGAGCTTCTGTACATCAAAAGAAACAATCAATGAAGTGAAGAGAAAACCCACACAGTGGGAGGAAACCTTCACCAGTGACACATCTGGCAGAGCATTAACATCCAGAATATATAAACTTCTCAAAAAAACAAAGAAAATAAATGACTCACCCAAAGGATGGAGTAAATAGCTGAACAGAGACTTCACAAGAGAGGAAGTAAAGATGGCTGAGAAACATCTTAAAAAGTGTTCAATATCACTAATAACTAAGTAAATGCATATTAAAACCACTTTAAGATATCATCTCTCTCCAATAAGACTGGCTAGGGTCGAGAAAACAAATGATACCAAATCCTTGAGAGGTTGTGAGGAAAGGGGAACACTCATCCACTGCTGGTAGGAATGTAAACTCACACAACCACTATAGAAAGCAGTGTGGAGAATCCTTAAAAGACTCAAAATGAGCCTATCACCTGACCTAGTCATACCACTTCTGGGTATATACCCTCAAGACTCATCCTACTGCAGAGATACATGCACATCCATTTTTATCACAGCTCTCTTCACAATAGCAAAGAGCTGGAACCAACCCAAGTATACCTCAACCAACAAGTGGATAAAGAAAATGTGGTACATCTACACAATGTAATAAATGGTAAAGAAAGATGACATCATGAACTTTGCAGGTAAATAGATGAAAGTAGAAGATATTATGCTAAGTGAAGTAACACAGTCCCAGAAAAACAAATGATGAATGGTAGCCCTCATTTGTGGATGCTACTAGCACCAAACCCCTAGTTGTAAGGCAAACTGAGCAAAGTTAATGTTATATTTCTTTTTTATAATGCAAATCCCTTAAGGGGCTCTAGAATTACCCTACCACTTATTTTCAGACTTTGTAATTTTGGTATATAGGTAGATAGTATGCGTGCATATTTCAGAGTAACATAAAATTTAAAAGGGAAAAGTGTGAATTCCAGAATATGATTTGGAATTAAGATACAGTCTATTTTCAGAAGATATAATTTTAGTATATGTGTGACATATATATATATATATATATATGCATATATTGAAGCAATACAAATTGGAGGGAACAACAACAATAGGACTGGGACAAAGAATTGACTGAAACAGTAAACAATAATCCTCTACATAGAAAAACATTTAAAAGACTCAGAAAAGGACACAAGACATGTATGGCAGAATACATGAACTCAGATGGGGGCATGGAAAGGGAAATGAGTCTAAATTGGATGGAGAAATGATGTATGAAATGCACAAAACTTCAATTAAAATATTTTAAAAATATTTAATGGCATGAGATAAAATTTTAAATGTAGAAGTAAAAAGGTTACTTGAGAATATGTATAGCATGAGCCCAGATGGATTTAAAGACAGATAGATAATATAGAGATAGAGATAATAGGCAAATGATAGGTAGGTAGATAGATAGATAGATAGGTAGATAGATAGATAAAAATGATTACAGGGATGATTAAAGAACTTAACTCTCTCTGAATGTTCAGTGGAGAAAATAAAAAAAATAAATAAATAAAAATGATAGATAAAGATTTAAAAATAAAAATAACTCTGTCAAGAATTAGGTATTTTTTAATGTTAGTGAGAATTACCAGAAATAAAGGAACTATGGTAGGATCCTAGGAGAGATAAGAGGACTGAGTAGGCACCATCCCTCACAGTCAAGCATGGGTCTATGAAAAACAGTCACTTTGATTGCTTGTAAGGATCAGTGGTCCTTTGTTTATGGCTAGTGTGTCATTAGATTATTAATCCTAGGAGAGAGGGAGGGGGTAAACAGATTCACTTAATCAGGGAGACAAACAAGATAGTAAGCAACATTGTTAGCCAGCATTTGCTATGCATTTAATGGTGGAGTCAGGCATCCTTTCAAGAATTTCCCATTTAAGAATGAGAACGTGGGCTGGAGACATGGCCTTAGTGGTTGAGAGCACCAACTGCTCTTGCAGAGGACCCAGGTTAGATCCCCAGCACCCACATGGCAATGGCTGAGAACAGTCTTTAACTCCAGTTCCAGGGAAACCCTCTTCTGACCTCCACGGCATTGCATGACACGGGTGCACAAACCTTCATGCAGACAGTACATTCATACACATACAAAAATAAATAAAATTTTTAAAAGAATGAGAATGTTAAACTCACACTGGGTTAATGTATACTAAATATTATCCCTTCCCCTTTCAAGACTCTGACATAAGACAAGGAATTAAAAATAAAAGAAAAGAAAATACACAGAGGCAAGTGTGTGTATGTGTGTGTGTGTGCATTCCATCTTCACATAAAGTTAATTAAGCAAGAGAAAGTTAAAATTTAATTAAAAATTTTGTCACTAATTCTTGCCCTAGTGATAAGGTGGAAGAATATAATGGTTGTCACCTGTCTATCTGTTGATTTATCAGTAATTAAAGCCCAGCTGGTGAAGGCATCCTTGACACTCAAGTGCTGAGACACAGCTCAGATTTAGTTACCATGGGTGCAAATTGAGGTCCCTGGAGTCACTAAATCCATTCCATTCCTATCCATCTTAGACACTAGGATCCATAATACCCAAATCCCTTTGTTAAGGCTGATATAAAGACCTGAGAAAATAACAAACATCACTTCTCAAAATAATTGTTTCAGGATTTCGAAGATGTTTCAGAGATGTCTAGAAATCCCTGCATATTCCTCGTGCTCTTCAGAGCATCCAGCAGGCTTAAGATGCTCACTCTGTGCTAACAGTATCTCCTTCTCTGAGCAATATCAGTGTTGAGCTTGTGGGAAATCTTTCTGTAATCTCAGTTTGGGAGTACATTTATAAATCAGATTTTCTGCTCCCCCACCCCGTCCTTTTGTTTAAAAATAACTACCCCTGCCCTCCGTGCAATTATCTAAACAGAGAGGGAACCTGCTGGGTCTGTAAAGAAAACTGTTTTGAAAAAGGTCAGCTAAGTGTAGTTTAGAGGTAGAGGAGTGAATGTTCTAGAAATGTAATTTCAGTTTAGATATAACTTTGAAGCTGACACAGAATCAGGTTTGTATCCTAACCTGGAAGAATTCTAACTCCTTAAAAGGCAAAACAGACCACCATAGACAAAGCCACTATGTACACCAGCCATGTTGTAACTCCATCCAGATGTTTTCTTTTGCCTATTTTTGCTCATAGTTCTTTAAGTAGACTCTCACACTAATAAGGCAATGCATTGTGTCAGCCAGACAAGTTCCTCTCCCTTTTATGGCCATAAGTTTCATGTCTCAGCTTCAGCTGTTACCCCTAATAGCAAAGGAACAAGACGAAGGGATAGATGGATCAGTACGAGTCTTGTACTGCCTTTGGAAAAATCCATTGAAGATGATTCTGTGGTTTTTAATTAGGTGTGTTTGCGGAATATATTACATTCCCAATTTGTGTTAATGGAAAAATATTTTAAATATTGAGTGAGAAATTAAGCAATTGAGTGTTTCTTGGACTGATGGAGTATCCATTGCACAGTTCTCTTGTCCTTGCCTTCTTTGTTTAAAGTGTAAAATGCATCATAAATCAAAGGTTTGATGACACCAAACATCCTTGCTGAAAAAAAAAATGTGTTAATAATAACAAACTGTGATCTGTTTGATCATTAAGTTGAAAATAGTAAAGTTTGGGGGCTGGAGAGATAGCCTAGTGGTTAAGAGCACCGACTGCTCTTGCAGAGGACCCAGGTTTGATCCCTAGCACCCACATGGCAGCTAAGAACCGTCTGTAACTCCAATTCCAGGAGAACTCCAGTTCGAGGGGAATCCGAGACCCTCTTCTGACCTCCGCGGCATTGCACAACACGGGTGCACAAACCTACATGCAGACAGTACATTCATACACATACAAAAATAAATAAAATTTAAAAAAATAGTAAAGTTTTGCCTAATCTACTGGTACTTAATCCCAAGATTGAGAATAGACAGAGAAGAGGTGCTCTCCAGCTTTTAGTACAGATTGTGTGGTGCATATAAATCCAAGATCCATTTGACTTTGCCCTGAAGAGAGTCTAACCTGTGATTTATTCCCTGGAGGGTTTCTATCCCTATCAACCATTTCTAATCTATCCTTCATGTTAAAGGATCTTCTTTGTGCTCAACAATGCTCCCAGAAGCATCTGGTGCATTTAAATAATACTGGCTCTAAATTCATGTCAAAGCACCAGGATGAGCAGATCATGCTCTCCCTTCTATTTTAAGATAGGTCTGAAGAAGAAAAAGAATTCAGCTGAAGCAGTTTACTGATATACCCAAGAGAGAAAGTGCCAGAAAAAAATAAGCCACCATAATAGGCTTTAAAAGTGTAATATTGAGTCTCAAAATTATTCTACTGCTAATCCCTGGTTTAAGAGAATTCTAGTTCCAGTATTCATAAGCCAATATTATGCATGTTTACATACATTACAGTTGTTCACAAACATTGCATAATGTGCCTGAAGTCAGTGTTTTCAACTGATGCAGCCCCTTGTTGAGTTTCCAAATCAGTGTTCTTCACTGCAACTTCCTTGTTTTATTTTTAAATGAAAGATACTATAGAATAACTGATTCTTGGGAGTTTCTCCCATGACAAAGGGAAATACTGCTTAGTACAATGTTTGGGTTTCTTATGTTTGGTGAAATTATACTGTATGTCATAATGTGAATAAAATTTTGAAGCTGGTATCATAGGAAATTTAATTCCTTTGACTATAATGGGTCATGCTTTTTAAAATTTCACTCCAAATTGGATTTAAATGTCCAAAGAGGATAGCATGTGTAAGTGTGGATAAACAGCGGGACGTGACTCATCCACTTCTGTGAATGATCTAGTGCTATTTTGCAGCAAAAAGCGATTCATGTGCTTAGAGGCTTGCTCAGTCCGTAAAGTGCTTACTACGCAAACACAAGGACCGGAGTTGGAGTCCCTGAATCCTGTGGTGGGACATGCTAGTGACTCCAGTACTGAGGAGTGAGGAGGCGGACCCAGGAGGATGCCTACGGCTTGCTGGCCAACCAGTCTGGCTTACTTGTTGAGTTCTATGACAGTGAGAGGCCTATCTCAAGGAAGGTAGATGACGTCAGAGGTTGTTCTTTGGCCTACACACACACACACACACACACACACACACACACACACACTAACATCATCATCTTAGAAGAGAAATTGAGACACTGCTCCAGCTTTAAGTGATCAATAGGAGGAAATCAAATGATAAAGAAATAGTTTTGTTGGGACTGGAGAGATGGCTAAGCACTTAAGAGCACTGGCTATACATGCGGGCAGTACATTCATACATATAGAATAAAAATAATAAAAGAAGGGGGCTGGAGAGATGGCCTAGCAGTTAAGAGTGCCGATTGCTCTTGCAAAGGATCCGGGTTCAATCCCCTGCACCCACATGGTGGCTGAGACTGTCTTTAACTCCAGTTCAGGGGAATCCGACACCCTCTTCTGACCTCCAGGGCAGTGCGTGACATGGGTGCACAAATCTGCATGCAGATAGTTCATACAATAAAAAATAAATAAAAATACAAATAAAAAATAAATAAAAGAAAAAATAAAAGAAATAGCTTTGTTAGGCTTGTATCTCCATGGCAGAGCTCTTGCCTAGTATGTACAGAGCCCTAGGTTTAATCCCTAATATTGCAACAAAACAAAACAAAATAACAAAGAAACAAAGACATTAAAGCATGGAACACTGCTTTCACAGAACTTGATGGGTCAGCGGTGGCCCAAGCCTATGTTTTTACCATTTTGAAATTTAAATCCAAATTATCTAAACCTCTTTTTTTAGATGTCAGCAACTTTTGTCAAGTTTAAATATCACTGGTCCCTTGCTAATCTGAGTCCTAGTCTCCCTTATAGATTTGACTTCTACTTGTTCTCCATAACCCAGAGAAAGTCTCCATCATGCCAAAGTTTTGCCTAGTTGCCTTCTTAAATTTCCCAGCCATGAACTATCTGCTTCTGTCAATTGATAATAAGAGCACCCTGTGAATTACATTGCTTTTAAAGACTTAAATCCTTTGCTTTGGCCCATAGATCATTATCTTCTGTGGGCAGAGTCTTTCGTGGCTTCCAAGTTGCTATTACTCAGAAACTTTAAATGTATTCCAGTGTCATGCTTACGAACAACAAATACTAGGATGAAAACTTAAAAGACGGAAAATATATAACAATAAAATATGGGCTTATATTCTCAAAATGTCATAAAAGCTTCATATTACAGAGACATGGGGCTTCAATAGATAATTAACAGATCATTGGTTTTCATTTTGTGCTAGATATTTGGAGCTACAGCACAAGAATGTAAATTTATCCCTTTTCTTGTATTTCTTGTCCTCGTAGAATTGTATTTCTCCTCCTTGTAGAATCAGGATGGTGTTCAAGATGGATTTTGTTGACAGGAAATAAGTAGATTTAAATATTAGGTCATATCTTGCCTTAAAACCCTAGAAATCAAGGGGCAGAACACACTTCGGAATAGTTTTGATCTGTGACCTCTCCTCTTTTTCAGTGTGTGTATAGTGTGCGCATGAGTGCAAGTGGATGTGTCTGTGTGTGTGCTCACAGAAGCCAGGCGGACATCAGGTGTCCTGCTCCATCTCGCTCTTCCCTAGTCCTTCGAGATGGGGGTCTCTCACTGAACCCCGGAGCTCACTATTTCAGCTAGACTGGCTGGCCAATAAACCCCCCTCCCTCCACGTACACCTATCTCCACCTCCCCACAGTGCTGCAGTTACAGAGTCATGCCATCATGCTCAGCTCTCTATGTAGATGCCCTCATGCTTGCAGAGTTCCTCAACTCATCTCTACAGCCCCCTACATGCCCTCCTGGGTCAGCAAGATTCTTCTTCAGGGTGATCTGGAGACAGAACATGTGTTCTAGGCCCAGCATTTGCACAGCATACATTGTTTAAAGGGTAAAAGAGGAAAAGATCCTTTATAATCCTTCCCAGACAGCAAGGACACCTTTTCCTAAAATGACCATGCATGTGATGCTCGTGCCCTACTGCGCCAAAGCACTGCTTCCCATGACCTTTTCTACACACCTGGCCAAACCAGTTCCACTAGTCATGCGTCTGTGGGAGGCGTGAGACTCACCTGGGATGCCTGACTCCAGTGGAAAATAAGTAGGTGCTTTAATAAAATTGGGGGTTTGGGGGCTGGAGAGATGGCCTAGCGGTTGAGAGCTCCAACTGCTCTTGCGGAGGACCCGGGTTCGATCCCCAGCACCCACATGGTGACTGAGAACTGTCTTTAACTCCAGTTCTGGGGAATCCAACGCCCTCTTCTGACATCTGTGGCATTGCACAACACGGGTGCACAAACCTGCATGCAGACAGTACATTCATACACATACAAAATAAATAAAAAAATTTAAAAAAGAATTTAAAAAAAGATAAAATTGGGGGTTTGGAGGTGAAGAAAGGAGAAAATAGATGTCACATAGGCAGCCATCCATAAGTCGGGCCCCAGCTCTGCATAAATTCTTTTTCTTCCTATGTAAAACCAAAGTTTACCATCCACATGGCCATCTCTCTGTGGCTCAGTGTTTACTGTGTGTTGAATTTTGTCATAGAAACACAGCATGTTCCCAAAGCAAAGCATGTTTTCTCCACAGTAATTTCATATACCTATTCCATATTTGGTAGAATCCATGTTCTACACCATTGAGGGTAGTTTTCTCATGTATTTTGCATACCTGAAAAGATAGGAAGAACCCGGGGACTCATCAAACCTATTCACGCCATTTCTTTTCATCTCAATGTACTTTCTTGAGGGGAAAGATAACACTTTGCAGCTATTTAACAACCTGATACAGCAGACATTCAGGAAGCTCTGTCTGAATTTAAAAGCTCAATATTGAATATTTGGAGTTGCACCATCACTGTTTTGCAAAATGGTTTTCTTTTTTTTTTTTTTTATTGATGCTTTGTGCATTTCGTACATCATTTTCCAATTCAGATCAGGCATTTTTCCCTTTCCCTTCCCCCCCACCCCCACCCCATCCCAGATCATGTATTCTGCCATAACTGTCTTGCATCTTTCTCTGTTTTGTTTTTTTTTCCTTTTTTAGCTATAAGTGATAATCCATGAGTACAAGCATCCTTCGTGGAAAACCAATCTACAGGCTGTTGTGTCCAAACCCCCACAGCCCCACCATCCAGTGGGGGGTGACATGTTGTTTGTTCAATCAAGTTGATCAAATGAGTGTCCAGACTACATNGATCAACTTGATTGAACAAACAACCTGTCACCCCCCACTGGATGGTGGGGCTGTAGGTGTTTGGGCACAACAGCCTGCAGATAGGTTTTGCATGAAGGATGCTTGTACTCATGGATTATCACTTATAGCTAAAAATGAAAAAAAAAACTGAGAGAAGGATGCAGGACAGTTATGGCAGAATGCATGACCTGAGATGGGGTGGGGGGGGGGAGGGAAAGGGAAATAAGCCTGACCTGAATTGGAAAAAATGTATGAAATGCACAAAGCATCAATAAAAACTAATTTAAAAAATAAATAAATAAAAGAAATTAAGAATGGAATCAACTAAGAGTTCAAGAGAAAAGTTATTAATGTTTAAAAGAAAAATATCCTATGGCAGGCAAGTTCTAAATCTCAGCATCTGAGGAGAAGTGGGAAATGGAGGAAAGAAGTAAACAAAATGTCATATTGTTTCAGTTAAGCAGGCATGAAGTTTAGCCACGTGGTGGCAGGAAGTCACGTGGTGGGGAGCAGGGCAATAGAGAAAGAGTAAGAAGGTGCAAAGTACCAGACAAAAGCATACTTAGTTTCTGCCCAGCATTGGAAATAAAAAGACAAAAAAAAAAGAAAGAAAAAAGAAAAGAGAGAAAGGGAGTTGCACTTTTCTGAGTCAGGACTCACAGAGGTGGGCAGCTGCAGCTGAACCTAATGGTTAATCTTAAGGTCTATACTAGGGGGTGGGAATTTGGATTTAAAAATTATAGTACTTTTCATAAGAGACATAATTATTCTACCTATCGCTTTGAGATGGTTTAAGGTGAATTTGTCTTCCTGAATGGCAGTTTCTTAGCCAGGACATGGACTCTGTCCAATTGGAATATTAGGTCTTCTACTAGGTCAGATATTCTATTCTGAGGCTCAAAAGCAGTGTGCTTTTTGCCACTCTAACATGTGAGTATATATCCTAGGTGAAAGTTGTATGTCAATTAGTTTCTTGTCACCGTGACAAAATACCTGACATAAACAACTTAAATGAGGAAAACATTATTTTGGCTTATAGTAGCACTGGTTTGAGTGTAGAATAAAGTGTTACCCTTGCTTTCAGGTTGGTGAAGCAGACCACCACAGCAATAGAAAGAAGTGGTGAAGGTTTATCTTCACTTATTGATAAGGAAGTAAAAAGAGACCTGAAGGTTCCAGCACCAAAGTGTATATATTTCCTGTAACTTCATCCAGTGTCCTATATCTTCCACTTAGGCGCTACCTTTCAATAATGTAAATAATATTATGAATCCATTGGCTGGTAGGTCGGTGGATTAGGTCAGAACCCTCAGGATCCGGTCACTTCTCCAAATTTTGTCAGCTGACAACCAATTCTTTAACACATGAGCTTTGCTGGGCACACTTTATATTTAAACTATAACAATGCACAAGATCAGTACATTAGAAATTTAAAGAATGTTTTTGAAAGAAACTAAGAAATACCCATAGAAATAGATGGATATATGATCTTCAATTTAATTGAAAGGGTCTATACTGTAAATGTTTTGATTCTTTAAATTACATTATAATTTCTGTGCAATCACAATAAAACAACAGAACAATTTGAGAAAATGTTTAAAGCTGATTTTAAGATTCAAGTAGAAATTCAAAAGGAAAAGATTATATATATGTATTACTGGCACAAATAAAGAACATGGGCTAAACAATCAGGCAAAAGGGCCAAGAGACACATAGTCTCCTGATACAGTACAAAAGAGATAGCTGGGTGTGGTAGTGCATGCCTTTAATCCTAGCACTCAGGAGTCAGAGGCAGTTCAAGGCCAGCCTGGTCTACAGAGAGAGCTCCAGGACAGCTGGCACTAAAGGGAGACCCTGTCTCAAAAAAAAAAAAAAAGACATGCAATCAAATTGGGAAATGAGAAGGGACAAAACAGCACAGTCATGCATTGCATCATGGTGTACTGACAGCCCATGTGGGTGCCACTAAACCAAAGGCTAGCTGTGTGGTAAGCTGTAGCACCCAGTTGTTTGAGGTACACTGACATCAGCAAAATAAAATCAGCTGGTAATGCAGTTTTCAGACTATATCTGGTCTTAAAGCAAAGCATGACTGTAGTAAGAAACAAGAAAGAGATACTCAGTAATATAAGACTATGAATTCATTCTAAAAAAAATCATAAAATGGCTTGTCTTTAAATACATATTTGATAAGGTTGAATATTTACCTGTTATTTAAAACAGTAATATATAATAGCAAATACTCTCCTTTCTTTAACATAAAAGAAATGTCAGGGAAACAAAGAAGTGTTGCTTGCATTCTCCTAACACTGAACATGTCCCAAGATGGTTGCCTGTTATATAGTTTAAAACTTGTGGGAAGCTTATCAGTAATGAAGAAGCAAGTTTTGTAAGCTGCATCCCTCATTGAATGGACTTACTTGAGCCCCAGGACTTTCTCTCCCTCTGTCGATGGATTCTGAGGCCCACACTCTATCTATAGGTACCACAAATAAGAATGATATTGACATAGCTATCAGCAATCTGCAGATTTTCATTTTGAACTGTGGCATCCTGAAATAAGGTTAAGAAGAAATAATATTCCTATGTTGAGATATTTCAAATTCTTTTTATTGATAGGTGAAGTACAGGACCAGATATGAGCAAGTGAAGAATGTTGGCAGAAGGCAGAAATAACACCCGGACTCCCCAGCCACAATTGTGAAAGGGGAAAAACAAGAGGAGGGAGGGAAGCCAGCAGCTCTTCATTCTGTTTGCTGTATTAAGCTTCAGTTCACCTTGGGCTCTTCCTCTGCTTTTCATTGGGCCTGCCTCTTTGCTTTATTCTGTTCGGAGCTCTGTAAGGAATTATCAGCATTAAACCCTTTCAGCAACACTTACTGGGAAACCCTGAGAGGTCAGTGATATGAGCTAGCATAATGACATCTTCCTGCCTGGTATAAAGACAACATCCATCATCATTTAAGCAGACATATGACACTGCTAGACAAAACCTCAGCAACCAACCACATCGGTGCCCCATTATTGAGCCAACACTGCCCCACCGTCCATAAGGAATAGGAATCTCCAGGCTGGGGAGAGAGAGAGAGAGCTTTGCTGGAGCTTCAAGGAAAATTAAATGCACTAAATCAGTTGGTTAATTATCTGTGTCATTGACCTTGGAGCCTTAATGGGAAAATATATTTCAGACATTTCGTGGCTGTAAACAAAGAATTATAAGGTGGCACCCATTGCATAATTGGCAGGCTGGAGTGCATTTAAATAGTGTGTGATGAAACGAGCCATTCTCCAAAGCAAGTGCCTTTCTCTATGCCACTTGCTTCCTGTTCCCCTGACATATGCCTCCCTCAGTTTCCCTGAGAGCTCTACAGCCTGTCACCTAACTTTCTCTATAGTTTAAAGTTGCCTTGTTGAACAGAGCTGTTCAGAGAGCGTCTCTCATCTTGTACTTGTCAAACAGTTCTCTAAGTTTCCTTAACCTTGCCAAGAGCTGAAACTCCTAGTTGGTGCAGATCCTCAATTCACAGCAATAGGAAGTATCAGAGAAGAAAGAGGCTGTATCGCACAGTGCCATCATTCATTCTGTGAAACCAACATGCAAATCCATCAGGCAGAAGGTCCCAAGTATATAACGCTGTTGGAACACAGGCATGGAAGGCTCATTCCTCAGGAAGCAAGTATCCCTGGGTTTTGACCACATTCATGGGAGATCAGTGTCCACTCATTGAGCCACCCAGCATGGATCACCTTGACTCTCACCCTCAAGAGGAGCCAAGTAATCCTAACAATATATAGAAGAATCCTCACTGTCATCACATGCTGGCTTTCCCCTCACCGTGAAACCATAAGAAAAACGGGCTCTAAATGAATCTGGATCCATATGCCCGTGGCAAAGGCATAGAGAGAAGGCAAGTTACGTTCTGCAGAAGGCCGTGGTATTCCCAGTAGAAACAGTACCTAAAAGTCAGTGCCTTATCCTCTCCCTCATCCTCCTGTCTCTCACCTTTCTATTCCAGTCCATTTAGGACTTCTTGTTATCCCACCACAATCTTCCTCTTTGTCCCTGAGAAAATGTGACTCGGGAAGTCTGCAGATACATGAGTTGGTGTCCGATTGAGCAGGAAGAGCCGGCCACCTTCTTAGTCCATTGCACTCCTTGCCTTCATTCTGTTATTTACTGCATCATTGTTTATTGATTCACTCAGCTCTCAAGATGCCAACAAGTCAGATAAGGAGAAGACTTGTAATCTTCTGGTCTGGGAGACGAGCATTAAAATCAATTAGAAAATCAGAAAGTGAATGTTGTGACTAGAGTGGCAGAAATCATGATATGCTACAAGAGCATGCACACTTGTTCAGAGAATTCACAGGACTTCCCAGGGCAACTGACATGTACACTGAGTCCCAGAGTCTTCATATAAGTATCTATGTTAAAAAGGAAAAGGCCAAGAGTGCTTCAAGCAGAACATACAGTAAAGCACTATTATATGACCCCGTCGGTAGCACTCCTGGGACTACCCAAGGGAAGCTAAGTCAGCAAAGCATAGGGATGCCAATTCCCTGCAACACTACTAAGGGCAACCATGCTACAGACTCAGTCTAGGTGTCTATCAGCAGGCGACTGCATAAAGGAAGTGGCTGTGATTGTTACTGTTGTCAACTTGAAAGCATGTAGAACCATCTGGGAGCTCGGCCTCTGGAAATGCCATGAGGGGTTATCTTGATTGCATTAACTGAGGCAGAAAGACCCATGTACTGTGAGTGCTACCACAGGGTAGCACTCTGGCAGGGTCCTAGACAGTGTAAGTGGAGCTTCACTGCATTTGTCCTTGCTCTCTGCTTGTTTTCTGTGGATGCAGTGTCACGAGTTTCTTCAAGTTCCCACTGCTGTGACTCACCCTGTAATGGCTCACCCTGAGTCTTTGAACAAGCTCAGGTCCCTGCACGGAGCTACATTCACCCAGACAGAAAACATTATGTTTTCTCTCCATGTAGAATTTGGAATACACATGTATACATACATGTACAAACACACATGACATATAAGCAGAAAAAGCACAATTTGGGGAAAGGAAAGGGGATAGCTGGAGAGGGAGACGCTCACAGGAGAGGGTAATTGGTGACTGTGGAGGAAGTGTATGTTATACTTGAACAGAAGCCTGTAACTTTGAACTACAAATTTATAAGTAAGTAAAAGATGATTCTCATGCTGACATAAAGCACTGAACGGATAGTGGTACCATTCTGTAGATCTCGGGAATACTTAAAGGGTTAAATCTGAAGATGAGAGATTAATACATTTTGTGAACATTAAATTTGAAAGACATAAAAAATTCAAACATGGGAAATTATTAGATGTTGTTAAATGATTAGAGGTTGTTCTGTAAGACTTCTGCTGGGGAGAGGAGACTCAAATGTCTGCGGCATTCAGACGGCCAGCCAACAATAAACCAAAAAACACACAAAAAAAAGATTCTATTTAGTGGATCAATGATTTATTTCGGTATGGGTGTTAGGTTAACTTGACTGAGCCATGGATATCAGATATTTGGTTAAATAGTATTCTGTTTCTGAGAGGTGGGAGGCTAGGTAACATTAGTATATGAATCAGGAGACCCAGCAAACCAGACTATTCTCCCCAGACTGGGTGGGCCGCATTCAATCAGTTGTAGTCCTGAAGTCCTGAATAGAACAAAAAGGTCAATAGTCCCTGGTGGAGAAAACGTCCACCTGACTGACTAAGCGAACTGAAGACCCTGCCTTTTCCTTCCTTTTGACTAGAAATGAAATGTCAGCTCTTCTCAGGCCTCACGCCTACCAGCTTCCAGACTGGAATTTACACCATTAGCTCTGTTTGTACATAGGAGTTTAGACTTAGATTGTGATTCCAACAACTTTTCTTAGATTTCTAGCTTCCCAGTGCAGTACTTGAGGCTCATTAATCACATGAGCCAATTCTTCCTACTAACTCATACATGCATGGAAGTACGCATACCTAGGCACTGTCACACACATAGGTCTGTTTCTCAGGAGAACCATGACTTACACAGAAGTGTCTGGAGGTTTAAATTTTAAAATTCTGATGTGTGTCTATAAATGGAGCCCCTGGAACTGATGAGGCAAGCCAAAATCAGGAAGGAGATCCCAAAACAACTTAGAGGAACCCCAACATTAGACAGGAATTCAGAATGTCCCAGTGAAGGAGAAAGATTGAGTAGAGAGTAGGAGGCAAATGAGGAGACTTTAGTGTCAAGGAAACAAAAGGGACAATGCTACAAGATGAAGCAGTTGGAGGTACACTCTGCTAAATTTTAAAAGATGATCGGCTCCTATGCATTGTCAAATGAATGCTTATACAACTTTTGAGTTATGAAGCATGTCAACAAATGGCAAATGGAAGTAGTTTAAGACACGACTCGAGTCGAGGTAGTAGAGATTTGAGTAGGAAATTTGTCTGAGAGTTTTATATCAGCTAAAAGAAATAAGGTGGGTTGGTACATGCCCATAATCCCAGCACTGAAGAGGCTCAGGCAGGAGGATTACTGTATAGTGAAACCTTCTATCGAAGAGAAAGAAAGGGAGAGAAAGAGAAGGAAGGGAAGGGTCACTGAATGAAATAGAGAATGAAGAAAGAGGAGGGAAGAAGGGAGAGAGACAGAAAGAAAGGGAGGGGGAGGGGGGGGAAGTAAAGGAGTGGAAGAACGGAGAGGGGAGGCAAGGAGACTGAGGAAGCACATGGGATCCTGGAAGGAGAAGAGACCCAACTTCAAGCTCAGGATCTGAGACATTATTCCAGAATGTGCTGGAAAAGGGGGGCCTCCAGAGCTCATCACCCTCTGTTGCATGAAGAAGCTTTACTGGTGCGAGCTGAGAGATGTCCTTAGTGTGCTCTCCACCCCTGTTCCACTGTGTTCCATGAGCCTTACGTATAGAGGTTCCATTGTAGATGTGTCAGTTAGAGATGAGCATCTCACAGACTCTTATTCTCTGTGTGTGACCAGTTGTAGAATTCTATAATAGTCTCCATCTGTTACAAAAAGAAGTTTCTTTCATGAGTGGTGACTGGTATATCTTGTCTGTAAATATAATATACAACTGGGGCTGGAGAGATGGCCTAGCGGGTAAGAGCACCGACGCTCTTGCAGAGGACCCGGGTTCGATCCCCAGCACCCACATGGCGGCTAAGAACCGTCTATAACTCCAATTCCAGGAGAACTCCAGTTCCAGGGGAATCCGAGACCCTCTTCTGACCTCCACGGCATTGCACGACACGGGTGCACAGACCTGCATGCAGACAGTACATTCATACACATACAAAAATATATATAATTATATATATATATATATATATATAATATACAACTGGCCAAAATATAGAGAATAAGATCCTCCAGAGTTTGCATCCCTGGATAGGACTCATATTAAACCTCATCCAGCCAGCGCTCAGGGACCTTTGTGGAAGAAGAGGCAGAAAAATGGAAAGAGCCAGGGGTGGTGCATGACCATAAGAAAGCAGAGTCTTACAGGCTCCTGGGACCTTGCTCATATGAACTTATGCACTGGTGACAGCATGCACAAGACGCAGGCAAACTCAACCAGATAAAAACCAGCAGAAAGCTGGAGAAATGGGCAGGAGGACCTACTCTTAGCTGAAGAACTATTGGCAGATGATCACTGCTGAGTGACGGACAGTAGGTTCTCTTTAACGGAGTGATGCTGGATAGGCTGACCAGGCTCCACTGGATGAACTCACACTGAGAGACAGCTGATTATGCAAACTTGATCCAATAGATTTTCACATGGAATCCTGTGGGTGTGCTGTGGGGGTGGTGCAGAAAGGAGAGGGATCTAAACATGATGAAAATCTATTGTATGAATTGGACAAAAATTCAATTAAAAAATCCATTTAAAAAAAGACTGGCCTCCAGAGTTGGGGAAGAAGCTGTCCGGTCTGGCTATTCTGCCATAATGTCTGCGCCAAAGGACTTTTCTGTAAGTGGAATTACTTACCTTCTTAAGCAAACAACTCCAGAAAGGTAGAGAAGGGACAAAAAGATTTACAGATGAAGAAAACAATTCTTAGAGCTGTAGTCACTAGTTGATACTAGAACATCCTATTAGAAGTTCTAGATTTTAGTCCAAGATTTTCCCACACACAATCTCAGCCTGTCTAAGCTATAGCTTTCCAATTTAAAAACAAATGTACATAAGAAATAATACTTGCTCTGTGGAACTGAATGGAGTGGTGGGAATCGGATGTGATCGTGCATAAGAAAGGAAGTCACTGAGAGCAAAATTCTGGCTAAATTGGTGCTCGTGGAGCAACTGCTTTTCTCTTGTGAAAAATAAGTCATTTGAGCAGTGTCAACATTTTGTAACAGCTTTCAACAACTCCTGCCCTGCCAGCTTACTACATACAAAGCAACTTTCTCTCTATAATGAGCTCTGTGAACTTGCTCACAAGATGAATTTGACCATGGACTTGGAACTGGAGGTCACTAAGGCCCTACTGGTCTGTAATTATGACATGAAGGCCCTCCAGTTCCTGCAACCTGGGCAGGTAGTCCAGCTCATAAAACCTACTCCCAATGGTCATGGGACTGAATCGGTACTCTCCCAAAAGAATGGGCCTAACAGCAGACAACAGTGAAAGAGAGATGTCCGTATTCTCTCTTGTACAGCATTTTCATAATACCATAGTTATTGAAACTGTGGAGTCTTGTTAAACAGAAGGAAGTGGAAACGTGGGAACATGGAAGGTCAATCTCTGTTCACTAAGGAGAAGCATAAAATCTAGCTGAAAAGAGAATGTTGGAACATGAGGAGGGAGGAAGACAATTAAAAAATGCAAAGCGAGAGGGGACTGTCTCCTGTAATATTTATTGGTGACAGGTAAGGCGGGCCGTCATGACACCTGAAGCATGGAGAATTGTGCTATTGTATTAATTACTCTCTGTAGTGACTCTCTGAGCTTTGGGCTATTTAAATTCCAAGATGAGGCAGTGCTAATGGATATAGTATTGTCGATGGACTGAATTAGTGTTTCATGCTGCGCTGCTGTCTGAGAGAATTTGAAACGGTAACCCACAGACTGGCTGTGCCACCTGCTTTCAGTGTTCACTCAGCCATTCGTTTCTATTAGTAACAGAGCGACTGGGGTCATGTAAAAATTCAGAAAGGAAAGTTGATGTCAGTGGGACACTTTGGGGAGATTAACATGCTTTGCTGTGTGGCTGTTTACGGCCTGCTTTATTCTGTACATGGGCAATAAAGCCCTGATAGCTCATCTTTGAAAGGGAAATCTTGTGTCCCTTCAAAAATTCTAAGGCAAAGCTGTTTTGAATGTTAGCTTGTTGTTGGTGTTCCAAAACAAGCATGTTTTCCACAAAAATTCCATTTGACAATTTGGTAGATGCCCCATACTGTGCTGACACTCTTGATTATGTTCACCTGCACAGTCTGACTTGCCATACTCCTAAGAAGTCTCAGCAGATATATTTATGGCAGGACATGTCAAGCTTCCACACATTGACTCATGAAAAGCTAATGCAACAAGCAAATGGCTCCATACATTGTACAAGAAGTCTTCTTAGAAGAGAGAAAGCCAAGGTCTCCCAGAAGGAGGAGGCAGGAGGATGAGGGTCTCTAGAGGAGAAAGCATCTCAGGAAACCCATCCACAGGAGGGCCACTCCTTGACCCTGTCACACCTCACAAGCGCACTTTTCCTCTCTTTGTGTTGTCTTTTTTATTACTCTTATAAAAAGGAACAGAATTGGGACAAAAATAGTCTCTCCCCTGTTCCAGGTAGTGCTTGTACCCCCTCAGCCGCCTTCTGAGCATCCACCTGTGCTCCTTCAGGAAAAGCTAAATCTTTCTCCTTCACATCTTTGCATTTTTATGTGAATTTTGCTTTGCCTAGGCTCCCCAGAAAGCAAAGCCTGAGGCAAAAACTTATGCGTAGCATAGTCTTAGGAAGTGCAATCCCACAAAAGCAAGATTAAAGGGAAAAGGGTCTGAAAGGGGAAGGAGTACAAGCCAATACAAAGGCAGGTTACTGTTGCCAAACTCATTGCCTTTACGGGCGGAGACCTGGTATTGCCAATTGTTCCATCTTGTGGGAAGGATGTCTAAAAAGTCAAATGATCAACTGTAATTTCAGACATTGTTTCCAGGGGAGGAAGATGACTGGAATTGCCAGCTGCCATTTGCCACTGGCCAAAGTTCACTTCATACAATGAGTGTCCTTAACATCTGGGAGTTGCACAAGCATAGTGCCGAGCAGGTCCCAAGGGGTCACTTGCTTCAGTTCTTACAAAAAAAAGGCCCAGGGCATGAGGTGAGAGGTGCATGATGACATGCGGAGCTGTCATGTGGAAGTGGGATTAGCCTGAATTCACTCGGAGCTGTTCAAAGTAGTGCCTAGGTGGAACAAATGCCCAGGGCCGGGAAATAGACAAAACTGAGGAGAGTCAAAGATGTACCTGCCACAGTCTCTCTGACCTTCATTTGTATTGATGTCCCTGCTACAGTGAACTTGTGCCCTAAAGATGCCCTGATTGGAAGTAAAAAACAAACCAGTCCCTGTGGAGGGGAAATCCTACCTCAGTATCAGAGACTTAAGATGCAAAGGTTGATGGTATAAATCACAGGCCCACTATGCCACTGGTTCTGGGGATGTGATTGATATGTGATCTCCACCAGGGGTTCTAAATTCCTTCTGGCTCAGTGGGCACTCTGTGTAGTTCACCTGTCATCCTTTCTCCTTGGCCACCCTTTGTTTCAACATACACACATCAAGATGCTGCGGTGATTTCTATGGGTGTCATGCCTTCTTTGAACAAGGCCCATAACTTCTGGATCTTATAGACGTGGTTCCAAATCCAGTGACCTCCAAATATCCTCTCTGCTCTATTGTACAGCAGCCCTCTTATAATAACTAATCTGCTGGCTTCTCTACCCTGCTGGCCTCTGCCACCCTGACCTGAGAAACCACGTGCCACTGTACAAGAGTCCCAACCTAGAACTTCTAAGTTGATGGAAACTAAGCTTCCAAGAGCTTGGTCCCCCAAATCATAAATGTGGTTACTAGGTAATAGGCTTTGAGAGGTACCAACCCTTCCCTTTCCTTGGTTTCCAGACTCTTACAATCCAGCCAGTGTTGAACCCTGTCTTAGTTCCCTTTCTGTCACTGTGATAAAACGTGAGCAGGTTGTTGAGATTCTCTTGTGGTCTTCTACTTATTTTACATCAGTGAGTAAAAGCAGTGTGCGCCATCCTGCCATCCCTGGACCCAGGTGTGGAGGGACCAGCTGGCTCCAAGTGTGGTCAGACCACTTGACATGTATGTAGAAGCTTGGCTTTCCCAAGGAGCTTCACAGGCCCCTTATACGTGGTTCTCACCATAGCCATGGGACATAGGACTTTATCCCCAATATAGAGTTGGAGAAACTGAGGCACAGACTTGCCACATGATTCAGCTGTGGTCATTCAAGTTGATGGTAGTATATTCCTTCGTAAATAGTCACCTGGAAAACACCATAGGTTAACCTGCTAAAGCACCAACAAGCTCTATGGTCTTTGGAGAACTCATGCTTCAAATTTGTCTTCCAAAGCAAACATGATTGCTTCACATGTTGACTAATCAAAGTTATAAAATCCTGATGCGGTTCTATTCTTGCCATGACTGCCAAGGACCTCAAGACTGAAATTTAAGGGCTGGGTAAGGCAGTCCATGGCTGCAATTCCAGCACTCGGGAGGCAGAAAGAGGTTACTCCAGCTTATAGGTCCTAGTCCATCCTTGAGGGAAGTCAAGGGAAGAACACAAGCAGGAACTAGAGCAGACTCCAAGGAACGCTGCGCGCTGGCCTGCTGGTTCTTGCTTAGCTTGATTTCTTATACAACCCAGAGAATGATGTTGCTCATAGTGGGCTGGACCCTCCTACATCAACTGACAATCAAGACGATGCCCCACAGACATGCCCAACCTGTAACTAGGACATCCTCAAACTTGTGCCCTAGCTTAATCCTTCAAAGACCATTCATTGGCCTTGTAAGGCCAACTGTTGCTGGCTGAAGAGTCACATAGAATTAGCAGATTCTGCTCTAATCTGGCCATTGCTGTGCTTTCTTTGTCATAAAATGTCTGAGATGATCTTACATGGGGTGGGTCGATAAGATGAACCTCTGTACTGGGGAGGAAGTTCCCATGGCAATCATGTAAGACCCAAGAAGGACAGAGTGCAGCCACGATCAGGGCACAGAGCTGCAGGTATAGCATGCCACAGGTTCCTGACTGGTCTGTGCAAGGAATGGTGCCCCACTGCAAGGTTGGTGAGGCCTTTGGCGGGAACAGGATCTAGATCAATCCTCCTGAAAGCACAGGAGGGGTTAAGCTGAGCTTTACTCTCCATCCCTATTTCCATGGCTACTGTTTATGAACCCGCCACCTAGAGAAATGGGTCCTCTGGCCCATCTGAGTTTGGAGACCCTCTTTGGCAGTGTATTCTCCCTGATGGGCACACTAATGAGAAAGAGTCCTTCTGCATACTTCCTGCCTACTCATTAGCATATGATTCCTGCAGTTATCTTTGTCCTTAACATTTTAATCTTTCCCTTATAAGTTCCTGGCAGACCAACCAGTTCATTCCCTAGTACCTGCATGTCTCCAGCACAGGCCACTTCTCCATCAATACAGCAGAAATAGCCAAGTATACTGCTGGAAGTTAGTGCAGTAAAGATATTTCTTTTCATCATTCCCTTTCTAGGTCATATTGATTGAATCATTCTCTTTCTAGGTCATATTGATTCATTCTCTTTCTAAGTTATATTGATTGAAGTATCAGACTAGCACCAATACACCATGTCGACTAATCTGTTTACTGTAAACTAGTCCCAGATCATTCCATTGATCATAAAGAATCCCACCACCACCACCACTGTCACCACCATGCCACTCTAGGTATAAACTGAATGACGGAAAGTAGGTGGGCTGTCTATTCATGTACTTCAGCTTTTCTGGGACTTCTTAGTCTTCTTAGGTATGATTCTATATCAAATAACCTCCAAATGACATCCTGAAGGTGAGTTTTCAAGTGCCACTCATGCTACCTATTGTCCTGACCTGGAGCTCAAAAAGCACGTGTCAGAATTTTAAAATGTTAGTGAAACCAGTGAAATATAGTAATTACTCTTCCCTATCTGGGAGCATATTCCAAGAGAAGGAGGGTGAGGTTATGTAGAAAAGAAGAGGAAAGCAATCTAGGGTATGATGGCAAAGTAGACCATGGGTTCCTTTCCTGTAGCAGGGACTGCTCTGTCTTGAGGGGGCAGCTTCCAAGGGGCCACGAAAATAACATCTGCAGATAACCCACCCACACATGGGGAGTGGGTAATAAGGATCTATCTTTCATTTGAGACTCCATTCTCTGGTGACTCTAGGCCATTTTAAGTTGACAATTAGTTGTAACTAGGACATCCCCGAACTAGTGCCCTAGCTTAATCCTTTAAGGACCATTCAATTGCCCTGTAAGGCAAAGTGTTGCTCCTTGCTCAGTGTGTCAAAGGTTTGTTCCTTGTCACACTTACTTCTGTCTTGGTTTCTGCGTTTCGGGGTCCTCATAGGCAACTGAGTGACATCTCTCTCCTTAACACTGAAACCAAAGGCTGGAATGGAAGATAAGAATCGAAAGTGGGAGGGGCCGGGGCCACAGTACTACAAGCCGAAGCTCTTTGAACTTAGTTGGTGCCTACACAGAGACGCCTTCTACTGCACGTGCTGGCTGTGCTGGAACTAGTGTCACAAAGAACTAGAATAGGTAAACCCAAACTGGTTTGAAGAAGGTTAGACAGGCTTCTTCTATCCCTCTCTTTTCTTCTCTGGGTCTTACTATTTCTTCTCTGCTGGTTGGTATTGTTGTTTTACTGTTGCTGTTTATTTCTTTTGTTTTGCTACTAAATCATGTCCTCTACTAATAGAGTTATTTACTTTGCTAACAAAACACAGTCCTTTCAGGATTCCTTCCACCCACCCAATATAGGCTCTTCTATATAAACAAAATCACAAAATAAGCCAAAGCATTTACTCCTTTCTCACTTCCCATTTTTTCTGCATTATTGCATATTTTTGAGATCACCTCCCCAAGATGTCCCTCAGCTCATTTCAGGAGATATAAATTATACACTCACTGTGAGCTTGGCATTGTGCTATGCAAAAAGATTGCAGAATTTAAAGCTGTGGCCCATGTTTTAGATACACTGTCTAACAGGAAAATGTTCAAAAGTCTGACACCTCCCCCAACAAGGAGGAAAAAACATTTTTTTTCCAGAAGAGATGAGTTCTGAGCCAAATCCCAAAGGCTGAGAAGGAATTGGTCAAGAAAAATTGATTGGGAGTCGGGGTAAGATGGCTCAGTCAGTAAAAGCACTTGTCTGAACTGGTGGCCTGAGTTCATTCCCCAGAGTGGGTAGAAGGTAGAAGGTGAGAAGCAGTTCTACAGTTGTCCTCTTACCTCCACATGTGCATTCACATACATGAGCAATTTCAAAAAGATTTGGTGGAAACAACCTCTCATATAGAAAGAATCCCTACAAAGATTCAGAGCTACAATAGCACATGAAGTGAACTGTAATCAGTTCTGTTGCTTACATAAAATGCACCACAAAGATGAGTGAATAATAGATTGCATGAAATCTATCATCATAGGAAGGAATTAGTTCTTAATTCAGGAAGTGATATCAATTCACTGAAGAATTTTAAGTTAAAAAAATTATAGAATTAATTCTCACATTATTCTAATTGAAAGATAATCATTTTATAGCAATAGGGAGACCAACTGTAAAATTCATCCAACTAAAAAATGATAAAGATCTGAGCAAGTGATATAGCTACCAAGGGAGCTATGGTTTGTATATGAAGTGCCCACCAAATGCATCATGTACTGAAAGCTTGGTTCTCAGCTGGAAGATCCATTGAGAGGTGCCTGCATCATGAGGCCATTAGCTTCATGGACGGATTAGTTTATTGGTGATTTCGTAACTGAATGACTTATTAGGAAGTGGGATTTGGATAGAAGCATGTTGCGTTGAGACATATGTCTGGAGGGTAAGTTTCTTCTTGCCTGTCTCTCTCTGCTTCCTGGCCACCATGAAGTGGGCAGTTTCACCTCTCCATACACATCCTCCATGATATTCTGTATAACCACAACCAAGAAAAACCAGGGAAGTTCACAAGGAAACCTCTGAATCTATGAATGAAAATGAGTTGTCCCTTCTTTAAGTTAAGTCAAGCATTTGTCACAGTGATTAAAAGCCTGATTGGATCAGGGGATGAGAGATAGAGAGAGAGAGAGGGAGAGAGAGAGAGAGAGAGAGAAAGAGAATTTAGAGATATACTTAAGTGGTATCAATATGAAGGATTTTGTAGTCAATGAGATATAGATTGAGGGAAGCAGAGGTATGCTGAGTAACTTGGTGATTTTCCAGCATGAATTCCTAATGGGATGATGGAACTGGGAGTATAAAAGATACAGGCTTGGAAAAAAACAGATGATAGAATCAGTTCTCGATATGTTAGTGCTAACAATCTCATGGAATATTCAATAGGATATCTAGAAAGAACTCTGGGTTAGAAATACCAGCCTTGGTTTATTGGTTTAAAAATAAAACCAAAATAATATATGAGCTCACCTAGGTAATTATCTAAAAAGAGGAGATTAATGAATCATGAATGTATTCTTAACTAAATCCAATTAAGAAGAGGCAGATAAAAAGAAACCTAAAAAAAGAAGGAATAAATAAAGAATTCAAGGAGAGCCAAGGAAGAGTTTTGAAGGTGATGAGGAGGTAAAGTCACTGGCAGTGTTTAAGAAAGAGAAAGAGATAAGTCAAAACCTGTCTGAATCCAGACAGCCTTGACAGGAGAGGATAGGTGGCCCCTAATTTTATCAATGATGTGGCAAGTGGGAGGCACAAGGTGGACAATCTCTCACCAGTGAACCATGGTTGGCAGGGAAGAAAGAAAACCTAAGCTAAACTAGGGTGTGAGTCTGGAGGGATGAGGATACAGGAAGAACGGGGCTACCTGCAGTGCTCTCAGAGGGAGAAGAAGGCAGTTCTGGCCAATGTGAACTTAGAGCAAACTGAATAATCACAAACTACAAATATGAAACTGAAGGGAAGTTATAGTGCATAGGAGTGTGTCAGAGAGCTGGAATGGTACACAGGCCAAAGGATGGAATGTGAGGTCCAGGCGGTTCTTACCTACACAGGGCCCTACAATGCTGCCCTCACCCCCACCACGATGAACCCCATTAGTGCCAGCCTTAATTCCTCATTCTTCATTAAACTGTGTTGGATGTAGCACGTGCTTTTGAATCTAGCTAAGTGAATTGGGCTAATCTAGTGAACTAATTTGTGATAAGATATTGATTACTTAAAGCATGTTTGGATAAGTTATCCATATCAGGAAACAGACTGATGATAGACTGGGCATGTAACAGAGTCCCCAATGATACAGTTTTGATAATGCAGTCCAGTCCGCTGGCTTCACCCTGATAAATCCTAATTCAGTGGCTCTGGGATGAGGTCTGGGTATCGGTTTTTTGCATATATCTTCATTTAAAGGGGAAATTAATGGACAGACGATGTGAGCCTTCTGACTCCTCAAGTCAATAGCTTCTTTATGTAATGGACTGTAATTGATCGATCTCTGTTCCATAAAGATTTCTGTCTTCCACTTTCTGGTTTTGTCACCACCCTACCTAGCTAGCCATAAACCTAGGCAACCTTGGGTCCTTTTCCTCTGGATACATCAAGATACAGGATCTGATCAGATCCAACTGGAGGCTTTCTCTGAGATTCAGAAATAGACAAGGAAGGCACAGCTTACAGTAGCATTGCCAGCAAAGTGTAAGCTTCAGGCGCAGTGGCCATGGTCCCAGATGCTGGTAGAAGTTTAAAATGAAGCCAAATACCAGGAAACCAAAAGAACGGGAGCTCCTGACTCGGGTTCTTGAAGGTTCTTGCAGTCAGTCCTGTGTACTGTGTCCTTCCAAGTGCTGACAGACAACAATATTGATTTTAGTCACCTGCAACATACAAAGTCCAGAAAGAGAGAAAGGGAGAGGGGGGAAGAGATAAATATAGATGAATTATGGAGCCAGTTAAACTTGACATTAGAGGATGGGCAGCCCTGATTTTATCAGTGATGCAACAAGGAAGAGACACACAGTAGTCAGTCTCTCACCAGTGCAGCGGGACTGGCAAGGGGGAGACACTATATATATCTATATTGAGCTAAGATATATCCATATAGACAAACAGATAGATGATAGATAGATAGATAGATAGATAGATATAGATATAGATAGATGATACATATAGATGATTGATAAGATAAATAGATGATAAATATATACATCAATGATAAAGAGATCATAGAGAAATGATATGTGAGAAATTAAATAGATGATAGATACATAGATGATAGATAAGATAGGAATGCACACCTATATGCACATGTAATTCCATTTGACAAGTTGTCCTTTATTTCTCTGACTGCATGTCTCTACATGGATAGGAAACTTTTGCAACAACATGTCTTACATACTGTGGCAAAATAGAATACAACTTCACTATTGTGACTAGGCAGAGAAAAGGTCTTCGGTCTCATTGTAACTTGTATCTTACCACAAATATTACACTCAAGAATAAAATCAAGTATAATCAGCATACAAATTTTCTGAGGTTTTAAGGGTCTTTTTTGGTTTGTTTTTAAATTTTTTGTTTGCAGTTGGAAGGATTGAACTCAGGACCCCAAAACATGGGTAATCAAGGCCTCTACTCCATGCCACATCCCTAGCCCCTATGGCTCTGCTTTTAATGGAGCTTGGAAATGCAGTATCACATAGGAAGCAATCTGGAGAATTATCTTCTCATCTTAGTTTTACCACTGTTCAGCTAGATGATTTTGAATAAGTCATTTTCACTCTTTAAATTTAGTTTCAACCACAGAATGCAAAGTGTGTCATTCTAGATTTTTAAAGATCAGATTTAAATTGCCAAATATGTAGATTCTTCTTTACATGGTTAAAATGTCCTGTACTTAGATTTCACTTGAAATACCATCTCTTTTTTTTTCTTTTTATGATTTCAATGTTATGAATTAAATCAGACTATTATGTACATCCATGTGCTGAGCCTTGTCCCAATGTGAATATACACAAGTTAGGGTCTGAATCAGTGAGTCTGGGGTACACCAAATGAACAGGTGGACTTGGAATCACTCTGAAGTGAACTGACAGAGATCTCTACCAAAAGCCCAAATTCACCATGGTTACTAATTCCTCCTGGAGGCAGAACAAACTGGGGGGAGGGGGAAGGAGATGAAGTTGGGGGGATCTAGATTCCTCTTCAAAATAGATTCCTCTTCAAAATGTCCCCATGAGATAATTAAACACAGATTCTTTATTTCCTAGGAAAGCTCCCATATGGGTTAGAGATGTGAGAGATCAGGGCAATATATGTGAACATATGTGAGAATGTGTCAAGTCAAACTCACTTATTTGAACATCTTAAAAGAATGGAAATAGCCAGGCATGGTGGTGCACACCTTTAATCCTAGCACTTGGGAGGCAGAGGCAGGTGGATCTTTGTGAGTTCAAGGCCAGCCTGGTTTACAGAGCGAGTTCCAGGACAGCTGGGGCTACAGGGAGACCCATCTCAGAAAGACAAAAAAAAAAAAAAAAAAGAGTTACCCAGGGAGTCATAAAAAATTGGCTCTAGGCCAGAAAAATGCTGCTTTTTAATTTCTATACAGTAGAAGAGAAGCCAGCCATGAATAACATTTCATTAAAATGTATACCTTTAAAGATTTATATGACCACATTAGAATAGGAGGAACAGCATATAGTATTTAAAACCACCTGACACATGCTGATCTAGCATTTACTCTGTTAACAGGATGAGCAACTTAGCTGAAAAAAATCCATAGAGGACATACCTTTAAACATAAATTTGATTTCCAAAAAAATAAAAACAGAAATCAGAAAGTAAAAAAAAAAAATGATCCCCCAACCACACATCTTAAATCACTCTACATTTTAAGATGACTCGGAAGACTAGTTGGGTTCTATGTGACTCAAGATAGCTCTCTAAAGATCCCATCATTTGGGGCACTGATACATAAATAACAAATTAAAATATGGAGATAAATGTTTCAGAGACTGAAACTGAGATGTTATTCTCTCATTGTTCCAACAGTTCTGTATCCTTCCGACATTATGTATAGGGATTTCATTCAATTTGATTCCATTACTACGTTCAAAATTCCTTTAGGCATTTATGCATATGTATCCCACTTTGCTTTCTGTTGCTGTGATAAACACCACAATCAAAAGCAATCTGGGAAAGCAGGTTATTTTATCTTACACTTTATAGCCTATCATCAAGGGAAGCCAAGGCAGGAACTCAGGAAGGGAGCTTAAAGCAGAAGGCGTGGAGGAACTGTGCTTATTAGCTTGCTCCTGGCGTGTGTTCAGCTACCTTTCTTACCCACCACAGGCCCATCCACCTTAGCCATCACTACACGTATCTTTATTCCTCTGATTTAAAGCTTAGCCCATCACATCAGTAAAAAACAAGCTGCTGGAAAAATAAAAGACTCATAATTTGACAAGTATATTGAGTTTGCTTGTATCTGCTCTATTACTTGAGTGGTTTCAATGTTAGCATTAGATATTATATTACATTATATTATATTATAGGTTATATATTATATTCTCATTGAAATTATACTGGTTGTGTATTAGTAGGGTCTGGTGGATGTTTCTAAAGATACTAGAAGTGCAAATTGTGCCACCATACTTGGTCTTACTGTTACCTTTGGTAGCATTTTTTCCCCCCAACATTGCTAGGGATTGAACCCAAGGTTCCTGCCTGCTTGGCAGGCACTCTACCATTGAGCTACAACCCCAGCACAGTTTTGGTAACTGTCTTAAAGGATTTTTTTTTATGTATGCTATTTCTCCTTTTCAATCACCCAGGAAATATTTATTGAGCATCGACTTCACACTCTTTTAGGTATTGGAAATACAACTGAGATCTCTGACTTCAGGGGCTTGTATTAGCTGAAGGAAAACATACAATAACTGTAAACAAATGAATATGCAAGTATAGAGAGCAGATACACACTATGAAGAAGCTGAAATGGAATAGTGTGTTATATGTTGTACTTAGAGTTTAAAATGTCCTCCCAAGGGTTCAAACATCTGAACACCTGGTGTCCAGCTGTTGTGTTACAGGTTATGAAGACTTTAAAGGGTGGATCCTGGCTGGAGGAGGGCCCCCAATGGTGGGGGATCAGGCCTTTGAAGGTGCAGCCTGGCTTGCTTCTGGTCTTTCTCTCTGCTCCCTGATCATGCTATGCCACAAGTTCCTGCCACCACAGATAGGACCGGCCTACCCACTAGCCCTCCCACCGTAATGGGCTGTATCCCCTAAAACTGAACCAAAATAAATCCTTCCTTCCGTAGCTTTGCTTCTGTCTGGTAAGACTTCTTGTCACAATGACAGGAGAAGTAACTGCTCTAGAAGATGACAATGCGTTTGACTGACAAAGGGGCATTATTTTCTCTAGATGCCTAGAGAAGGCCTCTCAAGTTAAGACTTGGAATAGAAGGAGCTGAGTGGCTGCAGCAAAGGCCCCGCCCTAAGAACCATCCTCACAGGTCTCTGCGAGAGAAAGGAGGCTCTTGTGGGTACAGGAACAGAGTACGGGAACCTTCTGCATCATGGTTGGCACTTACTAGTTTATTCTAAGAATCAGATGCCACATTCGGAGGAACAAGAAAGCCACTTTAAGCAACAGTTCCATACGACTGGCTGATGGCTACTTCCGGCTTGTTCTTTGGTCTCCTGCCATCTGTCCACTGCCATCCTTGCTCCCCCAACAACAAACTAGCAAAGGTCCAACCATCCTTGGCACTCCTGAAGTCCTCTGTAGTCTCTGTATTTTTCCATGCCGTTTAGCCCTAATTGCTCACTCTCCCCTTCTGAAAATACCTTCTTTTCCCTAGTCCCGCGATATCTCGGACTCAGTTCTTAATTCCTGACTCTCTAACTCCTCCTCTCCTTAATGGGCCTCTCTGGAGCCTTCACGTTAGTATTCTGTAGTATTGTGTTCTTGCCCTTAATTTCTCCTTATCTAACTTGCCAACCAAACCAGGCAAAGCACAGACTTTAAATATGGTAATGATATGCTTATGCTCTGTGCACGGTAGGGTCATCCCATGTTTCTGTCCCAAGCTCTGGGCCTGTGAATACAGTTGTATCATCCTTACACAGATATCCTGAGTACTACAAATCCATCAGGTCCCAGGCTGGATCCAAAAGCATCTCTCCAGAGCAGGCCATTTTTCTCTGTTCTTGTCTTAAACAATTGTCCCACATATAGTAAGCTGCTCATGCTAGAAGCCTAGATTACTTGCTTGTGTCTCTCTCTCTCACTCTCAACATCAGATCAGCCGCTCATCCTGGCTCATTGTGCGTTTACAGCATATTTCTGCCCAACTTCTGTACTCTCTTTCCACCTCAGCTGCCTCCAGACCCTCCTGCCCTTTGCATGTGTCAGTGGCGCACACGTTAACTGATTTGGCACCCCCAAACCCTCTTCTTTCCTGTCTGTATCTCGTCTTACAATCAGGATGAAAATTCTAACATCTAAATGTTTGCTGTTCCCCATGTTTACATCCAGCTCCTCAGACCTTTATCTCCAGACTGATTTTTTAAAATATTTTATTGAGTTAAAATTTTTATACAGTGTATTTTGATCATATTCAGACACCCTCTCCTCTCTACCTCCACATTAATAATCTCCCCCCCCCAGAAGTATATTCTTTTTCTTTTGTGTGTGTGTATTTTTGAGACAGGGTCTCAATAGCCCCAGCTGGCCTAGAACTCACTCTGTAGACCAGGCTGGCTTTGAACTCACAGAGATCCACCTGCCTCAGACTCCCAAGTGCTAGCATTAAATTGTGTGCACCACCACACTCGGCTTAAAGATGGTTCTTAGCCACAATGTGGGTGGGAATTGAACCCAGGTCCTCTGCAAGAGCAATCGGTGCTCTTAACCACTCAGCCATCTCTCCAGCCCCTCTTTCTTTTTCTTTTTTAAAAAACTATAGATTTGACTCTGTGTTTCCCAAGTGCTCTAAGGTATGAGTCTATCCCTTGTAGTCTGGTCACTCCAGCAAGGAAAACTGACTGTCCCTCTCCCACGATCCGTCCTCAGCTAGGGCTGCAGTTCCCTGCATCCATCCCTCACTCATGCTGGACCCATCTGCCTTGGATTTGCACAGGTCTTGTACATGCATTCATAAGCACTGTGGGTTCTTATGTCCAACTACCCTGTGGTATCCAGACAATATAGATTCTTTGCATTAATATACCATCTCTGGCCCTTACAATCTTTCCATCCCCTTTTCCACGAATATCCCTGACCCTTGGGAGGAGAGCTGAAATGCAAGTGTCCCGTTTACAGCTGGTATCTCTTACTCTCTGCATGTTGACCAAACTGATTTCTGAACCCTGTCTGGCTCCAACTCCATATCCGCCCCTAAGGAACCATTTTATTGCTCCTGGCCCACGCCTTCTCCCTTTTCTCATATCACTTTTGTTTACACAGCACTTTGGGGCACACATAGGTTCTACTTGATAACATCAGGGTTTAACGTCTCATAAGAATTCTACAAAAAACAAAACAAAACAAAATCCTACCTCAAGGGGTTGGCTCAGAGATTAAGAGCATTTTCCGCTCTAAAGAAGACCAGAGTTAGTTTCACAGAACCCTCATTCAGGGGAGAATCTTCCAGTCTTTCCAGGGACAAACACAAACACACACATAATTTAAAAATAAATTTAATAAAATCTGACTTATGATGCACAATTGGACCCAAGGTAGAAGAACTCTATTAATCATTGCAATAAAGTGACAGGATAATGACAGTAAAATGGCCAGAGAGTAGATGTGTGAGTTACTTTTCTCATTGTTGCGACAGGTGCCTGACAAGAAGCAAAGCAACTTAAGGAAGAAGGGTTTACTTTGCTCACAGTTGAAGGGTATTCACTCCATCAGGGCAAGAACAGGGTGACAACAGGATGAGAGAATGCGGGGCACATTGCAGCCTCCTCGACAGGAAGCAGAGGAGGAACAGGAAGTAGAGCCCAACTCTCAGCTTCAGAGCTGATACCCAGACTCCCACTTCCTCCAGTGAGGCCCCACCTCCTAAAGTTCTACAAACACCACTACCAGCTGCAGACCAAGGTTCAAAGCCTGAGCCTGTGGTGCACACTTCACATTCAAAACACAAGAGGGCAAATAGTGACGGAGCATGGGGAAGGTGTCAGAGAAGTGGAGGGGTGGAACGGGACCTCAGGCAGCTCCAGGGACACAGGCCTAGAGGGACAGGAAAGCAAGACTGTGAAATATTATCTCACTCTCACCCAAGCAGATGTACCCAGTGACAAGTCAGGCTTCAGGTGACCTTCTTGCCTACAAGATCTTAATAAGTTATAAGCACCTGGAACCTAGACAGAGCCTAGGGAAAAGGAGAAAAATATATGTTAACTTAGGTGTGATTCAATATGATTTGACAATCTGTGTTTGTAGGAGCTCAAAAATAAATGAAGTTCAATTAAAAGAATAAAGACACAAAATTGCACTTGAGAATTATCAGCCAAGGTTTGTACCGCCCCATTTATTGGCCCCCAAAGAGTTAATCGTTGAAACTGTAAATCTTTTTATTTTTTTTATTTTTATTAAGGTTTTGTACATTTCATACAATATTTCTTAATCAAATTTAGACCCCTTCCCCATCCCCCCACCCACCCAAACTCTTGCATTCTGCCATACATGCTTGTCTTGCATCTTTTTCTCAGTCTTTTGCAACATTTCGATGCAGGAGTTTACTGTTCGACCTGTTCTTTTCACAAGTTTTGCTGTTGTTGCTGTTCCCTTTAATTTTATCTTACTCCAAAATATACATATATACACTCCACACATATCCTAGGTTTACACAGTCTGGAGATAAACTATAAGTTAATGCCAAAACACATTTAGGGATTCACAGTTTAACAGTAAACTTGCATGCAGGTTAAAAGAAATATAACTTACATTACTAAATTACATAGCAAGTTGATGTATGATTGAATGTACTTTCAAAAAAGAGCTTTACCCGTTCTCATAAATCTTAGGACTGAGGAAAACAGAGACATAACCCTCAAGCTATATCTATAGCAATATCAGTCAATGAGGTGTTATTATTTTGACTAACAAATTTCTGACCTTGACTTACATATAAGGGTCCACAAATGAAGGACACTATGTCGTTTGTTTTTCTGAGACTGTGTTACTTCACTTAGCATAACAGCTTTTAGTTCCATCCATTTACCTGCAAATTTCATGATGTCATCTTTCTTCACCACTGCATAGAACTCCATTGTGCAGATGTACCACATTTTCTCTAGCCACTCCCACTTATTAGTTGAGGGACACAGGTTGTTTACAGGTCTTTCCTATTGTGAAAAAGGCAGCAATAAATATGGTTGTGCACCTATATCTCTGCTATAGGATGGATCCTTTGGGTATCATTTGTTTTCTTGATCATAGCCAGTCTTACCAGGGTAAAATGAAATCTTCAAGTCGTTTGAATTGCATTTCCTTAATTACTAAGGATGTTGGACACTTTTTTTTTTCTCTTGAGAATTCTGTTTAGATCTTTACTCTATCTTTTTTTAGTGTTGACTACATTTTTTAATAAAAGAAAAATTAAGCAGTATATTTAGGACAAGCAGTACAATAGGGTTTGATGTATAACAATTCTGTGTGTGTGTGTGTGCGCGTGTGTGTGTGTGTGTGTGTGTGTTTAGTGAGATGTGTATGGTATATGTACTTGGTACAGTGTACAGATATGTGCAAGCAGGTTCCGGGCACATGAGTACATGTCCATGAAGGCCTGAGGTCGACGTTGGGCTTCTTTCTTCTGTAGCTCTCCATTTTTAGAATTTTTATAAAATATTTTATTGATATTTTGTGTATTTCATCCATAATTTCTCAGTCCAATTTAGACACATTCCCTTTTCCATATCCCCCACACACCCCACCCCAATTCATGCATTCTGCCATGCATGTCTTGTATCTTTTTCTGTCTTTTTTAGTTCTTTTCTTTTCAAAGCCAATTTTCTTTTTTTTTCTTTATTAGGCTGAAAAATGTCATGTTTGAAGGCTCCTCCTTGGCAAGCCCAAACCACCATCAATTCTGCCCTTTGTGCTCCACACTGAGGTTCTCCCTTCCCATGGTCACCAAATGAGGTCCAGTAAACACCACATCCTGTCCATTTATATGATTTATGACATTTATTGATTTACATGTGTTGAACCACCCCTGCATCTCTGGAATAGATACAACTTGACCATGGTGAATGGCTTTTTTGATGTGAGACTGTAAGCGGTTTGCAAGTATTTTGTTGAGAATTTTTCCATCTATAGTCAGTTTACTTTTGGGGATCTGTCTTTGCCTGGTTTGGTTATTAAAGTGATACTGGCTTCATAGCAGGAATTTGGGAGCTTTTTCTTTGTTTCTATCCTTTTGGATAACTTAAGTAATGTTGGTTGTAGGTCTTTCTTAAATGTCTGATAGAATTCTGCCATAACTCCATCTGGGCCTGGACATTTTTTTACTTGGAAGTTTTTATATTATTGTTTCAATTCCACATGTGTTATAGGTATGTTTAAGCTGTTGCTCTCTTTTTTTGTTGAGCTTTGATGAGTACTATGATTTCAGATATTCATCCATTTCTTTTAGGTTTTCATGTTTAATAGAGTACAGATTTTTTAAGTATTCCCATATAATGTTCTGGATCTTTTGTCATTTGTTTTGGTGTTTTGCCTTTCATCTCTAATTTTGTTGATTTGGAGTTGCTCTTTTTGGTTAACTAGGCTAAAGGTCTGTCTACCTTGTTTATCCTTTCAAAGAACCAGCTCTTGGACTCATTGGTTCTTTGTATTATTTTCTTTGTTTCCATTTCATTAATCTCTGCTCTGATTTTTGTTATTTCTTCTTGTCTGTTGGGTTTGGGTTTTCATTTCTTGTCTTTCAAGTGTCTTGAGTTACAACATTAAGCCATTTCTTTGTGCTCTTTCTGATTTTTTAATGTAGGCACTTATAGCTATAAATTTCCATCTTAGGACTGGTTTTAAAGTTTCCCAGAGGTTTTCTGTGTGTGTGCTGTACTTTTCATTTAATTCCATGAATGTTTTTATTTCTCTCTAAATTTCTTCTTTGACCCATTCATTATTCAGCAGTGTGTTGTTTAATCTCCATGAATTCAGGTAGCTAGTAGGGCTTCTTCTGGTGTTGACATTAAGCTTTATTGCATTGTGGTCTGAAAGAATGCATGGAATTATTTCTATATTTTATATTTGTTGAGATTTGTTCTGTGCCCCAGTATTTGGTCCATTTTGGAGAAAGTTTCATGGGGCACAGAATAGAAAGTATATTATTTGGTGCTTGGTTTGAATATTTGGTAGATGTCTGTTAGATACATTTGGTATATTGTATTGTTAATTCAGATGTCCCTTTGTTTATTCTTGGTCAGGTTGACCTGTCTAATGGACATAGTGGTGTACTTTTTTTTCAAAGCCAATGTTTTATTGAAGCACTGTGGATTACATGCAAAATTACATTACAAATCAAATCTAGATCTATGCCCCCCTCCTTCCCCCCCCAACAGAGCTCATGCATTCTGCCAAACATGTTTTTCATCTTTTGCTCAGTCTCTCTCAAAATTCTCAATCAGAATTTTACTGTTTCCAACAGAAGTTCACCATTTCAGTCAGTTCTTTGATGCAGTCTTTTCTGTTGTTGTTGTTGTTGTTGTTGTTCCTTCCACTATGCATCACTCCAAACTATGCACACATCCATGCCATATATATTATAGGATTTAGCATCCTCAGTTTATGATTTTTTTAATTAGGCTGAAAGATATCATGTTTGAAGTCTCCTCCTTGGCAAGCCCAAACTACCATCAGTTCTGCCCTTGTGTTCCACACTGGGGTTTCCCTTCCCATGGTCACCAAATAAGGTCCAGTAAACACCACATCCTGTCTTGATCTTCCTGTACTGGTCTCCGTGATACAGCCTGGGTAGGCCAACAATGGTAGTCTATACTCTGAAGAAGCAGAAACCCCAGTAGTAGCTTAGTCCACAAGTTGCGTGTCTCAGCAGTCCCCTCTGGCACTGAAGGTTTGGAGGATTCTTGGAAAGACATGAGTCTTCAGTCCATATTGGAAGGTTGAAAAGCAGGGTCTTCTCACATCTTTGAAGGATGGCAAAAGCAGTGGGAGCCACAGGGTAGCTGCACCTGCCAGTAAGACAAGCAAAACAACTGTGCTCTTTTTTTTTTTTTACTTTTTGTCTTTTTCCCAAGATCTCAAGTTCTATACCTCAGGTAAATTTCTTCAGGCCTTACTATTTATTTATTTATTTCTGGTTATACTTTCCTTTTGGATGTTTAAGGCCACACAGCCCAGATTAACCAAGGTTTTTGTTTTCTCAAGGTCAGTTGAGGATCTGGTCCTCAAGGGTCACGTAAGCTTTTGGGGGAGGGAGGGAGCCCCTGGCTTCTTTTGGCTTTTCAATCACCAGTTACATCCACTAAAGGACAAAGTTAGGTCTTGCTAGACCAGGCTTCCCTTTTTGAAACAGGAGCAGCCTTTCCTCTTTATAGACTGGACACTGGCTGAAGTCCCTTTAGTGGATCTCTAAGACCTCCCTGCACAGGAAGACTGGTGACTCACATTTGCAGGATATTTCAAGAGATACCCCCATGCATAGTCCCCTTGGACTTAATAGACCTCTGAGGGCAAGGAACAAAGTTCTCCCTTAAGACCCTTGGCCAAATTGTATGGGCATTGAGTATGGGCATTAAATATGGTCATTAAGCATCCAGAAAGGCTAAGTGACAACAGCCTGATACTTTTAAGCAACATTGTATAAGAAATACTAAGAAGCACTCCCATAAAATAAATACCGTGGTTAGACATAATGTCATGACAAACTAGTTTTTTCCTCACTCCTTTGATCTTATATTATTCTAAAATATGCATACATGTCCTTCATCCATATACCAAAACTTCCTAACTCTGAAAATAAATGGTAGCTTAGTTCTAGAAACTGTTAAGGGATTCACAATATAAGAGCACAGCTGTTTTCAGATTGCATTAATGTTGCTCAGTTTGCCTTACAGCTAGGTCATTGGTGCTAGCATCCACAGATGAAGGATACCATTTAAGTCCCCTACTATTAGTGTGTTGGAATTAATCTGTGCCTTAATGTCCTGTACTATGGGGTTTATGAAATTTGGTGCACCAGAGTTTGGTGACTATATATTCATGATAGTAATGTTTCTAAGTTAATTGTTCCTTTGATAAGGATGAAGCGATCCTCTTCTTCTCTTCTGATTAGTATTAGTTTGAAGTCTATTTTGTCTGGTACTAGAATAGCAACTTCTGCTTGCTAAGAAGGGCCTTTTGCCTGGAATAATTTTTTCCACCCTTTCACCTTAAGATTGAGCCTGTCCTTGAAGGTGAGATGGGTTTCTTCCAGACAAGATGAATTTTGTTTCTTAATCCATTCTACTCGACTATTTCTCTTGATTGGAGAATTCGGTCCATTAATATTTAAAGTTATTATTGAGAGATATGTATTGCTTCCTAACATTTTAGTTTCTATTTTCTTTTTGGGTCTAGATTTGTAGTTCCACAGTTATACCTTCATTAACTACTTTCTGATGCCACTTGATGTAATTGTTCCTTTCTTCTGCTTTTTGTTATTGTTTCAAGTATTCTCTGAAAAGTTCATTTTCTGGATATGAATTCTTTCAGCTTATTTATAGCATGTAAGATTTTTCTTTCTCCTTAAATTATAATAGACATTTTTGCTGGGTAGAGTATTCTGGGTTGGCATCTAGAGATATTTAGAACTGGGAATACTTTGGTCCAATCTCTTCTGGCTTTCATAATTTGTGATGTAAAGTCAGCTGTGTGTTTTCCTTTATATGTGACTTGTTTTTCGTTTGCAGCTTTCAGTATTCTCTCTTTGTTTTGAGCATCTAGTGTTTTTACTATAATATGGCATGGGAAATTTCTTTTCTGGTCATGTCTGTTTGGTGCTCCATGCTCTTCTTATATTTGTATTGTTGTGTCTTTCCTTAATTTAGGAAAATTTTATTCTGCAATCCGTTATCCTGAGTTTCTTCTCCTTCCTCTATACCTATGTTATGTAGATTTGTTCTTTTCATGGTGTACCACGTATCCTGACTATTTTATTCCTGTTTTTTAAATTTTTTCATAATCTTTGCTTGAGTGCTCTAATTCTTTCATGTTGTCTTCCAGTCTTTATATTCTTTTTTTATTTTTTATTTATTTCTCTATGTGTATGAATGTACTGTCTGCATGCAAGTCTGTGCACCCGTGGAAGTCGTGCGATGCCGCGGAAGTCAGAAGAGGGTCTCAGATTCCCCTGGAACTGGAGTTCTCCTGGAATTGGAGTTTCAGACGGTTCTCGGCCGCCATGTGGGTGCTGGGGATCGAACCCGGGTCCTCTGTAAGAGCGGTCGGCGCTCTTAACCACAAGGCCATCTCTCCAGCCCCCAGTCTTTATATTCTGTTTTCTACTTTGTTCATTCTGTTACTGAGGCGTTCTCCTGTCCTTTCCAGATGACTTATTGAGTATTCTACGTCCTTTTCCATTTCTCTATCCTTTGTGTATTTATTCCAAAATTTATCTTTATCTTCTTTTAGTTTATTCCTATCTTCTTTCAGTTTATCCCTATCTTCTTTTAGTTCTTTGATTTGTGTGTTCTTTAAATTTTTTGAATTCTTTGATTATGTTTATGATAGTTGTTTTAAGATTTGTGTCCTAGATTACATCTAAGGGCTCCTCACTGAAGGAGTCTTCTATAGAACTGGTAGTATTTAGTGGAGGCTTATGATTTGCATTTTTCATATTACTGTTTTTTATTGTGATTTTGGCATGTAGATTTCTTCTTACATGAAGTTCAAGTATTTCTTTCAGTCAAAAACTGACTTTGCTTGTTTTCTTCAGATGTCTTCATTGTCTTATTATTTATGAAATGCTGGTTGGTCTAAGGTTCAGGTTCACACTTCTGATTTTTCACTGGAGAGAGCAGCTAGTTCTTGCCCAGTTAGTTGGGGGCTCTTCCAGAGACCCAAATCAGATATCAATCAGGCAGGCTTGGACTCTGCACCACATGGGGACTGCCTACTGGCTCTCCACGGCTGGATGCAAACATCTGGATCTGGGTCCAGAGGCAGGGAAGCTTAGCTTGAGGGGGGCAGGTGTCCTATAGCTAGTGGGGTAGGGAGTCTGCAATGTCGCTGCCACATGGTTGGGGACTCTCTCACCACTGAGCAAAGGTCAGCCTCATATACTCAGTGGGAGAGCTGAACTCACAGAACCACCGAGTCCTGGGAGGTCTGCCTACCCCTCTCCAGGGCTGCTTGCAACCATCCATATCTGGGTCCAGGGACAGGGAAGCCTAGCCTGGAGCCAAGAGATGGGCCCCATGTTTCCCCTACTTAGTGGAGAGGGAGTCTGGAATGTCGTCACTTGAGGGCCTTCTGCACTGCCTGCCCACCGGGGCTGCACCCGTGTTGCCCGGGCACCACTCCTTGGGCCACCTGCTGCCCGGGTGGAAGTGTAAATCTTTTATCATATTATACCCATAACACAGAAGCTGGCTAATGAAAGGTAAATAAAAATATGCAAAAAGAACAATTAAGGGGGCTGATGGGATGTTTCAGCCAGTACAGTGCTTAGCATCCAAGCCTAAAGACGAATTCAATCCCAGAATCCACTTTAAAAAAAAGCTGGATGGTAGCAAATACACATCTATAATCACAGCATGGGGGAGGTAGGGACAGGAAGATAAACTGGAGTTCACTGGGAGCCAGCCACCCTTGCAGAATCAATGAGCTCTGGGCTCACTGAGAGACCCTGTCTCAGAAAATAAGGTAGTGAATGACTGAGGAGGACAACCAACATCAACTTCTGACACACACAAGAAAGAAGAAAGAAAGAAAGAAAGAAAGAAAGAAAGAAAGAAAGAAAGAAAGAAAGAAAGAAAGAAAGAAAGAAAGAAAGAAGAGAGAGAGAGAGAAAGGAAGGAAGGAAGGAAGAGAGAGAGAGAGAGAGAAAGAAAGGAAGAAAGAAAGAAAGAAAGAAAGAAAGAAAGAAAGAAAGAAAGAAAGAAAGAAAGAAAGAAAGAAAGAAAGAAAGAGAGAGAGAGAAAGAGAGAAAGAAAGAAAAAAGGAAGGAAGGAAGGAAGGAAGGAAGGAAGGAAGGAAGGAAGGAAGGAAGGAAGGAGGGAGAAAGAGAGAGAGAAAGAAAGAGAGAGAGAAAGAAAGAGAGAGAAAGAGAAAGAAAGAAAGAAAGAAAGAAAGAAAGAAGGAAGGAAGGAAGGAAGGAAGGAAGGAAGGAAGGAAGGAAGGAAGGAAGGAAGGAAGGAAGGAAATGGTTTAAAATCAAAATCAGTTCATAACAGCCCTGAGAGTCTCTGACTACTAGGGAGGAAGACAAGAATACAAGGACTTAAGAAACAATGGGTTTACTGTAGGTACAAACATGATCGCATTGGAATGCAGGAGGAATGACTAAACTTTATGCTGGGAATCCAGGAAGGCTTCCTGGAGGAGATATTTGAACCGAGTTTTGAAGATAGATAACCGGTTGGATACCACATCAGGTCTAGCTAGAGAAGTCACCATAGGTTCAGAATGTGTAAGCCCCAATATATCCATGTATCACATGTAAACAAACACAGAGGTCAGCTATACATTGAGCACCCATTAAAAAGCATTTGCAAAGAACCAAGCAGGTAAGTTGGGGCTGGAGAGATGGCTCAGAGGTTAAGAGCACTGGCTGCTCTTGCAGAGGACTTGGGTTCATTTCCCAGGACCAACATGGAAACCAACAACCTTCTGTAACTCCAGTCCCAGGGGATCCAATAATGCCTTGTGGAAGCATCCAAGGCCATTGCCTGACATGGTGCACTTACATATATACACACAGTCAATACACTAAAATAATAAATAAAGTATTTTTTAAAAATAAGCCTAAATCCATTCTTCATTCACTTTTATACATGTGTCTGTATGTATGTGTGTGTGTGTGTGTGTGTGTGTGTGTGTGTGTGTGTGTATGTGCCACAGCATGGATGTAGAGGTCAAAGGACAACACACAGGAATAGGTTCTCTCCTTCTGCCATGTAGGATCAGGGACCAAACCCAGGCTGTCAGGCTTTGTGGCAAGCACCCTTCCTGTCAAGCTATCTAGATAGCCAAATGTTCACTTTTTCTTTGAGTTTCTATATTGAGTCCTCCATGGGCGCCTTACGTTGCGTAAAGGGTTATGGCTCCCCAACTGTGTTCTCTTAATACCCACAAATAGTAGAATATATCAGTGGTTCCAGAAATAGGCTCAAAATTCAGAAGCCAGAAAATTCATGCTAGTTTTGCCCTAGTTTGTCTGCCAAGGTCTTTTTCTACAGGGATCTTGGCAATGGCAGCACATGGTTAGCACACAGCCACTCTAAACTCCAATTCCAGGAGAACTCCAGTTCCAGGGGAATCCGACACCCTCTTCTGACTTCCGCAGCATCGCACGTCACTGGTGCACAAACTTGCATGCAGACAGTACATGCATACACATACAAAAATAAATAAAATTAAAAAAAATAATAAATTAAAAAAAAAGAATAAAAGCAGTGTGCCTGACAAACATAAAACATCCTGAGAGGAGCCAGGGCCTGATCTGGGGAGCAGCTAACAGCAGCCTTCCTGTGCCTCTTTCTTTGCACTGTGCAAACCTTCCTCATTCTTCTATACCTGCTCCTTCCTTCCTCTTTGTTTCCTTCCTTCTTCCAGTCCTGTATCTCTTCATTTCTTTTTTTTTCTGCACTAAGATTTTTATTGAATTTTTGTGAATTTATTTTAGTCAAATTTAGATCTCCTCCCTCATCTGCACCCCCCCATTATTCCATGTACAAGTCATGTACTCTATTTTATGTATATTAAGACCTATAAAGTCAAATTCGTGTCCCCACATGCCCCTTGGAGTAGGTCCATCCATTGGAGCCTGGTCAACCTACCAAGAGTCTCCCCCTAAATGAGACTGTCTCTTCTCTCCCAGAAGCTGTCACTTGCCCTTGGGTAGATCAGGTTACCCGCCTCCCCAAGGCCATGCTAAGATTTTTCTTCACGTGAGCTTACATGGGACTCAGTGTACTAAGATATTTTTTACTTAATGTATTTTGGATGGCAAAGCATGTGCCAAGCCCTCTGGTCACAAACTGAAGGAACGAGGCCTGAGGATTCTCAGACTTCAGTCATGGGCATTTTTGTCTAAGGGAATTTTTCTTTATAAATAGATTCTCCTGGCCCCATCCTCAGATTTTGAATTCTAATATTCTGGAATGAGGGCCAGGTGTCTGTGTTTGTCAAATGCCTCCCCACCAAATCCTTAGGTGCATTTGGCCTTGAGAACAGCTATTGAAATATTTCCACTATATCTTATATGAAAAATAAGTTTATCACCTGAAAACTTTATAAGAAACTTTTAAAACTGGGACCTCACCCAGGCTGAACATGCACTCTATTATAGCCTCAGCCCCATCTTAAGAAAAACTTTAAACTTTCTTGGGCATGAAGCCCCTTTCAAAGACCTGTAATATTAGAAAAAGGTTTGGTGGGGGAGTGGTAGACATGGCTCAGCGGTTAAGAACACTGTCTGCTTGTGCAGAAGACCTGGGTTCATATCTCAACACCCGTGTGGTGGCTAACAACCATCCATAACTCCAGTCCCAGGGGATCTGATACCTTCTTCTGGCCTCTATGGGCACTGCATGTACATGTTTGCAGGCATAAAACTCATATACATAAAAAATAAAGTTAAAAAATGAAAAAAAGTTTGATCAGAACTAGGAGTTAAAAAGGATAGAGACTGGAGAGATGACTCAGCTGTTAAAAGCACTGGCTACTCTTGCAAAAGACCCAGGTTTGAATCCCAGCACCCACCCAGTGACTAACCACCAGGATCTGACACCCTCTTCTGACCTCTTTGGGCATTGCATGACACAGGTGCATTTACATACATACATGCATACACATAAAATAGAAATAAATCAAAAATCTTTTTTAATTTTTTATAAAAAGATGGGGGTGAGGTTGCAAATAAGATGGATTTGGAGAGAAAGGGATGGATTTGCTTTGTTCTTTTGGGAAGAAATAGCCTACCTATCTTCTGAGAAAAAAATGTATTTTAATCATTTATTTGGCTAGCTGATAGGATTTGAATTATCTGATTATTTTGGCTTGTTTTAATGTAAAGTCTGGAGCCAGAGGAACAGTCGGGCTTTCCGATCTCACTTGATCTTGTGCATATGAATATCTGGCAAGAATAAGAACAAATGGCCCCTGCAGGTGTGTACACTGGGCATTCTAAATGAGTGGCTTTGTGGTAGTTCCAGGGTCACAGAACAATAGTGAACTCTAGCACCCTTGCCCCATCCTGTTCTAAGACCATGATGTGCTGTAACAGCAGAAACGCTTCTAAACCAAGGAACTTACACAACTGTAGCCTGTGGTCAAGGGCTGCGTTTGACACAATTATCTTGAACCCTGTATGTCAATACAACTCTAATTAGTGTAGTATGTCGGTGGCATTAAGTTGGGGTTATTGCAGACTCCAACAATTGCTTCACTTGGGGCTCAGCAGGTTTTGAAAAACAGCATGCCTGGTAGATAAAACGTTCTCTTCTTTTTTATTTGTTCCAGAAACACTAAGAAAGCAAATAATTCCATCAAAGAGAACGTTTTGTGAAAATTCACCCACTTATCAAAAAAAGATAATCTTCAGGGTCTGATTTAGTCAGAACTCTTTAGAGGAACAGAACCAATAGTATATGTTGTGTTGTGTGTGAGAGAATGGGGGACGGGGAGAATGTATTTTAAGAAAGTCCAAAATTCCAGCACTTTACACACACAAGCCAGAGTCCCAGGAAAGCAGATGGTGGAATCCAGCCCAAATCAGAAGGCCGTAGAACCAGGCGCAGTTGATGGTGTAATGAGACGAAACGCCTTAGCTCCTTTATGTACAAAAAATAGGGAGAAAAACCTTCCTTCTACCTCCTTCTAGTGCTTTTGACCATTTTTGGTCATGCCAGGGTCTTCAGTGCATTAGGGGCTGCCTGCCTTCCTGATACAGGCAATTTACGAATCCATCACTTCAAATGCTAGTCTCCCCTGGAAATCTCTCACAGATACACTGGGAATCAGGGCTGGATCTTGTCACTCTATGGTCAAATGAAGTCGACAGAGTTAAACATCACAGTGTCCCTTCGCTCCCTCATCAATAAAAAGGACTTGTAGGACAGCCATAAATGGAGAGCATATGTCTTCCCTTCTTTCTTAGGGTCTTGTCTTCAATGAGATCCTTTAATCCTAGCACTTGGGAGGCAGAAGCAGGTGGAACTCTGTGAATTCAAGGCCAGCCTGGTCTATGGAGTGAGTTCCAGGCCAGCTGGGGCCATAGAGAGACCCTGTCTCAAAAAAAAAAAAAGACAGAAAGCCAGTGAAAATATATAGGACTAGGTGACTATGGTCGACCCAGGAACTCATCAGTATTCATTACTTTTTTAACTTTTTATTCTATAGAAGTTCAGTTAGGTGATTTACATTTTCTGTAGGGCAAAGGAGAAGATACAGTGGGGCTGTAGTAGAGTAACAGAAAAATAGCAGAAAGCATCATGGTGACCATACTGGTCGTCAAGGAGAGTCCATTTTGAGAATCTGTCCTCACAAGACTACAGTCTTCGGATGACAAAACTTTCTTTGTCCCCAGTGTAAGCCCAACACAGAGACAGGGCCACTGCCATACACAATCAGAGGAGAGAGCTGTGGGGAGTCCAGCCACTGAGAGAAGGCTGGAACTGCTGCCCAACTGGGAAGTCCTCCACCCTCCAGTCTGCTCCACCAGCAGCCTCCCACCAGGGGATGTGGAGCCATGGCTCACAGCTGGGGACCACAGCTCCAGCTCATGGGGATGGGGATATTATAGTTCCAGCTCACAGGAGGGGACCACAGCTCCAAGTTCACAGGAGAGGCCCACAAGTGCAAGTTTACAGGAAAGGACCACATCTCCTTGTTGGCTCATGGGAGGAGATCACAGCTCTAGGTTTGTGAAAAGAGGCCATAGCTCTGGGCCCATGGGAGGGGTCATAATTTCGATTATGCTGCATCCTGCTATTTTCCTGCTTCCCTGTGTGATGTGGTTGCTCAGATCATCCAGCACACACACTCAGCATCTCAGGAGCCAATGTGCCCTGGAGCTCACCTCATTCTTGCATCAGTCAAGAAACAGAATTCAGACCAGAGCTAAGGGTGAATATAATCTTAAAGGGCTTGACTTCCTCCAGTTGGGCCCCACCACCAAAAGGCTGTACCACAAGCTAGAGACCCATCATTTAAAACCTGAGCTTGGGGGACATTTGCACATACTCATAATGTCTGTGTGAACTGTCTGGAGTGTCTACTGGATGCAATAGAGATGACCTAAGCTTCTCTGATAGGAAGGTACCCTGTTGACCTCTTAGAAATTAGATTTTCATGGTAAGAAGTCTTTAATCACACCTTGAGGTTCAACTGAAGAAAAATACCTATGAAGGGCTAATTATTTTGTATAGGGGGGGTTAATTTTCATTTTTTTATTGATGCTTTGTGTATTTCATACATCATTTTCCAATTCAGTTCAGGCATATTTCCCTTTCCCTTCCCCCCACCCCACCCCATCCCATCCCAGATCATGCATTCTGCCATAACTGTCCTACATCTTTTTCTAAGTTTTTTTTTTCATTTTTTAGCAATAAGTGATATATTCTGAGTACAAGCATCCTTCATGTAAAACAAATTCGCAGGCTGTTGTGCCCAAACTCCCACAGCCCTACCATCGAGAGGGGGGGGGGCTTGTATGTTCAATCAAGTTGATCAAATGAGTGTCCAGACTATATTGCTGTAGTTTCACCATTCACCCCAATCGCAGCCCTTACATTCTACCATGCCTAGGCTTAGAAAAGGGGCACAGGTGGATGAGAAGCAAAACAGTCTACTTTCTCTGGAGCTGTTGTCTTGGACTCTGGTCAATTCTAGCTATTTCCTTTCATGGGCTGATAGTTTGTCCAGGAATAATCTTTCTATCCTACTAATGAAGCACAAGCAATTTTGAAAGGAAGTGTGTGTGTGTGTGTGTGTGTGTGAGTGTGTGTGTGTCTGTGTGTGTGTATACAACAACCTTAGTTGTCTTTTCTCAGGCTTCATCCTCCTGAGCCCAGGTATCTACCTCTCTGCACCTACCCAGCTGGGATTACAAACACACCCCTCCCATGTCCAGGTTTTTTCAGAAATAGGACTCAGGTCCACATGCTTACAAGGCAAACTCCTTATTGCCTGAGCTATCTCTGGAGCCCTATTATAAGCATTCTATATGCTGTGATTCGACTCAAAGAATGGAAATCAAATCAACAGAAAACAAGTGGTTTCACCTGGAGAAACAGGAAAATATGTTGCCATAGTGACCAGATGGCCCACCTTCTCCCTGGAGAGATGAAGAGCAAAAGAAGTATTCTAGAGTTAAACAGTGAGAAATCAAAGCATAGTACACTTAACTACTGTTCCCCTGCTTCTAAAGGAAATATTTACAGCTGACTCCTTTCAATTATTATTTGCCTATAGGGATTAGGAATATGTTTTTGTTTGTTGTTTTGTTTTGAGACAGGGTGTAGCTCTGCAGTGCAGGCTGGCTTGGGACCTGCCATCTCTTGCTTCAGCCTTCCCACTGTTAGTTTTACAGGTATGCTTCACCACCCCCTGGCTAGAATAATGTTGTTAAACACACAAATACAGAATGTAGACATGCACAAAGGAAAACGTTAAAATAAAATCTGTAAAGCAGTTGGTTAAACCCTGCCCTTTATAGAGAATTCATCACCCCAGAACAGAATTTCAAATGCATAAGTGAATCATTTGAAAGATCTGCTTTGTAAAAGGGACAAGAAGTGTGTGATTTGTGGATAACTTTAATGCAGGTGAAATATTCAGCTATTAAAAAGTCCCCCTTGCATTTCTAACTATAAGTTGGCATGTTCATTTAAACATTGTCCACAAGAAATCAGAATTCTCAATTTTCAATGTTTCAATGGGAAGAAAACACTTAAGGTTTGATATCACATACTAAAAAGGTCTTATTTTTAAAGGTTGCATCAACCATTTCTTTGAAAATGAAGCATAACATTGCCTGGTCCATGATGCCAGCCCAATAGCAAGAATAGAATTATTTCATGCTATTAAAATTTAACATATTTTCATTTTGTTTTTTATTTTATTGTCTAGTTTCTGTTGTCATTATTCTTTTGATTTTCTTTTGTTATGTTGTTATGTTGTTGTTTGGGGATAGTAGTTTGGGTAGCCCAGGATGGCCTTGAGTATCTCTGCCTCTCAGGTGCTGGAACTACCAGTGCACACCACCACATCAGGTTGATGTGGGGCTAGGGACTGAGCCCAGACTTTCATGGGTGCTAATCAAGTACTCTACCAAGTGTACCAAGTACCCCAGCCTTTTAAAAATACAGCATGCTTTATAGTAAAAAGAAATTTTAAACAGAAAACCAATGAGTGGTTAAAGATGAGATCCAGATTCCTAATTCCAATAACACAAAAGATGTTTGATCATGAAGGAGATGGTCAAACTAGCTTGTTCCCCTGGAAGCCCCCATAAGGCAACTGGAGAGCAGTGAGTATCAAGATGGTTGTGCCCCGTTTAGTTGCAATCTATAATTAATGTATCTTGAGCTTTTTGAAAAGTATTCTGTGTCCATACATAGAGGGCCCTCGGTTTCCACTAGTAGTTTCCACCTTATCGTCAGTCATCTGGGCCTGTTAAGTTCTTTTTCTTCCTAGACTGAGTATAGGACTCACGGGCTGGATTCCTTTTCAGTTTGGAGCCTTTTCGAAGGTGGTGGTCTAGAGAAGAGTTGGCAGAGCTGTGCTAGCTTATATCTTAAGCTTTCTTTGTTGTTTGCAAAGCCATGCCTCTCCAAATAATCATGGGATGTCCTAGCAGATTACATAATGAAAGACTTTGGGCAGTACTCTGCCAAGATTGAATCATCGTCGCATTCTCTCACTAGATTAGACAATTGCTTCATACCACCTACTTACAATTGAGGAGGGGAGATATGGTAAAGGATAAAAAGAAACTGCAGCTGAAACTCAGCCCAAAATGTGTAAGGTAAACTCTAAGTATGTCAAACTGAGAAATTTTTGGAGGCCTGTGTTTCAAAGAAGTTTCTGCTACCTTAGAAATCATGATTACAAAGCTAACAATATGATCTACAAAGTTAGAAATGCTTTAAGATATAAGATCAGGAACACAATTGAAAATAGGACTACTGTGGTTTGGATGTGGGTGATCCCCACATCCAAATCATATGATAGTGATTTATAACCATTGTGGTAGTGTTCAGGTGGTGGGATCTTTAAAAGGTAGAGTCTAAGGCTGCACTTTGAAAGACTGAGGTCATCATAATGGGACTCTGAATTAGGTCTATTGAGAGCAAGTTGTTATAAGAGAACCCTTGTTGGTACTGGCTTCCTGTCTCATGATGTGATATCTCCCTTTTGGATGTCTTTTTGTACCATGAGATAATGCTTCCAGGAGGCCCTCACAAGAACTAGGACCATGCTATTCAGACTGAGAACCAGCTGGGAACCAGCAATAACATAACATCTTCTGTTTATAAGTCTCCCAGCTTCAGATGTTTTGTTACAGTATCAGAAAACAGACTAATAGAGACTTTAAACTGTTTTGGTTTTCCTAAACAATTACTAAATAGACAAAAACCCGTTTATAGTTTTCAGATTATAAAAAGAAACATTTAGAAAGACCATGTAAAATAGAAACAGTGTAAACGAAATATAATTAGATGATCAAAATAATGTTAATAAGGGGCTGGAAAGATGGCTCAGAGGTTAAAAGAACGGGCTGCTCTTGCAGACAACCCAAGTTCAGTTCCCAGCACAGATGGGACTTATATACATGCAGACAATATACTCATACACATAAAACAAAAATTATGATATTAATTGTATCATTTTCCATACCCATGTGTGCTTTATTTCCATTTGTGTTATCTACTCATCAACATAACTGTGAATATTAGGAGTCACAAACTTGAAGCCCTTCCGTATGGGGTGTGTGTGCATGTGTGTGTGTGTGTGTGTGTGTGTGTGTGTGTGTGTGTGGTCAATAACGTAAAATAAAAATTCATGTAAAAATAGAATTTCACAGGGTGTAGTGGTGCATGCCTTTAATCCCAGCACTTGGGAGGCAGAGGCAGGTGGATCTTTGTGAGTTCAAGGCCCACCCGGTATACATAGTAAGCTCCAGGCCAGCTCAGAATAAAGGGAGACCCTGTCTCAAAAAGATTTTTTAAAGTTAAAAAAAATAGAATTTCTGCCTCTACTGAATGAAGTGTAAGATCTGGCAACACTTTGGTCCCAGCCTACCATGGTAAGAATAATTTAGATTTGTTCAGGGCCATGGTCTTCAGAAACCTGCCCTCCAGCTAACCAGCCTGCCTCACCCTGCTGCTCTTCTTGAGTTTCCTGGCCGTCCTTGATGCTCTATTACATAGAAATGTCTTTTTCTGTGCCTGCTTTTCAGTAATAATGGGAGAAGATAAATATAGATGGAAGACAATTGCGAAAGAGAATGTTGGATCAAGAAGGCCATTTCCAGAAAAAAATAAGAAAATGGAATATTATTATGTTTTAATAGGCAACTTCCTTGGCTGTCTTACAGTACAGTGCTCCTCTAAAGTTTGGAGCAACTGAGCTTACAAGTCTTGGTAGCAGAATAAAATAGTTTCCACATTGTCTGTGGCACCTTGTGCCCTGCTGACATAATTATTTGATTTAGAGTGTTTGAAAGTCATCCCACCCAATTACGTTTGTAATGGCTCCATACAATCTCATTTCATAAACATAACATATCGTTTGTATATAAATATATATTTATTAATGAAGCTTGTTGGGTATATAAGCTTCCTTGATAACCTATAAGTTCAACTAATACTACTATGAATATCTCAACACAAAATTATTTTAGGAGGAAATGTTTAAATAGAAAATTTCTAAGGGCTGGAGAGTCTCAGCAGTTAAGAGCACTGGTTGCTCTTGCAGAGGACCTGGGTTTGGTTCTCAGCCCCAACATGGCAGTTAACAATTGTCTGAGGGTGTAGTTCCAAGGGATCGAACACCCTCTTCTGGCCTCTGCAGACACAGTGTATGTGTGGTACACATACACACAGCCAAGAAAAGCATTCACGCACATAAAATAAAATTAATAACTCAATCAAAAAACTATACCTCGGGCTGGAGAGATGGCCTAGCGGTTAAGAGCGCCGACCGCTCTTGCAGAGGACCCGGGTTCGATCCCCAGCACCCACATGGCGGCCGAGAGCCGTCTGAAACTCCAGTTCCAGGAGAACTCCAGTTCCAGGGGAATCCGAGACCCTCTTCTGACCTCCGCGGCATTGCACGACACGGGTGCACAAACCTGCATGCAGACAGTACATTGATATACATACCGAAATAAATAAAATAAAAAAAAAAATTAAAAAAAAAAAAAACTATACCTCCAGCTCTTTTTAATTTTTGATGACTATTGACAAATTGCTTTCTAGACAATATCAACAGTGGCCAAGCATATAAGTGATGTGGTTATCTTGTACCACATTTTCCTATTGCATATGATCACTCTGAGCTATTTACCAGCTCAATGAGTAAAACGTTGTGTTTGCTTAGCCTGCATCTCTTTCATTCCTACGGAGTTAGCTTTATATGCTACTTCAACATGAATTTCTTTTATGTTACATTTTTCTGGCTTGTTTTTTCTTCTCTTTCCCCCCCCCCATTATTGTATCTGCAGAATTTTAGTGTTTTGCAGATGCATACATTTTTCTTTTTAAAAATATTTTATTTATTATTTCTTTTTTACATACATGAGTGTATTGCCTGCATGTTTGTAAATGTACTCATGTCATGAAATGCACACAGAGGCCAGAAGAGAGTGTTGGATGCCCTGAAGTTGGAGTAATGGATAGTTGCTAGCCACCATGTTAGTGCTGGGAATCAAACTCTGGTCCTCTGTAAGAGCAGCCAGTGTTCTTAACTACTGAGCCAGTTCTCTAGCAGAGTATAGATTTTCTCAATTGGTCTAAAAGTCTCTTTACATTGTTTCATTGTTGCTGAATACTTTTGCTAGGACTCCTCAAAGAATGGAAAGCAAACCATTATTAGTCTGTGGATTGATTGCTACATTCCAGAGCAACAGGAGTTAAGGGCTTGGAAATAGAAAGCAATTTGTCAGAATAATTAAACTAGTTTTCTTTTTTAAGTTGGGTTTTCATTTTGTATGGAGTGGCTTGATTTTTCAATAATTCAGTTTTATTGTTACAGAAGTATTGACCCACAGATATTGTATTTTTATTTTTAAAATTTTTATTAGCATTGCTTTATATAAAAAATAATATGATTACAACAAGGAATTAGGTAGGAAGATGGAAGGTCACTCTATCACAGCTGGAGGGACTGCCTTTCTGGGTTGACAAATATAAAAATGATTTGTATGCTAAAAGCATCTTTTGGTAGCTACATAAATACCCTGTACAATTGGTCATTATTTTTGTTCGATGTGATTGCCACCTTGAATGAAAATGGCTAGCAGCTATTTAGATCTCTGACTCTGGGGGTCAATTCACATACTCCAACTCTGTTTGGGTTTGTTAGTGTTTCTTCCCCGTGCCAGTGGAAGGCTTGCCCTTTCCTCTTAGCGATCGCCAGAGGGGATATTCCAGACTAGGCAGCCTCTACGAGCAGAAGTTGCCACTGTTTCAGTGACTGGAATTTGGCAATTGCATTTGGCTTTCCTGTGAAACTCAGATTTCCCTCTTTGAAGTGGAGAAGAGTGGAGTCTTTTGGCACAGATCAATCACCCAGAAAGCCCAATGCTACCCTTTAAAACAAAACAAAACCTAGATAACCAGTTGGAAGATAGATATTCTGGCTCTCTTCCTTGTGCCCCCAGCATGGCGACCAAACACTCCATTTCTCCTTTGACCATTTCTATGCATGTTTCTGTAAGCCATGAATGTTAACAAAGACAGACTGGAAATTGAAGACCACTACACAGCTTTGAACATCTCATCTGCCCCGGCAGCTCAGGAGTTAAATAAAGCTCTAATATTTTTTTTTTTTTTCCTTCTGGATGTACTGCATTTGGTCTGTGTTTCCTTTGAATGGCATGTAAAGCAGTCAGGTGGGTGTGAGTCTCCTCTCTCCCCTTCTTTCTCACTTTTCCAATATGCCTGGCAACGACCCAGCATCCCCCTCCGGACTCCACTCCACTCTGCCCTCCTGTTCGGCTGACCAAGATTCCAAATGAGAAAATGCATTCTTTCCCAATCTGTAAAGGAGGTATGAGCCCAGCCGAAAACACACTGATACATGTGTAGGCCCGAATTCCACCGAGGCCCTGACACTGTTCCGAGCAGGTTTTGAAGCCGTCTCTATGGAGCCCCTTCAGCATTTCCTTTTTTAGTTGATAGTGCCATGTAATAGCAATTCTCCAGTCATTGACGAAGCACACCAGACACAGATCTTTGTTCTTAGGCTTTTCCTCCCATCAGGTGTTGTGAGCAAAACACGAAAGCACTTGAAATTCCATTAAAGTTACATTTCTTTATCTAAAAAAAAAAAAAAAGAAGAAAAAAGCTATCTTCGGAAGTTTCTCTCTGCAGACATCATTAAGTGAGGATATATACAATGCACTTTTCATGTCACTGAAGATTAATGGTTAACTCTTCACATGCGGACTTCTAACAGGAACCCCCGAGTGAAACTAGAGAAATGTAGCGGCTTTGTTAAGAGCTTCCAGCGGCCAGTCTCAAACAAGAAGTCTCCGCGGTTCTATGACTTCTGCTATTGAAGCTGCAGGCTTCCTTCCTTCTTTCAGTCATCTTTGGCAATACGTTTGGTATTATAATATAAATTAAAAGTTTAAAAAAATAAAGCTTTGGGCTGGAGAGATGGCCTAGCGGTTGAGAGCACCGACCACTCTTGCAGAGGACCCGGGTTCGATCCCCAGCACCCACATGGCGGCCGAGAGTCATCTGAGACTCCAATTCCGGGAGAACTCCAGTTCCAGGGGAGTCCGACGCCCTCTTCTGACCTCCGTGGCATTGCACGACACGGGTGCACAGACCTGCATGCAGACAGTACATTCATACACATACAGAAATAAATAAAATTTAAAAAAAGAAAAATAAATAAAAAATAAAGCTTTAAGAATAAATGGATATATTTTGATGCTTCATCAAGAGCATCAAGGATACTTCACAGACCCCCATAAATAAAAAACAAATTGACAGTGATATCGATATTTTTATTTAAAAATCAGCCTGACATGGAGCCTCCAGATTCCACAAATGAAAGTGTGGGACTCACAGTTGGAGGTGAAATTCAGGAAAATGCAAATAAAAATTTTAGTGTATTTATATCTGATACAGTATTTGGAGATATGGCTAAACTAAAATATGATTTATCATTTCTCGGAAAGGCAGTATCAGCCCAGAGTGCCATATTCTATCTGGTGACCGAAGTGTGCTGTAGGTTCCGTACTGTGTCATTCGATGAGAAATTTCCAGGGCTGAGGACAGGGGAAGACGTTAGCTCCTTCCATGCGAGAACTTAAAAGCTCCAAACATCCACATGAACAGGAAGGCTTCCTTCGCAGCAGGAGAACACATCTCCAATTGGTCCACACTTCTCATGAGAGAAGAATCACACCCATTTGCTTTCAAAGGAGAGGAAGGCTCTTCATTAGGAAGTAGTAGAGCAAGAAAGAGGTGAGTCTGAAGCAAGCTTTGCTAAAACAAAACCAAAAAAGAGCAGTTACTGAGACTCAGAGGCAGACAGATTTCTATGAGTTCAAGGCCAGCCTGGTCAACATAGTGAGTTCCAGGGCAGCTGGGGCTACAGGGAGACCCTGTCTCAAAAAAATAAAAATGGAAACAGAGCTTGGGAGCTAGTTCTCGCTGTGCAACAGCACATGCTCTGCAAGCACTAGGGCCTGAGTTTGAATCCCCAGCATCCATGTAAAAAGAGAAGCATGGCTGTGCACCCCTGGAGCCCACATGGAGACAGAGAGAAGCATGGCTGTGCACCCTTGGAGCCCACAGGGAGACACAGAGAAGCATGGCTGTGCACCCCTGGAGCCCTGCAGGGAGACCGAGAGAAGCATGGCTGTGTACCCCTGGAGCTCACAGGGAGGCAAAGACATGGGCGGATGTTCAGAGTGCTCACTGGCCTGCCAGCGTTGCCAAACTGAATAGCTTCAACTTCAGTGAGAGACTGTCTCAAGGTAACAATGTTGAGAAAGGTGCCCAGCGTGCTGCTGGAGCTTCCATGTGCAGTCCACAGGCAATGTTCATGCACATACTCCATAGTCATGCACCACACACATAGAACAGGAACACACACACACACACACAGCTAAAAACAAAGAAAACAAAGGGAAAAAATACAAAGATAATTGATAATTTTTTTATTTCTTTCTGTACAATGCACACATTAAGAATTGTACTTGGAGGACTGGAGAGATGGCCTAGCGGTTAAGAGCACCGACTGCTCTTGCAGAGGACCCGGGTTCGATCCCCAGCACCCACATGGCGGCTGAGAACTGTCTGTAACTCAATTCCAGGAGAACTCCAGTTCCAGAGGAATCCGACACCCTCTTCTGACCTCCGTGGCATTGCAGGATACGGGTACACAAACCTACATGCAGACAGCACATTCATATAAATAAATAAATAAATAAATAAATAAATAAATAAATAAATAAATAATAAATATTTTTTAAAAAGAAATGTACTTGGGCTACGGAGAAGGCTTACTTGGTAAGTCACTTGTCTTCCAAGTGTGAAGACCTGAATTTAGACCTCCAAAAGCCACATAAAGTCCCAGGCCTGGTGACGCATGCCGGTAGTACAACCAATGGCAAGATGGGAACAGGTGACCCCAAAGCCTGTGGGTCACTTTGTCCACCCTGCCTGGCAAAGTGTCTCTAGCCAAAGACGGAAGGTGCGTGAAGAACACTGGAGGCTGACCTCTGACCTCCAACTTCCAAGGTGCAGGAGTGTGCACATCTCCTGCTCCTACACACGAACACATGCACACACACAGCTAAAACAAAATAAAGCTTTCTTGACTACCAGGAACCTAAAGACTGGTGAAAGGGGAACATAGTGAGGATTTACATTTGTCTTTCTAAAGCCATGTTAGGTTTCCTTGTTAGGGAAGCTTCTGTTCTTTACTTGGCTAAGTCCTGTGTCCTGGAGCTGCCTCCTCCTATAAAGACTGACAAGCTTCCAATGCTTTGCCTTCATGCTCAACCACTTGATTCCCACCTGGGACGCTACAGAACCAAGTACCAGCTGTGTCTGCTGACTGACCTTGGCCTCTTGTGCTATTAGCATTTCCCAGGTTGTTCTCAGCATGGACCTGAGGCACAGTGCAGATTCCCAGGCTCCCCCTGTCCCCTGACTAAGGCTGCATCTCCATCAGTGCCTGTGGAAATCACCAACCTCCAGTCATAGGACTTTGTTTGTTTGGCTAGAAGAAGCACAAACAGTGGATTTCTCTTTTTGTTTGGTTTTGGGTTGTAGTTTCATTTTTATCTTTTAGATGATGAAACCAAAAGAAGAGGAAAGTATCACAAAACTTTCAGTCAGATGAAGAAACTTGTCTTTTAGTGGTAATAGTACAGCAGTCATTCACTAGACTTCACAAGCACCCAACTTTCTCTCTAGAGACGTACGAGTTTCAGAGATAACTACTGAACAAATGAAAATCAACAGCAGGGCCAGAGAGACAGATCATGCACAAGCACATGCGGGAGAAGTGGAGTGCAGTGTCTAGAATCTGCACAGAAAGCTGAGTGCAGTGGCACCCACTCATGATCCCAGCACCAGGGATTCACAGACAAGGGGATCCCCAGGGCTGGCCGGGCAGCCTAGCCTAACCAGTGAGCCACAGGCTAATGTCACAACCACGTAAATGGCATCTGAGTACCAACACCAAGGCGGACCTCTGGCCTCCACACTCATACATACATACAAGCATATGCTCCCACATACACATGAACACAAACTCACATGCAAATTAAAAAAATAAAAGGTAAGACTAAATTAAAAACAGTAGTAATCATGCATGATGGTACATGCCTATGATCTCAGCATTCAGGAGACTGAAGCAGGAGGATTAGAGTTTGAGGCCAGCCTGGGCTACATAATGAAACTCCTGTCTGAAAGAAAGCAAGCAAAAAAGTAATTCATGCAAAGGGGTCACTTTATCAAAACTAAGAAAAATGAGACAAAGTAAACTTTGCAAAAATATACAATGATATGGAGGAAAATTATATTTTTGACTCAAGTTTCCCAAGGCTGAACTTAACTTTTAATTTTTATCTATGAATAAAACGTTTAGCTTTCCCTTCCTATGTTCCCTTTCCAGTTCTGAACGGGGCAACATTTTTGTTTGTTTTCAGTAAGCACACTCAGAAGTAAAGGCGAATTACTAATTCCAAAAGCCTGTTTCTTCGCATAAAATGGACCTATTTGGTCCCAGCACTTGGGAAGTTAAAGCAGAGGGATCACCATGAGTTCAAGGCCAGGCTGTGCTGCACAGAGACACCCTATCTCAATGCCAAAATAAAACAACAGCAAGTAAAACAAACAGAAAGTTGACATATTGGTATGATCCTGTGGTACAACAGAAATGGAATGTGTAGGCGAAAGGCAAGAAGGAAATCTGCAGTATTTAAAAGTGTAGAATGGCAAAGGGTGAGAGTTACATGGTCTGAAGATGAATCTGGATACCATAGGCTAACAAAGTCAAAGCCCAATGCCAGAAATGGACTCCCTCTTTTGAGTCTGTTGACCAGTGCCCCACAGACCCTAAAACAATAAGACCGTTGCCCTTGCTCTTGGTTATACACTGGAGCTGGAAGGTAAGACCTTATTGCTGAAGACACTAAATACATGAACCATAGAAAAAAAAGGAAAAATAAACAAAAAAAAATCAATCTGTTACTGACTGCAAAGCTTCATATCTACTGGTAGCTTTCATAATCCTAGAAGGCACTATGCATGCCGTGGGAAGAAAAGAAACTTAATTATTAACCCAGCTGCAAATCCTGTGTGTTTCAAAAACAACTGGCCTGGCAAGATAGAACCTCTGGAGAAATAGTGCCTTCCACTTTTCCAATTGAATCTAAACTCCACTTCAGAAGATGTAGTTCATACCTGACATTGATATCAGGTCTAGGAATATTTGGCTAGATAGGCCATAGCCCAAAGGGAGAACCTAATACTATTATACTGCTAAATACATGTACTATTAAGGCAACTGTTAATGACCTACAGCTATACCCATAGTTTAATGTAGCTCTCAGCTCTCACCAAAGAAGCTTCCTTATGCAGCAGAAACCTACAACTGGCCAACATGGGAAGAATAAGAAATTGTAGTGATTATACCTGCATTGGACACTTGTATCAAACTTCTGTCTTCTGACTCAGGAATCATTGTAAAAGAATGGCAAAAAATTGTAAGTGATGGAGTAGGTGGATGTATTAGTCACTTTTCTGTTGCTGTGATAAAACACCATGACCAAAGGAACTTATAAAAGGAAGAGTTGATTTGAGCTTAAGATTGACTGTTCCAGGGAATTAGAGTCCATTGTGGCAGGAGGCGTGGTGGCTGGAGACTGGAGGAGCAAACCAAGGGTCACATCTTGCAAAGAGCACAGGAAGCAGAGAGAGAGAGCAACTGGAGACCACGAGGCTTGTTAAACTCACTAAACCTGCCCCCAGTGACATACTTCCTCTAGCACAGCCACACCTTCTAAGACCTCCAAAAACAGTGCCACCAACTGGAGACAAATGTCTGAATACTCACAGCCTATGGGGGACACTCATTCAAACCACCACAGTGGATAATCACAAGGAAACAGTTTTCTAGACAGCCGGCCTCATAAGAACTCACAGCAATGGTGACAAGCATGCACAAGACCCACATAAGCTACAGCCACACAAAATCCCACCACAGTTGGGGAAGACAATGAGGAACCCCAACCCTGCTTGAGGAACTGTTGAAAACTGATAGCTCTGTGTGTGTACATATGTGTGTGCATATGTGTGTGCATATATATATACATGAAATCATGAAATTGGAAGGTAGTGTGGGCTACAGATGGGGGCATCTAAATACCAGCAAAATATATTTAATAAAATTTATACATATTCAATTTTTAAAAAAACGAAGTATAGAATGGGGATAGAGAATGACTCAGTAGTTAAGAGCACTTCTGCTTTTTCATAGGACCTGGGCTCAGTTCCCAACACCCACGTGGTGGTTCACAACCATCTGTAACTCCAGTTCCAGAGATCCAACACCCTGTCTTGGCCTCTAGAGACACTGGACAAGTAGTACACTTTCACATATGGACACAAAACACTCATAGACACAAACTAAAAATAAATAAAATAAAGGACAGAATGAATATACAATGTAAGTGACACATGAATCTCAAAAAAAATTTTTTTTGGTCTTTTTTTGAGACAGGGTCTCCTTGTAGCCCCAGCTGTCCTGGAACTTGCTCTGTAGACCAGGCTGGCCTTGAACTCACAAAGATCCACCTGCCTCTGCCTCCCGAGTGCTAGGATTAAAGGCATGCGCCACCACGCCCGACTTATGTGGTTTTTTTTTTTGGATCTCAAAATTAAATACAGCAAAATATTTAGCCCATTTGGAGATTGATACATCCTCTACTTGATCATTTCCATCTTTAAAGACTTCTGGGAACTGGGTTTCAGCTGATGCGGTGAAGTCCAATAGCTTGTGAGCAATAATGGTCCTGAGACTCCAACATCCTAACTCCAACCCAGCCCCAGGCACATGTGTTGGGTCTGAGTGTCCCACTACGACAGGGAGCAAGGTGGAGCCATGTTGCCTACGTGGGCTCATAGGACACCTGCTAAGCACTCAGGCCAAGCCCAAAATCACTCAGTTTCTATTAGCAAGCTGGGAATACCTCTGGTAATTGATGCCATAAACAAGTTAGTTAGGAGGAGTGAATGAATTAGCTCACAGAAAACTCCAGAACTGTCTCCATACTTGGAAATATAATATGTCTCTTCCCTTGGCGTTGCTAAAATTCCTTCTGGGAGCCGCACACTCAGCATCCTGTCCCAAAGATGAAGTTAGGTCTAAGTTCCCCAAACTGCAGTTTGGAAAACCCTAGCAAGTTTATTTGGGCTTGCTAAGAGACCAATAGGTGAGGGGGTTGCTTCCAGGCAGGTGGGTGCTCCCCACCCCCATGGCCACACAGGAAAGTCCCCACCTAGCATTGTCCCAGAGACCTCCCTCGGGCTGCCCAAGATGGCAAAGGTGGATGCCCCTCTTCCCAGCCTTCCTCTGTTCATACTCCTAGTCCCTCCCCACATACAACCCAGACCCAGGAGTTGGTTGAAAGGCATGTCCAACTCCCTTCCTGCTGAGCATCAACAATCAAGTTTGTTTGTGATGATCTGAGCTAGCGAATGTGTCCAAACTTGGGAAGAAGTGTTCAGTGTCCATGTCGTGCCAGTATAGCTTGCCAGGCAGAGGCCAAGTCCATGCAGCCCTTGGGCTTATTTAGAAGAAAGATTCTACTTCCTGTCTTTTGAAACTTTTTAGAACGAGTCTCCGGGCATGGTAGCTCCTGCCTGTAATCACAACACTTGAGAGACTCTGACAGGAGAATTGCCAGGAGTTCAAGACAGACTGGGCTAAAATGTGAATTCCTGGGCAACCTGGGCTACAGTGAGAGCCTAAAAAAAAAACAAAAAACAAAAAACAAAATCAATTTCCTAACTTATAAGCATGATTTTGTCCATTAGCCCAAAGCCGAACCCTTCCCCCTTTTTTCCCATGAATCCTGAACTCCAAGTGACAAGGACTCCTTTCTCTTCCATCCTCAAATCCGAATCCCTGTGGTCCAGGCAGCTAATGACTTGGATGGTGTCATCATAATTGCAGAAAGTATTTCATTGTAATCTTTTGTTTTTCTCTTGCTAACTTTCTAAAAGGAAAAGCACTTTATTAGTTATCTGAGCACTCAGAGCCCTTTGGAGGTAGACTTTATATAGACTATCATCATTACCCACATTTGGTGAAGTACTTGGGGATTAAAAGTGCTGTGTAAATGTTTACACGTGATTATGACATGGCCCCAGATTCATGCTGGGATAGTGAAAACAATTCAGAAAGAAGCATGCAACCCCAGAGGTTTTTGCATTTTTGCACAAGGTATGAAATTCTCTCTTAATTTCAGCATAAAGATAGTTGCCCATCTGAGGAGTGTCCTCACAGCCATTCAGGAATTAACATATGACTGTGGAGAGGGAAGTAAATCTAAGCTGAGGGTTTACTATTTTAAGACTAAGGGGATTTATGAAGAAAAAGAAGCTAAGGAAGAGAGTAAAATCCTTTGACAGGCATTGGGAAAAATCAGAACTTTCTGACAGTAAGAGCAGCAGCTTCCAAAAGCTGTCTCTACGTTTTCCCCTCTGGGGGAACTCAAGAAAGAACGAGGAGAGAGAGAGAGAGAGAGAGAGAGAGAGAGAGAGAGAGAGAGAGAGTGTGTGTGTGTGTGTGTGTGTTTTCTATCTAAAAGGCAAGAGAGTGGAAACCCCTATTCCACCAGGCTGGCGAGCTTACATAGAAGGGCATTCTAGAACATTCTTTGAACCACACCATGCTCTTCTGAGGGAGGTCTCTCACTGGTGTGTCCTTAATGTCCTTAAATCCTCTTTTGTGTGGCTGATGGGATTCAAACCCAGGACCTCACACATGTGAATCAAGAGCTCTAACATTGGGCAACACCCCCAGCCACGAAACTTTCTTTTCAACGTGAGGAGGGGACCTCTCTGGGGACCTCCAGCTGCTCTGTGTATACAAAAGTCATTGTTTTCTTTGAGCTCTTCAAGCTGTGTTTTACCCAAGACTGATTTTCCATGTATGGTAAGATTTTAATATATTTTCCCTTTTAAAATTAGAGAAAGAAAAGGAAGGATTTGACATAAAAGAAGGATGTCAAGTAAAGATTATGTGGCTCACAGCTCTAACAAAAATCTTGACAGTCTGAGAGACTGGTTCAGATGATTTCAAGGTTGTGTGATTCCAGAATCCTGTGAGGACAGGCGATAGGAGGAAGAGGTCCTGCTGTTGTTGCTGAGCTAAAGCCAGCATCGTCCAGTGCAGACAGAAACCACGGTGGGGGAGTACGGGCGGAGGAGTTGCTTGAAAAAAATAAGAATTCAGTGTGCCTAGGAGAACTCAGCCATATCAGTAAAGACTAGTAAGCCAGAAACCAAGGACCAGGATGTTGAGGCAAATTTCAGATGCTTATTGGGTGTTTGACTTTACATTTACTGAGTGTGTGTGTGTGTGTGTGTGTGTGTGTGTGAAAGCACACATGCCATAGCACCCATGGGGATCAAAGGACAACTTGCAAGAGTCTATTTGCCGTTTCTGCCTCCTGGGTTCCTGAAATGGAACTCAGGTGGTCAGGCTTGGTTGAAAATGCGTTTACTGGAAGAGCCATTTTGTAGACCTGGTGTTAGACTTTAAGTAAAAGACAAAGGTACAAGTTGATGGGGGGGGGGGGAGAATTCGCACTTTCACTTCATATTTAGCATGATAATGCAATATCCCCTTCATGTTATCTAAAATTTTATGAGAAAGAAGGAAGTGTGGGAGGGAAGGAGGGAGGGAGGGAGGAAGGGAGGGAGAGAGGGAGGAAGGGAGGGAGGGAGGAAGATGGAAACATTACAAGAAAACTTCTGCCAGAAAACTTACAGTAAATTCTAGCTTGTTAGTAGTGTCGGCTCCAAATTATTTTTAAACAACAAATCGTAGCAGTAATGCAGTTACGGCCTCTGAGGGAAGCTTTAAGCCGGGTATCAGAGCCCCAGAACGTAAGCTGGGAAAGAAAGGAAGAAAGCAACCTAACCAGGAATATGAAAGGAAATCTCGAGGCGGGAGAAGCCCCCAAAGGAGGGGATGCCTGCAGCCCACAGTAATCTGTAAATGATTGCTCCTAAAGTCTGCAGGCTTCGGCCTTGAGCTGTGTTTGTTCCAAAAGAAAGCCGAGGAGGATGGTGTTAATAAAGAGAGATTTAACTGAGAGCTGTGCTTGGAATAAAGTGGGCTACAAAAAAAGGTCAAATTTGATCAGTTGGAGCAGATTACAGGGGCTTTAAAGGGTGCTGTGGAGAGCTGGAACCGGTCTGGGGAGTAATAGAGCAGAGGATTGATTCCGGGGGTGGAGAGAAGCCAGCGCTTATCAGTGCTGGGCGGAGGACGAGCCGCGCTGGGTGTCGCTGCTCCAGCCCAGCCCAGCCGGCTGCCTGCGTCCCGGTCACCCTGTGGGCCTCGGCTGATTCTCCTTCCTTCCCGGCTCTTAGACCATGGTTTCCCTAATCTCTGACCTGGACCCCCTGAGAGGCTGGAAAGTTTTAAGGTAGGCCTGCTTTGCTTTCTCTCCCATCGCTATTTCAGTTCCAGGCCAAGTTCGTGCACCTCCCCATCCCCAACGCCCCCGCCCCAGGAAAGCCTGGAGGTCCTGATGCCCGGGTGGGTGAGAGTGACAGGCAGACCTGGCTGCTGGAATGAGTGTTCTGGCCAGGGCACAACTCTGAGCAGACAGGCCAGGCAGGCACGTGAAGGCAGAGTCTGCAAGTTGCACCACAGGAGCGAAGTACACCAGCTTTCTTCATAAGAGTTCAGTCTGGCTCCTGCTACTGACTCTGTCGGACTCTGATCGATGTAAGAACTGCTTGTGTGTAATTGTGCTTCCAGGGGCACGGAAAGGGTGAAGTAGGATATCAGAGGCTGAGTTCTTCAAAGACAGTGCCCATTATTGCTCACACCAGGAAAGCCCCAAAATGTGAATTCTCCCCTCATCTCCAATCCCCTCAAATTTGGAAAAGCTAGAATACACAAAGTCATCTGATCCAGGAGAATTTATATAATGATCTCTCTCTCTCTCTCTCTCTCTCTCTCTCTCTCTCTCTCTCTCTCTCTCTCTCTCATCCTTTTGAGACAGGGTTTCCCTGTAGCCCCAGCTGTCCTGGAAATCACTATGTAGACCAAGCTGGCCTTGAACTCACAGAGATCTGCCTGCCTCTGTCTCCTGAGTTCTGGGATTAAAGGTGTGTGCTACCACACACCTGGGATTCGTATTCTCTCTCTCTCTCTCTCTCTCTCTCTCTCTCTCTCTCTCTCTCGCTCTCTCTCACTCAACTTTAAGGGGAAACGCTGGGGCTCAGTCACTAGAATGCTGGCAGAGCGTGTGTGAGGGTCCGGGTTAGATCCTCAGCACTGTATAAACCCGCCAAGCATGGTGGTGCACTGTCTTTTTTTCCCTAGCACTCAAGAAATAGAGGCAGGAGGATCAGAAGTTCATGGTTTTCCTTGGCTCCAAGGTGAGCTTGAGGCCAGCCTAGGACTTTGTCTTAAAAATAAATGATAGACAGATGATAGATGTGATAGAGAGAAGATAGATAGATGATAGATAGGTAGATGATAGACGATAAATAAATAAATAATATTAAACTCTAACTGCTTCACTCAAACTTGGAACCTAGAAGCTGAAATGGACAAATGTATATATTAACTCCACTTGAACCTTTGGTAGAATCCACAAGTGAATTGGTGGGCTTAACTTCATTGTAAGTAGTATTTCTTAATGAAAGCATTTTGTGCATGTTAAAAAATATCAAAATGTTAAATTCATGAGATTTTTATTCAAAGGGGTTTTACACATGTTCATGTTTTCCCAAGTACCTCCCCCAAAATGTGGTTTCATAAGAGGTTGACCAGAACCCCAGGAAGGAGTACGAATCAAGTGGAATGTATGTGACAGGGACCAGTTTCTCTGACATTTATATTGTGCTATTACTTAACCCTTGCCTCCTTTTCATGAGTTCTACCTTAGTGTTTGCCTAATTTTATCATTTTTAAAGCAATATTATTAGACAAGAACAAATGAAAAATGAAAATGGCCCAGTGTCCATCTTAATTATTCCCTTTTTTCAGCTATCACAATATTTATTTGTTTATTTTCATGATTGTGTGCATGGATGATGGGGGTCAGAGGACAACTCAGCTCTCGCCTTCAACCTGTGCATGTGGCACATGCTTTGATCACTTTACCCTCTGAGCTCCATCACCACCCCCAATCTTTCTTTCTAGAACTTTCTGTATGATAGGTAATATTTTATCGTCTTTTTCCATTTACAAAATTTCCATGCTCTCCCTGCATTTCCTTAGCCGCAGTTGTAATGGTTTAATAAAGTGTCCTAATGTGATGTTCATTGTTTACCAAGTCATCTGTTGTTGAAATTTTAGATTGTTTTCATTCCCGGGTTGTGTCCACATCTGTATGTATCTAGCTCTTTACTTCCATTGAGTTCCAGAACTTCTCACTAAGAAGGCTCCTTTTTAAGAGTTTTTTGGTGAATTTTTTTGTTTACATTATTGAATTTTATTTCTTTGATTTTGTATTATATGTATTCATTGATCTATTTATTTATGTGAGTATGCATGTGTGTATATGAAAGATATATGTGTGTGTGCATGTGTGCATGTGTGTATGAGAGAGAAAGAGAGACAGAGAGAGAGAGACAGAGAGAGAGAGACAGAGAGAGAGAGAGTAAAGGTCAGAGGACAACTTGCAGGGCTTGTTCTCCTCTCTGTCAGTGAGGTTCTATGGGTGAGACTCAGGTCTGTCAGGTGTGTCAGCCAAGTCCCTTACCACTGACTCATCTCCCCAGTCCCCTGAGCTTCACTTTCACTGGGGTATGGTAAAGTATGTCTGTTAATGTTCTCATGACATAGACTAGAATAAATTTCGTTTGCTTTTCTTTCCTGAATTGCTAACCTATTTCTAAAACTGAAACATATCCTAAGAGTGCTTTCAAAAAATTCTTTGTGGATGATTAACCTAATAGTGAGTAGATAAGAAGGGCTCAGCTCTAAAAACCTGTGTTGCTTTGATGACAAGTTTTGAGCATAAACTCCTTCAAAGGCCTTTTAAAATAATAGTCCCAAGTGTTAACCTTTGTTAACCAAGTGGTAATGTGCCTTTCTCGTTAATGTGTCCCTGATATAAGTGAAATGTATTTCATGGCTTGAGTAAAGTATCACAAATCTGAACTTGCTAAAGTTAAACATTTTCACATGATTGTTTACAGTAACTTCATTCTGTCCACACCCCACTTGCCAGGCATTATTCTATCAACTTATTAACTATGTAGACCCCTTTAGCAACTTAAGAAATATAATGGAGTAGCAGTTATTAATTTCATTTAAATTCTCTAGTAGCTTTGACTCATGTTCTATGAGGACATGGGTATATTTCTATGTACATATTCATGTGTGCGAGTGCATGTGTGAATGCAGGTCAATGCATGCATGTGTCTTGTGCATGTGAAAGCCAGAGGAAACCCAGATGTGGTTCTTCAGATGCTGTCTACTTTGTGTTTGAAACAGGGTCTCTGCCTGGCTTGGGGTTGCTGATGGCTAGGCTGGCTGGTCGGTGAGGCCGGGGCATCTGCCTGTCTCCTCCCCCTCAGCACTGGGATTGTAAGCACACCACCCCATCTGGCTTTTTTTTAATGTGGTATATTGGTTATATTAGTTACTTTTATGTTGTTGTGATATGATAAAAATACCCTGGCAGAAGCGACTAAAGGAATAAAGGGTTTATTTTGGTTTTCAGTTCTAGAGGGATAGAGAACATTACTGTGGGGGGGTGCAGCTGTGGAGGGGTAAGTGGGGAGCGACAGGTGACAGTCAAGAGAAGAAGAAGTAGGGCCAAACCACCAAACCTCAAAGCCCAACCCCATTGACATGCTTCCTCTAACAAGGCTCCATCTCCTAATGGTTCTGTAAACATTCCAAGTTTTACCATCAACTGGGGACCTAAGGTGCAAACACAGGAGCCAACCAGGTACATTTCTTATTCAAACCACCACATGTGGACTCTAGGAATCAAATCAGGGACTCATGCCTGTGCAGCAAGCACTTTTCTTTTTTTAATTATTATTTATTTATACATACTTTTTTTATCAAATCTAGACCCGTGTCCCCCCCATCCCCCAACCCCTCCAGAGCTCATGCATTCTGCCAAACATGCTATTCATCTCTTTCTCAGTCTTTCTCAATATTCTCCATGGGGAAGTTGACTGTTTTTAGCAGAAGTTCACTGTTTCAGTCAGTTCTTTGATGCAGTCCTTTCTGTTGTTGTTGTTGTTGTTGTTGTTGTTGTTTCCAAGATGCATCACTCCCAACTGCTTTGGACAAAAGCTCAAGGGGTCATGCACAGGAAATACCTACAACTGGGTAATTGGCACTAGCATCCACAGATGAGGGATACCATTCTTCGTTTGTTTTTCTGGGACTGTGTTACTTCACTCAGCACGATGTCCTCTAGCTCCAGCCATTTTCCTGCAAAGCTCACAATGTCGTCTTTCTTTACTGCTGCATAGAACTCCATTGTGTAGATGTACCATATTTTCTCTATCCACTCATCAGTTGAGGGGCATTTGGGTTGGTTCCAGCTCTTTGCTATTGTGAAGAGAGCTGAAATAAACATGGCTGTGCATGTATCTCTGCAGTGAGGTGAGTCTTGAGGGTACATGCCCAGGAGTGGTATGGCTGGGTCGGGTGGCAAGTTCATTCCAAGTCTTCCAAGGGTTCTCCACACTGCTTTCCATAGTGGCTGCACAAGTTTACATTCCCACCAGCAGTGGATGAGCGTTCCCCTTTCCCCACAACCTCTCCAGCACTTGGTATCATTTGTTTTCTTGATCCTAGCCAGTCTTATTGGAGTAAGATGATATCTTAAAGTGGTTTTGATTTGCATTTCCTTAATGATTAGTGATGTTGAATACTTCTTAAGGTGTTTCTCAGCCATCTCTAACTCCTCACTTGTGAAGTCTCTGTTCAACTCTTTGCTCCATCTATTGAAGTGGGTCATTTGTTTTCTTTCTTCTTTGTTTTTTGAGTAGTTTATATATTCTGGAGATCAGTGCTTTGTCAGATGTATCTGCAGTGAAGGTTTCCTCCCACTCTGTGGGATTTCTCTTCACTTCCTTGATTGTTTCTTTTGATGTACAGAAGCTTTTGAGTTTAATGAGGTCCCCCATTTGTCAATTGTCAACCTTAATTCTTGTGCAGCTGCTGTCTGATTTAGGAAGTCTTTTCCTACGCCTATGTCTTGTAGTCTGCTGCCAACTTTTTCTTCTATTGCCTTCAGAGTTTGGGGTTTCACGTTGAGGTCTTTGATCCATCTGGAGTTGACTTTTGTACAGGGCGAGAGGTAGCGGTTTAATTACACTCTTCTACAAGTGGTGATCCAGTTTTGCCAACACCACTTGCTGAAGATGCTGTCTTTGCTCCATTGTGTCTTCTTAGCCCCCTTGTCAAAGCAAGCACTTTTCTAAGCTGTTTCCCCCGACCACTCAGTTGGCTAATTTTGATTCATTTAACTGTTTACTCCTCTATGAAAATCTCTGTCTATAATTTGTAGAAGAAAGATATAACCCAGCCACATGCATGGGAAGCCTATCAGAAGGATGTACATGCTCTGATATTTTTTCTGGGTTGTCTGTGATAGTTTTGTCCTGAGGATGCTTTAGAGATCCCTAGAAATGGTGTATGAGGACGAGGAGTTGCTACCCTGCTGTTCAACAACTGAGCAGAATGCTTGGCCTGTCAGAGGCAGAACGGGTGGGATTGTAGCTCAGCATATTTTCAGGTGTTTGGTCAGGAACGTGGGCCTGGAGTCCTGCCAAACCTACTTTTCCAAAAAGTGATTGAAAGACCCAATTTTTAATCTATTTGTCATTGTTGAATGTTTTAAGATATAATCATAAAATGTAAAGTCTTCTTAGGAATGTCTTCAAAAAATTTTTAGTGATTAACAAAATGTTATGGCAGGTAAAAATCTAGGTACCAAACCCTTCCCCAGAAATTAAAATTTGCAATCATCTACCCATGTTTGTCACATGGAAAAATCAAAGATGAAGGTAGTGTTGTTGACTGTGTGTTCATTTTTGTCTGTCTGAAGGACATAAAAGGAACTGGAGTGACAGGTGGCCGTTAGCCACCATGTGGGTGCTGGGAATCAAACCCGGGTTCTCTGCAAGAGCAGCTGGTGCTGTTAACTACAGAGCCATCTCTCCAGCCCTAGTGTTCCCATTTCAGGACAAAGAAACTGAGTACAGAGGCGAAGGGACTAGTCACAGGCTCATCAGTGGATCCGGCCAGACCTCTCCTCTTCCGTCTCCATCCTCTCACTCCTGGGACTTCGTTCCCATTTTTGTTTCTGCGTCTATGTGTGGGAAAATCCAGTTTAAATTACATAGGAATGGGGTAGCATTCCAACCAGTGCCCCCCAGAGGTACAAGTAGGAATCATGGGACCTCCCTGGCCATGCCCATGGAGTGGGATGTGGTGATGCAAAGGTCTGGGATTGAGCCCTGGTACATGAGGTCATGATGCTTATAAAACCCATCAATTTTGAATAGTCTCTCTCTATATTTGGATACCTTACCATGTGTCTGTGTGCTGTGCTTTCCCACACGTGTTTTTTACATGGCTCACCATGAGAATAAGTGGGACACCACATTGATGTGTCTTCACATCATTTAAAACAGACCAGTTCAGATCTGTTATCAGCAAAGCTGGGCAGATGTCAGCTCAATAGATAGAAGCTCAAGATACAAGCATTATTTATAACATAACCCAAGATCTGTCTAGTCTCTCCTCTTCTTTCAACTCTCCTCCAAAGTCTGTTTGTGCATTCCAAAGGCTGCTTCCCTCCAAGAAAATCCAGTATTGTCCTCTGAATTCCATCTGATAGGACCCTCATCCACACTGAACTCCATCTGATGGGACCCTCATCCACACTGAACTCCATCTGATGGGACCCTCATCCACACTGAACTCCATCTGATGGGACCCTCATCCACACTGAACTCCATCTGATGGGACCCTCATCCACACTGAACTCCATCTGATGGGACCCTCATCCACACTGAACTCCATCTGATGGGACCCTCATCCACACTGAACTCCATCTGATGGGACCCTCATCCACACTGAACTCCATCTGATGGGACCCTCATCCACACTGAACTCCATCTGATGGGACCCTCATCCACACTGAACTCCATCTGATGGGACCCTCATCCACACTGAACTCCATCTGATGGGACCCTCATCCACACTGAACTCCATCTGATGGGACCCTCATCCACACTGAACTCCATCTGATGGGACCCTCATCCACACTGAACTCCATCTGATGGGACCCTCATCCACACTGAACTCCATCTGATGGGACCCTCATCCACACTGAACTCCATCTGATGGGACCCTCATCCACACTGAACTCCATCTGATGGGACCCTCATCCACACTGAACTCCATCTGATGGGACCCTCATCCACACTGAACTCCATCTGATGGGACCCTCATCCACACTGAACTCCATCTGATGGGACCCTCATCCACACTGAACTCCATCTGATGGGACCCTCATCCACACTGAACTCCATCTGATGGGACCCTCATCCACACTGAACTCCATCTGATGGGACCCTCATCCACACTGAACTCCATCTGATGGGACCCTCATCCACACTGAACTCCATCTGATGGGACCCTCATCCACACTGAACTCCATCTGATGGGACCCTCATCCACACTGAACTCCATCTGATGGGACCCTCATCCACACTGAACTCCATCTGATGGGACCCTCATCCACACTGAACTCCATCTGATGGGACCCTCATCCACACTGAACTCCATCTGATGGGACCCTCATCCACACTGAACTCCATCTGATGGGACCCTCATCCACACTGAACTCCATCTGATGGGACCCTCATCCACACTGAACTCCATCTGATGGGACCCTCATCCACACTGAACTCCATCTGATGGGACCCTCATCCACACTGAACTCCATCTGATGGGACCCTCATCCACACTGAACTCCATCTGATGGGACCCTCATCCACACTGAACTCCATCTGATGGGACCCTCATCCACACTGAACTCCATCTGATGGGACCCTCATCCACACTGAACTCCATCTGATGGGACCCTCATCCACACTGAACTCCATCTGATGGGACCCTCATCCACACTGAACTCCATCTGATGGGACCCTCATCCACACTGAACTCCATCTGATGGGACCCTCATCCACACTGAACTCCATCTGATGGGACCCTCATCCACACTGAACTCCATCTGATGGGACCCTCATCCACACTGAACTCCATCTGATGGGACCCTCATCCACACTGAACTCCATCTGATGGGACCCTCATCCACACTGAACTCCATCTGATGGGACCCTCATCCACACTGAACTCCATCTGATGGGACCCTCATCCACACTGAACTCCATCTGATGGGACCCTCATCCACACTGAACTCCATCTGATGGGACCCTCATCCACACTGAACTCCATCTGATGGGACCCTCATCCACACTGAACTCCATCTGATGGGACCCTCATCCACACTGAACTCCATCTGATGGGACCCTCATCCACACTGAACTCCATCTGATGGGACCCTCATCCACACTGAACTCCATCTGATGGGACCCTCATCCACACTGAACTCCATCTGATGGGACCCTCATCCACACTGAACTCCATCTGATGGGACCCTCATCCACACTGAACTCCATCTGATGGGACCCTCATCCACACTGAACTCCATCTGATGGGACCCTCATCCACACTGAACTCCATCTGATGGGACCCTCATCCACACTGAACTCCATCTGATGGGACCCTCATCCACACTGAACTCCATCTGATGGGACCCTCATCCACACTGAACTCCATCTGATGGGACCCTCATCCACACTGAACTCCATCTGATGGGACCCTCATCCACACTGAACTCCATCTGATGGGGCCCTCATCCACACTGAACTCCATCAGATGGGGCCCTCACCCCCTCTGACCTTTCTTTTCCTCAGACATGCAACCAAGTTTATGTGGGCATTAAATGTATTAGTAACTGCCTCCCCTACGTCAAAATTTTTCCTTAATTGTTGCCAGGGTAGTAAGCTTCTCCTCACTCCAGCCTTAGCTCAAATGTTATCACCTCCATGAAGCTTCCCCGCCATCACCCTAAGTCACCAAGAAGGCACTCTCCAGTTTATCTCTTGAAATGGGAACATTTCCAATATTCCTCTTTTTTACAACAAAAAAATGTCAGTGCCATATGATTCAACTCATATTCTCATCATAGCACTGCCAAAACCCTGCTCTTTTCATATGTATTTGATTATGTATCATCTCTCTATCCCCATTACAATGTCTAATTTGTGGCTTTGATTGGTACATACCCAATGTCTAAAATATGTCCTAAATCGATTGTAATAGACAATAACTGAAGAATGAATGATCTGATTACTATCTCCTTCATCTGGTTATACACTCCACAGGGTCAGAGGTTTTGTTTATTTTGATCACGCAGTATTTCACACAGTGGTTTGGTGAAATGATAGTCAATGAATGAATGAATGAATGAATGGTTCCCAGTTACTGCTGTGCCAGTCAGCAGGGTTTCTGATTTGGTAACATGAAAATATTTTTTAATTCCGTCATATAACCTAACAGGTAACTGTTATTCAAATGGAATGCATTCTTTCTAGACCAGGAAATGATTTAGGGTAGAGATTAGTAAACTTCTAAAAAAGATCAGTTTGTAAATACTTGAGGTTTGTGTGGCTGTAGAATTTCTGTCGCGATTCAGCACTACCAATGTAATATCTTAGCAGCCACTAACAAAAGCAAGCCACAACAAAAGGTTTGCTATGAGCCAATAAAGCATTATTTATAAAAATAGGAAATCAGTTGTCCTCTGGGCCCATGGACCTCAGTCTAATTCTCATATTATGGATATTAAAGATGTGACCAACAAGAAAACACAAGTGACTTTGGCAAATAATGGGAGAGATGACTTTATAATTTTTTTTGCAAAATTTTAAAATATTTATTACTATTTTTATTGTATGTGTATGAATGGATTGCTTGCATACAGGCAGCCTACATACACTAGTGACATGTAATGCCCTCAGAGGTCAGAAGAGGGCGTCAGATCCCCTGGAACTGGAGTTAGGAATGGTTGTTAGTTGCCAGGTGGGTGCTGGGAACCAAACCCGGGTCCTCTGCAAAAATAGCTAGTGCTCTTAACTGCTGAGCAAGGGGAGATGGTTTTAAATCTTATATGGAAACATGAATATAATAAACTTGCTTCATTGTTAGGAAAAATATTAGAAGAAGCTTGGGTGATATTTCAAAGGTCAGGGATGTTTGAAGTCATAAGCACTTGATCTCACAAAGATGATTATAGCCTGGAAAAGAATTCCTAGTTTACCACATCCTTCAAATCTTTGGATGAGCCTTAAAGCTGTAACAAAAAAAAAAAAAAAAGAGTTTGCCTGATTTTAATGAATGTGTAAGAAGCCCTTGTTAATGAGACCAACACATGTTGACAGAAAAAAACAGACCAGACCCTGACACATTTCTTCCCGTTCTTCACTTCTTCTAGCTCATTTAGTACACATTCCCCTTTTAAGTGCCCAGTCAACCTTCTAGGATGAATTCCACATTTACGCAGGGGAGCCTGCTGTTTGTCTTTGAATGCCTGCCATGCGTAGATACTTTTTAATTCATGTTACATGACATCTTGAAGATTCCCAGTGGGAAGAGGTCCTGTAGAATCTGTAGTATCCATTGGGGGTGGGATGGCCATCTGATGGAGGGATTTTGCCTTCTTAGAGGTTAAGCAATAAGATCTATCAATGCTTGCTCTGTCTGTGCCGGGCATTATGCAACGTGCTTCACTGGTACTTTATAACCCGCCCCAAAACACACAGATCAGGCATTTCATGAGAGAAATTCCAAAGCAGACACAAAGAGAAACAAGCAGCAACAGTGGATTGTAAACTGCAGAGTTAGTTTCTGAATCCAGATGGATCCAGTAGAGAGGGTGTCTGGACCTGAACCTCTAAGTGTGGTTTAATGGTAGGGGAAGACAGCAAGGGTAGTTGAACGGATTTCTTTCCATTTATAGATTGAAGCTCTGTTGAGATGGCATAGACATCAGTGTCACACAGTCAAGGTTACTTCCTGAAGGAGAGGATAGATGATGCAGAAGTAGCTGCAGATTCTCTGAGGGGCCATGTGGCATCAGCCTCAAGCACAAAGACCCTCCATACATGATTTTCTGCAGCAATGACTTTTTTGGAAGTTGCTATTAAGTTATATTGCTTACCATGAGACACTTCAGATCATGGGGGCAAAAGGTAGCTATCACACAGTCTGAGTCCTGGTTAGGATTTCAGTGGTGTAAACTCAGGAGGGAAAGAGAAATATAGGAAATAGTAAGAGATTTGTAGCCAGATTTTGAAGATTCGGTAAAAGTTGACTATCTGTATAAGAAACAGGATCCAGTCTAGTCTATAGGTAAAGAAGGAAATCTAAAATAAGCATAAGCTTAAAGACCACAACTAGAGCACAGTCTGACAGTGCTCAAGACTATGCAATAGTTCTTCACTGAAAGATAAAATCCTTACACTCTCCTACACCATCCTTTGATCAAAGATAAGGCTCATTCTGGTTTATAAAAATACTTTTGACCTCATTAAGTTTAGCCTGATTATTTTCATAACTGCACCAAGCTTGGTAATTGAGAACACAGGCCTTTCTAATATTTGCTTTGCTGAAACTTTGAACAATTGGAATTTTTAAAGCTTCTCAAGTTTAAGGAGCCAAGATAAAGGTTTGTCATCAGACTTCATTTACAGAACATAAAGATTTGGGGAAATGTCTTTTGAAAATCCCAAAACACCCTAAAATCCTAAAGCCAGCTTTGATGTGGACATTAATACTCACCAATAAGTCTGGTAATGCCAGAAATCACATACCATGCTAGTATTCCAAGAAGAGAAGAAAAATAATTAATTCAGCTCCTTCAATCTGACTAGTCATATCTGACTTTTGTACCATTCTTAAATATGAGATTATGGTCAAAACCTTCATCATATAACCATAATTAATGTTTATGTCTATTACACAGAATACAGGCTCTTACTAAACCTATTGAAATAATTATATCACCATATAGACAATAATATTTACTAATTTCCCAAATTTTAGTACATTCCTGCCACAAGGACTTCTGTGCTCTTAAGCCACAATAAACTCTTCCTTAGTTGCTTTTTTTCAGATATTTCTCAGAGCAGTAAGAAGAGAAATTAATACAGATAGATTACAAGAAAAGGAAAAGGAGGATTTTAAAGAATACATATATGTAGAATATAGAATACTAAGCAGTCAGCAATATTCCAAAGTGCACAAAAATTATACTCATCACTTTTAATCATAGTTTACACCCAAAGAGAGAGAGAGAGAGACAGACAGACAGAGACAAAGAGACAGAGAGAGACAGAGAGACAGAGACAGAGCGAGACAGAGACAGAGTATATATATATATATGTATATATCCTTCCTCTCCATATGTATATTGCATATATCAGAATATACTATATATTGCATTTTGTTTATGTGGGTGTGTGCATGTGCATGTATTCACATATGCCACAGCAAGCATGTCGAGGTCTGAGGACAACTTGCAGCAATCAGTTCTCTCCTTCTACCATGCGTGTTCTTTGTATCAAACTCAGGATGTCAGGGGTGGGGGCATCAAGATAAGCACTCGCTCCTGCTGAGTTATCTTGCTGGCCCCCTCTTTTGTCTTTACTGATAAATTGCATTGGATTCTGCCACAGTTTGCTCAATGCAATGTAGTTATTTATGTTTTATTTGGCCTTGCCTTAGCAATTTTATAAGCATAACTTCTCCGCCAGAGTTCTGGAAATTTTGGCTCAAATCAATGGAAAGATCTCAAAACCTTGAACCATATCATCAGGAACTTGTACCTCTGTTTACCTGTGATAGTCTTCTCCATGGTTCTTTGAATCAGTCTTATTTTTCTGTTATTCTATTTGGGACAGGTCTTCTTGCTATGCTGCCTAAGCTAACTTCAGGCTCCTGGATTCAAGAGATCCTCCTGCCTCTGCCTCCCAGCTACCTGGGAATACAAGCAGATGCCACCATGTCCTGTATCAGAGAAAGGGTTCCTTTTTATTAGTGACAAACCAATTGGATTGAACTGATTGTGGTAGTTTTTTTTAAAAAGTAACAGAGTAAAACAATAGCTATCTGAGACTTGGGAATAGTTTTACAAGGAGAATAGTTAAAGATCTTATGAGTATGCTTTGTAAAAGTACAATAGGGCTAAGAATTTAGCTTAGTCAATGAATACTTGCTTAGCATCAAAAAGACTATGAAGGCTATGGGTTTTATCCTCAAAAAGACAAATAAATAACAAACAACACAACTGACAAGAAACTGTGGTTGTTTCTGTGACACACAACATTTTAAAAGAATAACTAGAATTATGACTTATAACACTACACTATTATTATCTAAATCTCACAGAGCATTGCCAGAGTATATTCTGGACAGCAAGAGCAATGATAAATTTCTAGGAGCTTTACATGAATTTAATATATATTATATATATATATATTCTATATATATATATATATTTATTTATCTATACAAATATATCCTAGAGGAGATTAAACATCTCTTTTCAATACATAATGCAATCTCTCTAACAAGAAAATTCAACTATATTACTACCTCTGTTTTACAAGGTGAAAGAACAGCCCTTTTGAGATTTCCCAGGCATTCTCTGGGAGGTCATTAAGTTCATTCAGCATTGAGGTAAGTTCGCAGAGAATTTGATTTGGCAATAACAGAGATATCAAAAATAATAGAAGTTTAAACTAAACAGGGCCATGGGTCACTGTGTAATAAGACTTAGCTACCTATTTCATTAAAATGAGAACAAAAGGAATTAAAACTAAATAAAAGAGATAAGCTGATCATTTTTATAAACTTAATTCTGTTAAAAGTGAGATGACTCACTTCTATATAATCAAAGAAAAGACATAGATTACAACAAGAAATTTACTGTGATAAGACACAGAATATTTATTTTCCTAGACCTAATACAGAAAAAATAAAGAGAAGTCTTCTTTCATAATCTTATTAGGAGCTGACCACTAATCCAAAAGATTTTGTCCTTTCAAATGAGAGTAAATCACACTCTAGTTTGCAAGCAGCGAATTTCTGATATTGATCCAGGGAAAAATGGGGTCCTTCTTCAGAATTCTTAGACTTCATAAAAGAAATTAAGAATGGATCAAACAGTAGCTTTAGGACCATTTAAATGCTGTATTGGAATTTATAGAAAAATCCTCGGGGCAGGCAAATTGTAAATCTCAGCAGCTGCCCTCATGAGGGAAAAGCCATGAAGCCACACTGGTTTAGAGCTAGCAGGGAGGTCAAACAGGGCCAACTAACAGCCCAGAATGTTAGGGAAACCATGGTTAGAAAGAGAATAATGACAGGTTATGATTTTCTGAATTCTCTAGATATGTGGGCAGACTTGTGAAAAGCAAAGTGTCTGTGGCCGGGTCCATAAGCACTGCCCTCGGAGGCAGGAACTCTGGGCAGAAAAAGTTCACCATCTCATTAACACACTAGTTATTCTGCCTCTCTTTAAGGTGAGCCTGCCTTGCTAGGAATGGTTCTGTGACCAGACAACTGACCCTGCAAAACTGGCAAGTCAGGTCTCTACCCAGGCTACAGATTCTTATTCTCTTGACCAATTTTCTATTAAGAGGGTTTTTTTTTTTTTGCTACTGTAAAAGTATTAATTTTTATTTTTTAAAACTTTTATACAAAAATGTATTTAGTCTTAGCCAGCTTTGACCTCTAAACTGAACCATGAACCCTGAAATCCACACATGGAAATCAACACTCTGTGTGAGATACCACCAAGAAGCTATGGAGACAGAACTTCTGGAACATAATTCAATTTAGATGGGATGGGACCCTTAGGATAGGGTTAATGGCCCTGTAACACAACATTCTGGAGAGCTTGCCGCTATAGTATGTGTCCTCTCGCACCATCACCATCATGGCTCCATGCTGTGGACCATCTTAAACTTGACCTATCCCTTATTCTGAACAAATAGCCATTCCATATTGAAAAAAAGTATTTCTCTTTTGTCCTTACAGAAATATACCCTGCGTTTCTGGTGTCCCTTTCTTTCACACTTGCTTTCATTTGTCCTTCATTATTTCTGCTTCATTTGCATATATTGATTGCAAATTTTGATTCTTAGTAACCTTTATCTTCCAGAGAAAACTAGAAAGTAAACAGTTATGAACTTTGTGGAAAATACTATTATAAATTTTGTAAATATACTATCTGACAGTTTCTATAGGTATATGATTTTATAGCATATGTCTTTAATACAGAAAGAACATGTTTATATACAGTACCAAATATGCTTGTACCTTATAAAATTAAAGGTCCAAAGTATATAATCCTAAATTTTTTGTTTGTGTGGATTTTGGTGTTTGTTTGGTTCTAGCTCTTACTAACATTTTTATCTCTGAAAGCAAGTTTACTAAAGGTTTACTTTAATTGCAAAGAGTTGAAAACTTTTAAGATAGTTTTAAGTTTGTAGAGTTGTAGAAAGACTTGGTTTGTATGAATACCTAATTTTTTAAGCCAAATGCAGTTCGAACTCCTTTAAGAGATTTTATAAATAATTTGATAACTCCATTTGGAGATAGAGAAGTACAAATACATGTCTAATAATATATAAGATAATATACAGAATATGTGTATAATAATATATAAGATAATGTACAGAACTAATACAGGAACATAAAATAGAGCTCAAATATTTTTCGTTTTGAAACTTTAGCCATGAATCAGTTATAAGTAAATAACAAAAAGCTAGATTGTTTATGTGAGAGTTGAGCCTTGTCTTTGCACCTTTTGTGTTCATCCATATTGTTCTGTCAGATAAAGCAACTTAAATTTGACCTCTCAAGATCATGGTAACCTTCATACCCATATCTGTAGAGGAAACTTTACCTTGTCTTGCTAAAGTATAAAATCTTATTCTGTGAACTAAATCTCTGGCTTTTTTGTTTTTTTTTTTTTTTTTTTTTTTTTTTAAGATTTGAATGCCTGGCAGGGTAGAGTGGAGGAGAGAAGGAGGTAGCAGCTCGAAGGGGCTGTAAAAAAGGATGCTGGGAACATAGAGGAGGAAGGAGGACCAGAGATGATGGGAAGGGAGAGACATTTCCCTAGGAAACCATCGGAGTTCTATATCATCCTTGGTACCATTGCATGGGCAACAAAAGGACAGTCTGTGTTCTTGGCGAGCAAGTCTTCGACAGGAGTCAAGGAAGGGCGCTTCGGTCAGCTGGGAAGTTCCTGTGGAGTGGGCAGGACCAATGGAACAAAGAGGGGTCACAAGGAGCCAGAAAGGAAACAGTAATAACTGCAGCCAGAGGTTGGGGAGTAAGTCCTCACTGTAAACAAGCATCCAGGGAAGAAAGCTTGCAGCACACGCTGCTCCCTTTAGAAGCGGCCTGAGACTCACCCAGCTTCAGAGTTCACAATGGAAGCTACAGAGTGGAGTCTCTTCACCCCGGTCCAAGGGACATTTCACAGCAGATCCAGAGGAGCAAGCCCATAGGGATGACACAGAGCTATCTGTACATGTGAAAGGTCTGCTTGTCCTGTCCACTGGTCCAACAGTGCCAGATCCAGGTCCGAGTGAGTCACTGTACCGAGTGTCAGTGATAAACAAAGCCTGACCCCAACTCGGTAAGGGCAGTTTTTAATCAGCAATATGCTTTTGCAATAGCAAAGAGTGTCCAGCAGTCCAGAGTGAACTTTGATTTATACAGCTGAGACTGAACATTTTAAAGGGAAACTGATGTAGTTACAGGTGGGGCTGGTGAATGAGGCCTCCAAAGAGCCAGGAGTAGAAAATTACCAAGGGTTAGTCAGTATAAATGCAGATTAGGACAGCTGGGTCTGGGAATGGGGAGCCCTGGCAATAAGAGACTCATCTCCCTCAGAAGCTGAGATGCAGGGCCCTTCATTTTCCTAATTGCTGCATTTTTTTTTAATTTTATTTATTTTTTAAATTTTATTTTTTTTTGTATGTGTATGAATGTACTGTCTGCATGTAGGTTTGTGCACCCGTGTCGTGCAATGCCATGGAGGTCAGAAGAGGGTCTCAGATTCCCCTGGAACTGGAGTTCTCCTGGAATTGGAGTTACAGACGGTTCTTAGCAGCCATGTGGGTGCTGGGGATCGAACCCTGTCCTCTGCAAGAGCAGTCGGTGCTCTTAACCACTAGGCCATCTCTCCAGCCCCTAATTGCTGCATTTTTTAAAAATCTTCCTGGGGGGCTGGAGAGATGGCCTAGCGGTTAAGAGCGCCGACCGCTCTTGCAGAGGACCCGGGTTCGATCCCCAGCACCCACATGGCGGCTGAGAACCGTCTGAAACTCCAACTCCAGGAGAACTCCAGCTCCAGGGGAATCCGACGCCCACTTCTGACCTCCGCGGCATTGCACGACACGGGTGCACAGACCTGCATGCAAACAATACATTCATACACATACAAAAATAAAAAAAAATAAAAAAAAAAAATCTTCCTGGGTCCTTAAGTAAAAAAGAAAAGCCAGGGACAGTAGCTATGCCTTTAATCCCAGCATTCAGGAGGCAGAGGCAGATAGATCTCTGTCAAGAGAAGCCAGCCTGATCTACATAGTGAGTTCCAGGCCAGCTGAGGCTGCAGGGAGACCCTGTCAAAGAGGGAGGGAGGGAGGGAGGGAGGGAGGGAGGGAGAGAGAGAGAGAGAGAGAGAGAGAGAGAGAGAGAGAGAAAGAAAAGAAAGAAAGAAAAAAAGAAAGAAAGAGAGAGAGAGAGAGGAAGGAAGGAAGGAAGGAAGGAAGGAAGGAAGGAAGGAAGGAAGGAAGGAAGGAAGGAAGGAAGGAAAAGAAAGAAAGAAAGAAAGAAAGAAAGAAAGAAAGAAAGAAAGAAAGAAAGAAAGAAAGAAAGAAAGAAAGAAAGAAAGAAAGAAAGAAAGAGAAAGAAAAAAGAAAGAAAGAAAGAAGAAAGAAAGAAAGAAAGAAAGAAAGAAAGAAAGAAAGAAAGAAAGAAAGAAAGAAAGAAAGAAAGAAAGAAAGAAAGAAAAAGAAAAAGGAAGGAGTTAGAGAAAAAAACAAATGCATCTTCCAAGAACAGAGAAAGAAACAAGCAATAATCCCTTTTCAGTCAGTGCCCCAAAAGTAGTCAGGGTCCCATGATCAGATTGGCTGGAGGACACTTCTGTGGTGGCCTTGAGCAGTTTAGCATAGGCTGGAGTTGACTTGGAACTGTGGTCTTGAACTATTGGAAGCTACGTACATATTTCTTCAAGTCTTTTACTGGGGGATAGAGAATGGGAAAACTCCTGTGCATTGCGTGTGACTTGTATAAGACATGGTTGAGGCCTAGTTGAGAAGAGGCCTCAGGGGAGTTGGGTCAGAGTGCTGTTCATCAGGCTACATCATCCCTCTTCTCCCTGGATATGTGTTCAGGCTGAACGTTCAGGAATCTAAGAATCTCCCGCCGTGGGAGAAGATGACCCTTCTCCTTCATCAGAAGGAGAAGGGTCATCTACGAACTTCTGTCTGCACTCCCATGCTGTACTTCCCTCTTGACTCCCTCTTGCAGTTAAGTTAGAAGGGACCCTGAATATGAAGGACTTGCCTTCTTCCAGTCTGTGTGGGAAAAATGACTTAATGTCGCAAACGCTACATAATTTCTCAAACACTACAAAAACTGTCTGTCGGGTCACCACTGAGTCTTCAGTGTTGCCTGGGCCTATCCATGGTGTGTCCTGAATTTACCTGAGAACATCTCATGGAGAACCACCCCCAACCAGAAGATTTTCTTCCTCTGAGCTAAATCTAAACCTTAATCTTCAAATGTATTAACATATGCATATCTTCTACTTTGTTGTTTTTTTTTTAATTTATTTTTATTGATGCTTTGTGTATTTCATACATCATTTTCCAATTCAGTTCAGGCATATATCCCCTTCCCTTCCCCCCCACCCCACCCCTACTCATCGCAGATCGTGCATTCTGCCATAAGTTTTCTGCATCTTTCTCTGCTTTTTTGTTTTGTTTTGTTTTCATTTTTATTTTTTTGGTAAAACATAGGTCATTTCTACTTTGTATTACATACATATATTCCATGTGTCTAAGATAGATGTAAATAGTGGGTATGATAGATAAAAGATATAGCAAGAATTTTAGTTTCCTTACAGGCCTAGACACCCCAAGACTGATAGGCAAATAATAATTCCTGATCATCTTATTGCATTACCTGCATTCTTTTAAATGTTTATTTTAGAATATGCTGTTTGACTACAAGTGAATGCAATGCAGACCACTGCGAGTGGAGAGTAATAAGGCAATGCCAAACGGAAAAAGACAAAATCAACAAAAAGAAAAAAACCAAAAAAAAACCTGCCATAATGTAACACTCTCTTAAAGCGGCACCAATAAACAAAAAAAAGCAAAAGCCAACACACACGAAAAATACAACATGAAAAAAAAGGGTAATGCCCCAAGGCCCCAAAACACCAATCAAAACACACACCGTCTTCAGGCCACACCAGGCCTATACATAGTGGCTACCATTTGTCGCAGAAATTTTCCACAAAGACAAAACAGACAACAATCAAACCTACGCAAGACCTCCCCAAAAACCCAAAGACCTCAAAACACAACAACACAAAAACACACCCTCAACAAAAACACAACAGAGATTCAATAAAACAGCCTAAATTCCAAGCCTAGATCAGCTTAAAAATAATCATTCTGACTGCGGATGAAAACATTATCTGGAAAAAAAAGAAGGGACCAATACACCACCACCAACAGAACACATTCCCATCATTCGACTAGAGAATTAGACCTAGATAAGAACAAAAACACTATTAGACAAAAAAAACCAAAGACTTAGTAAAAACATCAGCCGAAACCATAAATCAATAAAAATCAAAAAAATATTTAATCTGAGTATCAAATCAAAAACACAAAATACGGAGAAAAAAGAAAAAACAAACACAAAAAACCGATCACAACCAAATAACCCACCCTAGTGAACACAGAGCGAATCAAAAAAAACAAATCAAGACAACCCAACAGAGACCAGTGCTCAAAACCATGATTAATTCGTTTTATTTTAAGCAAAAAACTCGCATAAATAATAAAATCAATTATTATCCCTTCAAACAAATTAGATTACTTACTCATAAGATATTTTTAAACAATCACAACAAAGACTCCTATACACATGAGACAAATCAAATAGTACTGACTTGTGCTACTATAAATCATAAATACATTGTCCGATTCCTTCATTTAATATCACTTATCCAATGCTTTCTCTTTTATCACTTTACTCTTAACACAACCACACTCTCCCTAATTTCCAACCATCCTTGCAAGCCTGTTATGGATCAACTACTTAACCTATACAGAACATGTTTATCAAGTGTTTCAGTTATAACTGAACAGCCTACTCCGCCACCAAAAATAATAAAAATCTGAGCCATTATTCAATGTAAATCAGCTGTTTTAATGGAATCCGAGTTCGGTGCTGACAAATGCATGTAACACCATCAAGAAGAACAGTTAATGTCCATCCTAATTATAATACTAAATGACATGACATCACACTCCGTGCGCGAAACAGCATCTTCTAGCTGACACGATCGATGTTCACGAGCACGTACGTTGACACAGACCAAATCAACAAAACAATATGACAGAAACCTAAAGAAATAATCCAATCATAAGAACACAACTTCTGAAAAACACTCCAACACAAAAGTCAAAGGGCATAATAAACCACGAGAACTATACTAATAACGAAGTTTGTATATCACTAAAGTACTTCGCATAATTGGCGGCCAAACATGGAAATTTATATTCGACTATCGCATTCAAGAAAAGACACAAATCTTCGGGAAGCCAGTGAAAGTAATCTGTAAATACAAGATCGACCCCCTCTGAACATGGAAACAAACGACTCCGCAATGTTCCATCTTCATCCCTACAGTATTTCATTTCAGCCCGCAACCAATTATAATCCAGAATCTCCTTCGACTCAAAAGACCAGACACAGAGCCACAAGAAGAGGCATTAAGATTATTCTTTGCCACAAACTATGGAATTTGCCACTTTAATTCCCTAGAGTCATTGTATAGTTATGTAAAAGGACATACTAATAAATAATACATTTCAATCACGTGCTGGACTTTGCACTAGCACAATTTGAAAACTAAAACCAGGATACCAAATCCCCATTCCATTCTGTCACCGATTACCAGTGCTTGAGGTGTAAAATAATAAGTACATCTTGTAATCTAAAGGTTCGCCAGATCGACAAAGCCCAAAAGAATAATAGAGCCAAAAGAAAGAGCTGGATAAGATAAATCCTTTAATGATATCCTTACATCTCATATGAATTATTAAACAACAAACAACTCACACAAAATAGGCACATTTATAAAAAGGTTGTTCCAACCTGAGTTCCGGAATGTTGCTCAAAGTTAAAATAATCAGATATATGTCTCAGAATGTCTTCAATACTTGGTTGTAACTCTACCAAAAAAATGAAGTTTAAATAACGATTGGGAAAATTGTTAAATGTGTTTCCTTCTCTATTCCCTGACATTATAGACTGATTTCCATGAGAGAAGCCCCATTTGAAGCCCCACTGTGATGGCGTTTGTTACACATCTGAATTGCAATAACAAACAAACACAGTTCTTTTATGCTGAGGTTGTATTAATACTTTTTCACTGTGAAAAAATACCAGACAAACTTATCAAAAGGAAGAATTGATTTATTTTGATATATGGTTTACAGGAGAAGCATCATCACTGTGGGGGCCACGGAAGGCTACGAATGGCAGCTCGCATTGTGAAGCAGAAAAAAGGAAGCGGGAGGGGCCAGGTTGACCACTAAAGGACCCTCTTCCATGACCTACTTCTCGCAGCTAGGTCCACCTCTGGGAAGTTTTCCAGAACCTCCCAAAATAGTCCCCTGCCTCTTGGGACTAGGCTTTAAAATGTGACTTGTGGTGGACACTTCATGTTCAAACTATAACGCAAATGATACAGGATATTTGGTGCGTTAAATTCTGGAGGAACTGAGCATACTTGGGTCCACACCTTTTCAGATTGCCTAAGGATGTGAGGAATCACAGACAGGATCGCTTTAGCTTTCTCCACTGAGTGTTGGAATCATTTGTTAAGTACTCTCTAGAAGTGGAACATTCTGTGGTAGGGCAGCCAATTTCCTGTACTGCTGGTTGGAGCCATATTTGGAACTCTCCCGATCTGAGAGACAGTGTGAAACTGGAGATTAGATCCAGAACCAACCCCACCCCCACAAAAAGCCCTGACAATTAAAACCCCTTCTATAAAAATAGCACAGTAAGGGGGCTAAGGAGGTGATTCGTTGGTTAAGAGTACTATTGCTCCTCCATGAGCACTCAGGTTTGTTCCCAGCATCCCACTGGGAGCATCAAACTGCCTATAAATTCCAGTTCCAGGGAGATATGATACCTTCTTCTGGGTTCTGCAGGCACTTGTATGTGTGTGGTGTACTTATACACACTCAGGGTCATACACATAAATAAAAAAGCCTTATAAAAAAATGGCATAGTAAGGCTAGAGATGTACATCTGTTGGTGGCATGCTTGCCTAACATATGTGAAGCTGGGTTCAGTCCCAGGATGCGTAAACCCGAGGTATTGGTAGCACAGGCCTGTGATCCCAGCACTTCACAGTTTCAGGCCAAGAAGAATCCAAGGAGTCAGCGGTCATCCTCAACTATATAGCAAGTTTCAAAACCAGCCTGAGGTATATGAGACCGTCTCGTAAATAAACAACAAAAAAGAGACCTAGTATTTATATATAAGCTCTCCTGCTTCCTCCCGTAGACTTTAAATCCTGTTATTTATAAATACCTAAGACAACATAAACACTGTGTGAATACTCTATATTTTAAGGAATGACAAAAAGAAGACAGCAAACAAACTCAGTACAAGATAAATTGTTTTTTCTTTTATTTTCACCCTATGGCCAGTTAAGCAGAATATGTGGAGCTTCCAAAATGAACATCATGTTCTCACAAAACAGCTGGATGTCAACCATGAGTATCCATGGCTCTAACACAGTAAAAACAGTATTCGAAGCAGGCCACTAAGGCTGGATTTGGCTCTTGGGATAGTTTTCTAACACCCCTGGCTTAGCTGATGGGACTATATACAACCAGACTATTTCCACTGTCAACACTGGGGAGATGGAGCCAGAGTGTGTATTTCCACACTACTGTGTCACTGAGCTGACCTCTGCTGACCTGGTCCTTGGGTATGAGAAGAAGCCTACACAGAGTGAGGGAACGAGAGACTGGCTTTCATAGATCTGAAATCTCCTTTCAGACAGGAAGCAAAGCACACATAACCTTTGAAGGAAGGCCTCTACAGAAAATGTCTATTTGCAGTGACCTGGCGTCTTACCCATTCTTAGCCAGAGTCATCCCTCTGTAGAAGATCCTCATGATATGAGAACTTCTCATTATCAAGGAAGAAAATGAGAAGAGAATCCATGAACATTCTTCCCTAGAAGGACTATGGGCATCTGTCGGTGGGGAGGCATTGGGATCATTTAAGGATCTGAGCCTGCATGTGACTTCTGAAGAAGTTGTACCTTGCCTCTTGTAATGTTGGATCTGTGCCCAGGGGCACTGTCTTTATTACACCCAAACTCACCTCCTTTGAATGTGGCCACATGTGTTTAGCATTGAACAAAGCGCTTCCCATTCATTCATGGGTTAAATGCTGATTGGTCATGGAGAGCAGAGGGTGTGGTCATCTCCGAGAAGCGAACATCTCCTGCTGATTGATGGTGCTTCTTTACTCAGTCCATGACGGACCATTCGTCGTAGTCACAGGGAGTAGAGGCAGTGCTTTTAGAGAGACTTAGTTAGGGTTTAGAGCTGACCCTGGGCCAGATAAGGTCACCTGGATTTCCTGGTTTCCTCCTGCAGTCTGAGAGCTCAGTCAGTTACAGCTTACCCCGTATCTAAATCAGCATAATTGGACACCAGGGAGCTTATATTTTATGAGTTATGTCCAATTAAGCAATGTGAGGTGGGAGATGGGGATAGAGGGATTGGGAAATGGAAGTTTGATGAGCTTTTCATGTATATCTCCCTAAAATAATAACGTTCAATTTCTGGCCAGAAGACTTGTGTCCAGTCAGAGTGGAGAGAGGTCGTTATGACAGGCTTTGTGCCAGCAGAGTGGAGATGGAGAGCATGGTCATTATGATCCAGGCTTTGTGTCCAGCAGGTGGAGAGTAGGTCGTTATGACAGGCTTTGTGTCCAGCAGGTGGAGAGTAGGTCGTTATGACAGGCTTTGCACTCTCGGATCTTACTTAATAAATTGCCACTTCACAATAAATTGCCCGTACATTACTAGATTGAAAGTATTAGTCCACGTTGGCAAAAAAAAAATAGAATTATATAAGAAGGGGATTTCAAGAAGATCACTAAAGAGCAAAGTGGATTGAGCACAATTGCTTTTACACACTTAATTTCATTGATGACTTTTTCCCAATGGACAGGAAACCTGTGGGCCCCTGCCCTGGTCTGGATCTGATCAGGTCCCTCAGGTCCCCTTGGTGTCCACTCCTGCTCTCTTTGCTCCTGTCCCCACTCGTGGTAAGGACACAGATTTCACAGGACAGGCGGACCCCATGTGACAAAGTCAAAAAGGAATAAGGAACCATACTATGCATCAGTAATTTCTCTCTCTCTCTCATCTTCGTCTCCTCTCTCTCTCTCTCTCTGTGTGTGCTGTGTTGGTGTGTGTGTGTGTTGTGTGTGTGTGTGTGCCATTTCATCAGGGCTGAGGTTTAAAGCCACAGCCACACCCACTTTTCGTGGGGTACTGGGACTACAAAGTTAGGACATTGTGATGTTTTGCCAAGCACTTTCCAACTGACCAGCTTTCCAGTTCCTCAGTATTTCTTTAGGGAAGGTGGAAAGAATTCATATATTCATGTGGAAAGGCGGGGGGGGGGGAGCGGTGTCAGTGTTTGAAGAAAGCTGCTTCTGAAACGGGGTTCCATCTCCTTCAAACCCTAGTAACTAAGTTGGAGAATCAAACCCATGTGCCTACATCTTGGACTAACACTGGCTGTTTTTCCATGGCTCATTTCAACAGACAACAAGCAAATGTGGATTTCCATCTATTGACCGTAACTTAGACAAAGCCTTAGAACAGAACTAGCCTGTTGAGTGTTTGCTGGCTTTCAAGCTGTCTATAATCAGGCAGAGCTCTCCAGAGGATAAAGTTATATTAAGCTTTAATTCTCTAGTTATTTGCTTATTTTCCGCAGTTCACCACTCAGGAAATCAGGAGACCCTGGGCTGGCTTTCGCCAAGCCTGTTAGTTTGATGGGCAGCAGAACCAAACATTGGCATAGACACTTCTAACATCATCAAGCTGAGAAAGAGACGAAGATTAGAATTCCTTAGTCTATGTTGGATGGTTTGGGTCTTTTGCCTCTTTACTTGGCTCGTTCCACCTGTTGTTGTTGTTGTTGTTGTTGTTATTGGGCAGTTTTAATGTACATAGATAATAGATGTGTTTTAACTCAGAACACCATTCTCTCACAAAGGTGTGTTCCTTTCATTGACCCTGATGTTTTTCATGCTCTAAACCATAAAATCAAAGTTTAAAGCACAACTCCTGGCATTACGTTTCTGCAGCTCTGTCATTGGTAGACACAGAAGCCTTGGCTAATGAGAGTTCAGCCCAGAGATAAGTACACCTGTTCCAGAAAGTCACCCAGGATGCCCTAATGTTCCATAAATCCATCCATTTATGTTTGGATTTCTCTATCTGATCTCTAAAAAATAACCAGAGATAAATTGAGTGAAATTTGAGTTCTAAGGTGATTTTGGGAGCCGTCCTTCTGCTTCTGACTTTTTTTAAATTTTTTTTATTAATTTTTTTTATTTTATTTCCTGTATGTGTATGAATGTACTGTCTGCATGCAGGTCTGTGCACCCATGTGTGCATTGCCCACAGAGGTCAGAAGAATGGTGTCAGATTCCCTTGGAACTGGAAGTTCTCCTGAAATTGGAGTTTCAGACGGCGTCTCCGGCCGCCATGTGGGTCCTGGGGATCGAACCCAAGTCCTCTGCAAGAGTGTCGGCGCTCCTACCGCTAGCCATCTCTCCAGCCCTGCTCTGACTTTAAATAACTTTATTAAAAAAAAATATTTGTTGANGAGAGAGAGAGAGAAAGAAAGAAAGAAAAGAAAAAAAAAAGAAAGAAAGAGAGAGGAGGAGGAAGAAGGAAGGAAGGAAGGGAGGAAGAAGAAGAAGGAAGAAGGAGGAAGAAGGAGAAGAAGGAAGGAAAAGAAAGAAAGAAAGACAAGAAGAAAGAAAAAAGAAAAGAAAAAAGACAAAAAGAAAGAAAAAGAAAGAAAAAAGAAAGAAGAAGAAAGAAAGAAAGAAAGAAAAGAAAGAAAGAAAGAAGAAAAAAGAAAGAAGAAAGAATAAGAAGAAAGAAAGAAAGAAAAGAAAGAAAGAACAAGAAAAAAGAAAGAAAGAAAGAAAAAGAGAAGGAAAGAAGAAAAAAAAATGCATTCCCAAGAACAGAGAAAGAAACAAGCAATAATCCCTTTTCAGTCAGTGCCCCAAAAGTAGTCAGGGTCCCATGATCAGATTGGCTGGAGGACACTTCTGTGGTGGCCTTGAGCAGTTTAGCATAGGCTGGAGTTGACTTGGAACTGTGGTCTTGAACTATTGGAAGCTACGTACATATTTCTTCAAGTCTTTTACTGGGGGATAGAGAATGGGAAAACTCCTGTGCATTGCGTGTGACTTGTATAAGACATGGTTGAGGCCTAGTTGAGAAGAGGCCTCAGGGGAGTTGGGTCAGAGTGCTGTTCATCAGGCTACATCATCCCTCTTCTCCCTGGGATATGTGTTCAGGCTGAACGTTCAGGAATCTAAGAATCTCCCGCCGTGGGAGAAGATGACCCTTCTCCTTCATCAGAAGGAGAAGGGTCATCTACGAACTTCTGTCTGCACTCCCATGCTGTACTTCCCTCTTGACTCCCTCTTGCAGTTAAGTTAGAAGGGACCCTGAATATGAAGGACTTGCCTTCTTCCAGTCTGTGTGGGAAAAATGACTTAATGTCGCAAACGCTACATAATTTCTCAAACACTACAAAAACTGTCTGTCGGGTCACCACTGAGTCTTCAGTGTTGCCTGGGCCTATCCATGGTGTGTCCTGAATTTACCTGAGAACATCTCATGGAGAACCACCCCCAACCAGAAGATTTTCTTCCTCTGAGCTAAATCTAAACCTTAATCTTCAAATGTATTAACATATGCATATCTTCTACTTTGTTGTTTTTTTTTAATTATTTTATTGATGCTTTGTGTATTTTCATTACATCATTTTCAATTCAGTTCAGAGCATATATTCCCCTTCCCTTGCCCCCCCACCCCACCCCTACTCATCGCAGATCGTGCATTCTGCCATAAGTTTTCTGCATCTTTCTCTGCTTTTTTGTTTTGTTTTGTTTTCATTTTTTTAACAATAGGTATATCTTCTACTTTGTATTACATACATATATTCATGTGTATAAGATAGATGATAAATAGGTGGTAGATAGATAAAGATATAGCAAAATTTTAGTTTCCTTACCAGGCTAGACACCCCCAAGACTGATAGGCAATTTAATTCCTGATTCATCTTTGCATCTACCTGCATTTTTTAAATGTTTATTATTAGTATATCTGTGTATGACTATGATGCATGTGTGTGAGTATAGGCATGCACCTGCCATTTCTCTCTTTCCACCATGTGGATTCCAAGGACCAACCTCAAGTCTTCAGGCTTCATGTGCTAAGTGCGTTCACTCCCTGAGCCATCCCAGGCTCTACTGCATTCTCTGTATCACAGATGCTACATTTTGCTGGACCATTTGGATGGACACCCACACATTCCTTATTTCTGAAATGAGAAATTGAACCAGATTGTAAATAGCCCACCATCTATAAAATCATATTATCAGTATCGGGTAGAACAGGGAAGCACCTTCCCCCTGGACTGGGATCTCAGCACCAAGTGCTACCATGAATCCGTTTCCTCCACGCCCCAGTTTTTCTCACAGCAAAGCAATTCTCTTTCTATTGATCCTCATTTTCTTTCAATGCTCTTTTACTCCCAACCCTTCCTTAGAGCTGATGGACTAAACTATAAATCTGTTTTCAAGTGTTTCATTTCTGACCTAGAGCTATAATGTAAATCAGCTGTTTTAAGGATGAGTTGGGCTGACATGCACTAACATTAGCAGTAGTATGACTAGTCCTGTGGGAATGGATATTGTGATCAGTTCAGGTTGCAGGTGCGTCCGTTACCATGGCTATAGAACTCCATTTTGTTTATTTTGTGGCGCCAGATTTTCATTCTTAGAGACACAAATGTTTGAGCCAGAAAGAATTGTTAGAGACCTGTGGAAACAGCAATGTTCTCTATTTCATCATGTTTCCCAGCGAGCAGAGGGAAAGATTTTGCAAACTGGAAAATGTTGCCCTTATTTGAGTTTGTTATTTGTAAAGGATACTTAATGCTTCTGCTGAGACTTTGCACATGAAACTCCCTGGACACCATTATTGTCATTGTGATTGGGTGTAATGTACATGATTAAGTTCCCTGAAGCTAGAATGCTGTTCCTTTCTTCTCTGTTAAGTCACATGGATTATAAAAGGTTGTTCCAACCTGAGTTCCGGAATGTTGCTCAAGAATTATAATCAGATCATATTGTCTCAGAATGTCTTCAATACTTGGTTGTAACTCTACCAAAAAAATGAAGTTTAAATAACGATTGGGAAAATTTTAAATGTGTTTCCTTCTCTATTCCTCTGACATTATAGACTGATTTCCATGAGAGAAGCCCCATTTGAAGCCCCACTGTGATGGCGTTTTTACACATCTGAATTGCATAACAAACAAACACAGTTCTTTTATGCTGAGGTTGTATTAATTACTTTTTCACTGTGAAAAAAATACCAGACAGAAACAATTCAAAAGGAAGAATTATTTATTTTGATATATGGTTACAGAGAAGTCTATCCACTGTGGGGGCCACGGAAGGCTACGAAAGAGCAGCTCGCATTGTGAAGCAGAAAAAAGGAAGCGGGGAGGGCCAGGTTACCACTAAAGGACCCTCTCCCAGTGACCTACTTCTCGCAGCTAGTCCCCACCTCTGGAAGTTTCCAGAACCTCCCCAAATAGTCCTGCCCTCTTGGGACCTAGGCTTTAAAATGTGAGCTTGTGGTGGACACTTCATGTTCAAACTATAACGCAAATGATACAGGATATTTGGTGCTGTTAAATTCTGGAGGAACCTGAGCATACTTGGGTCCACACCTTTTCAGATTGCCTAAGGATGGAGGAATCACAACAGGATCCTTTAGCTTCTCCACTGAGTGTTGGAATCATTTGTTAAGTACTCTCTAGAAGTGGAACATTCTGTGGTAGGCAGCCAATTTCCTGTACTGCTGGTTGGAGCCATATTTGGAACTCTCCCGATCTGAGAGACAGTGTGAAACTGGAGATTAGATCCAGAACCAACCCCACCCCCACACCAAAAGCTGCTGACAATTAAACCCCTTCTATAAAAATAGCACAGTAAGGGGCTAAGGAGGTGATTCGTTGGTTAAGAGTACTTATTGCTCCTCCAGAGCACTCAGGTTTGTTCCCAGCATCCACACTGGGCAGCTCACAACTGCCTATAATTCCAGTTCCAGGGAGATATGATACCTTCTTCTGGGTTCTGCAGGCACTTGTATGTGTGTGGTGTACTTATACACACTCAGGTCATACACATAAAATAAAATAAAGCCTTTAAAAAATGGCATAGTAAGGCTAGAGATGTACATCTGTTGGTGGCATGCTTGCCTAACATATGTGAAGCCCTGGGTTCAGTCCCCAGGATTGCGTAAACCAGGTATGGTAGCACAGGCCTGTGATCCCAGCACTTCACAGTTTCAGGCAAGAAGATCAGGAGTTCAAGGTCATCCTCAACTATATAGCAAGTTCAAAACCAGCCTGAGGTATATGAGACCTTCTCATAATAAAACAACAAAAAAAGAGACCTAGTATTTATATATAAGCTCTCCTCTTCCTCCCGTAGACTTTAAATCCTGTTATTTATAATACCTAAGACAACATAAACACTGTGTGAATAGCTCTATATTTTAAGGAATGACAAAAAGAAACAGCATACAAACTCAGTACAGATAAATTGTTTTTTCTTGTTATTTTCAACCTATGGCCAGTTAAAGCAGAATATGTGGAAGCCTTCAAAATGAACAGTCAACTGTTCTCACAAAAACAGCTGGATGTCAACCAATGAGTATCCATGGCTCTAACACAGTAAAACAGTATTCGAAGCAGGCACTAGGCTGGATTTGGCTCTTGGGTCATAGTTTTCTAACACCTGGCTTAGCTGATGGGACATATATACAACCAGACTTTCCACTGTACAACACTGGGGAGATGGAGCCAGAGTGTGTATTTCCACACTACTGTGTCACTGAGCTGACCTCTGCTGACCTGGTCCTTGGGTATGAGAAGAAGCCTACACAGAGTGAGGGAACGAGAGACTGGCTTTCATAGATCTGAAATCTCCTTTCAGACAGGAAGCAAAGCACACATAACCTTTGAAGGAAGGCCTCTACAGAAAATGTCTATTTGCAGTGACCTGGCGTCTTACCCATTCTTAGCCAGAGTCATCCCTCTGTAGAAGATCCTCATGATATGAGAACTTCTCATATCAAGGAAGGAAAATGAGAAGAGAATCCATGAACATTCTTCCCTAGAAGGACTATGGGCATCTGTGGTGGGGAGGCATTGGGATCATTTAAGGATCTGAGCCTGCATGTGACTTCTGAAGAAGTGTACCTTGCCTCTTGGTATGTTGGATCTGTGCCCAGGGGCACTGTCTTTATTACACCCAAACTCACCTCCTTTGAATGTGGCCACATGTTTTAGCATTGAACAAAGCGCTTCCCATTCATTCATGGGTTAAATGCTGATTGGTCATGGAGAGCAGAGGGTGTGGTCATCTCCGAGAAGCGAACATCTCCTGCTGATTGATGGTGCTTCTTTACTCAGTCCATGACGGACCATTCGTCGTAGTCACAGGGAGTAGAGGCAGTGCTTTTAGAGAGACTTAGTTAGGGTTTAGAGCTGACCCTGGGCCAGATAAGGTCACCTGGATTTCCTGGTTTCCTCCTGCAGTCTGAGAGCTCAGTCAGTTACAGCTTACCCCGTATCTAAATCAGCATAATTGGACACCAGGGAGCTTATATTTTATGAGTTATGTCCAATTAAGCAATGTGAGGTGGGAGATGGGGATAGAGGGATTGGGAAATGAGAAGTTGATGAGGCTTTCTATATCTCCTAAATAAACCCTTAATTTCTGGCCAGAAGACTTGTGTCCAGCAGGTGAAGAGAGAGTAGGTCGTTATGACAGGCTTTGTGTCCAGCAGGTGGAGATAGAGCAGGTCATTATGACAGGCTTTGTGTCCAGCAGGTGGAGAGTAGGTCGTTATGACAGGCTTTGTGTCCAGCAGGTGGAGAGTAGGTCGTTATGACAGGCTTTGCACTCTCGGATCTTACTTAATAAATTGCCACTTCACAATAAATTGCCCGTACATTACTAGATTGAAAGTATTAGTCCACGTTGGCAAAAAAAAAATAGAATTATATAAGAAGGGGATTTCAAGAAGATCACTAAAGAGCAAAGTGGATTGAGCACAATTGCTTTTACACACTTAATTTCATTGATGACTTTTTCCCAATGGACAGGAAACCTGTGGGCCCCTGCCCTGGTCTGGATCTGATCAGGTCCCTCAGGTCCCCTTGGTGTCCACTCCTGCTCTCTTTGCTCCTGTCCCCACTCGTGGTAAGGACACAGATTTCACAGGACAGGCGGACCCCATGTGACAAAGTCAAAAGGAATAAGGAACCATACTATGCTCAGAATTTCTCTCTCTCTCTCTCTCTCTCTCTCTCTCTCTCTCTCTGTGTGTGTGTGTGTGTGTGTGTGTGTGTGTGTGTGTGTGTGTGTGTGCATGTTCATCAGGGCTGAGGTTAAAGCACAGAGCCACCACACCCAACTTTTCGTGGGGTACTGGGACTCAAAGTTAGGACATTGTGATTGTTTGCCAAGCACTTTCCCAACTGAGCCAGCTTTCCAGTCCTCAGTATTTCTTTAGGGAAGGTGGAAAGAATTCATATATTCATGTGGAAGGCGGGGGGGGGGGGCGGTGTCAGTGTTTGAAGAAAGCTGCTTCTGAAACGGGGTTCCATCTCCTTCAAACCCTAGTAACTAAGTTGGAGAATCAAACCCATGTGCCTACATCTTGGACTAACACTGGCTGTTTTTCCATGGCTCATTTCAACAGACAACAAGCAAATGTGGATTTCCATCTATTGACCGTAACTTAGACAAAGCCTTAGAACAGAACTAGCCTGTTGAGTGTTTGCTGGCTTTCAAGCTGTCTATAATCAGGCAGAGCTCTCCAGAGGATAAAGTTATATTAAGCTTTAATTCTCTAGTTATTTGCTTATTTTCCGCAGTTCACCACTCAGGAAATCAGGAGACCCTGGGCTGGCTTTCGCCAAGCCTGTTAGTTTGATGGGCAGCAGAACCAAACATTGGCATAGACACTTCTAACATCATCAAGCTGAGAAAGAGACGAAGATTAGAATTCCTTAGTCTATGTTGGATGGTTTGGGTCTTTTGCCTCTTTACTTGGCTTCCACCTGTTGTTGTTGTTGTTGTTGTTGTTATTGGGCAGTTTTAATGTACATAGATAATAGATGTGTTTTAACTCAGAACACCATTCTCTCACAAAGGTGTGTTCCTTTCATTGACCCTGATGTTTTTCATGCTCTAAACCATAAAATCAAAGTTTAAAGCACAACTCCTGGCATTACGTTTCTGCAGCTCTGTCATTGGTAGACACAGAAGCCTTGGCTAATGAGAGTTCAGCCCAGAGATAAGTACACCTGTTCCAGAAAGTCACCCAGGATGCCCTAATGTTCCATAAATCCATCCATTTATGTTTGGATTTCTCTATCTGATCTCTAAAAAATAACCAGAGATAAATTGAGTGAAATTTGAGTTCTAAGGTGATTTTGGGAGCCGTCCTTCTGCTTCTGACTTTTTTTAAATTTTTTTTATTAATTTTTTATTTTATTTCTGTATGTGTATGAATGTACTGTCTGCATGCAGGTCTGTGCACCCATGTCGTGCATTGCCACAGAGGTCAGAAGATGGTGTCAGATTCCCCTGGAACTGGAGTTCTCCTGGAATTGGAGTTTCAGACGGCTCTCGGCCGCCATGTGGGTCCTGGGGATCGAACCCAAGTCCTCTGCAAGAGTGTCGGCGCTCCTAACCGCTAGGCCATCTCTCCAGCCCCTGCTTCTGACTTTAAATAAACCTTATTTAAAAAAAAAATATTTGTTGAAACCCCAGTCTACCTGATTATAGCAATCAAGATGTTTCGGTATATTGAGTACATTCTGCAAATGCATGGTTTAATTATGACATTTTCTGTATCCGCTTTCCTATAATTATTTTTCTCGGCATTATGCACATACTGAATAGCCAAAGAGCTATCCGCAAGGGGGAAAAATGAATAAGTGGAAAATTAAATGTCCAGTTAACTAGAGACATGGTTTTGCTCAGATATGGAAAACAAGTCATATCTTAAAAATACAGCCCACTCTTCTTGAAGGGCCTAGGATAAACAAACTTAGTGTTGCTCAAGCTAATAATATGGTACTAATTTGCTGCCTAGCTTTTCCATTAAACTCTCCACAGGTGACGCCATGTAACAATTAGGTTTAGTATAGTCCAGATTCAGGTAACGGATTAAAGTTAAGCAGATATTCTTTTGAAAAGGCAGCATGTAACCAAGGGCTATACTAGAGTTTTCAACATGAAAACCTTTAGTAAATGGAAGATAAAGTGCACTAATACACACTGTTATGAGTCTTGGAAAAACTTGGGGGAGCTAGAGCAGAAAATCAAGAGCCCATAGGTCAGATTTACGCAGGGTCAGCAGTTCAGACAGCTGACTTAGCAAATGGACCCAGAAGTTTCAGTGTGGAACAAGCAGGGAGTAGCAGAGCCTGGACACAGGGAATTGATGCATCATGCAGAATCAGGTTCGAAGAGAGGGATGGACACATCTTTCTGTATTAGACTTCCTTTCTCCTGAATTTGGGCATTGATACAATTGTGATAAATTAGCTTCTTCTAATTTATTCCTGAAACTAGGGTACTGGGAGAAAGGTTTATATATAGCAAGATACACCCAAGTTCAAACCCAAGACTGTGACTTCAGAGCTGTCTGAACTTGGGCAAGTATTGAAACTCCTAAATAGTTGACCTTGCAGGGGTGTGATTTAGGTTATACTTATAATCTTTATAAAAACCCTTGCACATAGTGTGAACACTCTTACTAGACAAACTGGTGTGTTGTTCAGTAATTAAAATCACTTGCTCCTAAAAATGATTATTTCTGACTATACAAGGAATTTTCTTGGAGGTAAATAAAATTACTTAGATGGCATCTATTCAGAACCTGTATTTCCAGGCTTGTAATTGCAAAGGAGTAATCATAAGTTGCGAGTTAATAAGCATTGGTAAGACTCAGAGACTTGTTCTCAGTGACCTTCTGTCCTGCCTGAAGGAGGCAGCCATGTGACTGGCAGATTAAACCAAATGAGAAAGCAGAAGACTCATTCTCCTCTATAAAATTAGGACAATGCCTGTCTCGTTAACACACACACACACACACACACACACACACATACACACAGTGAGAGTAAGAGTGAGAGTGAGAGAGAGAGAGAGAGAGAGAGAGAGAGAGCGCTGTTGGCAATTCAAATTAAGATAATACAAAGCAGATGCAAAATCACCATCACTTTGATTTCACTCTAATTATATTCTGAATTTTAACTTTAACTTTGAAATGTTGGAGAAGAATGTGAGATATTTATGCTTTTCCAAAGGGACCTTGAATTACCTAAGATCATAAACAGCTTAGGTAGCCCTGTTTGGAAAATAAAAATAATGAAATCAACCTAGGTCAAGAGCCAGACAGCATGGATATTCACAGGAGTTCAGCATTCAACTGTTTGGGCTGAGGTTCTTGATGGCCCCATGTGAAGCCCATTGAACTTGAACCCAAGAAATCTTGCTTTCTCAGTGGCTCCCACTCTGGACTTCAGCTGCTTCTCTCCTCCTCCTCCTTTGTGCTTGTTGTTTCATTTCCTTATCCCAAAGTTAGCAAGGCCTCTGCATACCAAGGGCTTTCTCTGTGACCTTCTATGGCTGTTCTCCAGGGTGTCAAACACCTCTCCCAAGAGGCTGGATGAAACTTGCAGAAGTGTTTGTTTTGCTAATAGGATGTTTCCTTCCCATCTGTTCTTGGATGTCTTAAAGAACGCCAGCATGGGCACCTGCCAGTTCACACCTGGCCACTTGCCTCACCCTTCACTGTGTCTCTCTGTGTACCTCATCTGATTGAGTAGCTCCAGCATTTGAAATTACAGGCCCTCTCTATACACATTCCCTTCATAATGCATATTTTCAAGTACAGTGCACCATAATGCCTATTTTGAACTTCTCTCTTATAAGTCTTTAGTAAATCCCACTACTACCTACCTATAGAGATCTTTAAAGAAATGAATAAAGCTTCCTATATAGTAAGGTGCTAGAGAGAGTTGGTAAAGTGCTTGACTTATAAACATGGGTACCTGAGTTCATTATCTAGAACCTACATTAAAAAAAAAAACAAAAAGCAGCTAATGTGAGTCTAGAGAGATGGATCCATGGTTAAGAGCACTGGAATTTGGGTTCCATTGCCAGCACCCACGTGGCAGGTAACACCTGTCAGTAACTCCAGTTCCAGGGGATCCAACACCCTCCTCTGGCCTGTGGAGGCTTTGTACACACACGATGCTCTTCTATACACCTAAACGAAGCATTCATATGCATAAAATAATAATTAAAATATGTTTAAAAGGTGGTGTGATGATGGGTATTTGTAATTCTAGTACAGGAGACAGAGACAAACAGATCCCTGGGGCCCTAGCCTATTTAGTGGGAAAGCTCCTAAGGAATGACACTGGAGGGTATCCTGTGATATCATCCATCTGCATACATGTACATGTGTGCACAAACACACATGAACATGCAAACGTATGCACACCTACATATACACATACAAACGACTATACACTGAATTCATCCGAACATCTCACTTTATTCGCAACTTTGACCAATGGCTTTCTTTACTTCCCTGGTTTTTTGGACATTGAAACCCAGATTTACTCAATATGTTTATTCTCACTCAACTATTTGTTGTGCATCTAGCATACCTGACTTCAGGAAGAGAATTCAGTAGTAAGAATTAAGTTAGTGAGAAAAAGCACATTAATGACAGAACATAGTAATAAATACAGAAGAGTGTCTGTGTTCAGGGCAGGGTAGAAGGCACATAGTGCCTGGAGAATTATGCGCAGGTCTCTGACCTAGTTAGAGGAGGAAGGGTTCCAGAGGAATCGATACTTAAGCTGAGATTGGAATACGATGTACAAGTTAACTAGCAAAGAGAGCAAGAAGACACATTCAAGGCCACACTGAGGACTCGACCCTCATCCCAGAACAATAGAAACCACTCAGACTTCTAAACAGAAATAGTGTTGCAGAGAGATTTACATTTCAGAATTTCATCTTGACCCTGGGAAGACCATTTGAAGAGACAAGGGTGAATGTGGGAAAGACATTTGGAGATTATTCTAGATGTTCAAGCCAGAAATGAGGTCACCTGGGCTGGGAAAATAGCAGTGGCATTGGGAATAAGCGGACAGAACCAAACGCTATTTAGGAATTGAAATCTAAGGATATAGGGTGAAGGTATTGGCTAAAAAGATGAGGGGAAGAAATACCAATGTCATTCCTGGGTTTCTGCTGCACTGGATGTGTGTGTGTGCACATTTATTTAACCAAAATCCTGGAAGATAACCAACTTTGTGGTTGATTTTGGATATCTGAGGTCCAAGGGAATGAGTGGCCTTAAGAAGACGTCCCACGCTGCCAGTAGATTGCCTGGCTCTGCAGTTGTAGGAAGGTGGCTGGAGAAGTTCACGTATACGTAACTCGTATGTGTAAAAGAGGTCCTGAACACACTTGTAGTCACTGAACATGTGTTTGGGAAAGTTGCTAAAACATGGGTTTGGGAAAGTTGTTAAGACAAGAAACGAAAGCACATGAAGGATTGAGGGTGGACAAGAGCTGGGCTAGGCCACCTGCTCTCCACCGCGTGTGTTTAATGGTCGTCTGCCCCTTCACTTTCTCCTGGGAAACACCTGAGAACTGAAGCCCTTCTGACTTCTTGCGCGACCTTAATTGTTGCTTTCACTGCTCTGTCTGGCACATTCCAACGTGGCTCACTGCCACCTTCCTTCCCAGCCCTAGCACTTCCTGAAGTTGCTGTTGGGTGAACTTGGGAAAAGACAAGTGTGCTCTCCTCCCCACCCCCTTCCCCTGCTCCCAAGTGTCTGGGACTTCCTGTTGCAGACAGACTGCAGTGAAAGTTTTTCCGGAGCTGACACATAGGACTGCTAACAATGGGATCGCTCCTTCCCTTTCTGTTCTCTCACAACATGCTATTTATGGCTGCCTGGCAAGCGTCACACTGCACTGGGCCTGCTCATCCAAGAGCCTGCTTCCTCCCCAGCTGGAAGGCAGTCAGCCTCTGACCAAGGGACTGAACCTCACCCCCTTGACACGTCCTGAAGTCTGGAAGGACAGTTGGCGTTTAGCCAGAATGTAAGAATGCGAACTCTGTGATATCTAACCTTAAAATAGTGGTGCCTGTTTGGCCCTCCTCTCCTCTGGCAGATGTGAATGCAGTCTTTGCTTGTTACCTTCGTCAGAGGCACACTTTTATATTAAAGGGAATTTGCTTCCTAAAGAAAAGGAGTTATGAAAAGAAGAAAGAATAAGAGGACACATGCAGCCACGGAGTTTCAAGTCAATAGTCAAAGCTTTCTGCCAGTTTAGGCACGATGCTGGTTTTTGCTCAAAATAAAATACCCTCAAAACCTCATTGCATTAAACTGCACAGATTAAATATATGTATTCAGGGAGGAAGACTTCAAACTCAATGTGAAAAACCTCAGGGGAAAATTTGTCCGTTTAAGCAATTAACTGTCTGTACTTAGACCTGATTTTGCTGTTTTACTGATTTCCCTTGATTTAGATTCTTTGTTTACTCTGGGGTAGGAGAGGAAAGGAGAGAAAGAGGAGGAGGAGGAGGAGGAGGAGGAGGGAGAAGGAGAAAACATGGACATGTTTTTTACATAAATTCATTTGGAATAAAGGAAATTAGATTATTTGCTCATTGTAGATTTTGTTTTTCCTTTCCATTGTGACTGGAAAGTGCCTAACTGTCCTTACAGCTTGCTCAAGACTGATGCATTCCAAAGAATTTACTTATTTAAAAAAAATCTGTACTGTTCTAGGATTTGTACTTGAGAATTGTGGTGGTCTTGTTTCCCTTTTCTAAGTAGAGATAAATCCAAAATGAAAATTTTAGAGATTATGTGCTGTTTGTCTGAGTTTAAGGATTGTGTGGAATGTTGTTGTTGTTGTTGTGGTTGTTGTTGTTTTCACAAGTGATCTCTTGCTATAGGTAAAATCCAGACTGTATCTGGACTTGCTATTTTCATGCCTCAGCCCCCTGAGTATCAGGACTACAGATGTGGACCACCACACCCTGCTACTTGTTTTACGGCTCTTGAGAGTAAAATATTTTCTTGTGAGAGAACTCAAAAGCCCATAAAATAACGTGTAAATATATATGTATGTACTGCAGGTGAAGTTCCACTGTAGAACACTTGTCCAGCACACATGAGGCCTCACACTCCAAAATAAAAATATTTGTGTGTGCACACGTATGTATATCTCGTGTGTGTGTGTGTGTGTGTGTGTGTGTGTAGGTATGGCCTCTACTGTATTTGTACTGAATCTGTAGTTGAATCTTGCATTCCCTTAGGGAAGTAGGCATTACTTCGTTGTTCCTTGTCTCCCAGAAAAAAACTGAGGTCTGACTGTAGAAATGGAGAGTCCTGAATCATCTTAGGTACCGACATTTCAGGCTTAGACATTACCCCTCTCCTGTACAAGAGAATAAAGTAAAGGCTTTGCTGTCTGGACTGTGCCTGTGTGTCAACACATGCTTGTGTTTGTGTGTGTGTGTGTGTGTGTGTGTGTATGATTTATTTTCCTACAGACAAGAAAACGAAGTGACTGAGTTATGCTAAATTCCTGTAAAGATAACATCAAAATAATTTTACTCACTGAAAAATGTTAAACTAAATACGGTAGTGATAATAGCATTAATAATAAATCCTTTATAAATATGATCTGTCTGCCATTTGAATAATCATTACATGTCAAGCCCAGCTCTGAATATTTTATATCCAACTTGTCGTTTCATACTTTCAACATTCCTATAAAGCAAACACCACGATTACACCCATTTTATAGTCAAGAAAAACAAAGCCCAGAGTATGTTTCAGTGTACAGTTAGGATATACCCTTATTAAAGACCCTGGAGCAAATGAATAGTAACATCCTAAGTTCCAAAAAGGTATATCCAACTATCTTTATGACTAATAGAATTGAAACACATCTCAGGAATAAAATCTCATTTTCCCTTTCAATTTCATTCGGAATTTGTTCTTACTATACAAATAATGTTAGTTATTAAAGTTTAAAAGTGGAAGGTTTGATATATTAAAAATTCAAGCAACTTGATGAAAACCTTTTGTGTTCTGTTCCACATAATGAGCTATGTTATAAGGGCCAACCACACTTAAGAATGCTATTAATAGTGTGTGATATTTGTTTGCTTGCTTGTTTATTCATTTATTTGGCTAGTGAACAGTCTTCTAGAATTTGCCATTTGTCTCATCTCATACATACATCTCATTTATACATCTTAATTTTATTCCACAAAATTCTTCAAATTCACTGTATATCTGGAACCTGAGGTCTTCAAGCAAAATTCATAGGCCAAAACTAAAATCAAACAAAACTTGAGCACAATTGAAATCTCCATTGCACCAAACCTCCATGCGCACCTCAGATACCTCATTTTTATAACCTCACGTGAATTTCAGCTCTTAATTATGCACAGTCTCCAACTGGAGTGTTAACACCACCAATACTGAACCCAGCTTTAATAAGAATGCAGAATGTAAACCCACTTAACGTAACTGCTTCCTTAAGCAGTGTCAGAAATATTTAGTCTCCAGTGCTGAACAGACTGTGTGAGCAAACCGCAGCCAAAGAAGGTCAGCTCAGATATGTGTGGGCGCCTCTAAGCTGCCAAAAAACATAAGAACATGTGTAGAGCAGGGAGTTGTAAGTTGAAGGTTTTAACTCTTGTGAAAAGTGAACTCCCCTGCATTCACTTGCACCTCTTTTGTTCAAGAAGGAAAACACAGAATGGGAATGGAAGGGGCCACTCGATGGAAATGTTTCGTCAGCCAGTGACCTTTCTGTTGTTTTTCCTCTCCACTTCTCTGGACACACTGTTTTAATAAGCATCTGTGATTTTAATCCACACAATCATCTTAGTATTTTCCAAAGATACTTGGATGCTTGTTGAGCTGTTTCACAATTGGAAATGGGTGTTCACTTGGAGATGGCTCTAAAAGTATGAGCTCCAACTCCCCTGGGATTCCTCTGTAGGAGTTCAGAGGGATTTGTTGAAGAAAGAAAACATTTTTAAAGCCAGTAATGGTGATAGTAAAATGTCTATGTTCCCATAAATTTTCATAATAATAAGTTAGTACTTGCACATGTGTTTAAATTACCTGGTACTTTTTTTCCTCTTAGGGCATTGGACGTCGAACCCAGTGCTTCATACATGTGAGGCAAGTGCTCTACCACTAGAGCTATATTCCCAGTCCCTGGCCAGCACCTTTTTATGTTTGATAACAGCTTTCTAGAGATCTAGGGTGTGGTGACCTTCCCTACCACACCACAGAGCTGAGTGTACCAGGTTATGAGCCCATCTAGCACGGACTCTTCACTTCTCTAGCCAGTTTCCTTTCCTGCAACATTATAAAATTATGCAAGCGCATCTCTCAGACATTGGCTCTGATTATATGCTGCTTACAATACCCTCTCTAAAGAGTGTCTTTAAAGGTCATTAATTTATCCACAAATATTTTTGGGATAACAGTAACATGCCTATTATGTGCCAGGAGCCATACTAAGGACCATATTTTCAACAGCACTAACTGTTGGGTCAGAGGAAGAAGTTTAGTGTCAATGAGATGCCAAGGTAATCACATTAAATTGGTTTCGTTTCTGATATGTTAAGATGATGAGCCTTAATTTTCTATTAAAATGAAACAGCTTCTTTCACTAAGTAAATTTTATGTAAATAAGGGCTAAATGGTACAAAAGAAAACTCATTAATGTTCCCAGAGTATGTCTTCATTTAGCTCTGGCTCTCCTAGAGGGAAAATGATCATTATTCATATTCAATAGGTGAATAGACATTCCACATCGAGGAACACAGGGATTATGTGCAACTCTCAGTGATTCATCCATTTGTGGCCACAGTGGACCTCAAAACAATTAGTGCCCATTCCTAGGGCTTACACTCTCTAACACAGCATTCTATGACTATGACTATACACAGTCATTCTATGACTCATCCAGATGAGTTTGAGTTTCATACAAACAGCAAATAATTGTTTAGCAGAAGTCTGTGTCAAATAGTACCCAGGCCATACTGACATTAAAACATTGCTGTTTATCTGAACTCGAATTTAACTGGGCATTCTGTGTTCTTACCCAGCAATCTGATTAATAACTCCACCAGCTGAGGACCAAGTGCTTCACACCGTGAGCCTATTGAGAGGACACTTCATGTTCAAGTCACAGCACAGAGTTTATCAATAGGTTTAATATGGTATCATATACTTTATCAATAGGTTTAGTATGGTATCATATCCTTTATCAGTAGGTTTAGTATGGTACCATATCCTTTATCAATAGGTTTAGTATGGTATCATGTCCTTTATCAATAGGTTTAGTATGATATCATATCCTTTATCAATAGCTTTAGTATGATATCATATCCTTTATCAATAGGTTTAGTATGGTATCATATCCTTTATCAATAGGTTTAGTATGGTATCATATCCTTTATCAGTAGGTTTAGTATGGTACCATATCTTTTATCAATAGGTTTAGTATGGTACCATATCCTTTATCAATAGGTTTAGTATGGTACCATATCCTTTATCAATAGGTTTAGTATGGTACCATATCCTTTATCAATAGGTTTAGTATGGTATCATATCCTTTATCAATAGGTTTAGTATGGTACCATATCCTTTATCAATAGGTTTAGTATGGTATCATATCCTTTATCAATAGGTTTAGTATGGGTATCATATCCTTTATCAATAGGTTTAGTATGGTACCATATCCTTTATCAATAGATTTAGTATGGTACCATATCCTTGCACCCTAGCTGCACAGAATGACCAAGAGGATATATGTTAATCCCCCTTGGATATGGAAAAATCTTCTTGTTCCTAACATGCCACAGTGGAACTGCATCACTCTTGTAATTCATAGTTACTCTTTATTTTTTATGTTTTTGTTTATTTTTTTCTACAAAATAAGAGCACAATTGTTTTCAGATCATATGAACATTGCTCAGTTTGCCATACAACTAGGTAATTGGTGCTAGCATCCACAGATGAGGGATACCATTCCTCCTTTGTTTTTCTGGGACTGTGTTACTTCACGCAGCATGATGTCCTCTAGCTCCATCCATTTACCTGCAAAGTTCATGATGTCATCTTTCTTTGCAGCTGGATAGAACTCCATTGTGTAGATTTTCTCTGTCCACTCATCAGAGGGGCACTTGGGTTGGTTCCAGATCCTTGCTATTGTGAAGAGAGCTGCAATAAACATGGCTGTGCATGTATCTCTGCTGTAAGATGAGTCTTGTGGATACATACCCAGGAGTGGTATGGCTGGGTCAGGTGGCAAGTTCATTCCTAGTCTTCCAAGGATTCTCCACACTGCTTTCCATAGTGGCTACATGAGTTTACATTCCCGACAGCAGTGGATAAGTGTTCCCCCCTTCCCCACAAACTCTCCAGAACTTGGAATCATTTGTTTTTTTGATCCTAGCCAGTCTTATCTGAATAAGATGATATCTTAAAGGGGTTTTAATTTGCATTTCCTTAATTATTAGCGATGTGGAACACTTTTTAAGATGTGTCTCAGCCATCTCTAATTCCTCACTTGTGAAGTCTCTGTTCAGCTGTTTGCTCCATCTTTTGAGTGGGTCATTTGTTTTCTTTCTTCTTTATTTATTTATTTAGTTAGTTAATTAGTTATTTTAATATATTTTGTACAAGATTATCAAATCTAGACCTGTGCTCCCCACCCTATGCCCCCACCCCTCCAGAGCTCATGTATTCTGCCAAACATGCTTTTCATCTCTTTCTTGGTCTTTCTCGATATTCTCCATGTGGAAGTTGACTGTTTTGAGCAGAAGTTCACTGTTTCAGTCAGTTCTTTGATGCAGTCCTTTCTGTTGTTGCTGTTGTTTCCAATATGCATCACTCCCAACTGCTTGGATAAAAGCTCAAGGGGCTGTGCACAAGAAATACTTACAACTAGGTAATTGGCACTAGCATCCACAGATGAAGGATACCATTCTTAGTTTGATTTTCTGGGGCTGTTACTTCACTCAGCATGATGTCTTCTAGCTCCAGCCATTTTCCTGCAAAGCTCATGAAGTAGTCTTTCTTTACTGCTGCATAGAACTCCATTGTGTAGACGTACCACATTTTCTCTATCCACTCATCAGTCAAGGGGCATTTGGGTTGGTTCCAGCTCCTTGCTATTGTGAAGAAAGCTGCGCTTCAGGTGGTCTTCTATGTTTTTTGAGTAGTTATATACTCTGGAAATCAATCCTTTGTCAGATGTATCTGCAGTGAAGGTTTCCTTCGACTCTGTGGGTTTTCTCTTCACTTCCTTGATTGTTTCTTTTGAGGTACAGAAGCTTTTGAGTTTAATGAGGTCCCATTTGTCAATTGTCAATGTTAATTCTTGCACAGCCACTGTTTGATTTAGGAAGTCTTTTCCTACGCCTATGTATTGTACTCTGCTGCCAACTTTTTCTTCTATCGCCTTCAGATTTTGGGGTTTCAAGTTGAGGTCTTTGATCCATCTGGAGTTGACCCTTGTACAGGGTGAGAGGTAGGGGCTTAATTTCATTCTTCTACAAGTGGTCATCCAGTTTTGCCAACTTGCTCAAGATGCTGTCTTTCCTCCATTGTGTCTTCTTGGCCCCCTTGTCAAATATGAGGTGACTGAAATTGTATGTGTTCAAGTTGGAACTTCAGTTTTGTTCCATTGGCCAACAGGTCTGTTTTTGTGCCAGTACCAAGCTGTTTTTATGACTATAGCCCTGTAGTATAGTTTGAAGTCTGGTATAGAGATTCCCCCTGCATTGCTCTTTTCACTCAGGGTTGCTTTGGCTATTCAGGGTCTTTTGTTTTTCAAAATGAAATTAAGGACGTTTTTCCCAAGCCTGTGAAGAAATTCTTGGGGATTTTAATTGGGATTGAATTAAATCTGTACAAAAGTTTGGGTAGAATGGATATTTTTACTATATTAATTTTCCCAATCCATGAGCATGGGAGGTTTTTCCATCTTCTTCAATTTCCTTCTTCAGGGGTTTAAATTTTTTTTGTAGAGATCTTTGGTGTCTTTGGTTAGGATTGTTCCTAGGTATTTTATTGCTTTTGAGGCTATTGTGAGTGGGAAGGTCTCCTTGAATTCCTTCTTCAGTTGCTTATTGTTGGTGTAAAGAAAGGCTACTGATTTTTCTAGGTTAATTTTGTATGCTGCCACTTTACTGAAGCTTTTAATCATTTCTAGGAGTTTTCTGGTGGAGTTTTTAGCATCCCTTAAGTAAACAATCATATCATTAGCAAAAAGGGATAGCTTGACTTCCTCTTTTCCAATTAGAACTCCTTTAATTTCCTTTTCTTGCCTTATTGCCCTAGCAAGGGTTTCAAGCACTATATTGAAAAGGAGTGGTGACAGGGGGCAGCCTTGCCGAGTTCCTACCTTTAAGGGGAATGCTTCTGTCATTTCCCCATTTAGGATGATATTGGCTGTGGGTTTCCTGTATATGGCTTTGATTACATTGAGGAATGATCCCTCCAATCCAATTCCTTCTAGGACTTTAAGCATGAAGGGATGCTGGATTTTGTCAAAGGCTTTTTCAGCATCAATTGAGATGATGGTGTGGTTTTTGTCTTTGATTCCGTTTATGTGTTTGATGATGTTTATTGATTTTCGTATGTTGAACCATCCCTGCATCTCTGGTATGAATCCAACTTGGTCATGATGGATGATCTTCTTGATGTGGGTCTGTATGCGATTTGCCAGTATTCTGTTTAGAATTTTGGCATCTGTGTTCATGAGGGAGATGGGTCTATAATTCTCCTTTTTAGTTGGATCTTTGCCTGGTTTTGGTAATAGAGTGATGTTGGCTTCATAGAAGGAATTTGGGAGAATTCCCTCTGATTGTATACTTCTAAACAGTTTCAGAAATAATGGTTGTAGGTCTTTTTGAAATGTTTTATAGAATTCTGCTGTGAAACCGTCTGGGCCTGGGCTTTTTTTAGTTGGGAGGCTTCTTACTACATCCTCTATTTCTTCATATGTTATGGGTCTGTTTAAGCTGCTGGTCTCCTCTTGGCCAAGCTTTGGTGATTCCCAAGATTTCAGATATTCATCCATTTCTTCTAGATTTTCAAACTTGGTAGAATATAGGTTCTTGTAATATTCCCATATAATTTTCTTGATCTTTTCCTTGTCCGTTGTGATATTTCCCTTTTCATCACAGATTGTATTGATTTGGAGTTGTTCCTTCTTTCTTTTTGTTAACTGGGCTAGAGGTCTGTCTATCTTGTTTATTCTTTCAAAGAACCAACTTTTGGCTTCATTGATTTTTTGTATTGTTTTCTTTGTTTCTATTTCATTGATTTCTGCTCTGATTTTTGTTATTTCTTCCTGTCTGTTGCGTTTAGGGTTCATCTGTTGTTGCCTCTCAAGTGCTTTTAGCTGTAGTGTTAGATCATTCACTTGTGCTCTTTCTGTTTTTCTAATGTAGGCACCCAGGGCTATAAATTTCCCTCTTAGGACTGCTTTTAAGGTATCCCATAGGTTTTGTTGTGTTGTATTGTCATTGTCATTCAGTTCCAGGAATGTTTTTATTTCTTTCTTTATCTCTTCCTTGACCCATTCATTATTCAGGAGTGTGCTGTTTAGTCTCCATGTGTTCTTGTAGATAGTAGGGCTTATCCTGGTGTTGATAATGTTATTGCACTGTGGTCTGATAGAATGCATGAAATTATTTCGATGTTTTGTATTTGTGGAGGTTTCTTCTGTGTCCCAGAGTGTGGTCAGTTTTGGAGAATGTTCTGTGGGGTTCTGAGTAGAAAGTGTATTCTCTGGTATTAGGGTGGAATATTCGGTAGGTCCATTCGGTGTATCATATCATTCAGTTCGGATGTCTCTCTGTTTAGTCTTTGTCCAGTTGACCTGTCCAAAGGGCTCGGTGGGGTATTGAAGTACCCTACTATGAATGTACTGGGGTTAATCTGTACCTTGAGGTCCTGGAGAATTGTCTTTATAAAGTTTGGTGCACCAGAGTTTGGTGCATGATTCATGATTGTGAAATCTTCATGGTGAATTGTTCCTTTGATAAAAATGTAATGGCCTGGGGCTGGAGAGATGGCCTAGCAGTTAAGAGTGCCGACCACTCTTACAGAGGTTCGATCCCCATCACCCACATGGTGGCCTAGAACCGTCTGAAACTCCAATTCCAGGAGAACTCCAGTTCCAGGGGAATCTGACACCCTCTTCTGACCTCCGCGGCATTGCACGACACGGGTGCACAAACCTGCATGCAGACAGTACATTCGTACACATGCAGAAATAAATAAAATTTAAAAAAATTTTTTTAATGTAATGGCCTTCTTTGTCTCTTCTGATTTCATTTACTTTGAAGTCTATTATGTCTGATATCAAAATAGCAACACCTGCTTTCTTTTTGGTACCATTTGCTTAGAATATTTTTTCCATCCTTTCACTTTAAGGTGGTGCATATCCTTGAAGGTAAGATGCATTTCTTATAGACAGCATATAGATGGGTTCTGTTTCCTAATCCAATCTCCCAGTCTATGTCTTTTGATTGGGGAGTTTAGTCCATTAATATTTAAGGTTATAATTGAGATATGTGTGTTGCTTCCTTTCACCTTATTATCCATTTGCATTTTTGGTCTACCTCTGCAGTTATGCTTTTAATTTCTCTTTCTAGGTGCCTGGGGATAGTTACTCCCTTCTTCTGCCCTTTGAATTGCTTCAAGCATTCTCTGAAGGCTTGGTTTTCTGGACATGTATTCTTTCATCTTGTTTATGTCATGGAAGATTTTTTCTCTCTCCTTCAACTATAATCAACATTTTTGCTGGGTATAGTAACCTGGGTTGGCAACTGTAGTCCTTTAACACTGGGAATGCTTTGCTCCATGTTCTTCTTGCTTTCATAGTTTACACTGAGAAGTCAGTTGTAATTCTGATGGGTTTCCCCTTATATGTAACTTGTTTTTCTCTTGTGGCTTTCAGAATTTTGTCTTTGTTTTGGGAGTCTAGTGTTTTAACTATGATATGGCATGGAGAGTTTCTTTTCTGATCTTGTCTGTTTGGAGTTCTATGTGCATCTTGTATTTGTATAGGTTTGTCTTTTTTTAGTTTGGGGAACTTTTCATCTATTATTCTGTTGAAGATCTGAGTAATGCCATATGATGCAGATATTTGATCTTTTCATAGTGTCCCACAATTCCTGGTTGCTCCACTTTTGTGTATTTTTAAATTTTTCATAATCTTTACCTGAGGTTTTTAGTTGTTCTCTGTTATCTTCCAGGTCTGATGTTCTTTGTTCTGCTTCCTCCATTCTACTTCTGAGGCTTTTTCCATTCCTTTCCTCTTGATTGAATGAGTGTTTGATTTCCTTTTTCATTTCATCTTGTGATTTCTTTAGTATTTCCACTTCCTTTTGGAGCTTCTCAATCTCTTCCTGTAGCTCTTTGCTTTGTTGGGTGGTTTCCTTTTCTTTTCCAACATGGGATCTTTTCAGTGTTTCCACTTCCTTCTGGAGTTTGTCATTCTCTCTCTCTAGGTCCTTCTTGAGTTTTTCATTCTCTCTTCTTAGTTCTCTAACTTGTTCTTTATATTCTTTTATTTCTTTGAATTTGTCCACAATTGTTCATCTAATATCTGTGTCCTGGTCCACCTCAGGTGGATCGCAGTGTGGGAATCTCCCACAGGTTTGGTAGAGCTTGGTGTGGAATTATCCTGCACCTTTCCCAGGTTGTCCCTTCTTCGTGTCCCTGGCATGTGGGTTTCTCTTTGCCTGTATTGCAATGCGAATCCCAAATGCCTCTTCACTGTGTTGAAGTCTTGTTTTGCTTGCCTACTTCAGATGCCTTTGTTCTGAAGGTTCTCCAAAGAATCCACTTGGACAATCCCTCTGCAATTCCAGTTGGCTAAGGGGAGGAGGTATAACTGTTTAGCCTGCACCCTGGTACTCTGTTTCACGTGCTCCTGGGAAATCCTTGATCTATGCTCTGTGCACTCAAGTCTCACAGTGTCAACAGGCCCACCTTTTATACCAACTAGCAGGATGACTCTGTCCCCACAGCCATAGAAGACGATTGAATCAATCCAATTATCCAAAGGGCCAGATAGGAATGTCAACAATCCACCTGGCTAAAGCACCTGGCTCCTACCTGTGCTTCAGGTGGTCCTGGGAAATCCCCGATCTAAGCTCTGTGTACTCCCATAGTTAGTCTTTAAAGCACTTATAAAAATTGCTAACATGTTTTATCTGGCATTGGTTTTGTTTTCCTGCACATAAAAAAAAAAAAAATACAGTAAGACGCACTGCATTGCACATATCCAAGCTTCATAAAATATAGGGTGGCAGCACAGGCGCCCACCATGAGTGGCTGTGCATGAGTTGTATATCTTACTTTCCTTGATGCAAATGTCTCTCCCCAAGTATAATAAAACACCTTCTTTTAAAAGTTAAATTACTTCACCATTTAATCCCAGCACTCTGGAGTCAGAGACAAGCTGATCTCTGAGAGCTCTAGGCCAGCCTAGTTTACATAGCGAGTTCTAGTCCAGCCAGGACCATGTAGTTCATTTCAAAAGAACAAGTAGAGGGGAAGGGAAGAGGAAGAAGAGAAAGAAGGAGGAGAAGAGGAACAACTCTGATCCAGTTTATCTTAAAGAAAAACCTTATAGATGCTATGTTAAATAAAATAAGATAGTCACAAAATGACAAATGCTCAATTATTGAATTTATATGAAGTACATAAAATAATCAGATCTACAGAAGCTAGAATGCTGGTGGCCAGGATCTGGGGGAAGGATAAGCAAGAAGATGTCATTTAATGAGTGTAGTGTTTGAGTTTAGCAAGAGGAAGAGTTTCAGAGATTAGTTGTACAATAATGCAAATACTGCCACAAAACTGGGGCCTTAAAATCATGGAGGTGGTCCACTTTATGTTGTATATTTCACCATAATTAAAAACAAACAGATAAAGCCAGTTTGGTCATCCATTTATTAGACCAGTGTTCATCTTCCTAATATTGTACTGCACTAATAATTTCCAGGGATATTTGGAGACATATTAGTAGATATTCTAAAACTTTCCATGGAATGGAATTACTAGACTAAATAATTACGATTTATGTGTGTCCTGCAAGTGATGCTGAATGTGGTGATATTCATTGTAGCAATGAGAAGTCATGAAACTTAGCACATGTTTACCACCCATCACCAGTCACTGGAACAAAAAATGAAAAGTAGCATGTCTCCAAAAAGTCTGAGTTGGCAAGAAATGATGAAATGAAAGAGGAACTTGTACCACAGGAACTTGAGAGATGGCTCATTGGATAAATGCTTGCCACAGAAATGTGAGGGCCTGAGTTTGGATTTCCAGTACTACAGGAAAACCAGTCTCTAATCCAAGTGTTCCTATAGGAAGGTGGGAGACAGAAACAGGAGAATCCCAGAAGCTCACAGGGCAAATAGCCTGACATAGGGAATGATGAATAACAAAGACTCTGTCTCAAACAAGATGGGAGACGAGGACTGACACTCAGAGTTGTCCTCAGACTTCCACACACACACCTTGGCACACGATGCTCTCACATACAAATCGTACACACACACACACACACACACACACACACACACACACTATGCATATATAAAAATTAAGTTAAAATATGCAAAATAACTGCTGAAGATGATCTCCTATATAAAGGAACAGTTAATTATTATCAGGTTCATTTTCTTACATTTATTGTCTTGTCAGCATGATATGGACTGAGATGTATTGTAAGTATTGACTTATAATCCCAGCCTTCCTGTCCACTTTCCACTTATCATTTCTTTTTGATGAATGCTTAGGCAGGCCAGCCAACAAAGGATGGCATGATTTACAAAACAGTCATAGTTATGTTTACTAAAAACCAGAATTGTGCAAAAGGTGGTTTTGATTAGAAACTCATCCCTAATCCAGGCGTCAAGAAATCTGAATCTGTGTGCCAGCTTCATCATTCAGAAGTCTCAGACAGGGCCCAAGGAGATGGCTCAAAAGCAGTGCAATCTGTTCTTGTACAAGAGCCAAGTTCAGTCCCCAGCACCCAGGACAGCTCACAGCCTCTTGTAACTCCAGCCTTGGAGGACCCAATGGCCTCTTCCTGATTCTGTAGGCACTTGCACACATCTACACACACACACACACACACACACACGCGCGCGCGCGCGCGCGCGCAACCATACATGTGTGTCTTCTTTAGTATCCATGAAGAACTAACTACATAACCCATCATCCATACTAAAAGTTATACATATTTGAGTTTCGTCTATAAGATGCCATAGAAGGGCTAAAGAATTAACTCAGTTGGAAAGTGTTTCCCCACAAACACAAGGACTTGAGTTCTAGCCCCAGAACTCACATTTAAAAGGTCAAGCATGAGGCCAGATATGATGTTGCATAATATAATCCTGGCACTCCAGAGGCAGAGGCAGGTGGATCTCCATAAGTTCGAGACCAGCTAGTACTGCATAGTGAGACCCTTTATCACAAAAACAACCCCCCCCAAAAAAAATAGACTAGATGATGTGGCACACACCTTTAATCCCAACATTCTGGAGGCAGAGGCAGGAGGATCTCTGTGAGCTGGTGGTCAGCTTGGTCTACATAATGAGTCCCAGGCCAGCTGGTGTTATGGGGAGACCCTGGCTTAAGAAGACCAAAAAAAAAAACAAAAAAAAAAAAAAAAAAAAAAAAAAAAAAAAAAAAAAAAAAAAAAAAAAAAAAAAAATAAAAAAAAACAAAAAAAAAAAAAAAAAAAAAACAAAAAAAAAAAAAAAAAAATAAAAAAAACAAAAAAAAAAAAAAAAAAAAAAAAAAAAAAAAAAAAAAAAAAAAAAAAAAAAAAAAAAAAAAAAAAACCATGGTGCATGCAAACCCGATTCTGAGGAATGACACCTTGAAGTTGACTTCTGACCTTTCCCCCATGCATGCATATTCAGCTATGTGCATGTGTACAAGCACACATGTACACACACACACAAACACACACACACACACACACACACACATATATATATATATATATGTGTGTGTGTGTGTGTGTGTGTGTGTTTGTGTGTGTCACAGTCTTTGCTGTAAGGCTATAATTGCTCATAATACCTAACACACTATATGCCCTATCGAAATAGAGGGTATGGTGCATTGTTTAGGAAATAGTGATGGGGAAGATCTATATTCAATTCATAACCAATTTCTTAAAATAGTTTTGATTGATGTTTTGTTCAAGATGCAGAACATATAGATATGGTTTTAAAAATATTAAAAAAAAATTTTTTTAAAGCCTATATATTTTTATTGATGTTTTGTGTATTTCAAACATCATTTTTCAGTTCAATTCAGGAATATTCCCCTTTCCTTTCCCCCTACCCCACCCCAGATCATGCATTCTGCTATAACTGTCCTGCATCTTTCTCTCAGTCATTTTTTTATGTTTAGGAATTCACGTTTTCCTCCCTTAATTTTATATTACTCTAAAATATGAATACATACTTTCTACTCATATACAGTAATTACAGAGTCTGAAAGTAAGTGGTGGGTGGATTCTAGAGCCCTGTTGAGAGATTTACGTTATAACCACATAGTTGCTTTCAGATAAACAGAAATATAACAATAATGTTGTTCCGTTTGCATTTCAACTAGGGATGTGGTGTTAGCATCCACAAATGAGGGAAACCATTCCCCGTTCATTGTTCTAGGACTGTGTTACTTCACTTAGCATAATGGCTTCAAGTTCCATCCATTTACCTGCAAAGTTCATTATGTCGTCTTTCTTTACCGCTGAATAATACTCCATTGTGTAGATGTACCACATTTTTGTCATCCACTCGTCTGTTGGGGGGCATTTGGATTGGTTCCAGCTCTTCGCTATTGTGAAGAGAGTTGCAATAAATATGGATGTACATGTATCTCTGTGGTAGGATGAGTCTTGTGGGTATATACCCAGGAATGGTACGACTGGGTCAGGTGGTAGGCTCATTTTGAGTCTTTTAAGGGTTCTCCACACTGCTTTCCATAAAGGGTTGTACAACTTCACATTCCCACCAGCAGTGGATGAGTGTTCCCCTTTCCCCACAACCTCTCCAGCATTTGGTGTCTTTTGTTTTCTTGATCTTAGCCAGTCGTATTGGAGTGAGATAATATCTGAGAGTGGTTTTAATTTGCATTTCCTTAATTATTAGTGATATTGAACACTTTTTAAGATGTTTCTCAGCCATCTTTAATTCTTCACTGGTGAAGTCTCTGTTCAGCTCTTTACTCCATCTTTTGAATAGGTTATTTGGTTTTTTTTTTTTTTTTGGTCTTTTTTTGAGACAGGGTCTCCCTGTAGCCCCAGCTGTCCTGGAATTCGCTCTGTGGACCAGGCTGGCCTTGAACTCACAAAGATCCGCCTGCCTCTGCCTCCCAAGTGCTAGGACTAAAGGCGTGCGCCACCACGCCCAGCTTTGTTTTCTTACTTCTTTGTTTTTTGAGTAGTTTATATATTCTTGACGTTAATGCTCTGTCAGATGTATCACTGGCAAAGATTTCCTCCCACTCTGTGGGTTTTCTCTTCACTTCCTTGATCGTTTCTTTAGCCGTACAGAAGCTTTTCAGTTTGATGAGATCCCATTTGTCGACTGTTGACCTTATTTCCTGTGCAGCTGCTGTCTGACCTCCGCGGCATTGCACGACACGGATGCACAGACTTGCATGCAGACAGTACATTCATACACATATGGAAATAAATAAAATTAATAAAAAAAGTCTTTTCCTAAGCATAGGCTAGTAGGTTGTTGCCAAATTTTTGTTCTATCACCTTCAGGGTTTCAGGTTTCATGCTGAGATCTTTGATCCACTTGGAGTTGATTTTTGTACAGGGTGAGAGGTAGGAATTGAATTTTGTTCTTCTACAAATGGTGATCCAGTTTTGCCAGCACAATTTGCTGAAGATGCTATCCTTCCTCCATTGAGGTTTTTTGCCCCTTTGTCAAATATGAGGTGGCTGAAATTGTATGAGCTCAAGTTTGGATCTTCAGTTTTCTTCCATTGGTCAATGGAACCTGGCAAGGCTGCCCCTTATTGCCACTCCTCTTCAACATAGTGCTTGAAACGGTTGATAGGGCAATAAGACAAGAGAAGGAAGTTAAAGGAGTACTAATTGGAAAAGAGGAAGTTAAGCTATCCCTTTTTGCAGATGATATAATAGTTTACCTAAGGGATGCTAAAAGCTCCACCAGAAAACTTCTAGACATAATTAAGAGTTTCAGTAAAGTGTTGGGATACAAAATTAACCTAGAAAAATCAGTAGCCTTTCTTTACAACAACAATAAACAAGTGGAGAAGGAATATAAGAAGAATTTCCCACTCACAATAGCCTCAAAAACAATAAAATACCTGGGAACACACCTAACCAAAGATACCAAAGATCTCTACAACAAACATTTTAAACCCCTGAAGAAGGAGACTGAAAATTATATCAAAAGATGGAAAGACCTCCCATGCTCATGGATTTGGAAAATTAATATAGTAAAAATGTCCATTTTACCCAAATTGATATACAGATTCAATGCAACCCCAATCAAAATCCCCATTAGCTTCTTCACAGACTTAGAAAAAAAACCTTAAATTCATATGGTAAAACAAAAGACCCCAAATAGCTAAAAGCAACCCTGAGTGAAAAATGAAATACAGGGGGGATTGCTCTACCAGACTTCAAGCTATATTACAGGGCCATAGTCATAAAGACAGCCTGGTACTGGCACAAAAACAGACCTATATATGGTTTAAAAAATATTTAATCATGGGGCTGGAGAGATGGTTCAGAGGTTAAAAATACTGGCTGCTTTTGCAGAGGACCTGGGTTCGATTCCCAGCACCCACATGGCAGAAAACAACCTTCTGTAGCTCCAGTTCTACAAGACCCAACACTCTTTCTGACCTCCACAGGCACTGTATGACATGGGTGCACCTACTTACATGCAGGCAATACAGTCATATGCATAAAATAAAAGTAATAAATACAAATATTTTTTAAATGTTTACACTGAGCAACCACAGGATTCTCAGCCTCTCCAGTGTGGTGCAGTCATTGATGGACTACTCGAACTCTATCCTATAAACTAATATTACAAATCCATATATCTATAAAAACATTTACTAATCTTATAGAATTTTTAATGTCTGTATTGATTTCCAGGTGTACTTCTAAGAAAAATTCTACCAGGTCCATAGTTAGAGTATACTTTGGAGTACAAGATACAAGGATTTCTTTAAGGCAAAAAATATATTTTTTTGAAACAGGATCTCCCTCTAGCCCTATCTGGCTTAGACCTAGCTACATAGACCAGGCTAGACTTGAGCTCCCAGAAATGTGAGTGCTAGGATTAAAAGTATGCAACGTCACACCCAGACTAGGTAAAAAAAAAAAAAGTTTAAAACGTTCTTTTGCCACTAGGCCTCAGGACAGCCAGTACCCACAGAAACAAGAAGCAAAATGGAAAGGCTTGAATGATTCAGGTACAGTAGCCCTGGCGGACCTGAGAGAATGACGCTCAGTCTGTACAGAGCTTCACCCCTGTATTGTGTGATGCTTCTCTGTGTTCTAACAAGAGTCCCTTGATATTTCAAGCAGTGGACTGGTCTTTGGATCTTTATAGTCTTTAGAATTGTAGTCATAGCATTCTTTTCTATATCTGCATTTTCTGAAATCCAATCAGAAATAACCTGTAACGTGTTGGTGATGCTCTGTCTGTTACCTCACCACCACCATCATTTCTTTGGTCCTTTCTCCCATTTCCTTCTTTGCCTGCCTTGACATCAGTGTAAAAATGTTGGTGAACTATAACCAGCTGGGAACCAAGATACAGTCGTTTCTATGTAGTTTTGTAACACTCCTTTCTTTAAAATTCCTGGGTGGTATTCAGTAATAGAAGACATTCCAATCAGACTCATAAAGGCTATTGTTTGGCCTAGGCTCTGAAAAGGTTTCCAAAGGGCAATATAAATTGAAGGCTATTAAATGCCACAGATTTAAAAAAAAAAAAAAAAAAGGAGGATATTGTAGAATTACAGTAATAATACAAACAGTATTTATAGTGGATTGTTGGTTTTGAGTTGCAATGTAATCATAACTATTTTATAGCAATAGTGTTCTCTTCAGTGCCAGTCTATTTACTAAAAGCTTAAAAAATGAAACACTGTTCATTTCACCCCATAACGGACTCCTCATTTTGTGTTATTCTTCCTTACATCTTTAAAGTATATTTTTGAAACATTTAATGCTTACAATTCACTCCTTTCTTTTCTTTTTAGGAATTTCCCACTCCTTATGCCCTGTGGGAAGGACAGAGGAAAGAAAATAAAGGGACTGTAGGAGAGGAGTCAGTCAAAAGCAAGCCCTCCAAGCTTAAAGGGCTTTAGTTCTTTTATGTATTATTCTTTGACATAGAGAGCATTCACATAAAGAAAATAAGATTTAGAATTCGCATAATTTGAGTAGAAGCACACAGTTCCATATTTCCTGTGTGTTACTCATTTGGGGTTGCTTAGCTGCGAAACACAAATATATTGCAAAACAATTTTTTCAACACAGTTACACACATGTGTCAATGAATCTACTTCCCTAACTTTTTTTAATGTGTTAAAAACAATAGACGTCAGTGTATCAAATTCCAAATTTCTTATTACACCCACCTGGGTTAACACTATGTTTGCTTAATCATTGACTTCATCTCAGACTAGATGAGAGAGAAATTTCCAAAATACTCAAAAAGTGCTAGAAATGGACAGTCGTGGTATACTAGAAGAGTTGTTGTTGTTTTTTGGCTTTTGGTTTTTTTGGGTTTTTTTCTTTTCCTGAAGGCAAGGAAAGAACAAAGAAGGGAATGTTCTTACATTCTGAAATGAGTTAAATTCCCAATTGCAAATTTCGAGTGTGTTAGCATTATTCTATAACAAATGACTCCAGTGTTGACTTCTGATGTGTAATGAGTACTCTGAGAAACTTGAATATGATCCCAGATTCCCTGGTGCTTACCTCCTTGGGGTTACAAAGGGTAGCAAAGGCATTTCTAGAGCAGGGGTTTGGGAGGATTTCTGCCTCTCTACACAAACAGGCTGATGTTGTCAGCATAGGTGTGCCACCCTCTTATAAAGCCCCTTGCCTGAAGAGCTGATTCAATAAATCCTAAAAGACGTATTGAAAAGAAGACGGTGAAATGTGGGCTGGGGAAAGGGCTTAGGAGATAAAAGGACTTTCCACTGCAATCTTGAGGACCTGAGTTTGGGTTCCAGAAATGATGTAAAGCTGGGTGTGTACCACACATCTATAATCCCAACATTCCTACAGTGAGATGGAAGAAGGAAATGGGATAATCCCCCAGAAGCTTGTGCTAGCCTGGGGGTGCCCTGGTGAGCAAGAGACCCTGTCTCAGTCGAGGTGAAAGGCAAGGACAGGCACTCAAAATTGTCCCCTGACCTACACACACATACAGACACACACACACACACACACACACACACACACACACACACACATGAAAACTATACACACAACATATACATACACAGAAAAAGAGAGAGATTTCAAATAAAGAAGGCTGAGACTGTGCTGACCACCTCAGTGTTCCTGGGATTTGTCCTGTCCGCAGCACAGCATGAATCAGTTCTCCATTCTACTGTGCATGAGGGAAGCCTGACTCACAATGGTGACTTAGGGACCCGGGGCAGCGGGCAATCTGTACAGCAGCGGGCAATCTGTACAGTGTTGATGATCCTGAAGGGGATACAGTGCCTGGCACATGAGAGGCTTTAGTAAATTTTCAATGGGTGAACAAAAACTTAGGAAACCTGCACAGATAAGTTCAGCCCTGGAATTCTAGAGCTTCTCGCTGATTTCAGGTTCCCTTTCGATCCCATTGACAGAGACAGTTACATCACAAGACACATTTTCAAAAGCCAGGAAATGGCTCTGGCTCTTCTGCATTTCACAAAGGGCCTCAGTGAGCGCCCATCTTCTTTCTGTTCTTGCTCTCTTTTTTTTTTTTAATTTTTTTTAATTTTTTTTTTATTTATTTCTGTATGTGTATGAATGTACTGTCTGCATGCAGGTTTGTGCACCCGTGTCGTGCAATGCCGCGGAGGTCAGAAGAGGGTCTCGGACTCCCCTGGAACTGGAGTTCTCCTGGAATTGGAGTTTCAGACGGTTCTCGGCCGCCATGTGGGTGCTGGGGATCGAACCCGGGTCCTCTGTAAGAGCGGTCGGTGCACTTAACCGCTAGGCCATCTCTCCAGCCCTCTTGCTCTCTTTTTAAAACTTTTCTGGATGTATTATTTTTACTCAGTTTTGAGTGTTTTGCTTGCATGTGTAAGTGCACCATGTGTGCAATCTCTGTAGAGGCCAGAAGAGCGTGCTGAATCCCCTGGAACTGGAGTCACTGATGGTTGTTAGCTATCATGTGGGTGCTGAGAATTGAACCCAGGTCCGGCCAACGCTCTTAACTGCTGAGTCATTTCCCCAGTCCCTTGATCTTGATCTCGTTCTTCCTCTTCCTCTTCTTTCTCCTCTCCCTGCCTCCTTCCCCTCCCCCTCCTCTTCCTCCTCCATTTCTTTCTTCTCTTTTTCCTCTTTTCCTTCTTCCTCTCTTTTTTCTCCCTCCTCTTCCTGTTCCTCCTCCTCTTCTTCATATTCATCTTATTCTTCACCTTCTTTGTATGTATTCATGTTTATATATCTGTACATGTGTGTTCTTGTGCACATGATAACCAGAGGTTGATGTCAAGTGTTTTCCACAATCACTCTTCACATTATTTGTCATGATTGTTATTGTTGTTGTTATTATTGTTATTGCTATTATTATTATTATTATTAAACACTGTCTCTCACTAAACCTGAGCTTACTGATTTGGCTAAACAGGCTGTCTAGGAAAACCCAGGGATCTGTTTGTTCCCTGCCTCTCCATTCCTTATTCTCAGTGTTGATACTACAGACATTTGCTACCACCACAATGCTAAGGATTGAACCCAGGTTTTCATGCTTATGCAGAAAACACTTTACCAACTGAACTATCTCTCCTGCCCCCAAGGACCTCAAATTCTTGACAAGTACATTTTTAATAATAGAACAATGGAAAATGGGGCCCTTCCTAGGAATGACAATACTTTGAAAGTATCACTAAAGCAGCAATGATCCATCATTTGACAATATAGGAAAGAAATTAAGGTCAAGGATCCATTCTATTTTCTTTTTTTTGTTTTTTTTTTTTTTTTGGCTTTTTTGTTTTTATTTTTTGAGACAGGGTCTCCCTCTGTAGACCCAGCTAGCCTGGAATTTGCAATGTAGACCAGGCTAGCCTTAAATTCACAGAGATCTGCCTGCCTCTGCCTTCCGAGTGCTAGGATTAAAAGCATGTGCCACCACGCCCAGCAAGTTTGTGTCTTCATTCTGTTTTCAAGAACTTCTTTCCAAGGTCCTTGATATTTTTTTTATTAATTTTATTTATTTCTGTATGTGTATGAATGTACTGTCTGCATGCAAGCCTGTGCACCCATGTCGTGCAATGCCGAGGAGGTCAGAAGAGAGTGTCGGATTCCCCTGGAACTGGAGTTCTCCTGGAATTGGAGTTTCTCGGCCGCCACGTGGGTGCTGGGGATCGAACCCGGGTCCTCTGCAAGAGCGGTCGGCACTCTTAACCACTAGGCCGTGTCTCCAGCCCCGGTCCTTGATAATTATCCCTCCATGTGTCTCACCACCCTATGCCCCATTTTAATAAAAAGGAAGTATTTGAATATGCTACCTCTGAAAACATGCTTGGAGAGAGAATTGGAGGACAAAGAAGAAAAGAATTAGCCTGTGTATAAAATCAGTAATATATGAAATGTGTCAATTATTAAAAAGCAGATTTTTCGCCAGGCAAGGGTGGCACATGCCTTTAATCCTAGCACTCAGGAGGCAGAAGCAGGTGGATCTCTGTGAGTTCAAGGCCATACTGGTCTACATAGTGAATTCCAGGACAGCTGGGGTTACAGGGAGTCCCTGTCTCAAAAACAAAAAAATGAAAGCAACATTCTCAAAGTATGTAGGAATTACAATAGGGCTCCATATTTAAGCTCTCCGTGCCATTTGTATGGACTAGCAATATTTGAATGTTTTGAGACTTATATACACAGAGAAGACAGACATATGTTGTTGTTTGAGTGTGTGTCTGTGTATGTCTGTGTGTACTTTTCAAAAGGTGAGTTTTGTGGAAAATAAGTTTTAGCACAAAGAAAGAGTGGAGACACTTCTTATCCCTCAGCTTTTGAGAATTTCCCACTTGTGGAAATCAGAGGACAACTTTTAGAAGTCAGTTCCGTCCTTCTACCACTCGGGCCCCAGGGATAGAACTCGGGTCATCTTGGTTGGTGGCAAGTGGTTTTACCCACTGAGGGTCTCACGGGTCTCTCATGACTCTTCTTTTGTTTAATAATGCCTAATGTTTGTGGCTGATCTTCTCTTCAAAGAGATTTAGGTCCTTTCATGTTTGTGGCAAGTAGCCTACCCCAGTCTGTCTGATGAATGTAAATGAGTAAGTAGCAGAACACCCAGCAAAATCACAAATAGATTCCAAAAGCATTGAAGCTGGATTTTGAAATGTACACGGCATTTCTCTTTACCAGTTGTGTTCATTAGAGTGGTGTTCAATGTAAGCTCCTTGTTCATAGCGCGGGTGGTACAGAGCAGCTGACCAGATGTCTCCTAGGTTCAGGGTGAGGCCAGACGCAGAGGAAGAGTCTGTTGTAAATAAGCTACAAAGTAGATAATTGGGAGCAGACAGCGTTTTCTCATGGAGTTCCACCTCATCCCCTGAAATTAAGTGGAAATAAAATAAAAGATGTTGGAGGGTGAAGTTTGAGGAAGGTAAGGAGGATGTATCATAAAGGATGAGAGTTGGACTGCGAAATACATGTAGCAGGTGTCATTTTAATTCTCACAGGGTCATGAAGTGGTTGTCTCCATTTTGCACAACATTCCGCGTATCCGAGAGGTTAATTAACATGGCAAGGACACGCACCTGCGTTGCAGCAGAGCTCGGCGTTGTCCTCAGGTGGTTAACTGACTGCTGGAGCTTCCTGTCAGAAACAGGAAGCTCTGAGCTGGAGAGACAGCTCGGTCACTAAACTGCTTGTGTGCAACCCACATAAAAAGCCAAGCACAGTGGTGTCGCCTCATAATCTCATCACTGGGGAGGCAGACACAGCTGGAACCCCGGGCTCACAGACCAGCCTGTCCTAATCCTAACTTCCAGACCAATAAGAGATCTTGTCTCAAAAAGCAATGTGGACGGTGATTTGTGAAGTGACACTTCACATGCATGTGCACTCTTAATTTTTTTTTTTTTTTATTTCTGTATGTGTATCAATGTACTGTCTGCATGCAGGTCTGTGCACCCGTGTCGTGCAATGCCGCGGAGTCAGAGGAGGGTCTCAGATTCCCCTGGAGCTGGAGTTCTCCTGGAACTGGAGTTTCAGACGGCTCTCGGCCGCCATGTGGATGCTGGGGATCGAACCCGGGTCCTCTGTAAGAGCGGTCGGCGCTCTTAACCACTAGGCCACCTCTCCAGCCCGCATGTGCACTCTTGTATGTATGTCTGCACAAACATGTGCGCACACACACACACACACACACACACAAAATGAGAGGCTCACCAAAGATCTTTATAGACTACATGTAAAGCAAAATGTTAATTTGATTTAATACTTAATAAAATGGTAGAACTCATTAGTAGCACAAGAAGATGCCTGAGATGTCTACCACGCTGAGTCCCAGTTGACAGCGGTTTAGGCTCAGCTCCTGTGCTTCCCCAGGTGTTTTGCCCTGGTTCTCCATCTCAGAATCACCTTTGTTCCCTCTCTTTGCTCCTCTTTCCTTATCAAGTCAGGAACATAACTTTGTCTTCTTTTTTTAAGGTTTTTATTTATTTATTATTTCTTATGTGCATGAATGTACTGTCTCCATGTAGATTGATGCACCCATGTTGTGCAGTGCTGCAGAGGTCAGAAGAGGGTGTTAGATTCCCCTGGAACTGGAATTAACGACGGTTGTTAGCCACCATGTGGGTGCTGGGAATCAAACCCGGATCCTCTGTAAGAGCAGTCAGTGCTCTTAACCACTGAGCCATCTTGCCAGCCCCAACTTTGTCTTCTTAATGTCCCTTCCACACCCTCTTATTTATTGGGACACAATGCCTGGACATTGTCCTAACTTATCTTCACATCTTTAAACCACCAATACCTGTGGCCAGCTCAATTTTTGTTTTTGTTTTGTTTCTTTCTTTTTTTTTTTTTTTTTTTTTTTTTNTTGAGACAGCCTCTTCTATATCTCAAGGCTGGCTTGGAACTCACTAGCTTAAGATAACTTTGAACTCCCAATCTTTCTGCCTCTTCCTGCCTCCCAAGAACTGAGAATGCAAGTATGTACCACCATGGCTAGTTAATATGGATACAGGGGTCAAATATAGAACTCTGTGCATACGAAACAAGCATGCCACTACCAACTGAGCTGTACCCCCAGGCCCATTTTTAAATGCTGGAGTGGTTACCATGTGTAAGAGTTTGCATTAATATGTCAAAGTATGCCAACGAAGTATAGCCTTATCTTCCTAGAGCTTATGGTGTAATGGATGAACAGACAAAACCACATAAAGGGCAGTAAAAGGCCACAGTGCTAAATTGGGTGCGATATTAGTTCCTTTTCCCATGGCTGTGACAAAATACCTGAGAAAAGCAACTTCAGGGAGAAAGGCTTTGTTTGGCTTACAGTTTGATGGCACACTGCAGCATGCTTGAGGAGGTGCAGTGACAGGAGCCTGAGGCAGCTGGTCACATTGCCTTCTCAGTCAGGAAACAGAGAGCTATGAATGCTGATAACAGCTCATTCTCTCCCTTTTACTTATTGTGACACCCCATTCCTATAGGGGTCTTTATTAGGTCCTATACAAATTAGTACACAGGATTATCTAACTGGATTCCTAATGTCAGAGTCAGCATCAAGGAAAATAGCCTCATCTATCTATCTATCTATCTATCTATCTATCTATCTATCTATCATCTATTGGAGCTGCAACTGGAAAAAATGTTGGCAAAATGCCCTCAGGTTTTGATTGGTTTGCTTTTAATCAGTATGTTGCATGTGTGTGTATATGTATGCGTGTGTGTTCTTACATTGCTATGGCACATTTATCAATTAATGAATCAAAATTACCATTATTACCTAAAGCCCATAATTTATTCAGACTTCCTTAGTTCTCATCTAAGGTATGTTTTCTGTTCCAGAGTCACAGTCAGGGTGTCACATCACACTTGGTCAAGGTATCGCCTCAGATTCCTCTCAAGTACATCATTTTCTTCGACTTTCTTCATATGTTATGACCTTGACAGTTTTAAAGAGCATTGGCGCAGGGGCTGGAAAGATGGCTTAGCGGTTGAGAGCACCGACTGCTCTTGTAGAGGACCCAGGTTTGATCCCCAGCACCCACATGGCAACTGAGAACTGTCTTTGGCTCCAGTTCCAGGGGAATCAGACACCCTCTTCTGACTTCCACGGCATTGCATGACACAGGTGTACAGACCTACATTCAGACAGTACATTCAGACACATAAAAAATAAAATTTAAAAAAAATAAAGAGCATTAGTGCAATAATATGCAGAAAGATCCTCACTGAGAGCTAATATTTTTCTCATGATGAGACTGAGATTGTGTTTTCTCAGGAAGAACAGAGACATAAAATGCTACCATGAGCATCACAGCATAGCAAGCACACATACCATCAACAGGGCTTGTCATAGTTAAAGCTGACTATGGTCACCTGGTGGTCATATTTTTCTCCACTATATGATGGTCTATTTTCTGTTTCTAGGGTATGTTCTTTGGAAAGAAGTGTGCAACCCAAGGTGGGTGAAATGGCTCAGTGGGTAGAGGCGGGTGCAGACCTGCTGACCTGTGTTTATTCCCCAGATTCCAGTAGCTGGAGACAACAGACACTGAGAGGTATCCTCTGACTTTTACATTTGACACATGCATATCTGCACAAACACACACACACACACACACACACAAATGCAAACACACACAATAAATAAATAAATAAATAAATAAATAAATAAATAAAATTAAAATAGTGATTGAAGAAATGTGTTGCATACACTTGAGGAGCATGGAGTCATGATCCATTCACTTGAGAGCAAATTACCTGTAAATATTATCTGTAATTCTTCTGAATGGGAGGGTTTACCTCTTCCCTTTCATTTACTTACTTGTCAAGTTATCTATGTAAGCGTTGACTTGTGACATGAATTTTATGCTTTGGATTATAATATAATACTACTTTTATTTATTGTTCAAACACTTTGGTCATGGGGAGCTATCATTCAATTGCCTCTTACCTATGTCTTCTTTGACACAAGCCATTATGGAGTTTTGTTTGCTATATTTTGAATACTTCCTTGCTCTTCCTATAGATAGACAGAAGATTGATAGATGATTAGATAGATAGATAGATAGATAGATAGATAGATAGATAGATAGATTATGGATAAATAGATAGATAGATTATAGACAGATAGATAGATAGATAGATAGATAGATAGATAGATAGATAGTTGATGGGTAGATAGATGATAGAAGCTGATAGATGGTAGATAGATAGATGATTGATAGATGATAAATAGATGATTGATAGATGATAGGTAGGTAGATAGATAGATAGAAGATAGGTAAATAGAAGATAGATGATATCATATCATACTTCTGTAGAGAATCATCCATTTATCTAAAGTCCTGGTTACATTGGTTAGAGAAGGGTCTTAGGTGTCAGGCATACTCAATACTGCTGGATTTTCATGCTGGAGTGTCATTGTACATAAAAGGCCTCTTCAGCTGATATGCATATGTTAAGTTTTATATATGTGTATGTATATATATATACACATGTGTGTCTTTAAATGTTTCTGTATATAATCATGTTACATTTCTCATTGCTTTACCTAAATAACTGACCAGAAGAATTTTAAGAGAGAACTGGTTTATTCTGGCTTGCAGTTTAAGGGAACCGTTCCATCATGTCAAGGAAGATGTGGCAGCAGGAGCAGGCGGTATGTTGGTCACATTACATACCCACTGAGGAAGCAGCGAGTGAACAGGAAGTAGGGCCAGACGGTATGCTGGTCACATTACATACCCACTGAGGAAGCAGCGAGTGAACAGGAAGTGGGGCCAGGCAGTATGTTGGTCACATTACATACCCACTAAGGAAGCAGCGAGTGAACAGGAAGTGGGGCCAGACGGTATGCTGGTCACATTACATACCCACTGAGGAAGCAGCGAGTGAATGGGAAGTGGGGCTTGTTATAAAACCTCAAGTCCCACTTGCAGCCCCATTTCCTGCAGTAACACTCTACTTCCTAAAGGTTCCATAACCTTCTCACACAGCGCCATCAGCTGCAAACACATGAGCATATGGGGGACATCCACAATCAAGCTGCAGTACTATCTATGTCAATATTAAGCTACTCATAGGTTTTTGCTGATTGTGACTTTGATCATTACTCTCTCCACTAGTAGGAAGATCTAGAACTTTTAATATTCCTCTGAGACTCCTGGTCCTCACCATGTGCCATCCATTTTCTGAAGTGCAGAACATTAACTCATACCTGTCCCTCATTGGGGAACAGCTTCAATTAACACAAGAGTTTAGTCCTGTGTATACTTCATTTTGCCTTGTAGATTCCACTCATTTCCAAAGCTAAGTAGGTCAGAATTTTTCTTCATCATCTTCTATGGTGATATTACTTTAAAGGACTGTGAGTAGGATTATTTTGTCACATTCTGAATCTCATCCTGAGATGGGCTAGCCTTCTTAAATGAATTAACTTTTACATAAATCGAACTTTACCTTTTGTGCCGTAAGTTTTTGTGGCTTTTGACAGATACAGTGCAATGCATCCACCATAAGCAGAATCATACAGAATGGTTGTATTGCCGTAAAGATTCCTCTGTAGGACCTGGAGAGAAGGTTCAGCAGTTAAGAGAACTGCCTTGTAGAGGACCTGGGTTCAAGTCTCAGCACCCATATGGCAGCTAATAGCCATCTGAAAGTCCAGTTGCAGGGGATCTGATGTCCTCTTCTGACTTCCCCCAAGCATTGGATAACATGAGTGAACTTACATACATGCAGTCAATACACTCATAAAAATAAAATAAAAATAAATTATTAAAAAAAATTCCTCTGTACTCACCTGCTCAACTTCACTACCCCAAACCCTGGTGATTACTGGCATATTTGTTGTCTTTATATTTTCATTTTTGCTGGAATATTTTATGTACAGAATTACACTATATGCAACTTCATTTCATGGAGTGTTCTTAAGTACAGAATTACACTATATGCAACTTCATTTCATGGTGTGTTCTTAAGTTTTGTACATGTATTTGCATGATTTAATAGCTCATTCTATAATTAAACAGTGTTCTATTGTCTTACGTTACAGTTTGTTTATCCATTGACCTATTGAAGGACATTTTGCTTACTTCACATTTGGGGCAATTATAAATAAACCTACTATAAATACTCACAGCAGGTTTCTGCATAGATAGAAGTTTCAGACCAGTAGGATAAATACATAGAAGCATATTTGTGGGGTCATAAATTAAGACTGTGCTTAGCTTTGTAAGAAACTGGAAACTTGAGTGTAGCTCAGTTGTAGAGTGCTTCCCTAGTGTATGTCAGTCCCTGGCTTTGATCCCTAGTAGCAGAAAAGAAAACAGGAACTAGAAAATTGCATTCCCTCTGTCAAGGAGTGAGTTTTATTTTTTCTCTTCGCATCTTCACTATCAATAGCATTCTAGCTTTTGGGGATTTAAGTCGTTCTACTAGGTATCATATTGTTTTAATTAGTATTTCCCTAATGTCAAGTGATAATCATTGCCATCTTTTCATACACTTGTTCGCCATGTATACATCTTCTTTAACAAGGTGTTTCTTTAGATCTTTTGCTTATTTTTTAATTGGGTTACTTGTTTGTATCTGAATAAAAATGTGCTTGTGTACTAGACCTAAGTCCTTTATCAGATTTGTGCTTTTCAAATTTTTCCCCAGTTTATCCATTGTATTTGCATTCCCTTAATTATGTCTTTTTCAAAGCATGATTTTAAAATTGTAATATGGCACCAATTATTTTGAAAAATTTTTTCATAGATTGTAACCTGGATATATCCAAAAATTATTGTCAAATCTAGAGTTATATAGAGTTTTTCCTGTTTTTCTTCTAGAGGTTTCATAGCTCTTATATTTAATTTTTTATTTTTTATTTTTTAAAAATTTTTTTATTTATTATTTTTGTATGTGTATGAATGTACTGTCTGCATGTAGGTCTGTGCACCCGTGTCGTGCAATGCCGCGGAGGTCAGAAGAGGGTGTCGGATTCCCCTGGAACTGGAGTTCTCCTGGAATTGGAGTTACAGATGGTTCTCAGCTGCCATGTGGGTGCTGGGGATCGAACCCGGATCCTCTGCAAGAGCAGTCAGTGCTCTTAACCGCTAGGCCATCTCTCCAGCCCTTATTTATATTTCTTATGTGTATGAATGCGTCTGCATGTAGGTTGGTGCACCCGTGTCATGTAATGCTGCGGAGGTCAGAAGAGGGTGTCATATTCCCCTAGAACTGGAATTAAAGATGGTTCTTAGCTGCCATGTGGGTTCTGGGAATCGAACCCGGGTCTTCAGCAAGAGCAGTTGGTGCTCTTAACTGCTGAGCCATCTCTCCAGCCCCTTGTATTTAATTTTTAAATAGTCTACATTTGTGTGTGTGTATGTGTGTGTGTGTTTATGTGCCACAGAGTGTGTGTAGAGGTCAGAGGACACCCACAGGAGTCAGTTCTCTCCTTCCAGGAATTGAACTCAGGTCATTGGTTTTGGTGGCAAGGCCTTGACTTACTGAACTACCTTACCAGTCCATAGTCTTTAGTTTAAGTTTGTTTGTTTTTTTAAAAATTTTTTTATTTATTATTTTTGTATGTGTATGAGTGTACTGTCTGCATGTAGGTCTGTGCACCCGTGTCGTGCAATGCTGCGGAGGTCAGAAGAGGGTCTCGGATTCCCCTGGAACTGGAGTTCTCCTGGAATTGGAGTTACAGATGGTTCTCAGCTGCCATGTGGGTGCTGGGGATCGAACCCGGATCCTCTGCAAGAGCAGTCAGTGCTCTTAACGGCTAGGTTATCTCTCCAGCCCCAGTCTTTAGTTTAAGTTTTACAGTAGGTCTGGATATATGTCTAGGCTAACAGGCAATTGTTCCAGTACCATTTGCTGAAATGAATTTCCTTTGCATCCTTACAAAAAATTTCTTGACTGTAGTTGTGTCACTCTAGGTCTGGAAATTTTATTTTCTAGAATTGATTTATGTGTCTGTTCCTTCACCAGTACCATGCTGTCTTAATTACTGTAGCTTGACAGTAAGTGCTGGAATCAGATAGACTGAATCCTCCAATTTCCTATTTCTTCTTTGGTATCACTTTGATTATTCTAGGTCTTTTGCATTTCCATACAAATTTTTAGAATACTTTGTTAATAGCCACAAAATAACTTGCTATATTCAGGTTGAGATTTTATTCAATCTATAGATGAAGGTGGAAACATTTGACATCTGGTCTCCCTGTAGCCCCAAATAAGTCATTATATAAGTCAGGCTGCCTTAGATCTCACAGAGATTCACCTGCTTCTGCATACACTGCCATACCACACCCAACACAGTTAACATCTTAATGATACTGTGATTTTTTCTAACCATGAAAACATATTATCTCTCCATTTATTTAATTCTTCTTTGACTTTTTCATAGGTGTCTTATATTTTGCTATAGATGGGTTTCCATAGTTTGTGAAATTTATTCCTAAGACATTTAATTTTTTTTGATGATATTGAAAATGATACTTCTAAATTTCAGGACCTAATTGTTCATTGATGCATATGGGTAGAAATTAATTTTGTGCATTGCCCTTGTGTCTAGTAACATTGCTGTGTTTGATGATTAATTCCAGGTGATAGTTCCAAGATAACTATGTCATCTGAGCATAAAGACAGTTTTATTCTACTTTCTAATCTGTATAGCTTTGTTTCTTCTTTTTTCTATAAGCTTTCCAGTGTGATATAGAATTAAAATTATAAGGGAAACATCCTTATTTTATTCCTGATCTTAAGGAAAAATGTCCATTATTGCATGAATAAAAAAAGTTATAAGCTTTGTGTGTGTGTGTGTGTGTGAGAGAGAGAGAGACAGAGACAGAGACAGAGAGACAAAGAAATTTATCAAAATGAATAAATTTTCCTTTAGTATTCTATCTTCTTTAAGTTTTAGTAATTTCTTTCAGAAATGAATATTTTCAAATGCTTTTTCTGCATCAGCTGATGTGACTATGTGATTTTTTTTCTATATCTTGTTAGTATGGCCAATTACCTTAATGGTTTCTTTTTTTTATTTTGAACCAAGCTTGCATATCTGGTCTCACTTCATTTGGCCATGGTGTATGATTCTTTCCATACTTTTTTTTTAGTTTGATTTGCTAATATCATCTTGAGGACTAATATTGGTCTGTTGTTTTCCTTTCCTGAAATCTGCTTCTCTGGCCTTAATATTAGAGCAATGCTGACATCATGGAATGAGTTAAGAAGTGTTCATTGTGCTTGTAATTTCCATAAGATAATGTGGAGAACTGGTCCAATTTCTCTCACAAATGCTTGGTAGTGTTTGCCAGTGGAGCCATCTTGACGTGGTAAGTTTTTTTTTTATATGAGTATAGAAGGTTATTAGTTATTGATTATAATAGAACTACTAAGGTTGTCTGTTTCTCCTACACATCTTAAAAGTTTGTATGTTTGAAGGAACCATTTCACCTAAGTAATCCAATTTGTGGCCACAGAACTGTTCAAGTATTCTTTCATTATCCTTTGACGAGCACTGAATGGTAACCACCCACTTCCCTTTTATAATCAGTTTGTGCCTTCTCTCTTTTACCCTCACCTGGTACAGCTTTATCATTCTCACTGAACTTCCAACAAACTCTTGTTTGCTTTTGTTGGTTTTCTTCATTGTTTATTAGAGGATAAACGTGAGAGGTCAACACCCCCAAGGCCTGGGGTCTGGAGGGAGTGGGCATCTCCTGGCAGCTTGGGTTCCAGAGGAGAGGTTGGCCTCCCCTACAGAATCAGGGTTTTTATATTTTTTTTCTCCCTTCCAGGATGGGGGAGGGGTTTGAGGTTAAGGCTGAGTCTTCTCAGGCAAGTGCAGGGTGGATTTCCCCCATTATGAGGAGAATCAGTCATGCAGGACTCCATGCCAGAGAGTGTCCTATGCTTGGGACTGAGTCCAATCAGGGGGCCACTGGGCAAGTGGGGTGTGACACACAGCTGTCCAGGAAAGCTACCTAGAGGGCCAGTGGATCCTATAACCACATTCAGACCTACCATTTCTCCTTCAGTGATTGGTAATGTTGCAGAGACCATCTGTATATTTCTGGTTTTCTTCCTGCATGAACCATATTACCGACAGATATGTATCAGGGACTGTGCTTTAATGTTTGAAATAGCCACCCCTCAGTAGTGCAGGTTCAGGGTCCTTCTGAAGCCATGCCAGCTGTCTTTCCAGGAACCATAAGCATGGACCAGCTTGAAAAATGATGATATTAAATTCATTAGATGTACTAAAGAAAGTTTTCATACCACAGGCTAAACATCCCCATGTGAAGGGCACTGGGAAGGAGTCAGGAGTCTGAGAAGAAAGTGAACTGGTGGTTGCTAAGGTGGATTCTGATACAGAACAAACACTGACCCCTTTCAGGGTTCTTAGCCCCATTCTTAAAAGAATTTACGAACTCACTCAGACAAAAGTTGTAGGAAAATTTCATTAGAATTTAAAGGAAAATATTCAGGGAAGACGAGCCCTAAATCTCAGCAGCTACCTTGAAGGGGGGGGCATGAAGCCATGTTAGTTTGTATCTGGCATGGGGGTCAGATATGTGGTGGACTGGTGGCCACATAGTGGGAAGAAGAAGAGAGGGGAAGGGAGCTTTTGTGAAAAGGTAAATGAAATGTTGGAGTAGCAGGAAGTGTTGGGGAAAGCCTGGTTAATCAACGGACTTGAAAAGGGAAAAGCACAGAGAGGTTATGTTCTTCTGAACAATTCAGAAAAGCAGGCACCCGAGGGAGAGCCACAGGTTTGGTTTGTGGCATAGTCCAGAAGCACTAGGGGCTGGAGATTCAGGGGAGGGAAAGCCCAATCACCTCATTCAGGTACTAAGCATTCCACCCATCTCTATAGCATGACTTGTGGTGAATCGGCCTTCCTCAGGGTGGTCCTGGCCTGGCCGTTAACCTGAAATACCAGGAGATTGAAAGTTCCACCCAAGCCAGTTTCTTATTTTCTTGACTGGTCATCTTTTTTTTTTTTTTTTTTGGTCTTTTTCAGACAGGGTCTCCCTGTAGTCCCAGCTGTCCTGGAACTCGCTCTGTAGATCAGGTTGGCCTTGAACTCACAAACATCCACCTGCCTCTGCCTCACAAGTGCTAGGATTAAAGGAGTGTGCCACCATGCCCGGCGACTTTTTTTTTTTTTTTGACTGGTCAATCTTATGGGACTGTTTTGCTAGTGTAGCACTTCTGGATTTGCTTGGTAATAATTTGTATTTGACTTTTCTACCTACTGGTTCCCACATATTCCAGTCTCACAGTCTTAACTGTTTCTGTTCTCATTAGCAGAGAGAGTCTATTAATAATACCCAATTTATGATTTCTGACAAATGGGTAAAGATAAATTTATTGTGAGACTGCTGAGTCAAATATCATTTGTTGTTTTGTCTTGTTGTTTTTCATTGCTCTTATGTTTTGAGGTTGTCTTCTAGTTTAAAGGGACTTATAGAACATTTAGGTCAAGGGAAAGCAATTCACATCACTGAGCGCCAGATAAAGAGGAGAATATGAAAAGGATGGAGAAAGGGGTCTTTGTCTATACTCCTGGCCAAAGCAATGAGTCTTTCGTCATTGTCTCCTGGAAGAAAATCATAAGGGAACATTAAGAGTGAACCTTCTTAAGGCACATGAACTTGGATAACGCAGGAGTCGGGAGGTGCTGAGTTCAGGGAGCATTTCCTCCTTCACTGTTTTCAGTTTTAATCAGAAAGTTAAAAGCCTAGTAGAAACTTTGACAAATAGCCCTTTTACAAAGCCAGTAAATCACTCTTGTAAATTAGCATATGGCTTGTGTTCCTTACTAAAGAAATTCCCAAGCCTTTCTTCCCTGTTTATTCTTTGTTGAGTTTTCTTGGCATTGTCTGGCTTTAGGGGTTTTGTTATTAAAAAAAAAAACTGGGTATTAGGATCACAAGAAAGGGGATTTTGGTTGGGGTTAGCAGAAACTTCTTGCACAAAGATTGATTTATGACATGGCAAGGGGACAGGAAATCTGAAATCAGAATTGTCCAGGAAAACTAGAAAAGGGCCACTCTTGTTTGCAGCTTATCTCTTCCACAAGAACTTCCGCTCGAGCAAAAGCCTTGTGACTATTCATTAGTTCTCAGACCTTCCTGTGAAATGGATGAATGACCAGAATTTTCATTCCATTTTTGTAGACAAGCATGAGAAACAGCAAGGTTTTAATTATTTGCTCAAGGACAAGACTGGTCTTCTAATTCCAGTTCTTATTCACTGCCTAAGCAGTTTCATAGCCTGTAATATTTAAATTACTGCTTAAATGTTTTTATTTAATGATGAATGGCTTTTGCCATCATAGATGGAAAATAGCTTTGGCCGTTTTCTTGGGTGAATAACGGGTATCTCAGAAAGCATAGGCTTATTCTTCGAGGATCTCAAATGAGAGATCTGTTTTAAGCATGTTTCCAAGTGCAAATTAGCTTTCTTTGAAAGGAAGGAAGAACACACAATCACAGTTTCCCATCCATTAGCCTTCAGCCCACTGCACCAAAGAAAATGGGAGCTGTTTTTGCAAATAACCCTATGTTATCGTGGTAGTATCTGTGGAAAGTCCTTAAAATTTTAAAACAGAAAGAAAACACAATGAGACAAATCAAATCAAGGTATGGAGAGAGAGAGAGAGAGAGAGAGAGAGAGAGAGAGAGAGAGAGAGAGAGAAGCCTACCTACCAGGCATTTCTGAGCTATCTCTTCCAACAAGTAAACAGTATCTTGGGAAAGGTATGAAAGAGAGATTGTAAAGCAAATTTAAAACCCAGTGATATCTGGATATGATAATTAGCTTGCTTTAATCATTTCAAAATGAATACTTATTTGAAAACCACACATGTCATAAATATGTACAGTATTTATTTGTCTGTTACACACTGTTGAAAAGGAAGACAAACAAAATATTCGGTATGAACCAAGCATTGAACTTGAATATGAGCAAATCTCTCCTTTAATACAGTGCAGTCAACTGGTTAGGCCAGTACTCAGGAGTTCAAGGATAGCTGGGGTTATATAGTGAGACCCATTTTTTTTTTTTGTCTTTTTGAGAGAGGGTCTCCCTGTAGCCCCAGCTGTCCTGGAACTCACTCTGCAGACCAGGCTGGCCTTGAACTCACAAAGATCAGCTTGCCTCTGCCTCCCGAGTGCTAGGATTAAAGTCGTGCAGAGACCCAGTCTTAACAAACAAAAACAGCAACGAGTCAGTCAAGATGTAAGGGCATTGGTGTCCCTCAGTTTCCCCCTTTGTAGAATGAAACAACCCATTACACCTCTTTTTTTAACGTCTAGACTTTGGGGATTTGAACAGGTCCCTTTGTGCTGCCTGAACTCAAACAGGAAAAGGCATTTCTTTTGACAGTACAGGGGACCTCCCTATTTTCAATGAAGAATTGGTTTCTTCTGTTCTGCTGAGACTCAGCATTGTCATGATTAGTTGGATATAGTGTAACCTCTTCACATCTGAGGCTTCAGTGTTGTTTCCCAGCTTCCTCGGGCTTCCCAGGGCCTGGCTGATTGTAGAAGAGTTTTTGCTGACAGTGAAATCTTCCCACTTACTGCCCAGAATCCCTCGCAGATGTTCCCTATACCAACAGAGCAGCAGCTGCGCCCGGTCCACGGGAGCCTCCGTAACCTGCCGGTGCCTTTTCATCTCGGCAAATATCACTCAGAGAAGCAAATAACTGCCCCAAATCCCCGAAGAACCGAAGCAAGTGATTGTTCCCCTGTCACTTTCTTTTCAGGAACTTGTCTTCCTTTTGATGATTTTATCACCAGGGATAAAAATGCAGAAGGGATCCAGAGATTGCAAGAGAAAGCAGTTAATTGCCTTTGAGTTAAGTGGAAAGTGCAAAGCCAGCGTGAGTGGTCCAGATCTTTCTTCATGGATGCTTTCCACCTTGAGATCACATTTAACACAGAGCAGAAAAACACCGGTGTAGTCATGCCTGAAAGGAGAGCAGTGTATACGAATCCTGAGATTCAGCTCTGCTCTACTGGAAATGTGGGTAGAACACAGTCTAAGGAAAAGTTATGCTTTCCTAAAGTAAAAATTGAGTTTCGGGACCAAACCATTGTACATGCTGTTTAATAAGATTTGAGCATTTCCAAGTAATTGCAGGTTTTGGTCTTTGTTTGTAATTCTTTCTTGCAATTTCACCATACCTGTTAGCCTAAGGTTAAAAAAGAAAGATAGATCTGATACGATTTCTTTTATTACCTATACTTGATCTACAATTTCTACAGACAAGCCCATTATTAACCTTGAAGAGAACATTCTAAAAAAAAAAAAAACTTAAATACTAGTTTAATATTATTTTTATTTCCAGGACACATATACAAACTTTAAAAAAAATTACATACTTTATATGTGTCAGTGTCTCCTTTAAAAGTTTTTGTTTGTGTACGTGTTTATGTGATACATTAAAGGAAGGGAGATTTCAACTTAAAGGCCATTGGCAGCACTGTGAGGCACCTCTGTGTGATGCTGGAGTGTGTAGAGGGGGTGAGGGGGCAGGTGCATGCATGTCCTGGTGCCTATTTTGAGATCAGAGAGCAACCAGGTGTCATTCTTTGCTTCTACATTGTTGGAGGCAGGGTCTCTCCTCCACTGCTATCCTAGGGTAGCTGAGTCTCAACCTCTCAGGACCCCATTCTTCTGTCTCTCACTCCCATCTGGGATTACACATGTGTTCTATTGTGTCTGGCTCTGGGGCTTCAAATGAAGGTCCTCACACTTGTGTGACAAGAACTTTATGCACTGAGCCATTTCTCTAGCCCAATATGTGTGTTTCATAAAGCATATATGGTATATTATATATGATAATGGAATATGTACATAAAATATATTATATTTGTATAAAATATATGTATAAAACAAAAATGAAGGAAAATCCCATACTGTAGGAAGCTTTCCTTTTATGGCAAACAGGGACCATGCGGTGGCCATGCTAAGGGGAATGGTAACACAGTGCCCGCTTTGCGGACACTGTGGGGAGCTGATCCCTCGGTGCAGAGGCCAACTGGCTACTTCTCGTGGCCCGGCCTGAGTGGTACTTCCAGCTCAAGCCCTTAGCCTGGACCCACGAGACACGTGTTCCACTCTTGGCCATGACTTCCCACCTGCCCAGAGGCTGCTGAACCCTGGACAGGAATTTCAGGCTGATGGCTGTTGCCTTCCCTTCAGCCAATGTCCACTCACAACACCAGCTACCCAGATTGGTGGTCCATGAGGGGAACCTCTTTCCAACCCACTGGCCACCTGAACAAAATGCAGGCCTACCTTAGCCTGTATGTGCGCAATAATTAATAAAAAATAATGGCCGGAAAATCCGTGATGATGTTACTATGAAATTCAAATTTATTCCTTGCTACAGCCTGCTTTTATAAACTAAATGACGTCAGTTCCCAGGGCCAATCATAAGTCCTCCAACTCTGCGCCACTGCGCACCCGTTGCCCCACCCAGTATCATGCACCTAGGCCATGTTGCTTGCTCCTCCTTGGGGAGGGGTCGGACCCTTGGCCACATGGTACCCTAAGGCGTGATAACTGCAAGGTAGCCTGCAATTCAAGCTGGATTTTCCCACACCATATGAGGTGCAAAGAACCTGGATTCTAGTCGCAGCACAGAGATGATTTTTAAATGTCATTTCAGCTCTTCCCTGTTTCTCCATCAGTCTATAAAACAGTGGTGATGTCATCTGACCTTCTTGTTTTATAGGCGCAAATGAGGAAGGGTTCTAGGAAGGAAAAATGAAATGCAAAGGTCAGTAGCAACCCTGTGAGGCACCTCTTTGGAGAAACACACATTCTTTCTGCCACAGGTGCCTCTTTTAGACATTTGTGTGATTTAAAGCAAATACAATGTATAAAATTCAGATTCACATTTGCACAAGGAAGGGTAGCTCTCTTTCCTCAAAAGCATTATGATGAAAAGCCTTTTAATAAAAAGGTTTCTGGCTTTAGGAGGTTTCCAGTCACAGGCTTGTGGCAAGTGTGCACAGCAGAATGCACATTTTAAATCATTCTCAGCCCCTCGCTGTTCCCCAGAGTCACTGGGTCCTCAGAACTGCTCATTCATTTGAGATGAGGCCGAGCCTTGGTTTGGACTAAACCCCCCAGGGTTTCCAGTGGGCAGACAGATTTTACAGCATTAGCTACGAATTTTAAGATACAATATTTAACACACTCACAACCAAAGTGGCCATATTAAAATGACTATCTAATATTGTATTTTATTGTAACCGCACAGGATGCCATCAGAGCACGCATACAGAACGCCTTCTCTTTTTCTCTCTCTCTCTCTCTCTCTCTCTCTCTCTCTCTCTCTCTCTCTCTCTCTCTTCTTTTTCTTAGCCTCAAGGTAGACAAGTCCATCCAATAACTGAAGATTACACTTCCCTGCTATACTGTGCATATCAGCTCAGATTAAATCCTTCAGAGGAAATTTCATTTCCTTTTTTCTATATGAAATTGCCCTTTTAAACAAGTACATTTTAAGTAAAAAGCTTTTCTATTTGATTTGTTCAGCACCTCTTTATTGCTATAAAAAGTGTGTAGTCCTGAGTAAATTTGAACGCTCTTGGCTTTGGAAGTAAAGCTAGTTTGTATACCTAATAGTCACACTGGCTTCTTTTCTTTTCCTTATCTGAACCCCAACCTTTAAGATGCTCAACAGAGCTTTGAATATCGAGGTCCATCACTTCGTATTCCCCTTTTTAAAAGTACAGCTTTTGAGACACACATGGCTGGAAAGGTCATAGATCTTAGAGAAAACCCTAAGTCTGTCACATCCCTAGACAAATGTAATTTCTTACTATATGTGACAGACTGAACAGGCTCCAGTGGATGAACTCACAACAAGAGATATCTCAGAGCACAAATGACTCCATACGCCTTGACATTTATGAGAGAGTGTATGAAGTTCTGTGGGAGGGATATGGGGGTGTAGATAGGGAAGGGAGCTAAATATGATTAAGAAATTTTGTATGAAATCCACCAAGATTCAATAAAAATATATTCTTTAAAGCTGACACAGATTAAGAATATTCTCTGGATCAGAAAATGCTTTCTGGAAAATTCAACTTCAGTTTAAGAATGGGATTCAGGCAGAAGTCTTTAATGAAAGTAGTTTGCATGGAGCGTGGTGACACATAAATTTGATCCCAGCACTCTGGGAGGTAGAGGCAGGTGGATTGCTGTGAGGTAAAAGGCCAGGCTGGGATAGTCTACATAGCAAGTTCCAGGCCAGCTGAGGCTACATAGTGAGACCTCGACTTGAACAAAAAAGAAAACAAAACCAAATCCACACAATAACCACAGCAAAAATAAAGTCACTCACTGCCACCCAGAACAGAAGATGAACTGTGGCAGAGGAATTCTGCAGATAAGTTCCCTTCACAACAGGAGAGGCAGTATTTCTTTGGCCTTAATATAAGTCTGGATCATTCTAGAATGCCAGTCAGGGAGACAGAGAAGTTATCAAAAGAATGTGTTCTCAGTCCCACTTTGTCAGTTCAACAAATTGAAAAGCCATTTACTCTGTCTGCTGAGTTTCTTTTTTTTTTCTCTTTTTTTATTTTTTATTTTTTTTTATTTTATTTATTTCTGTATGTGTATCAATGTACTGTCTGCATGTAGGTTTGTGCACCCGTGTCGTGCAATGCCGCGGAGGTCAGAAGAGGGTCTCGGATTCCCCTGGAACTGGAGTTCTCCTGGAATTGGAGTTTCAGATGGTTCTCGGCCACCATGTGGGTGCTGGGGATCGAACCCGGGTCCTCTGTAAGAGCGGTCGGCACTCTTAACCGCTGGCCATCTCTCCAGCCCTCTGCTGAGTTTCTATGGCCATCTCTAGACAATGTGGAAGATAGCCCAAGGTAATGAGGAAGTTCTGCACAGAATGGAAGAATAAAACAACAGCCTGAAAAACTAGAGAGATCTGGACACAGGTGGGTCAATGTCAGGATGGTGGGTGTTAGATGTTTTGCAAGGTGTTAGCACTGGAGAAAATAGACCAAGGATATACAGAACCATTCTGTATTATTTCTTGTTTAGTTCTTTTTTTTTTTTATTTTTTTATTTTTACAAATCTAGACCCATGTTCCCGCTCATTCCCCACCCCACCAAGCTCGTGCATTCGGCCAAACATGCTTTCCATTTCTTCTTAGTCTTTCTCAAATTTTCCATGGGAAATGACTGTTTTGAGCAGAAGTTCACTGTTTCAGTCAGTTTCTTTGATGCAGATTTCTGTTGTTGTTGTTGTTTCCAAAATGCATATGCCAACTGCTTTGTACAAAAGCTCAGGGGCCCTACACACAAGAATACTTACAAACTGGGTAATTGGCACTAGCACCAAGATGAGTGATACCATGCATCGTTTTGTTTTTTTGGGACTGTGTTACTTCACTCAGCATAATGTCCTCTAGCTCCAGACATTTTCCTGCAAAGCTCACAATGTCGTCTTTCTTTACTGCTGCATAGAATTCCATTGTGTAGATGTACCCACATTTTCTCTATCCACTCGTCAGTTGAGGGGCATTTAGGTTGGTTCCAACTCCTTGCTATTGTGAAGAGAGCTGCAATAAACATGGCCGTGCATGTATCTCTGTGGTGGCGTAAGTCTTGAGGGTACATGCCCAGGAGTGGTATGGCTGGGTCGGGTGGCAAGTTCATTCCAAGTCTTCCAAGGGTTCCCCACACTGCTTCCAAGTGGCTGTACAAGTTTACATTCCCACCAGCGGTGGATGAGTGTTCCCCTTTCCCCACAACCTCTCCAGCACTTGGTATCATTTGTTTCTTGATCTAGCCAGTCTTACTGGAGTAAGATGATACTTAAAGTGGTTTTCATTTGCATTTTTAATGATAGTGTTGTTGAGCAGTTCTTGAGGTGTTTCTCAGACATCTCTAATTCCTCGCTTGTGAAGTCTCTGTTCAGTTCTTGTGCTCCATCTATTGAGGGGTCATGTGTTTCTTTTTTCTTTGTTTTTTGAGTAGTTTATATATTCTGGAAATCAATGCTTTGTCAGATGTACTGCAGTGAAGGTTTCCTCCCACCTGGGGGATTTCTCGTCACTTCCTTGATTGTTTCTTTTGATGTACAGAAGCTTTTGAGTTTGATGAGGTCCCTTTGTCAATTGCCAACCTTAATTCTTGTGGCTGCTGCTGTCTGATTTAGGAAGTCTTTTCCTACCCTAGGTCTTGTAGTCTGCTGCCAACTTTTTCTTCTATCACCTTCAGAGTTTGGTTTTCACTTTGAGGTCTTTAATCATCTGGATTGACTTTTGTACAGGGTGAGAGGTAGGGGTTTAATTTCATTTTCTACAAGTGGTGATCCAGTTTTGCCAACACCACTTGCTGAAGTGCTTCTTTTCTCTTTTCTCCATTGTGGTTTTCTTGGCCCCTTGTCAAATATGAGATGGCTGAAATTGTATGTGCTCAGATTTGGATCTTCAGTTTTGTTCCATTGTCAACAGGTCTGTTTTTTGTGCCAGTACCAGGCTGTTTTTATGACTATCCCTGTATATACCTGTATATAGTAAATCGATAGAATCCCTCTGTGTAGATTTTTCACTCAGATTGTTTAGCTATTCGGGGTCTTTTGTTTTTTCCAAATGAATTTAAGAACTTTTGTTTCCAAGCCTGTGAGGAAACTCTTGGGGATTTTAGATGGGATTCATTAAATTCTATAAGAGTTTTGGTAAAATGGACATTTTTACAATGTTAATTTTCCCAATCCATGAGCATGGGAGGTTTTTCCATCTTCTGAGGTCTTCTTCAATTGCTTTCTTTAAGGGTTTAAAATTTTTGTTGTAGAGGTCTTTGGTATCTTGTTAGGTTGTTCCTAGGTATTTATTGTTTTTTGAGTATTGTGAGTGGGAAGGTCTCTTGAATATTTCTCAGTTGCTGTTGTTGGTTGTAAAGAAAGGCATTGATTTTCTAAGGTTAATTTTGTATCCTGCGCACTTTGCTGAAGCTGTTAATTGTTTCTAGGAGTTTTTCTGGTGGAGTTTTTGCATCCCTTAAGTAAACAATCATATCATCACAAATAGGGATAGTTTGACTTCCTCTTTTCCAATTAGTACCCTTTAATATCCTTTTCTTGCCTTATTGCTCTAGACAGTGTTTCAAGCACTATGTTTGAAAGAGGGTGGTGATAGGGGGCAGCCTTGCCGGGTTCCTACCTTAAAGGAATGTTTCTGTCATTTCCCCATTTAGGAGTGATAGTGGCTTGGGTTTCCTGTATATGGTTTGATTACATTGAGGAATGATCCTTCCAATCCAATTCCTTCTAGGACTTGAGCATGAAGGGATGCTGGATTTGTCAAAGGCTTTTTTCAGCATCAATCGAGATGATTGGTGTGGTTTTGGTGTCTTTGAAATTCTGTTATGTGTTTTGATGATGTTTATTGATTTCATATGTTGAACCATCCCTGCATCTCTGGTAGGAATCCAATTGGTCATGATGGATGATCTTCTTTGATGTGGTCTGTAGCAATTTGCCAGTATTCTGTTTAGAATTTTTGGCATCTGTGTTCAGGGAGATGGGTCTATATTCTCCTTTTTTAGTTGGATCTTGCCTGGTTTTGGTAATAGAGTGATGTTGCTTCGTAGAAGGAATTTGGGAGAATTCCCTCTGATTGTATACTTCTAACAGTTTCAGAAATAATGGTTGTAGGTTCTTTTTGAAATGTTTTAATAGAATTCTGCTGTGAAAACCGTCTGGGCCGGGCTTTTTTTTAGTTGGGAGGCTCTTACACATCCTCTATTTCTTCATATGTATGTATGGGTCGTTGAGGCTGCTGGTCTCCTCTTGGCCAAGCTTTGTGGATTCCCGGATTTCAGATATTCGTCCATTTCTCTTAGTTTTCAAATTTGTTAGAATATAGGTTCTTGTAATATTCCCAATAATTTTCTTGATCTTTCCTTGTCCGTGTGATATTTCCCTTTTCATCACAGATTATTTGATTTGGAGTTGTTTCCTTCTTTTCTTTTTTTAACTGGGCTAGAAGTCTGTCTACTTTTATTATTTCAAAGAACCAACTTTTTTTTTTTTTTTTCATTTTTTTTTTGTTTTCTTTGTTTCTATTTCATTGATTTCTGCTCTGATTTTTGTTATTTCTGTCCTGTCTGTTGCGTTTAGGGTTCATCTGTTGTTGCCTTCAAGGCTTTTAGCTGTAGTGTTAGATCATTCACTTGTGCTCTTTCTGTTTTTCTAATGTAGGCACCCAGGGCTAAAATTCCCTCTTAGACTCTTTTAAGGTATCCCATAGGTTTTTTTGTGTTGTATTGTCATGTCATTCAGTTCCAGAATGTTTTTATTTCTTTCTTTATCTCTTCCTTGACCCATTTATATTCAAGAGGTGTGTTTGGTTCCATCTGTGTTCTTGTAGGCAGGAGGCCTTGTCCTGGTGTTGATGTTGAGCTTCAGTGCACTGTGGTCTGACAGGATGCAGAAATTATTTCAATCTTTTGTATTGTTGTTTTTTCTGTGTCCCAGTGTGTGATTTTGGAGAATGTTCCGTGGGCGCTGATAGAAAGTTATTCTCTGGTATTAGGATGGAATGTTCGGTTAGAATGGTCCCTATGAGGTCCATTTGGTGTTCATATGCGTTCAGTTCATGATGTCTCTCGGTTTTATTTTTTTGTCCGTGTTTTGACCTATCCCAAAGGACTCAGTGGGTGTTGAAATCTCCCACTACGATGAGTGTGCTGGGGTTTGTCTGTGACTTGTGGTCCTGGAAATTGTCTTTATAAGTTTGGTGCACCAAATTGGGCATGTATATTCATAATGGTAGAAATCTTCTTGGTAGATGTTGACCTTTGATGAAAATGTAATGGCCCTTTTGGTCTCTTCTGATTTCTTGTACTTTTAAGCTTTTGAATCTTTATCCGATATTAAATAGCAGACACCTGCTTTCTTTTTGGTACCATTTTTGGCTTGGAAATATTTTTTTCCATCCTTCACTTTAAGGTGGTGCCTGTCTTGAAGGTAAGATTCCCTGGAACTGGATGTTCTCCTGGAATTGGAGTTTCAGACGGTTCTCGGCCGCCATGTGGGGGTGCTGGGATCGAACCCGGGTCCTCTGTAAGAGCGGTCGGCACTCTAAACCGCTAGGCCATCTCTCCAGCCCTCTGCTGATATTTCATGGCCATCTCTAGACAATGTGGAAGATAGCCCAAGGTAATGAGAAGTTCTGCACAGAATGGAAGAATAAAACAACAGCCTGAAAAACTAGAGAGATCTGGACACAGGTGGGTCAATGTCAGGATGGTGGGTGTTAGATGTTTTGCAAGGTGTTAGCACTGGAGAAAATAGACCAAGGATATACAGAACCATTCTGTATTATTTCTTAGTACAGGATGTGAATCTTCAATTCTCTCACAATTAATTATACACACAATTAATTACATACACACATCCGGACAGCAGGTTGTGTGTGGTAGATCACACCTATGTTGACAGACCGTGGAGGTGAAGGCAGGATGATCAGTGGTTCAAGTTTATCCTTGGCTACACAAACACAGCAGAAGTTTCAAAGCACAACGAACGGGCTGCAATGAGAATGTTGTTTCAGAAAAAAGACATGAGGTGTGTATATCAAGATATATATTGATAGATAATATATAAGAATATATATATATATATATATATAATTCCTTTTTATGTTTTAAATCATCTCTAGAGTTATGTTCTAATAAGCATAATTCAACAATAAAATTCTAATATGAAATAGTTTGTTCGTCCCAAATATGTCTTTATTTCATTTAATTGAGTTTATTTATTTAGTTAATTTATTTATTTTATTTATTGACTTTTTGAAACAGTGTCACTCCCTGCAGCCCCAGCGGCCTGAAACTACTCACTAATGTAGACCAGGCTGGGCCTTGAGTGCTGGGATTAAAGGTGTGCACCACACACCCAGCTCAATATGCTGTTTTTTTTTTAATTTATTTTTTTTATTTTTTTAAGAAGGGATTCTACAATATAATGACACCATTGTTTGCAGATAACATTGATGTTGTACTCAGTATGTCATACAATTAGGTAATGGGTGCATTTTTCAAGTATCTATGTCCAATTTTTGAACAACCCAAGGGTTCCATAGTCCAGTTGGAGAAAATTGTATGCACAGGCAAATGTGGATCAATCAGGGTCCAGACTATTTCCTGTAGTCTCATGATTCAACCCTATCTCTCCACACCCTTACAATCTACCACGCTCCTCTTCCGCAGTTTTCTTGCTTCCTAGGCTTTGGGAAAGGGCACAAGTGGGTGAGAAGAAAACAGCCTAATTTCTTCTTTGGAGTTGTCATTTGGGACTCCAGTCCGTGTTCAAGGTTGTTTCCCTTCATGGATTGACAGCTTTCCCAGTGATGCCCTTTTTAGTCATACTAAGCCAGTTTCATAGCTAGTTTGAAGCCAACCTGAGCTAGAGAGCCCTGTCTAAAAAAAAAAAAAAAAAAAAACCAGGAAGAAAGAAAGAGAGAGAGAGAGAGAGAGAGAGAGAGAGAGAGAAAGAAAGAAAGAAGAAAGAAAGAAAGAAAGAAAGAAAGAAAGAAAGAAAGAAAGAAAGAAAGAAAGAAAGAAAGAAAGGGAAAGGAAAAGCAGCATGAACTGAAGCCCCCTGATCAAATCAATACACAAATCTGTCATCCGAGCACTTAGGTAACATGAGTTCCTTTTGGACACAAATGTGATGAAAGCAAGGTCTGGCTTTGTCAGTCTCCTGGGATGGGGCAGATAGCAGGGCTGAGCAGGGCATTCTCCTTCCATAAGTGAACAATCAGAACAGGCCTCAGAAGGAGGAAAGGGAGTCTGGCTGGCCAGAGATAGCAGGGCTGAGCGGGGCATTCTCCTTCCATAAGTGAACAATCAGAACAGGCCTCAGAAGGAGGAAAGGGAGTCTGGCTGGCCAGAGATGACAATGGCTGCCTGGACAAGGTCCCAAAGCAGGAATAAGAATTCCAACTTCAGTGCCTAAGAAAGTCAGGGGTGCAGCATTTAAAGAATGTGTAAGACTTCACACCCCCAAATACCTTCTTCGGTTGGCTTCTCAAATTCCATCATTTGGAATAGTATTTTCCTGTTCACTTTTAACTCTCACTTGACAGCCAACTTAAAACGCACCTTCAGCTCACTGAGGCAAAATACTAAATCATGAATACCAAATTATGTCTAAACAAATCTCTAAAGGACAGTGATGAGGTTATGTGTCAAGATGAGAATCAGGATGGGAAGGTGGAAGTTTTCAAAGAGTCTCTGTCGACTTTAATTTTTTCACATTTCTTTGTGTGTTGTGTCTACATGCATGAGGAGGTCAGAAGACAACTTATGAGAGTCAGATCTCTCCTTCTACCATGTGGGATACAGGGAACAAACTCTAGTTGTCAGGACAGAAGGCAAGCAGCTTTACCTGCCCAGTCACTTTGTTTAGAGCTCGATCCACCCTCAGGAACAGTTTAGGAGCAGGTTTCTGTTATAGGTATCCTGGGCTCTAGGCTGTGAAAAATGGAAAGATGGTCCTAGTCAGAAGTCAAGTTAAGCATATGAGATCCCCAGTAACAGGCCATTGTGAGGAGCCTGCACAAGACACTTTCTAAATACCATTTACTCCAGAAATCAGTGTGTTGGTACCGGTCAGTTAAAAGGCTACAAGTAAGACTCTGACTCTATTTAATACAATCCAAATATACCCCAGAGTCTACACAGCCTCTTCTCAACACAGGAACCTACTGAAAAGGGACAGAGTTCAAGCTCCACAAATAACAACTGACAAAAATGGGCCCAGCTTTATTCGTATTACCTAAAAGCAAAACAGAACAAAAACAAAAAATAGATTAAATGCATTGTGTTCCTTTCCCCAATTCTCCATTCTCTGCGTTTCTATTGCAAAGCAAACCTGAAGTTCCCTTAGAACTTTTGATTCTTGGTCCTGAATCCATTCTCATCCATCTTTCTCTCAAAAGATTTTTAAAAAGAAATATTAACATTAAAAAAACATCAGACTGGGGGGCCTTCCACCCCTGTTGTCTAATTTCCTGTCATTCTTACCCTTCATTTTCTGAATGGTTTAATAATATGAGGATTTATCCCTATGAGAGTAGACAGAAAGTGAAGTCCAGGTGAGGAAAAGAGAAGACACAGTCCTCCCAGCAAGCCTGGGTGAGGGAGCGCACACCCCCTCACAGAGATTACTCTGCCAAACAGACAGATTCAGTCAAGATCAGCTTCCCCTGCTGCGAAATTCCTCTCTGTGCATCCTACCAGGGGTAGCTCCACCTGCCCCTCTCTGCTTCCTGAATTGCTATCTCTTTAGACGAGTGGATTCCAGTCCCAGTGAGAATCTGCACAGGAGGCATAAGCCGTCCAGTGCGCACAAAGATGGTCTTCTGTTCCTTCTGCATGTCAAGATGGCCTCTTGGCACCTGTCCCCAAGCCCCTTCCTCTTGCCTTGCAAATTTTGGCTTTCCCGTCTGCAAGTGTGATCAGGTGTAAAAGGGGATGTGGTACCAAAGTGACACTGCTGTCACCTAGGATGGGCTTCCTGCAGTTGATGTGTGTACACACACAACAGCGATGTCCAGCCTGCTCATCAAAATGCACTGGAACTGGCATGAAAGCTGAGGACAGGGGCTTGAACAAAGGGAAGCTGAATGCCGTCACCAAAGGCTGGCAAAGCAGAGAAGGATGAAGTCCTTTCAGTGGCATTGGCACACAAATCCTGTGCAGATTGTGACTTTGAGAGGCTTAGCCACCAGACATATGACAGATTGAAAAACACAAAGGGTTGCCCACCGAGCACTCTCTAGCAAGTCTCACCGTAGAGGAAAAGAATCAGGTGGTTAACTTAAACCAAATTATTCCACAGAGCAGTAAGATCCTTGGAGGCATAGATCAGCATTGACAGCCACAGATGCCATAGTGGCCCTAGTTTAGTATTTCCCGGCTGCCCATGATGTAAAAGGCAGGACTCCAGGGTCAAGAGACCCAGTGACAAATACAAGAATCCAAAAGTAGGAATGATGGTGAAGGGGAGTGTTAGAGGAACTGTAAGGCTGAGGATAGGAAGTGTAGTTTGGGGAAAATGAACTGTTCTTTGATAGCCGATATCTAATACTATTTTACTACTTAATCTTTTCAAAGGATTTTACTAGGAAGGAGAAGATGAGTTAATATTCAGTGGCAACTGTGATTAGCATGTGTATACATTGTTGGCATTTACCTACATCTATGTATCTCTGTCTCTCTGTTTCTCTCTCTCTCTCTCTCTCTCTCTCTCTCTCTCTCTCTCTCTCTCTGTGTTTGAGACTGGGTCTCATATAGCAGAAGCTACCTTGCATTAAATATGTAGTCCAGGATGATCTTGACACCCTGAACTTCCTGCCTCCACATCCTAAGTGCTGAGATTACAGGCATGAACACTATCAGGCTTTCAAAGCCAACCCTGTAATACAGGTTTAATTCCTAGTTTCTTCTTCCAGATTAAATTATTTTCTTAACTAGAAAACATTAGAATTCAAATGTTTTATCTCAGAAAATAACCAACCGACCTGCACCCAAACCAGAATTCATCCACAGATCAAATTTATGAAGTTGTTGTGTTTTATTTTTTCCAGTTTTATTCTTCTGGATACAGAGATGCTCCAAAGAAAATATCTTCAAATTAGTACAGAGTAAATATTTAAAAGCTTATAATTTAGGAGGGAAAATAACTCTATTTTGACCCAAAATAAAGAGCAAATGTGTAGTCATATTTTTATTTATTTATTGTTATTTTATGTGCGTGTTTTGCCTGCGTGTGTGCAAGGCAAATGCATGGCCTGTGGAGGCCACAGAAGGGCATTGGATACCCTAGGACTAGAGTTACGGGTAGTTGTTACCTGCCACGTGGATGCTGGAGACCGAACCTGAGTCCCCTGCAAGAGCAACCTATGTCTTAACTGCTGAGCCATCTCTCTAGCTAGCCCCCTGCACTATCATATTTCCCATTTTGATAACTCAAATAATTTGATCAGATTATTGATAGAAATAGTCTTCCTCTTACATTTTTATTTTGTTATTGTGAATTTATTATCATCTTCCTTAAATGGTACCTCGGGGGAAACGATTTTCATTTTCCCTGCTGAGGCTGGCCCTCTGCTCATGCACGCATGGACATCCTCAAAAGATTTGCATCTGAAGTATCACTTCTCTGAGCAGCACCAGATGTCCTTCCATGACTGCATCACTCTCATGAGTATGTATTATATTTCTGTGGTATCTTTCATCTTCAAACAAATAAATAATGACTCTGATATCTCACTTCCATCTTGAATGGCATAATTAACACTGGACATGTTTACCCGACATAAGGAAGCTGGACTCTGCCAGGAAGAGCACTGGAAATAAGGAAGCTTAGTCTGGGTGTCCACCTAAGTCTATCCCTTTCCACAGCCACTGTTTTTCTTCCTGTTATTTACAAGTTCTAAAAAGTACACCAAATGCTCATTTAGTTACTCCATTAAAATATAAACTCTAGGAGTTGGAGTGATGGCTCAGCAGTTAAGATCACTTGTTGCTCTTGCAGAGAACCCAGATTTGGTTCCCAGCACCCACATGGCAGCTCACAACTGCCTGTAACTCCAGTTCCAGGGGATCTGGAGCCCTCTTCTGGCTATATTTCATGCTGTACTTCAATACATGCAGGCCAAAATACTTATGCACATAAAATTTAAACAAAAATGTTTTAAAAACTTATAAAAGTTACAAATTATGAATTTCTCTTTTACAGTGCATTATCAAGTGTGGGCACATAATACCTTATCAATAAATAATTGTTGAGCCAGGCCTGGTGGCACATGCCTTTAAGCCTAGCACTCAGGAGGCAGAGGCAGGCGGATCTTTGTGAGTTCAACACCAGCCTGGTCTACAGAGCGAGTTCCAAGACAGCTGGGGCTACAGGGAGACCCTGTCTCAAAAAGACCAAATAAATAAATAAATAAATAAATAAATAAATAAATAAATAATTGTTGAATAAGTGTTAAGTGCTGAGGAATAGAAACTTTTTAAAAATGTGCATGGGTTATACATCCTCTATTTTTCAGTAGAACATTTAAATAACTTTACCCTGTTAATACATTTAGGAGATTCAGAGAGCCAGAAAAGTTTGTAAAATGAGGAGAAATGTAATTTTATTTCATAAGACTCAATAAAGAACTGTTTATACAGGTATAATTTAATACTAGGTTAGAACAATGTCATGTCTTTATCTTTCATACAATTTTATGTGCTCACAAGTGGCTCAATAGGTAACAGATGATTTTTCTTCTTTGACAGGTGGACTTTCAGAGAACATCTTAAGAACTAAGCTCTTTTCAAGTCTCATTATTACCATTCTTGACTTCTCCCATTTTTGCTATATTTACTTGTTGTTCAGCTAAAAACAATTGTAGGGACCTGAAAGCAAATCATTAAATAATAAAAAAAAAAATTGCACATTCTTCTAAAATATATGGCTTAGAACAAGGCTTTGGTGCAGGCTCTGGTTGGTAGGGATGATTAACTTTTATTTTTCTAAGCTAGTTTCCAGACTTGTTAATCAAATGTGACTTAATATTCTCATTTTGCTGATTAAAAAATGAAGGAAATGGAGAGGCCAGCAGCGCAGAAGTATCTGACCGTTTTCCATGTTACTTACTTTGCTAGAGCTAATAAAGAAATGGGCAGTGGCCACCACCACAAAGTGTCCTAAGATAGGATCAAGGACCCAGCGATTCAGGGTAATGGAGATCTTCAGTTAATAGTATTGTATATAGGAAAAATTCCTCCCCTCGAATGCCATTCTACCAAGCAATCACATGCACATAAATATGCACTCAAAGCTTCTTATGCCAGTCAACATCTGATTCAGAGAGCTCTACCAAGGACTGTTAGACACGTCATATATTATACCACAATCCTTTCTGGTCTTTCTAGAACCTTGAGCCTGGCAGCAAAACACAGACTGGAAGCTTTAGATTTCAGTTTACCTAGAAGAATCTACTTATGTCCAGTGTAAATATTGTCATTGATGCAGTAATATTTATTTCCTCAGATAAACTCCTACCCATAAGTTCTTAAATATTTTGGTTTCGGTCTCCCTTTACGATTTTTTTTTTTTTGGTCTTTTCGAGACAGGATCTCTTGGTAGCCCCAGCTGTTCTGGAACTCACTCTGTAGACCAGGCTAGCCTTGAACTCACAAAGATCTGCCTGCCTCTGTCTCCCAGGTGTTAGGATTAAAGGTGTGCACCACCACACCAGGCAAAAATTTATTTATTTTGGGAGCTGGAGAGATGGCTCAGGCATTAAGAGCACTGGCTGCATTTGTATTTGCCCAGGACCAGAGTTTGAATCCCAGAACCCACATGGTGTTTAACAAACATTTGTAACTCCAGTTCCAGGTGATTCAATGCCCTCTTCTGACCTCTGTGGACATTGCATGGCATGGGTACACTTACATACATGCAGGTAATACAATCATACACATAAAAATGAGAAACAAAATATATTTTCAAAAGATTGATTTTTAATTATGTGGATGTGTGTGTTGGGGTACCCACATGTGCACATGAGCGTGGGTACCCAAGGAGGTCAGAGGCCTCGAATACCCCTGGAGCTGGAGTTACAGGTGGTTGTGAGCAGCCTGAGAATCTCAAAGTATTTTTTTGTACACATTGAACCCATCGATATTTACCTTATGAATTAAAACTAAGGAAATGTTAAATAAATATTAATTCACAATATATAAAGATAATATATAAAGATAAAATATGTGATGTTTTATGAAAATGTATATATTGTTACCAATTTTATAAAATAGCTGTATATTTTGAATATGATGCAAAAGTTGGAATTCTATTCATTTTCATGTGTGTGCTGTATGCATGGTGTGCACGCTGTTTGTGTCTGTGTGCAGGCATGTGTGCCCATGCAGCTACCTGGGGAAGCCACCAGTCAAGGTTGGATTCTCCCTCAACTGCTCTCCAGCTTACCTTCTGAGACAGGCTCTCTCACTGAACCCAGAGCGTGATGACTTAGTATGCAAGGGGGATATTGAGACCGTAGGGTCCTCCGAATGCTGAGATTACAGCGGTCTGCCTCCACAGCTGGAAATCTGAACTCAGTCCTCATGCATGAAGAGCAAGCACTGTATCCATTAAGCCTTCTCCCCAGCCCCTTCCCGTACATTTCTATAACCCATTTTAATGTCTTAGACAACTGGGTACTCATGTATACTTCTGCATTTGACCTATTGTAATATCATACAACCCACAGTCTCTAGAAGATCTCATTGTTCACTCATGAGAAGATGAAATGGAAAATTACATCTTAATGTTATCATGAAAACAATTTTGATTGCATTGATCTCCTGAAAGGAGATAGAACCCGTAGGCATCTCCAATAGAACCCGTAGGTATCTCCAAGCTACCCAAAATACCTGTATTAACTAGTTCAACAAATTGTGTCTGATTAAATGATTCTGAGGGAGATTTATGAGTCATTAACAAGGAATAAGAAAATATGACAAGTAAGTTCTGGAGACAAGCAGAACACAGTCGGCTACATGCAAGAGGCCCTGGGTACGAGCCTCGGCATTGCATACACTTGGTATGGAAGTATACACTTGTCATCCCTGCACTAGAGAGATAGAGACAAGAAAATAAGAAGTTCAAGGTCATCCTTGGCTGCAGACCGATAGTGAGTGTGAGTTCAGGCTAGAATAGAAGGGACCCTGTGGGGAACAAAAAATAAAATAAAGGGAAGGAAGAGAAAGAAGAGAAGCGAAGGAAGGCAGGAAGGCAGGAACACAGGAAAGTTGGTTAGCAACAGTGTTAGAGAAAAAATAAATTGTATTCCTTTGGCTTCTGCAACAAAATTCAATTTTAAATCAAGCGATACATTTTACATGATGAGCCTTGGTGTTGTTGAAAGGAAAACTTTCCACCAATTAAGTTTACCAGACTTTGTTTGAGTTAAGTTCAGAGAACCTTGTCTAGCAACCTGGGTAGGTGACATTTATAAAGGAAAACGGAACTCACAGAAACAATTTGGCTGCTTCTCACTGTTTGAATTATTTGGCCATTGGCTGATCATTTAATATTCAGGGATTGGCTGAAGCTCAACTGCTACAATTAGCTGAAACTTAGCTACTTGTTCCAAGAAGTAACTCTCAAATCCTACTTTGTTGACCTGCTAGATTAAGCTGCAGTGACCTATGTAGGAACTCAAAGTGGGAGGTGGGAGGCAGTATCCAGCCACAGTGAATGCTTTTATAGGAAAAATGTTTGGGTGATTTTGTAAAATATTCATGATGCCTAGAACATTTCTCAGCTGTGAAAAACGTCTCAGGCATGTCTACCAGAAGACTCGGCCCAAAATGGCTAATCTCCATGCAACAGCTCTGAGCCCTCTGAGCCCTCTCCCTTACCTTACATTCTTATTATCTTACAAGAACAGGGTCTTTCAGGTTTTTTTAAATCATAAAAAATTAAAGTAAAATTGCTCAAAGTTTACCTATTAAAAGTCCAGCTTCTCCTACATGCAATAAAAATTACCCACATTCTTAAGTTTATGAAAGAAGATGGATGATTATTAATATGCTCAAAGTTAGGCAAAGGGCCTTGACTTTCAAACCATTATATAATGAGAAATAATCTTTTCAAAACCATAGATATGCTAAAGGGAATTAGCAGAGTCAACCTATTTTCTTTTTTTATTCCAGTTGTATCCAGCTCTCTACAGTGCTTACAGATGAGGTTCTTGGGGGCACTGAAATAGAAATGAAGCTAGCACTTCGGATTAACTTACGACTTCTATCTGTGAAAGGGTGCCTCTTTGAAAATATTAATATGTTGTTTGCAGGGCTGTTAGATCAGATAGCAATGCATAGAGAACATTAAGACTTGTAAAGTCTCTAATATCCATATGTTCTAGTTACCAGCCATGTAACAAACTATCACTCAGCCCAGCAGCTAGAAACACCCCCTTTCGGTTTGGCTCACAACTTTGTAGGTCAGAGAGAATTCAAGAAGGACTAGGTTGAGCCATTGTCACTAAGGGTCCCTCATGCAGCTGCAGTTGGCTGGGCTGCCCTGATCTGGTAGTGCTGTGGGGTGTATATCCAATAAGGTTCACTCACCTGGCAGGCAGCCGATGCTGGTTGTCAGCCTAAACTCAGCTGGGCTGTCAATCAGAATGCTTATACATGGATTTTCTAACGTGACAGTTTCAAACTGCTTATGTAGTAGCATCTGGTTGGATTACCCAGGAATAAGCACTGTGGAGAACCAGCAGAAGCTATTTGGTCTCTTTTTAAATTACATCTCAGAAGTCATTTGACGTCAGTCCTTTGTGTTATTGTCTTTAGGGCAAGTCCAGATGAAGTAAGAAAGTACATGGAGAGTGCCGGGCATGATGGCGCACGCCTTTAATCCTAGCACTTGGGAGGCAGAGGCAGGCGGATCTCTGTAAGTTCAAGGCCAGCCTGGTCTACAGAGTGAGTTCCAGGACAGCTGGGGCTACAGGGAGACCCTGTCTCAAAAAGACAAAAAAAAAAAAAAAAATGACATGGAGACTCCCTGTCAATAGAGGCATGTTTAGGAATGTTCACAGTGTTTTGAGATCAACATTCCATGGAGGGTTGAGAGTACTTGTACTTGCTTTCATATTTTCAAATGAAGAAAAATATTTCCCACAAAACTGTACAGTATCAGTAAAATTCTTATACCTTTATTCTAATTTGAAATGTTCGGCCAGGCGTGATGGTGCACACCTTTAATCCTAGCACTTGGGAGGCAGAGGCAGGTGGATCTTTGTGAGTTCAAGGCCAGCCTGGTCTACAGAGTGAGTTCCAGGACAGCTGGAGCTACAGGGAGACCCTGTCTCACAAAGACCAAAAAAAAAAAAAAAAGAAATGTTCATGATCACATGGAAACAAGTTATAGTCACAATTTTAATTTTAATTCTGTAAAAGCACAATTCTAGTTTGCTAATGCAGCCATCAGCTGGGCTTGGTATAGACCTGCAATCTCAGTTACTTGAGAGGTTAAGGCAGGAACATTACAAGTTCAAGGTCTGGCTGGGCCATAAAGGAGTCCAAGGGCAACCTTGGCAACTTAGTGAACCCTTATCTCAAGGCAAAAAGTGAAAATATAAGCAGAGGATACAGCTCCGTTTTGGTATGTTTGCCTAGAACATGCAATGTAACCTTTTTAGAAAAATACAGTAAAGAATTATTTTACGGGGCTGGAGAGATGGCTCAGCGGTTAAGAGCACCGACTGCTGTTGCAGAGTACCCGGGTTTGATTTCCAGCACCCACATGGTGGCTAAGAACCATCTTTAACTCCAGTTCCAGGGGAATCCGATGCCCTCTTCTGACCTTCGCAGCATTTCACGACACAGGTGCACCAACCTACATGCAGACAGTACATTCATACACATGAAAATAATTTTTTAAAAAAAGAGAGTTACTATTAAATATTATTGTATTAAAATTGTTCAGAGAAACTCAAGAAACTTGAGAAGATTATTGCATTCTTCTTATTTGTGAACCTGAATGAAATGTGTACATGAATAGAAAGAAGAGATGCATATATTTTCAGCAAGAACTGATCCAATTTCACCTTTCCTATTGGGCTAAAGAGAGGCAGAGAAGCAAACTAAAAAGATAACTGTGTACAATTGCAGGCACTTTACCAGTAATAGATGAGGGCGACTATGAGGCAGATTGAGGAAGCTACAAATACCCATTGCCTACAACCTAAGAGAAACTCAGAGTCTCAGTCGCTGGATTGCCCTAAAGCCCAAGCATTTAATCAGTTCCTGAGGGTCCTGAGAGCTGACTCAGTGGTTAGGTGCAGGTACTGTTCACCCAGTGGACCTGAGTTCAGTTCCTGGCATCTGCATCAGGCAGCTCACAAGGCCTGTAACTCCAGTTCCAGGAACACTTCTGGCCTTGGTGCACATATACCTTCCCCCAACACACACATAAATAAAAATAACAGTAAGAGAAATAGATCTTGGGGCTGGAGAGGTGGCCTAGTGGTTGAGAGCGCCGACTGCTCTTGCAGAGGACCCAGGTTCAATCCCCAGCACCCACATGGTGGCTAAGAACCGTCTTTAACTCCAGTTCCAGGGGAATCCAAGACCCTCTTCTGACTTCCGCAGCATTGCACGACACGGGTGCACAACCTACATGCAGACAGTACATTCATACACATACAAAATAAATTTTAAAAATAAAAGAGAAATTGATCTTTAAGGAGACTGCTAAACAACCCACCAGTCCATTGCAAACAGAAATTGGACAGTCCCAAGAATTTGATGTGTCACCTCAGGAAAAAAAAAACAACTGCATCTTCTATCTCTCACTCTCCCTCACCCTCCCCTCCAAAGCCCAGGGACTCTCCAGGAAGAGGTGGGCATGTCAGATTGTAATGGCCAAGGAGGGGGATGAATTGTGAGATCACAGCAAAAACAGACTGGATTTTTTCTTTCCTTTTTATTTGATTAACATGTTTGTGTAAGCAAACCTCTTCAAACTGGACTTGGGAACCCTGGGTTGTACAAAAACTGAACCCAGATGTTAAATAATTGGATTTATATGGACACTTTATGTTTATTGCCTATGTGTACTGGAAAAAGAAAGAAAGAAAGAAAGAAAGAAAGAAAGAAAGAAAGAAAGAAAGAAAGAAAGAAGAAAGAAAGAGAAAGAAAGAAGAAAGAAAGAAAGAAAGAAAGAAAGAAAGAAAGAAAGAAAGAAAGAAAGGAAGGAAGAAAGAGAGAGAGAGAGAAAGAGAGAGAGAGAGAGNAAGAAAGAAAGAAAGAAAGAAAGAAAGAAAGAAAGAAAGAAAGAAAGAAAGAAAGAAAGAAAGAAAAGAAAAAAAGAAAGGAAGGAAGGAAGGAAAGAAAGAAAGAAAGAAAGAAAGAAAGAAAGAAAGAAAGAAAGAAAGAAGAAAGAGAGAGAGAGAAAGAAGAAAGAGAGAGAGAGAGAAAGGAAGGAAGGAAGGAAGGAAGGAAGGAAGGAAGGAAGGAAGGAAGGAAGGAAGGAAGGAAGGAAGGTCTTTAAGTCAGATCCAGGACAGATTAGCCAAGATGGAATTTAAGGAAATTAAAATTGAACATTCAAATGGAGAATTAGAATGACATTAAGTTGAAAATCATAGTAATAGCATCAGTAAGATATTTACCTTTTATTTGAAATATGAAAATATTTTGATGTCATTTTAAAAGCTTGAAAAAAATTTCATATGGATTTTTAGAAACAGGCTCTGCCTGTGCCTTTGGCCTAGGCTATTGCTGTCACCTCCTGAAAGTGTTCCGTGCTTTCTGCCTTAGCAACCAAATCATTCTTTCAAACACTAAGTCAATCTTGAAATGTTTCCAGGTAAAAGCAAAGGCTTCACGAATGGCCTGGGCGGCTCTGTGTCTGCCTCCAGCCGCCTCCTCCCCCTCCCAGGCCAGTTCTCTCACCATCTCATTATGATCCAGGTCCTGCTGCAAGAATTCCCAGCTGCCTGCGCTGTTCCCTGTTCCCTCCTTCCCTACCTACCTGTCTTTAGGGAACACTGTAATTGGTATGACTAACAGTTAAAAACTTAATTGTAGAAATCAAAAGAAATTTCTGGAATGGAGATTTAGAACTCAAAGTTACCAGGGCTGTTCCCCTAAGAGCTGAAATCTATAAGAAAGAGGGCCATGAGAAGAGGAAAATGTATAAGGTTCCTAGGAGAGGCCCCATGGGAAGAGAAGGAGGAGAAAAGGAGGGAGGAAAGGAGGGAGAGAGAGGAAGGGATGAGTGGTCAGAGGAGATGAGAGAATAATTGCAAATAAGGAAATGATATAAAATCCTAAGCCATTGTGACTGCACAACAGTGTCCAAGGTTTTCATGCATAAGTTGGAAAGAAGCAAAAATAGGCCAATGACTTGCTAACTGAACAAACAGGAAGTCATCCCCGGAATTTGCAAAGACTGTTTTAGAACAGGCACAGACTGAAGCACCTAGCTGAGATGGTGTTTACATGATAACGATAATATGCGTGTTCATGGCGTGTTCCTTCAGCCTTTCCAGCCACTCGAATTAAGGACCAAAGGAGGAAAGTGACGAAATTTATCTAGAGTTTGGAGCTTTCTCCTTTGTCAAAGAACAAAACAAACACTGTCAGTGGAATCCTAAAAAGTCTCACAGTTAATTTTGTTAACCCTCTAGGCCGGATAATGTGTGCCAGTGAAGCAATCCACGGAATTTAGCAACACGAAAAGGTCAAAGTTCATTGAAAGTGGGGCCGGTTCATAATGATTATATTCATTAAGGATTCAAAACCCATTATCCTTGACAAGATGAGTGAGTCCTTGGCTCTGTGCGGGGTTAACTTTTCAAGTATTCGTTGCTTATTGGGAAGGCATTCCTGGCAAGTCTAGCAAAGTCCTGTGGTCCAAGCCATTAAGCCAGCTGTGATAAAACACAGCATTCTATTTCAATAGGTCTTAGGCTGTTATAAGTAGGAACTATTTTTCTTTACAGCATGTAGAGAAAGAAGGAAGAAAAAGACAAGGAGGACAAGAGACTTTAGTTGAAAAACAGACACGGTTGCTATCACAAAACACCACAGACTGGGTAGTGCGTAACAACAGAAATTATTTCTATAGTTCTGGAAGCTGAAACATCAAATATCATGGTAGGTTCTGCATCTTATAAGGACTAGCTCCTAAAAGTACTTTCTAATTATGTCTTCACATGCTTAAAGTGGCAAAGGAGCTATCTGGGGATCCACCAACAAGAGTTCCAATCCTATCAGTGAGAGTCTCATGATCAGGTCTGATCATTCCCCCACCACCCCACTTCCTAACACCATCACCTTGGAGTTTCGGCCTGTACATAGGAACTCTAGAAAGAAGAAACTCTTAGACCATGGTAACACATGGACTTCTGAGCAAAGCAAATGAGGTTATCAGGTCTGTGAGCCAGGTTGTTTAATACAGTCTTGAGCTAGACTTCATAGTTCTTTAAAGTGATGGTCACAGTTGGGTACTGAGATAGCAATTGTGTTGACAGGCTAGTGCGCTCAGAAACTGTCAACCTCAGGAAACGGGTTTGACAGTGTTCTAGAAAGAGCCAGGAAGGTGAGCCAAGAGGTGAGCGAGGAGGTGAGCAAGGAGGTGAGCTGAGGTTGTAGAGACAGGGAGATCCTGGGGCTCCCTGGAGTTCCATTGAACTAAAACCAGGAGCTCTAGGTTCAATGAGAGACACTGTGTCAAAAATGCACGATGGAGAAGCAGCTGTAGAAGACACCTTGGTGTCAATGCCATGGCCTGCCCTGGTACGCATGCCTATTCACACAACCCCCACATAAATGAAGCACTTGCTCCAATTTTAGTGACGAGAACGCTTTATGCTTGGTGCATTTTTTCTAGATAGGACTAGTATAGATCCACTAATCTGTCAGTTTTAGAGTTTTCTTTCTTCTAAGTGCTCTGACTTTTCTTACCTTTCAAAAACTATTGATGTCTTAAGTACCTGAGTTCAAGGGCCAGCTCTGCTGTGCACTGGCCGTGGGATGCTGGGCAAGCACGTTACTTACTAGTTTCACTGCTACAGTAAATTGCTAACAAAAGCAAAGGAAGAAAGGGAGGGAAGGAGGGAGGGAGGGAGGGAGGGAGGGAGGGAGGGACTCTGGCTCTCGGTGCGAAGGTACAGTCCATCAAGGCGGGCAGGTCATGGCAGCAGGAACCTGAGCCAGTGGTCACACTGCGCCTTCAGTCAGGAGTGAGTTCCGTGATGAAAGGGATTGCATTCCAAAAATGTAGGCTGCCATATCAAAATACCACGGCCTGGGTGGCTGGAACAGAAACATGTGTGTCTCATGATTCTAGAGGCTGGAAATTCAAGATTGAAAAATCTGTTCAATTCCTGGTAAGGACTCTCACACTAGCCAGCCCAGCAAGTAAGGGGAGGACTAAAGAGGGCGGGAGGGAGGAAGGGAGAGAAGAAAGAGACTAGGAATGCACTTGGATGTGCTCTGCAATTATTTTGTTTGGACTTGTAGATTTGGTTTTTATACAGTGTGTGTGTGTGTGTGTGTGTGTGTGTGTGTGTGTGTACATGTGTGTGCACATGTGTGTGCCTATGTGGAAGTCAGAGGACTTCCTTGTGGAGCTGGGTCTCTCTCTCTCCACCCTGTGGGTCTTGAGACTCAAACTCAGGTCTTCAGGCTTGCGAAGAAAGCAGCTTTACCCATCGAGCCATCTTGCCAGCTCTTGTGTTTCGACTTAAAACATGAATCCTGTCAAAGGGACCTCATCAAGACTTTATCTAAGTGCTGTCACCTCCCCAAGGCACAACTTCTTCTACCACCCTTGGGGATTAGGACTTCCAGTGTGACTTTTTGGGGACTTCATGTGCATTCGGGCTCTAACAGCAGCAGTATTCTTCTATGCCAAGCACCATTTTCCCTTAGGAAGAAAGCTTGTTGAAATTTTAAAATCCCTTCTTGTCATCAAATTTTATCATCTAGAAGTAATGAAAAAATATATATCCACAATATAATAGTTTCTCCTCCTATAAAATAGAAGAATTGTGAGTATTTTCAATATCTAGAGTGTGTTGTTGTTTTGATCTAGCAGGTTTAATTTGCTGTATCATTGCATATTCATTTTAAAAATCCATTTTAATAAGTGCCCTTGGAAGGAAAAATGGGGACAATTATATTTCCCTGTTAGATGATTTTCATTCACTAAACAGAATCTCCATGAACTAGAATCCGCCATGTGCCTTCAACTATTCTCAGTATGAAGCAAATTAATGCTTCTTCCTGTATTCAATGGGAACTACAAAAAGAGGTGTTTCAAAGACCAAGGAATGTAACACCCGAAAACACCATATGTTACAAATGTCATTGATGCCACCTGAGTAAAAAAAAAAAAATGTCACAGTTCAAGTGCGATGGAGTTTTTGTGAGTCGGTTTTTTTCCCTATATTTTCAAAAAATATCACCCAGCATTTGCACACCAGTTATTACATATTCATCTTTTCTAATTTTCTCTCAAATAAAATACATTAATGCATTCCTGTTTAATAGAAACAGAACAAGCTAAAAGGCTTCTAATTTTAATGAAACCTTTCAAGTCAATATAGCAATTCTGAGAGTGAATCACGAAGTGCTTTATTGCCCTCGTAGTCACTCCTAAGCCATTTTCAATCAGCTTTTATTGCACCAGTGGAAAAAATATTAATATAGTTTAGTATACTAAGTAACAGTTCCAAATCCTCAGGCTTGCTTTGCCTCGCTGATTAAAAAAAAAAAAAAAAAAAGTGTCTGTCTTATTTCAAACCCAACTGGGTTGAAATCCTCTAGGGATCATGTTTCTATCCATATTCCCAATACCTTTTCTTTTTGTGCTAATTCACTCATTTTGTTATGGTCCTAAAGCAAAAGCAAGAAAAGAAGAAGGATAAAGACAGTTATTTGATAACTGGAAATTTTCTTTTTAAAGATAAAAAGTGTAAGGACAAGTCAGCATAGGCCCTGAATTTTAGTTTGCTAGTTGCATTGCTACGTGAATTGGAGAGGTTAGATAACACTTCTAAGTAACGGATGTATCTACCATGTTTTCCAGTGCCAGTAGCATAGTGTCACTAAGACAGAGGTGAAACTTGTGGGTTAGTTCCTGGTCTTGAGACCGTTAACCAGGAGTGGGGATGTGCACGTGGGCTGAGCACAGCCCTGCACCTGACCACACTGCGGAGCTGGGTCCTAGCGTGCCAGCTTTTCCTTCCCCTCCTCAAATCATCATTTCACAGTTCATCTTTTTTTAATTTTCCAATTCCATTCGTCTAGCTAGGGCCTTTGTCTGCACGTGACTATGTTGTGCTTGTTTTGTTGCTTGTTTCCTTTGGTCTTGGAATGTTCTGGCACAGGGAAAAGGAGGCTGTATGTCTTCACAAGTAATAAATCACTTATCTTTTAATCCAACACTTGCACTTCATACCACGAATATGGCATGAACCATAGTGATGTAATCTCCAGGCACGTCCTTTGGATACATTTATGCAGACTACGGCATAAGGTTAATAGTCTATACCAATGAGAAAGGAATGAAATGAAACTCTCTGATGATAAGCAGGGTTCAGAGATGGTGAAAGTGATGGTGTGCAGATAAGTGCTTAAAATCCTGTTCTTGGGAAAACAAACACCCTGATTTACATGACAGATTTCTTCACTGCATATGTCTGTACTGCCAACAACATGTCCCTGAATGTAGAGTTGTACACGAACGGGTCTCATGACTGGATCCAAACCTGCTTCTGCATACTCTTGGGTGGCTGAATGAATGATTTTATAAATAAATAAATAAATAAATAAATAAATAAATAAATAAATAAATAGTAAAACAAACCTCAGCCTGATTCTTTGTGGGAGCCATATTTCCAACCAGGGATTTTACAAAGTAAAAAAATTTACCTGTTCTTTTCTTAAGTTAGTCTTTAAATTTATAGATTTATACATTTAAAACTCTTAGTTTCCAGTGATGTACAAAAAAAAACAATACAAATCAAAGGATTCAATCATATTCTATGAGTGGATCTCAATCTCTATCTAGCTTCCTCAGTTGCTTCTATCACACAGCTGATGTTGGTGACTTCAAATGTGTGCATCTTCCCGTTCTCCCATCTCCTGTATTGGGATCTTCCCAGTTTCATCTGTGTTCAAAGCAGGCCAAACACCAGGGGCACTGCTCCAGTCACCACCTGCCCACATCCATAGTTACCTCACTCCTCCGTCCTTCAACCTGCAGTCTACCATCTACCCAGGCCTGTGCTTTCTCTTCCCCTGATCTGGACAGCTGAGCACAGATGGACACCCCCACCCCATACAGATGGTGTTCTTCACATTTGTAACAGATAACCCCAGCATGGCCACCCTCAAGTAGGCCCCCGGCTTCCTTTGTAAAGTCCTGTCTGTGTTTCTGCACATTTGACATTCCAAAGTTATTCCTTTCTTAAAACCACTGTCCCATTTTTTCTCCTACCTTACCAAATTATGTTGCCATCAAAGTTTCACCTCTAATTTCTCACCCATTTGATCTAAAAACATATCTACAACCTGTCTTATTCTTCTGTCTTTCCTATTTTCTCCTAGCGGAGCCAAGTTCCTAGATCCACGTTCTGACACCCATCTGAGTTATCTGTTCCTGGTTAGTATCTCATCCCAAAATTAGAGGCTCTTTCAGTGAGGTGAGGGAAAGGAGTTAAGACAGGGTCTCACAGTGTAGCCCAGACTGGCCTTGAACTTGCCGCAATCCATCCTCCTACTCAGTCTCCCAAGTACTAGTGGCTTTCAAACAACAATTCATTGGGAGCTGGGGGCTGGAGAGATGGCTCAGTGGTTAAGAACACTGGCTACTCTTGCAAAGGACCTGAGTTCAATTCCCAGCACCCACAGAGAGGCTAACAGCAGTCTGTATCTCCAGTTTCAGGGGATCCAATGCCTCTTCTGACCTCCTAAGGCACTGCATGGCATGGGTGCACTTATGGACATGTAGGCAATACACTCAAAAAACATAAAATAAAAATAATGAGCCGGGCGTGGTGGCACATGCCTTTAATCCTAGCACTTGGGAGGCAGAGACGGGCAGATCTTTGTAAGTTCAAGGCCAGCCTGGTCTACAAGGTGAGTTTCAGGACAGCTGGGGCTACAGGGAGACCCTGTCTCAAAAAGACCAAATAAATAAATAAATAAATAAATAAATAAAGAATAAAATATTTTTTAAATCAACAATTTATCATTCTCCTGATATGATTATAGATAAAGTGGGCTGAGGTGAGTATTTCCCCATACAGTCCCTCAAGCTTATGAACTCAGATGCTGGCTAAGGTCCTCTCCAGTTTTTGGCCAGGCTAAATGTCTAAGATGGTTCATTAAACATGCTGGAAGTTGACACCAGTGAGCTCAGCTAGGATTTGACTAGAGTACCACTTACAATCTGGGGCTTATTCTGAAAAACAGCACACTGAAAGCAAGTATTCCAGAAGAAGTTGGGAAGAAACTACCAATCTAGTTATGGATTTGATCTAGAGATGGCAACATATTGTGACTGCTGTGTTCTGTTGGTCAGAGCAGTTACAAAGCTGACCAGATGCAGTGGGTAGAGAGATAAATTATTGTCCTTTGCTGGGAAATAGAAAGGTCACGCTTCAAAAGACAGATGGGACGGGTGATACTGCAGTTGTCTTCTGGATCTACAATCTGTCAGAGCACTAAACCCCTCGTTTTCATCTGTCTCCATCATACTGGCCCCTTCACTTCCTCAACATATGAGCAGGCTCTGCACTTTTGTTTTTTGTTTGTTTTGTGTTTTTTTTCTCAAAAAGGTATAAAAGCCTATAAATTTATCACATACATTTTTCTGCATGTTTATTACTCTTCAATGAAAAGCTTAAACATGGTAAGAAAAAGGGACAAATTTGTAAGTAATTACTAGCAAAATGTGTGTCTTCATATTCATAGACGAATGGCTTTGGGGGGTTGTTTTTTGTTGTTTGTTTGTTTTTGGTTTGTTTGGGGTTTTTTTGAGACAGAGTCTCATGTATCCCACAATAATCTCTAAATTCCTGTATATCTGAGAAGGACCTTGAACTTCTCATTTGTCTACCTCCACTTCCCTAACTTCTGGGATTCCATGTATGTGCCACCCCATGTCCAATTTGTACATGCTGAGGATCAAACCCAAGGCCTTAAGCATGTTAGGCCAGCACACTTCCAACTGAGCTACATCTCCACCACATAGACTATATCTGGATCCTAACTTCAATGCTAGGTGTAACTCCAAATTTAGTGCGTTTTAAATGTAGAGAACAAATGAATGCTTACCATACATATGAAGTAACACATGCTAATATTAGGACAAACCAACTTACTCTATCTATATAGAGACCAAAATCTTTTGATTTGCATGCCTTACTTTCTTTAATAGTAAAATTATAAAATAGGTTTCTTGCCTGGATATTGGAAGGATTAGATAAGATCTAGGAAATGTTTGGAGGTCTGTATTAGCCACTTTTCTGTTGCTGTGATAAAACCACCATGACCAAGGGAACTTATGAAAGGGAGAGTTTATTTGAGCTTATGATTGACAGTTCCAGGGAATTAAGAGTCCACTGTGGCAGGGAGGCATGGTGGCCGGGGCTGGAGCAGAAAGCAGAGGTTCACATCTTCCAATGAGCACAGGAAGTCGAGAGAGAGCAACTGGACTCTGCAAGGCTTGTTGAAATCACTAAGCCCGCCCCTCCCAGGGACGTACTTCCTCCAGCATAGCCACACCTTCTAAGATCCCCAAAACAGTGCCACCAACTGGGAACAAAATGTCTGAATACTTGAAGCCTTTGGGGGACAGTTTCATTCAAACCACTACAAGGTCTAAGAAGACAGTTCATGTAAATATAATTTATTTGATCTGTTATACTTCCTGTGAAGTTAGGCATAATACCGTCCATCGGGAAGAAACAAAGATGACTCTACATGCACATTGCAAAATGGAAGTTAGGTGCTGGGGTGCTGTCTAACTAGATAAAATGCTTGTCCAAGAATAGTGAAGACAGAGTTGGGGTCTCTAATACCTACATAAAAGCATGGAGAGCCTAGAGACCCACCTCAAGCCCACTGCTCAGACGGCAGAGACGGGGATCCCTGGTCAAGCTGACTAGTTAGATTAGCCAAAGAAGTGAGCTCTGCATCCAGCAGCAGTGCCTACCTCAGTAGACGGGGATCCCTGGTCAAGCTGACTAGTTAGATTAGCCAAAGAAGTGAGCTCTGCATCCAGCAGCAGTGCCTACCTCAGTAGACGGGGATCCCTGGTCAAGCTGACTAGTTAGATTAGCCAAAGAAGTGAGCTCTGCATCCAGCAGCAGTGCCTACCTCAGTAGAGTCTAGAGTAATTGAGGAAGACATCCTACATCACCCTCAAGCCTGACCACATACAGATAATGTGCATATGGAACCCATACATATGTGAACACACATGCACCCATACATATGTCATGGTGTATACACACACATATGCACATCGCACATGCACAAATGCAAAATGGAATTCTGTATGTCCATGCAACTATGACAGAACGTTTCCCAAGACCACATAGTTTGGGACAAATTTTAACAGGCACTCTTCAGAATACTCCATCCTTCCTTCAGTGTGGCATCACCTTCTCTGCATTCCTGACTCCATACTATATCCTTTCCATGTCAGATTAATAAACAGGGCTCTCGGAAAATCAGATGCTTGCCACTGAATTAATTTCATGTGAAGCAAAGCCTCCTGAATTTCACCACAAAGCTGTAACACCAGCCCAAATCCCAAACTGGTTGCCCATGAGTCCATTCCATACTTACAAATTCTTACATTTATTACTTCAGTCCTAGATCCATTTGATGCTTAACCAGTTACTACCCAGCCTTCCCCAAACAGGCATCATCTTCCATCAGCCATATCCCAGGCAGAACCAAAACTCAGTGGCAGTCACGTCGGCCTGAGAGAGGTCTCCAAACGATGGGGGAAAGTGACTTATTGCCTGCGTATTGTGTGTTCATCCGTCCTTGTTAGCTATATCCTCGTTAGTTTCTCTGGCTATTACTGGACTTGCTAACACACTGGCCTGGAGGAGGCAGGAGGCAGAATGCTCTCTTTCCCTCCCCAAGCCCAACTTGTAAAGAAGAGCCTGCTAGGGCTTCATAAATAATTGAACAGTCTCATGCAGACAACACAGTCAAGATGCAGATTTAATTTATTCCCTGGGAGAACCAAAGGTGACTGTATAGACCCAGGACACAGTCAAGCTGAGGTGGGGACACTAGCAGTGTTCAAAATGTGTCAGACATATGGAGCACATGCCCTGAAGTCTGGTGCCAGACTCCTGGGCAAGGAATAGTTGCTGTCTCTTTTTTGTTGTATTTTGTTTTGTTTGCCCAAGTGCGTACCACTGGGGAAAAGAAACTTTATTCTACCTACAACAGAAAGGAAATGATAGCACACTCCTACTTTCGTAGGAGCATGCGGGCATGTGTTGGTCCTGATATCCCTGGTGGGCGATTGTTTTTACCTGAGCTGCTTTCTTTTCATTGCTTCCTTGATTGGGGGAGTGCCGTTGTTGCTTTATTAACCCGACCTGTAAGGCCTCTTGGAAGAGCTTTCCCCTTTGTGCCTCTGTTACAATCAGCAGAAAAGAAGTAGAAGAAAGGAGGGCCCAAAGGGAAGGGGAGGAAATGGAAAGAGAGGGGAAAGAAGGAGGGAAAGGAAAGTTCAGAGACTTCTAGAGAAAGTCTGCACTGGGTGTGGAACCATGGAATAGAACAGGGAGCCAGAGGCCAACAGCAGCAGGAATTCTGTGAGCCAAGGAAGGAAGTAGTGTTTCTAGAGACCCATTAGGAGTGCAGTTGCATGTAAGTGGAGGAAAGGAGAGAGGCAAACAATTCCAGAAACAGGATAACGCAGCTCAGATACTACAGCGCTGGAACACATACTACACTAGGTGTGCTAGTTTAGTAGCGACAATATTGAATGAATTGATTTTTCTTTTCTTCTTTGTGAGACAAGATCTCTGTGTAGCCCCAGCTGGCCTAGAACTCCCTATATAGATCAAGCTGGCCTGGAAATCACAGAGATGCCTCTGCATCCCAAGTGCTGGATTTAAAGGTGTGTGCCACCTCACCAAGCCTAGGGGCCAATTTTTAAATTTTTGCTTATGCATTTATTTATATTTTATGTATATGATTGCTTTAACTACATATATATATATGCAATGCCTGTGGAGCCCAGATGAGGGTGTCAAATCCCCTGGAACTGGAGTTAAAGATGGTTGTTAGCTACCCTGTAGGTCCTGGGAACTGAACCTGGGTCTTCTTCAAGAGCAACTAGTGCTCTTAACCACTGAGCCACCTCTCTAATCACAAAGAAGCTTATATATATAATTTTTTAAATTTTATTTATTTTTTTTTATGTATATGAATGTACTGTCTGCATGTAGGTCTGTGCACCCATGTCGTGCAATGCCGCGGAGGTCAGAAGAGGGTGTCGGATTCCCCTGGAACTGGAGTTCTCCTGGAATTGGAGTTACAGACGGTTCTCAGCCACCATGTGGGTGCTGGGGATCGAACCCAGGTCCTCCGCAAGAGCAGTTGGCACTCTTAACCACTAGGCCATCCCTCCAGCCCAGAAGCTTATATTTTAATGATTTACTGGCCCTCTTTTTAAATTGACATTTTAGAAAATTCAGTAACTTTGTAGCATGGGCAGTGTTTTCTTAGGAAGACCCGTCTTCTCCCCCATTACCTTCCTGTCGTAGGGATTTGGAAGTTCTGTGAAGTGTGGCTGGAACCTTCTGATAAGTATTTAGTAAGACTTGAGCTTTGTTTTTGAGCCTGGGTTGCTATGATTACATCCCTAAGGAAGTTTGCTCAGTTTTGGAATCAATATTTAACTCCGAGGTCCTAGCTGTCCCTCTGACCTCTGAGGCGATTGGAGGAAAGGACTTAAGCCAATTACGTTCTCAATTGTTGTCAAAAGACTTTGAGATACAGAGGAAGAAAAACAAAGTCACTGCAGAAGTTCAAAGTAACAGTGTTCTGTTGGATGTTCTACAGATTTTTTAGTAAAATTTTCCAAATAATAGAAAAACATTCAGAGTAACAGTGTCATCTGATTCACTGCACACAGCTGTCAGTTGACACCAAACATTTATGCTCCTTGGTAGGAGCCTGGAGGAACCAGGAAGGATTCCTTGGAGTCCTAGACTGGTAACAGTCCCAGGCTGTACAGACTCTGCTATATAAACATGTAAAATAAACTCACAGAGACAAAACTAAAACAAAATACCCAGAATTTAAGGACTGTCTCATAGGCTAGTCTACTCCATTGCTTTTCCTGGGCACTGGAGTATTGGAAACTTGAGAATTCTGTCTTTTTGGTTGAAAGTCCTGTGTGTGGGGTAAGGGATTCCACGTATGTGGGTTCACATATGGTGGCCAAAGGCTTGGGGTCTTCTTCCACAACTCTCCACTTTAACTTTTGAGGCTTGGCCACTCACTGAAGCTGGAGATCACTGATTGCTCAGGCTGGCTAGCTAGTGAGTTCCGCAGTTGACCTCTCTTCACTCCTCCAGCACTGCAATTGCACACCTAGATGTGTGGATCCACACTCATGTGCTCACACTTGTGCAACCACTTTATAAACTGAACAATCTCTCCAACCCCTTTGGGTACAAATTCTTGCCAGGGAGGACTTAAAACAGAAAGCTACATCATATAGAGCAGTGGGTTCTTTTGCTTTGTAGTCCACGTTCAGAATTTGGACCCAAACACTGTCGGGTAAGGTGTTCTAATGACGTGTCTCATACAGTGCTTGTTCCAAGAGTTCCTTGGTGGTTGAAATGAAGCACAGACTCATGCCCTTCAAGTTTCCTTACAGTCCGCTTTCCTGCCTCTGTGCCCGTTTGTGTAAACGTTCTCACGGGCTTGTGTACATACATACATTGTACCAAAATGGCCAATGCAATATTTATGTCTGTACTTTGAGCTGCCCAAGATTTTGTCATAAAATCTAAGGCTGTGGGGAAGAGAGTGCATAAAACTTTCATGGCTAGTATGAAAAAATACAAAATGTTATCATTAATATTTAATAAAATTTGCAGCAGTGAATGAACCAAATCAATGTTTTTTAATTAAGTTATTCATTTGTAATAGGAGCTGTGCCTTGCTGTGCATTTGCGTGGAATTTAGTGTGTTGAATTAAAATAAATAAATAAGCCTGATTTTAGCCCTCAGGGTAATGGTATTAGTAATGAAGCTATTAATTGGTTGCCTTTCCTCTGATAAGCAAACACGGTTGCTTCAGTGACAACATCTTTTATTCGAAAGTGTTTTATGATTCTTATGCTGGATTGCATCCAAGGTGTTTAGCAGGATGAATTGTGGTTCACAGTATTTGTAGCAGGTTCACGCAGGCCCTAGCATAGTGTCTGGTCTTCCCAGGTCTCTCTTATTAAGAATCGGGCAGCTAAAGGTGAACATATTTATGCAACCCGAGTGAGTTTTAAGCCAAAGCTTCAGAGTAATCATATATTAAAGAAATAAGCAGTTCAACTAAAGGCTTGTTCATCTCTCTCCTTCCATATGGCCTTGAATTATTTTTCTAGCCTCCTGTCCCCCTACCCAGGGCTTCTCTGTTCTATGCATCTTCATGATGGATTTTTCCAACCATTGCCCCTTCTACCCAGCCTTGTTTTAGAGAATGTGAAGGAGAGAGCTTCCTATAAGCAAAGCTGACCCAGGCATATGGTACAGTGTTCTTCCTTACGGTCACTTAAAAATACAGGTTTGATTTATATAATGCTAACCTCATCTCTGTATTTTTTCATAAACCTAGCCGGTATAAGTAATACATTAAAATTGCAAGATACAAACTGTACCACTGTGCTTACATTATTCTCAGATGGCAGAGAAAAGAAAAAAAAATGATGTACTATGTTATATGAACCTGCATTTTTCTTTTAAATGCTCAATAGAGCATGTTATTTAAAAGGAATCTATAGAAGAATTCAGCCTTCCACTTGCCTATTCTGTTGAAGTTTTCTCACTGGTATCCACAGTATTTGATAATCATGAGTTGGAGAATATAAATGACCTCAAAAGATGTCTAACACAATATTTTCAAATCTTATAGGTGAAAAAGGGCATTTTCCCACTGACCATAACTATCAAATAGATATAAATTATGGATGTAATTTCTTATTGCAAAAGCAATGTAAGCACAGGCCTAAGAATGTAGCATGGTGGTCGTGTGGCTGCGTAGCATCATGAGGTCTTGCCATTGACCTCTAGCACCACACAGTAAATATATTCTGTAAACCAAACACTTGTTTCTTTAATAGATATAAGGCTATAATTGCGGGGGTCATAGAGAGGTGGTTGGCAAAGACCACCCTCTCCAGCTTCCTCGCCACCGAAGATCTTCGCTCTGTCGGCCCACGACGGAGTGGAGCTGGGGAGAGTAAGTGCACTACCAAACCGAAAGTAACCACGGCAGGGAGTCGAGTCAGAGTGTTACAGCTCAAGCTCACTTTATCGCAGGTTTACAGAGGCTTATAAGCCGTGCCGGCTTCCCTACTGGGGCATGTGTCTCTTCCTAATTGGTCCTTTTAGGAGGCTTAATTTACAAGTCCCTAATTGATCCAATCCCTTCCCTTCCTAGCATAGTCCCTAATTATCATGTTAGTACGCGGAAGTAAAGAAGTGAAACTAGCCTTCCTTGCTCGATGGGCGGGGGTGAGTTCGCGAAACTCTAGCGCAGGCTTTCTTTTGTCCTTCAGGCCTATCTTCTCGGCTATTCCATGCCGTCGTATAATGTCTTTTGATTTTAAAGCATCACTTTATGGAGATAAATGTGGGCAGAATATAGGTTAAATATTGAAGCATATGCTTTCAATAATTGATAACATCACAATCAGATGCCTGCTGTTGAGAATTGACTAACATCTGTCAACAAAGTAAAGCATGCCTTCTGTCTGGGAATAAGAGCGTACCATTTGAGCTTTGTATCTCAAAACTCCCACTCTGAACTCACCTACTTTTGCATCTGTGTCTCTTTGCTTATTTATTCTTCCCTGAGTTTTTAATTAATTTTTAGAAATTTGACACTATCATACTCATGTGTGATGCACTGTGGTCACATTCGACCCCACTACACACTCTCATACCCTTCCCATCCTTACCAACCTCCTTCTTCCTAACCAAACAAAAAAAAAAAATTTTAAGTTGTTAGACACTGTGACGCATACATCAAATCCTAGTATTCAGGAAGTGGAAGCAGGAGGACCGTAAGTTTGAGGCCAAGTTGGGGTACATAAAAGACCCTGTCTCAAAAAGAAAAAAAATGCAGTAAGCAAAGTGAGCACTTGTGTACATTGCTTTTGGTTAAATGTACATAATGGGGGCTGATGAGATGGCTCAGTGGGTAAATGTGTCTGCTGCTATGCCTGGTGACCTGGGATTGATCCCACACGGCAGCAAAGGGATGTCACATTACAGTAAGGCCTGAACAAAAACATCCCAACTCGTTTTTTGTCTTTTTAAGACGGGGTCTCCCTATAGCCCCAGCTGGCCTGGAACTCATTCTGTAGACCATGCTGGCCTTGAACTCACAGAGATCCACCTGCCTCTTGTCTCCTGAGTACTAGGATTAAAGGCTTACACTTCTGTGCCCAGCTTAAAGGCAGTTGTTAGCCGCCATGTGGGTGCTGGGAATCGAACCCGGGTCCTCCAGAAGAGCAGTTGGTGCTTTTAACTGCTGAGCCATTTCTCCAGCCCCAACATCCCAACTCTTAACATTCATTAAAACCAAGAGTGGGTCCCAATCTGTTCTGAGAACTTATTCCTTCAGATTTCTCTCAGAACTGTGTTTTCAAAACTATTCTCCCAAACAAAGCCCTTAGTCTCTTTTTATTGAAACACTACAGCCAGTGTAATAAGGAAGAGAGAAAGGATCTTCCCTTTCTGACACCTACTGATCCAGACCAGCACACACAGCTAAAGACAGATGCTATCAGTCTAATCCTTCCTGTTGTTTATAACATAAATAGGATAATTCAGTTACTTTGAATGAATAGTAATTGCTTTCAGCCCTTCATATTTTTAACACACACACACACTCACAATATTCTGGGTTAGGGACAAGGAAGGGTCATGAGAGATCAAAGCTTTATGTTTAGGTTACAAGAAGAGCCAAAAGTCTAGTAAATTTGCTTATATTATAAACACGCTGATCTCGAAACAAGATTAACTTTGATTCCAAGGTTAAATAAGATTCCGTTTATTCAGAAAAGTCATTCTTACACTTTGTAATGGAAAGAGAAAATTCATTAGTTGTCCTCTTCCCTCCACGTGGCCCAATGAAGCGGATGGGTGACCCCTCTGTCTTGCCCCCTTTCCAAATAAATGTAATTTTTTTTTTTAGTTTACCTAATGGAAGACTCATGATTTAGCTGAAGACTAAACTCAAACAAAATAGCTTAAAACAAATAAAACACTAGTATATATTGGTAAAATATATTGCATTGAGTCTGGGACTAACAATAACTTTTAAGAAATTAGAGGGGAGAAGCATCTCAATATGTGTTTTAGATTCATTAATAGTGTCAAATTATTAGAAATGTGGGAGATAGAGTAAATTTAACAGGATAACTATGAAAATATAATTTCAATCTTTTCAAGAATCCCTAGAAATAAATATCATATGTAAATTAGATTTAATTAAAATAGATCAAAGATGATTGCCCTATCAGAATTAGCATGAATAGTTAATATAGACCCTTGGGGGGTTTGGAGAGTATATAGAGAGATTGGGCTAGCTTTTATTATGCCGAGCTGTCTTTGTTGTTTATTGAAATGTGTCAACTTTGTTGCTAATATTTCACTGATGGTGCATTCTTTATTTCTTCAATACAGAATTCAATTTAGAATAAAATCTGATATTCTGTCTGAAAATTTCAATTCCCACCAGCAATATAATTCAATTAAGTTCCAAATATTTCTTTTAAAAATACAAAATAAAATCATTCCCTCTACATATGCTATTTCTGCTCCATTCCAAAAGGATAAAAAACTGCATTTGTTTAGTTTTGGTTCATCGATCACTTTATACATTTTTATGGATTTTCATGTGTAATCACATTTTCAGAGGGGATTGTTATATACTCTGCTCCATTTCTGTAGTTATTATCTTTCAGCCTTAAAATTATAAAAATTGATACACAATCTCTGGTTTTCCTCTCCCTGAGAAAGTGATATCTACCCATTCATCACTCCCCGTGACAAGCTAAAGTTGCTTTGTTTACTGTAGCGAGAGATGACTTTTATTCTTGTTTCTTTTCTTTTCCCCTTCTTGCTAATGATGAGGGTGGTAATGGAGTGGGAGGGTGGGATAGGTACTTACTTCTAAGCCTTGGAAAGAATCCGAATTTCTCTTCTAAAAGCTCAGTAAAGTATGTTACTTGCAGGAATTTATAAGAGAATTCAGCCTTCCATTTACTTATCGTGTGGAAGCTGTTCTTTATACATCTCCTGCTCTGCCTCTCTCTACCAATTTGCAATTTGTAAGATGACTGCTCTATCAGACATAAAATGCTGCCTTTTCCACTTAACTATGCAACAGCCACTCTCTGTACTTCTAGGGCACTCTTAATGGTGCAGTTATATTCCATTCAGACTTGAACACAGTGGAGAGCAAACCCTACCTTATGGGGACCACAAGCACTGAAGGTATTTTCTGAGATCTGAAAACCTTGCATATATCGGTCTGTTTACCAGAGCCATTCCAAAGTGTTAGCATTAAAACACAATTGTGTTTTACAGGTGTCAGCTGGCCAGAGGTGAGGTTTAGACTCATTTTAATGTTCCTTCCCTATGGTTTTTGTTGAGGCTCATTTTAATCTCTGAGTTTGTGCATAAGGCCCTAAAAAAAAGGCTGTGCACGCATCCATCTCTTAGAAGTGAATCAAATGTCAGCTTCCATTTAAATCCCAACTGCAGAAGCACCTTCTCTGTAAATATAGAAGGTGGGAAGAGGCAGGATGGCCCTTTGAAGAAAGCTCTCCCAAGGAGTCAGTCTTTGCAGACATCTCGTTCAACCTTCACAGTTAAGTAAGTACTGAGTGCCCAGTTTGATTTGCTTGATAAAAAAAAAAAAAAAAAAAAAAAAACGCTCTGCCACTGTTCAGACTATCTGAGCATCACAGATGTGCTTGTTTAACTCCTTTCCTCCCATGTATGTGGACAAGCACATCATCCCCAAAGGAGACACAGCAAAAGTAAAAGGCACTCTGCCTATATGAGACTGTCTGATCTTCACATCGTGGCTTAGATTTTCCGGTGGTTACATGTGGTGATGATTCTTCAGTGACCTCCCTGTGATATCTGCTTTCCTTTCTATGCAACACCCCCCCACCCACTGCAGGATTAGTTCTCTTTCCTCCTCATCTTTGTCCTTCTTCCTATTGAAGTTTGCCAAGAAGGGGTCATCATCATGCAGTTCCTCATAGGAGAATATGATCTCAAATAGAAACTGGGGGCCAGAGAGATGGCTCAGAGTTTGATTCCCAACATCCCAGTCAGATGCCTCAAAACCACCTGGAACTCCAGCTCCAGGGACCAGATACCCTCTTCTTTCCCCAGTGAGTACATGCATCTGCATACATATGCACAACATATAACACAAATAAATTATTCTTGCACGTGTGGTTGCAGGCATGCAGGAGAGGACTGAGGTTCATACCACAAATTCCTTAACTCACATTTCTTCAGCTAAATGAAATCCAGGAGACTCGTTTATACTGTTACTATCTGTCAGTTTTGCATTTCCTTCAGATGAGTCTTAATCTTTTACATATCTAAAGTGTCTCAGATAAGGTGCCATAAAGCAACTAGTATAAACTTAGGCAAAGCAGAGGCCATCACGCGATCTAGGCAAGCAATGATTCACTCATTCTTTGGCACACACTTCCAAACAGTGTAACTAAACACCTTTTGAATGGACAGAAGATTCTCTAGATGGTAGTTGATGAAGTTGGGAGATAGTTACTGAGGTGGGAGACTTTGCTGAGAATAAACCACTGCATGCCTCCTTAGCAGAGGTTGAAGAGGTAACCCCGTTCATTCACTTATCGATTCATCAATTCTATTTTAGACCTATGGTATTCCCCAGGACTGTCTTTCCATAGTTGACAACAGGTGTCTGTTTTGTTTCTACTCAACCAGAATGATCTAATTTCCTAGCAGTCTGAGCCAGAGCAATCCAATAAATATATAAAAATTCATAGGCCACTCAGGGCGGTTGATATAAAAAGACCCATATTATGGGTGGGGAGATATTCAGTTAGTAAGATGGCTGCCATGTAAGCATGACAACCTGAGTTTGAGTCCCCAGACCTCACATAAAAGGCAGGCAAGGTGGTGCATATCTGTAACCCAGCTCTCAGAGTGGGCAGGCAAGGGAAATGTTGAAGAACATATCTCTGGGACGTACTGACCAGACAGTCTAGCTAAATAGGGAATATCGGGCTTGGGTAGAGACCTACCTTAAAAACAATGAAGTGGAGAGTGATTGTGGAATACAACAGACATCCACCTGCCATCGCCACATACATGAGCACAGATGTGCAGCCACATGGCTATGTGCACACATACACACACACACACACACACACACACACACAATTTAGAGACCAATAATGGGGATCAAACTGTGAAAATCACAAACTTCTCAGGAAGACTAATGTGGAGGTGAGAGGATTTACTCCAGTTCACATTGAAATTCCATAATTGTTTATGACAGAAAATATGACATTTCTCTTCAGCAAACCCACAAATGAAAGCCACGTCACTAATTCCAGCTGATCACAGCATCTTCTTGTCCCTGCTGTGCTTTGGGTGAAGTTCAGGCTAAGAGGAAATGAAGAGCACAGTTGCTTCCTTCCACCACACTCCAGTGCATCATCTGGACAAAATAAACTTGGATTTTTTTTTCATCCTTTACTTTTCACACTTCCAAACCCAGAGCAAGTCCAGTTCGTTTTTGTTTTAGCCAGGCTGCACGAGGGGCCATTAATTACTTGTCTCTCTATATCCAGGAGAATAACAGAGATGATTGTATTCACAGCCCAGGGAGTTATCCTTTAGGTAATCAAATGAAAACAGTTAATTCTGAGCCTGCTCAGCAATGTACTTCCTGCTAATGGAAAGTAAACAGTGTGTCACTTTCATAACACACTTAAAGCAGAGGCCTGGTGGATCTGCTCCTCACATCTGACGAGGAAGGAATTGGTGCTCCAGCCAGGCACCCCCTCAACACCTCTCCAATGTGCTCAAGAAGCACTGCCGCATGCTGGCTCACATTTTCTAACGCATCCTGCTCAAAGTCAGACCACAAATGTCACTTAGAACTTCAGTCTGGCCTCTATGTTTTAAGAGAAAGTTAAACTGTTTAGAGCATGGCAGTTGGGAGACCCATTCTAACTCATTCAAAATGAAGATTCTCAGAAGTTCAAATAAAATGTTAGATTTACCAAGACCCTTCCAGGAAGCCATGAGTTTAAACCTTTTGGAATGGAGTCAGTTGTGTTTTAAGGACTTTCTAGGTAAAAGAATCAGCAGGATAAATAAGTCATTTCACACCGAGTTAGAGAATTCCTCCTGAGCCCATCAGGAGTTGAATGCAATCCCGTTATCTTGTGCCCATTTCTGACTTCTATGTGGAAACAGACGTTGCCCCTTTCAGACACTCCTTCACAACTCATCATGCTTTGCCTTCTCTTTGCCAGGTTCAAACAATCAGTGTTTCAACTTGTCTTGCCCCCACATCTCAACACACACACACACACACACACACACACACACACACACACACACGCAGTCCCAGCCTCTGGTCTGGTTCTACAGTAATGGCATCCCAGAGGTGACCTTCCTCCTAATTATAAAAACTGGCATCTAACCTCTTGAGAAACCGGACACAGGGTGAACTCAACCAGTTCAATTTTCATTTTAAATCCATTTAGCAAATATTTATTCAGCCTACTAAGTAGAAGAAAATGTGCTCCATGTAATGGGAGTCAGGAGGGGAAGGAAGCGTTCCTGTCTTCAAGGTCCATCAGTCTGAAGTCTGTGAAGAGCTAAATACATGACAGTGATCTGAGGGGCACAATGGGCGGCTGCTCTGTGTTGGGTGACAAAAGATGTGTTCTGACAAATTCTGTGTTGACTATGAGGGGTTGAGAATGCCAAGGAGGAAAATGGGAGCTTAGGCGGGGCTGGATAATGGGGTGCATGTGATAGTTTCTAGTCTTTTCATTTACAAGACACTGGGGAAGTTAGGCTGAATGTTCCAGTCAGGAAGAGAACAGGGATAACAGCTGTACTCTGGGCTTTCCCTAGGTGCAGTTAAGATGATCCCATCCAGTGCTAAGGAGTCTCTGCAGTCACGTCCCTGCAGGGCTAGGATTCTGACCTAAGTAAAGGCCCTTCAAATGAGTTGCTGCTACTCGGACACAGGCTTCAGTCTGTAGAAACATTAAAACGATCCTGAGAAGTGACGGGGAGGAGGGAGGAATAAGTAAGGAAAATCTACTTTTACAGCTTGAAACTAAAACACCCCTCTCAGGGTCCTGGCTTGAATGCTTGGTCCCCTGCTGATGGCACTGTCTCAGGAGGTTCTGGGAACTTTGCAAAGTGGGGGGCTAGCTGGAGGAAACAGGCGTGCGCCACCACGCCCGGCTTGTCTGCCGTCTTTGTTTAAAAGCTGCTGCCACGGTGGGTGATAACTCTCCTCCAGCTCCCAGACGGTACTCTACGCATGCTCAGTGGGCTGAGGGACCACAGCTCACGGGTTCGTCCTCTGAAACCATGATACAAAATACATTTTTCTCTTCTTAAATTGTTGTCCCACATATTGGTCACAGTGAAGAGAAGGTAGCTGTGTTATAAATACCCTCTTTGCCCAGCACCACTGCTCTCCAGAGAAGCTACAAGCAGGACACCCCTGTGCTCAGGGTTCGGGGTGCAGAAGCCAACACCTCAGAAAACGAAGAAATGGCTTTTCTCTGTCCTCAAATGCAAATGTAAACAATTTCTCTTACCTAGATAGTGATAGCTACTTGGTAAATAGTCTGCCTCCGGGTTGAGGACTAAGGAAGAACGTGTGTATGCACGTGTGCGAGCTAAGGAATGTTTGTACATATATGAACATGTGTGTACATTTCCGTGTGGAGGCCAGAGAACCATCTCAGATGTTACCCCTCCGCCATTACTGTGCTGGATTGCTTTAGTGTCAACTTGACACACCTGGGTTGAGGGAGCCTCAAGTGGGGAATTGGCTCCATTGGACTGGCCTGTGGCCACGTCTGTGGAGTATTGTCTTGTCAGGCAATGTGGGAGGGCCCAGCCCACAATGAGTAGTGCCACCCTGGGCAGGTTGTTGTGCACCATGTAAGAAGGCAGACTGGGCATGAGCCAGGGGAGCGAACCAGGGGAGCGAGCCAGTGAACAGCATTCCTCCATGGCCTGTGCTTCAGCTCCTGCCTCCAGGTTCCTGCCCTGAGTTCCTACCTTGGGCTCCCTAAGTGATGAACTGTGACCCAGGAGATGTAAGGTGAATAAACCCTTTCCTCCCCAAGTTGGTGTCGGTCAGAGTGTTTTGTCACGGCAATGGAAGAGAAACTAGAACAATTACCCACCTTATTGTTTAAAACAGGGTCTCTCACTGGCCTCAAACTCATCTAGTAGGACAGGCTAGCTGGCCAGTGGGCCCCAGGGATCGACCTGGGGTTACAAGCATGCTTTGATACACCCATTATTTTTTTTGGTCTTTTTGAGACAAGGTCTCCTTGTAGCCCCAACCAGTCTGGAATTCACTATGTAGACCAGGCTGGCTTTGATCTTAGAGAAATCTTCCCACCTCTGCTTCCCTCCTGAGAGCTGGGAATAGTACACGCCTTTAATCATGCTCCCAGCGACACCCAACTATTTTACCTGTGTCCCAGCGATCAGACTTAGAAGCACTTTACTAAAGCGCCATTTCCTCAGCCTGAGAACTCTTAGAACACTGGTTTTAATTTCAGAACTCTTCTGATATTCTTGCCTAATAACTGTTGATTAACATAGGCACATAAATGTTTTTCCTGACATTAAATTTTTCAAATCCCCATTACCTATACATTTTTTTGTTTGTTTGTTTGTTTGTTTGTTTGTTTGTTTGTTTGTTTCGAGATAGGGTCTCCCTGTAGCCCCAGCTATCCTGGAACTCACTCTGTAGACCAGGCTGGCCTTGAACTCACAAAGATCCATCTGCCTCTGCCTCCCAAGTGCTAGGATTAAAGGCGTGCACCACCACACCTGGCCCGGCTTGACTTTTTAACACTTATTATGTAATCTATTCATTCCAAATTACCTAATATGTAAGAGACCTCCGTTCTCAATGGCAAAGCCTCTGGATTCTTGAGCGAAGATACTTCCAATATGTATTAAATGGGGTGTGCAGAAACCGCATTTAGAGTAGTTTCACATCTATAGACACATAAAGGACTTTTTTTGTTTTAATGTTTTCCTTCTTTTTCAGGTTTGATAGCTTTTCTACTTGAGCCAAATATCTTTGTTAGATTCCTGCAGTTTTTGAATTCTGGAGCAAATTATATGGCAGAGATGGGAGACGGGTGTTCTGAAAGTTTTTTGATGCTTGTGAGGGAAGGATCATAGGCCTGGAGGAAAAAGTTCACACTAGTAAAAATGACTTGGGAACCTACTTTGATTTCATTTTCTGGACTGCACTTGCTCTCCCCCAAATCAGTTCGTGGATTGATTTCAGAATTTGTTGTTGTTTCTCTTTTTTGTAATCTTGGGGGTTTTTTGTTTTTTTATTTTATTTTATTTATTTTTATGTGTATGAATATACTGTCTGCATGTAGGTTTGTGCACCTGTGTCGTGCAATGCCACGGAGGTCAGAAGAGGGCATCGGATTCCCCTGGAACTGGAGCTAAAGACGGTTCTCAGCCGCCATGTGGGTGCTGGGGATCGAACCCGGGTCCTCTATAAGAGCAGTCGGTGCTCTTAACCACAAGGCCATCTCTCCAGCCCCGTAATCTTGTTTTTTTTTTTGTTTTTTTTTTATATTTTCTGTCATCTTGAGTGAGTCTCAATCTTACCCTCATGAGCATAATCCACATTTTATTTTCATTCATCATTTAATAAATATATTCCAGTGTAAATTTTGATGTTACATTTTCAAAGTTTTATTTTCTTAACTCAAAATTTTATTTTCTCTATAAGAGTTATTTAGCAGCCAGGCATGGTGGCCAACACCTTTAATCCTAGCACTTGGGAGGCAGATGCAGGTGGATCTTTGTGAGTTCAAGGCCCACCGGGTCTACATAGTGAGCTTGCCTGGTCTACATAGTGAGCTCCAGGCCAGCTGAGACTAAAGGGAGACCCTGTCTCAAAAAACAAAACAAACAAACAAAAAAGTTATTTAGCAAAGATTTATATTTGTTTTGCTTTATTTTGTTTTTTGATATCTATGAGATTTAGATATGTTGGCTTAAATTTTTGTTATAAAAATTTCTGGGTTTATTATATTATACTCAGAATATGTGTCCTGTACTATCTTTATTTTTCAAGTAATTTATTAGTTTTTTTGATAACCCTTTATTAGATCACATTTTTGTAACAATTCCATTATAGTTACATATAGTTACATAATTTGGATAGATATCTGTATTAATTCTGTTCTACATATTTTACATATTCTAAACTCTGTGGGTTTTTATTTAAATTTAATTAATTATTTTTTTGAGACAGAGTCTCATGTAGCCCGGGCTGGCTTTAGACTCCCTATTTAGCTAAGGCTCCCCTTGAACTCCTGCCTCTAACTCCCAGCTGCTGAGACAACAAGCATATGCCACCACTTCCAGACATGATTCTTTTAATAGTCTTAATCCATCAAAGACAGAAGTACAACTGTCACAGCTTTTTAGTTTTATTGCTCATATTTAAGTTTTGTGCTTGTGTATTGAAATGATACCTGATTCACCAAAGATTGAACTCATAGTAGTGATAATGACATCCTGTAATTTAAAGATTTTTGTCCTGATTTTTCCTGAGTTCAAATTTATTTTACTATCACCTTCTACATCTTTTTTATCTGTAATAGAAATATCTTCAATACGTTCTTACTCTTTCAGGCAAAGGGATTTAAAATCTTATCCGAACATTGATTTTTTTTTCTGTCTTAAACACATATACTCACCTCTTCTATATTAATTTATATATTTATATTCTCCATGTTCACCCGTTGCCACAGCTTTCTTTTTATCTCTTACATTTCCCAGTGATGAAGAAGCTACACTGAAAAGCACAAAGGTTTTACTTAGCCCAATCACCTAACTCATGGACCACTAGATTTTCTTGTTCTTTATGTATGCATAATAGGAATTTTTACTCTGGAGCAATGGCTCAGTGGTTAACAGCACTGGCTGCTCTTGCAAGACCCGGGTTCAGTTCTTGGCCCCCACATGGTGGCTCACAACTCTGTAACTCCAGTTCCTGGAATCTGACACCCTTTTCTGGCCTCTGCAGGCATTGCACACATATAGTGTATCTACTTGCATATAGGCAAAACACTCATAGATATATAAAAATAAATACCTCCAAATAAAAAATCAAACTTAAAAATATTTTAAGAAATTTTACTCCTTCCCATCTATATGCCAGGAAGTGCTTATATAATCATATATAAAAGCCAAGACGTGGGTTACTGTTGCCTTGTCATTCCTTTTGTCTGGATGCATGTTTTTGTGTGTGCAGGTACGCTTGTACATGTGTGCTCATATATGTGGAGGCCAGAGATCACCTTTGAATGTTGTTCTTCCAGAGCCAACCCCCTTGTTTTTGGAGACAGAGCCTCTCACTGAGACTTGGCACTTTCGGAGCAGGGCTAGGCAGGAGGGGTGGGGCCAGCTTGTCTCCACTTCCCTAGAGCTGGAATCACAAGCTCTGAGGTGTACCTGGCTTTTTACTTAGATGCTGGCCATGTAACTCAGATCTTCATACTTTCAAGTCCAACATTACTAACCGAGCTACCTCCCATCGAAGACTTAATTGTCAATTATTACCATAAATAGGTATGTTCAAATCTGCAGTTTTATTTACAGCTGTCATTGGGTGCAATGCTACGGTTTTAACTTGTTTCATTTCTTGTCACCGTCTTCTTACACTTGGCCTTTCCACACTTAAGTTCTTGATTTTGATTTCTCTCACTTATCATTAGAATATATTTACATAAATTTTCAGAGCTAGTACATGAGTGGTGTATTTTTTCTGAGACCTCACATGTCCAAGTAAGTCATACTGTTGCTTTAAAATCTGAAAGCCATCTGGCTGTGTGCAGAATTCATGAGTAACCACCGATTTTATGCAGACAAAAATAAAAGTAAGACTTCATTTTATTTTCCTCCCTTGGAACTTGCAATTAAAAAAGAATAGTCTGGCAAAGGAGGCCAGTTTTTATTAAAATAAGAAATGTTTCAAACATACACCATTTTCCAAAAGTTATTAAAATTGGGCAAAGGTGAGTCCACTATTCATACTTAACAATATAAAACATTTTCACATATATGACACTTTACTTATAGAAATGAAATGTTAAATCAGCTGTTCCCAGTCTGATTTTGCTGTTTTTGAGATGAAGTTTCATGTCTTATTCCATAGCCCAGGCTGTTCTTGAACTTGAAATACATTACCTCTGACTCTCCGGGGCTGTGGTCACAGGTGACAGCCACCAGCATATCACAACCAAGTCTGTTCTCTAATATGACTATTTTGTTTTTGCCTTCACATTTTAAAAGTTTTAGTAACTGTATTGTCCTGTGTTTCCACCTGGAACACAGATACATCTCTTCCTGTTGACTCATTGTAATTAATTCAGAAACATATTTTCTGAACTTCCTTCTGTCATTAACTACAATATTCCTCAGTGACTTAATTATACTTGTGTATCTATAACTGTGTGTATGTACATGTGTGTCCATGTGTTGCATATACATAAACTATATATTGTGCATATACTTGTGTTTAAATTATACAGATAAAATATGCAATTATATTTATGTGTATATTATATTGTATATATTCTATATATGTATATAAGACACACATATATCACAAACCAATGAGAACATCCCTCTTGCCTTCACAATTATTGAAAATGTAAACTAATACTGAAAATGTTGCTCAGTGGCAAAGCACTTGCCCATGCAAGGCCCTGGGTTTAATTCCAGCACCACAAAAAAAAATGTGTCTTCATAGGAGAGGGAAACTATATCCTAGAGATTAGAATTATGTATCTGTTTTGTTTGGTTTGTTTTATTTCTTTGGATTTCTTCCTTGGGAAGAATACATATTAATTAGCTTACCAGCTTTTTCTTTGGTCTTTTTAGTTAATTTTTATTTTCTTCTATATTTCTTCACATGACTTTTTAGCATTACAGTGCTTTCCTTATACACATTCTGTCACTTCTTCATTTTTACTGCCTTGACTATGTGTTAAGTGGTATTTGTGTTTATTACCTTGGATGGATTTCTTCTCTGTCAATTTCCTTTTTCATACTGTGGCACAATCAAGAGGTTTTATTTCATAAAGTCCATGCTTCTCTGATATTTTAAGAGAACATATCATTTCATAGTCTGAGTTTCACAGGACAGTGGTGGTGGTGGAAGAGAGTGATAGCAAACACTGTGGACTTAGTGGCATTTCATGTATGAATTTATTTCATCTTCACATGTGGTACCAACATCCTTTCCTTTTTGTGGATGAAGAATCTGAGGCCCACAGACTAAGTAACTTCTTCATGAAAGAGCTGTGGGGCGTGTGTGTGTGTGTGTGTGTGTGTGTGTGTGCATTCAAGCAATGGGTATAAACCCAGAACATGCTTGGCAGCGCTGAGCTCAATGGGATGCATCCCTATCCCAGTGAGTTGAGATGATAAAATAAATCTGTTTCCCAAACCCTCACACGTAAGCATCTGGGTCCCACAGTGGATACTTTTTTTTTTTTAATGCCTTTTCTTTGTCTTATTCTGGTAAGTGCCTTTAATAGGAAGTTCACCCTCTTAATAGGTTTGTAGTAAAGAATACTTCCTAACGTTTTGTGGTCTATAGGCCCAATACTATCCAGCAGATCTTTGGAATTATTCATCTTTTTGAGAGTTTAAAAGTTTATTTCAAGTATATGTGAAAGCAATCACAAGAATTGAACACGCGAATCTCAGCAAGTTAGAATTTATTCTTCTTGTGGAACTGAAACTGCATGCCTGTTGACTGAAGAGGAAATCCTGCAACACAGAGAATAAACCTTTAGAGCTCGATGCTCGGTGAGAGGCCAGCTCAGGACAAACCCGCAGGACTCCACGCAGAGACGCTACTAGCTCCTCTTCCTTTGTCAGATTGGATGTGGGGCTCTCTTCTTGAAACAGATCTTTTCAATTTTTTAATTTAATTGTTTTATTAATTAAGAATTTCACATATGGGGCTGGAGAGATGGCCTAGTGGTTAAGAGCGCCAACTGCTCTTGCAGAGGACCCGGGTTCGATCCCCAGCACCCACATGGCGGCTAAGAACCGTCTATAACTCCAATTCCAGGAGAACTCCAGTTCCATGGGAATGCGATGCCCTCTTCTAATCTCCTTGGCATTGCACGACACGGGTGCACAGACCTACATGCAGACAGTACATTCATACACATAGAGAAAATAAATTTTTTAAAAAAGTTTAAAAAAGAATTTCACATATGAACACAATGTGTTTTGATCAACTCGACCCCCATTCCCACCTTCTAACCCTTCCTGGAACCCCTCGCCATTCCTCATACCAAACTTAACCCAGAATGCTTCAACCCAGAATCATGCCTCAACCCAGAATCTACTGAGTACCACCTGTATGTGCATGAGTGTGGTCCCATCTATGGGAGCCTGGCCAGATTTCAGGGAGCCACACCCCTGAAGAAAGCCGACTGACTCTTCCTTCCTGAGCAGCTATGGATGAGACTTTGCGGGCCCTACCCCCAGTCATACTGGAATTCTGATTGTACAGCCACAGTCCCCGCCAATTCTTATGCTCCCGTCGTCAGCCTGTGGACACCAGTCTTTCAGCCCCTCTTCCTGAGCGATCCCTGAGCCTTGTGAGGAAGGGGTATGATATGATATCTCATTTAGGGTAGGGCATGTTGCAGTCTCTTATTCTCTGGGCTTTCACCAGTTCCCAGTCTCTTGTACTAATCACCATCTACTGTAAAAAGAAGCTTCTCTGATGAGGGCTGGGGGCTGTGGTAATCTACTGGTATAAAGCTTTATCCAGATTCTTAAACAAAGATGGACTTTCTTTTTTTATTTTATTTTTTTTTATTTCTGTATGTGTATGAATGTAGTGTCTGCATGCAGGTCTGTGCACCCATGTCGTGCAATCCCCCCTGGAACTGGAGTTCTCCTGGAATTGGAGTTTCAGACGGTTCTCGGCCGCCATGTGGGTGCTGGGGATCGAACCCGGATCCTCTGTAAGAGCGGTCGGCGCTCTTAACCACTAGGCCATCTCTCCAGCCCCCAAAGATGGACTTTCTATACACCACATTCACCTGCTGACAGATTCATCGACACTGTTGTTTGCGTTGCTGTTGGCTTGTATGTCAGTCCTCCTGCCTTCAATCTTGTCTTATAAAATGAAGCAATTAGCCAAGAAGCCAGGTTTAAAAACCTCCCCAGGACAGGGAGGGCTGAGGAGACAGAGAGCACACACTCCCTGGCATGGCCCCCAGCTGGCTTAAATCGTCCTAGAGTAGCAGAGCTAAATGTGGCCTCCTCTGTGTTGGTTCGCCTAAATTCGTCTCTACTCTGTCATTACTTGACCACAAAAACAAAGTGTTCTGTTGTCACAAAATTACTTGCCCAGTCAGGGAAAGACATTTTTATTGGTTTAATCCTCATTCAACTATGAAAACGTGCACTTTCTTTCTCATGCAATTCAATTCATTATAGGAAAATCCCACTGGTAAGACGAACAAATGGAATTATCCCATTGGGTTTTATAGCGCTAAAAAGCAATTTCTTCCATTGATGAAAGAGACCATAATATATTAAGGGGCAAAGAACGTTATACTACAGGGCAAGGATGCATCATGGGAATTTTCTCCCTGAAGGGTTTCGTGTGATTCCAGCCCGACATATAAAAGTAGATTTTACTTTTCCTCGGTTATTATTTTAGTTTATTATTCTGAATTTGAAGCCATCAAATAAAACCATCCTCTTCTAAAAATGACGTTAGCTTTGGACCTTTTGCCTGCCCCCTTAATGAGACTCGGGCTAAGTGTACTCTGACATATGATCTTGTCCTGACTACAGAGTAAAGCTCACTTGCCCCTGGGTTTATGAACTCTGGATATTAAGGGATGTCCGCAGTGCTCATTGTCATTCTTCCTGTCTTTTGACAGAGTCCACAGCAGAGTGTATATATTCATGTAGGTGCACGTATGTGTGTGCATGTGTGTGCGTGCATGTGTGTGCATGTGTGTGTGCATGTGTAGCCAGAGGTTGGCATGGTATGTCTTTCCCAATATTTTTCCTCATTTTTTGCAATAAGACCTCTGGATGTGCCTGGATGTTGCCAGTTCAGCTTGACTTCCTGACTCTGTACTTGGCTTTTTTTTTTTTTTAACATGGATTCTGGACATCAAACCCAGGTTCTCATGTGTGTATGACAAGTACTTTACCAACTGAGCTTATACCCCCCCACCTCTCTCTCACACACATACACAGGTTTTTTTTGGGGGGGGGGCTTTTTGGTCTTTTTTGGTCTTTTTGAGACAGGGTCTTCCGTTAGTCTCAACTGGCCTGGAGCTCACTCTGTAGACCAAGCTGACCTTGAACTCACAGAGATCTGCCCGCCTCTGCCTCCTGAGTGCTGGGATTAAAAGCATGCACCACCACACCCGGGCTTAGTTTTTAATCAAGATAACTTCGTGCTGGGTTTTCTCTTTAAGTTTACATTTATTTTATTATATCTTAACAAGTCATTATAAGATAACCACCATTTTGCTAGTAATAGATACATTCACCTTTCAACATGTAATATGTACATCCATTTACCATTCAAGAGAAATATCATCATTAATCTTCATAAGCTTAAACACTGACTAGAAGATATACACACAGGTTAAAAATCCACAAAAAATGAGACTGTATGTTAACTGAGCTTTATTGTATTTATTTCCAGCTCTACAACTCCCACCACAGAAATTGAGCCTTTATAAAATAAAATTTGAAAAGCACATACAGCATTTTTCATGTTTCAAAATTTCATATCCCACATTATAACAGAAGCATGTTTTATTCAAGCTGTAGTGCTGGGAATCCACAGCATCTCAAGGATTCCTAGGCAAGGTGTGTTCTCCCCTTTGGCTGTTCTTTCTTCTTTCTCTGATATCAGCAGTCTTCACAGACTCTGCTGACGAGAGCGGCAGGTTCAGACAGGCCCCGGCCGGCTGCACACTCTTTGTGCATCTTCACAAGTCCCCAGCAGGCCAGCTTCCTCCTGTGGCAGGAACCAACTCAGTGCCAGGGCTGTGGCTAGACCCATCTGCTGTGGCTGGTGTGCTGCCGAGTCCTGGGGTATCAGAAGGGACATGGGGGAGATGAGCAGGCTAGACCCTGGCCTTCAGGTGGCAATGCCGCATGGTTCCCTTCCTGCTGCTAGTATGGATATGGCCTAGGCACTCTCCTTGTCACTTCCCCACTTACTCTCTCCTCTCCCCTAAGTCTTCCCCATCCTCCTCTGCTCTTGCCTTCTCCTATTCTGCCCTCTCCTTCCTCCCTCTCTTCCTTTATCTTCTCCCCTTCCTCCTGCTCCACCACTTCTCCCTCCCTCCTCCCACCACATCCCTAAGTTGCACTCTTCCTCTCTCCTCCTTTCCTTTATCCTTTCCCATCTCTTTCTCCCCCATTCCTACTCCCTCCTCCTCATCTTTCCTCTCCTCCTACCTCCTCCCCTTTCTCTCCTTCCACCCCTTCCTCCTCTCTTCCTACTCTGTCTTCCCCATCTTCCCTCTCCTCCTCTCCATCCCCCCTCTCTTCCTCTCCATCCTCCCTCTGTTCCTCCCCATACCCCCTCTCCTCTTCTCCATCCTCCATCTCCTCCTCTCCATCCTCCCTCTCCTCCTCCCCATCCTCCCTCTCCTCCTCCCCATCCTCCTTCTCCTCCTCCCCATTCCCCCTCTCCTCCTCCCCATCCTCCCTCTCCTCCTCCCCATCCTCCCTCTCCTCCTCCCCACCCTCCCTCTCCTCCTCCCCATCCTCCCTTATCCTCCTCCTTATCCCACCACCTCTCCTTCCTCCTGTTCCTTCTCATCCTCTCTCCTCCTTTATTTTCTTATCAGAAACTGCTTGGGACTATGACTTAAGAATCCCCAAGGACCCTCACACTTCTTTCTCGCTCTGCTTTTTCCCCCTTCCTAAGAGGTGAAGCACAAAAAACACACTGAATTTTTTTTTAATTCGAAACAACAAACCCAAACCCAGTAGCCAATGCCCACCTGCAGTGTCTTCTTGACCCTCAAAGCTTGGGAACATGAGTCCCAAAAGAGTGACCATAATTAAGTCAGGTTTTACTGAGTGCCAGAGCTGGTCATTCACTAGCATCTGGCTTGAGAAAGTGGAATGTCTGTGCGCCGGCCATGTTGGGGGTGATCCTCGCTCCTGTTGCAAACATATCCAGTGCTGGTCATTGATGCTGTAGTGCGTTTAAATGCTCAAGCTCGAGTCTCAGGTTCACACAAAACCGAATGACACAGAATTCTCCAGCTTCCCACATTCTTTATATCTTTCTGTAGGAAGTCAAGTCTACATTCTTTGGCATCACTTTTAAGACTATGAACAGTTTTTTCTACCCTTTATGTATTTCACAGGTATTGCTGTTTCTCCTACACACACACACACACACACACACACACACACGCATGCATTGTACTTAAACTCTCTTGGCTTCATACCATTTCTAGACTGTGTCTTGAGCTTACACAACCACAACCACTGATTCATGTTTTCCTGAATTTAAGGAAATCTAAACAAACCACAAACCAGACAAGGTCCTCTTTACAGCAGCTTTCCCCCCAAAGCTCAGCGTTCAGACCTTGCCATTTTTACATGGCATCTACTTGGCACTCACTGATCCTTCATGGCCTCTAGCTGCTGGTTATCACCATATACCCCTGTCTTGCTCATACCTAGTCACCCTTTTTGCCCAGGAGGCAGCACCTTATGTGATAATTACTTAGGGACTTTTAACGATGATAGTTAGATATTTGCAGATCATATCTAACTATCTGCCTCAAACTAAAGTATATGTTAAATTACTTCTAGAAATGCCAAAAAGTAAAGAAAAAGATAAAGTTACTAATGGTAGATGGCTGTTACTAAAAGTTTCATGAGGTGGGGCTGGGGGAGATAGTTTAGTGGGTAAGAGCACTTGCTGCCATTTAAACATAAAGACATGATTTTGGTTTCCAAACATCTACATAGAAGCCAAAGCGGTGGTATTCCTGTAACCCTAGCAGGCAGGTAGAGCCCCAGGCTCAAAATACTTCAAGCTCCAGGTTCATTAAGAGACCTTGTCAAAAAATATCAGGTACCCCAAATTGACCTCTGCCCTCCACACAGGCATACATAACCAGCATGCCCTCAAACACACTGCACACAAACAAAACAATATATAAAAATATCGTCAAGCAATGCCACAGTGTAGTCTTCCAAGTTCCAAGCAGCAAGCAAAAAACAAGCCTTTTTATAGTGATGAGACTTAAAACTGAACTTCTTCTGGTTTCCTAAAATGCACAAAAATAATTATAAAAACATTTTCATTTTTAAAAATGGCCCCAGAAACAGCTGGAAAACAAAATGGAAATCTTTGGTAATACTTTCCTATTATTGCTGCAACAAACTAACATAGATTCAGTGGGACAAACAACACAGTATACTTATCTTGCAGGCCTGGAGGTCAGCATTCCTCCTGGGTCTGAAAGGGAGAGTTTGTGTCTCACTTCTTCCAGCTTGTGGAGGCCATATCTACCCCTGGCCCATGTCCCCTTCCTCCTCGTTCAAAGCTAGCCATCTCCACAACTCTCCTGAGCTCTGCTTCTGCTTCTGTCTTCAAATCTTCACATCCTTGTCTGCTTCTACTGCCTCCCCCTGTCCTTGAGAAGAGCCCCTAAGAATCTGTTGGCCCCACACGGATAACTCAGAAAGATGTTCTCCCCAGCTCTGCAACCATAGCTATTGGTCTGCGAAGTGTTTCACTCTATGCAAAGTAACAAATCCATGGGTTCTAGGGACTGGAACTCCCTGGAGGATCGTGAATGTGCCTTCAATGTCTCATGAGAGTGGAAAGAACTCTACCATCCCCAGGTAGCCCAGCGATTCAGACAGACTGTTCATAATTTAAAGCACTGTTCTATCCAGTGGTATTTCCTTCCTTCTGTCTCCCTGCTTCCCTTCCTCCCTTCCTTCCTCCCTCCCTCCCTTCCTTCTCTTCCTCCCTCCCTCTCTCCCTTCTCTTCCTCCCTCCCTTCCTTCTCTTCCTCCCTCCTTCTCTCCCCTCTCTTCCTTTCTTCCTTCCTCTCTCCCTTCTCTTCCTCCCTCCCTCCCTTCTCTTCCTTCCTTTCTTCCTTCCTCTCTCCCTTCTCTTCCTCCCTCCCTCCCTTCTCTTCCTTCCTTTCTTCCTTCCTCCCTCTCTCCCTCCCTCCCTCCCTCCACTTCCTCCTTTCCTCTCTCCCTTCTCTTCCTTCCTCCCTCCCTCCCTCTCTTCCTTCTCTTCCCTCCTTTCCTCCTTCCTTCTTCCCTTCTCTTTCTTCTTTCTCTTCTCCCTCCATCCCCCCCTATATTTGCAAGCAGCTATTTATAGATACTCTATCAAATGCCAGTCAACCATTTCAGCCCAGATCATGCACCACCAGAAACTGCTTGATCACTTTTCTCTGGTTCAAGACAACAGACAACAGTATTATGAGACTCATGCAACAGATTTTCTGAATATAATGTATAGAGATTTTTATAAACAAATTTTTATATGAAATTTATTCTTTTGGAACATTTGTTAAACATTTAAACATCCAGAATGAAAGCAAAGTGATGTCAGAGGGACTGCCCTGTGCTCTTCCTGCTGTATGACAGATAAGACTGTTGTGAAGACAAATCTGACAAATGAGCAAGCACTGAGCACACATGCATTTACAGGCGTGAATGAGTAATGAGATGACATTATTATAAGCTGTTCATGCTATATGAAGAAGGGACTGTCATAGGAATGGCATTTCTAGACAAGGTGGGATAGTAGGCCAGATTTTTGTCTGGGTATCACAGCTTCCTGGATTTAGAGTTGAAAATGTAGCCACCCACAGCTTCTCTTAAGTTTCAAACTCTCTGTCGCCAGGTCTAAAATAACTGGGGACTGGCAGAAGCCTGGAGCAGTTCCTTCACTGATTTGTAGCATTGTTGGGTTTTTTTTTCCTTAAACTCCACTTGTAGAATATTTAATGCTAATACAACTTGCAAAGCCATCTGATCCAAGCACATCATTCTGTAAGCATTTCTGACAGTCCGTGTCACTATGCATCTTTTTTATCACTCTCCTTTTTACAAGGCATCACAGATAACACATGAAGTTAAACTGTGATTAATAGGACTCTTTCACCATTGACTTCACTGGGCTCCAGCTTACTAAAAAAACCTGTGTTGCTGATAAATTTCACATGATAAGAGCTGCATTTTGTAAGCAGTGTAGGAAGCGGGTCCAGCACATATTATTATGACAGGGTGGTACTTTGCCAAGTTCAATTGAATTGACTAGGCCTCTTGTCCAATTGATTTTGCTTCTTAGTAAGAATAACAAATACTGATAAGGATGAGACTCGTGAGCATTGGATCTGTTTGGCTGCTCAGTTAATTCACTTTTCTGACCATTTTCCAACTACTATGTACAATTGAAAGGGATTTTTTCCCCCCAGGCATCGTTTTATTTTTATTTTTCATAGAAATAAATACAACAAAGCTTTGTGTGGAATATAATACTGGAAAATTTAAAATTTGTCTTAGAGCTCTATGGAGGTGGTGTAATCCACAAAGAGCTTGCTTTACAATGAAGACTTGAGTTGCATTCCCCTCAGACCCATGTAGAAAAGCTGGGTACCCCGGAGCACTTGCCTGTAGTCCCAGAACTAGAGAGGCAAAGGCAGGTGGATATCTGGAGGTCTCTGGCTGGCCAGCCTATCCTCTATGGCAAGCTCAAAGCCAGAGAGAGCATCTCAAAAACCAAAGTGGATGGCACCTGATGAGCAATGTGGGAGGCTGCCTTCAGGTCTCCACATGCATCAATGCATGCACACCCCCTTACACACATGAACACAAACATACAAACACGCTAAAATTTCAAAAATTAAAAATCATTTTGGAAACTTCTCTGAGGAAACATGGTAATAGAATTGTTCTCTGTCAACTTTGGAAGTTAGGGCTCTATAGAAAGTGAGCAGTTTAGCCTTTCAAGTTGTACATATGCAGAAGGTTTATGGATAAAATTGGCAAAGGATTCCATGTTAGTAAATTTTTAGGTGACAAGAGGTTTAAATCATGAGGAAAAAGCATCATGGATTTGATTGGAGCACCAAGAACACCGTCATCCCTTCAAGGCAAAACTTACCTACTGGAAAGTTTGGGAAGAAAATTCAATTGTACACATAGGGTATTCTGAGGTGTCAAACAGGCTTTCCTGTGAATTTAATTCCTTGGGGGGAAGATTTGGAGGAACAATTTCATCTCACAACACAACTTTATGTAGAGCTAAAAATTGTCACTTGGTTATAGAGCGATATTCAAGAATAAGAACCAGTTAGATAAGTGGGTCCAGAGCTTTATAAACATAAGAATTCAGGACCGGGAACATAGCTCAGAAAGATGCTTGTCATACCAGGATAAGGATCTGAGTTCACATCCCCAGAACCCATATTAAAGAGCTGAGCTCCTGTAATACCAGTGCTGAGGAACTGCAAACGGGAGATCCCTGGGAGCTGGGAGTTAACTAGACTAGCTAGTTAGACTTGGTGAGCTTCAGAACAAGTGAGAGATCCTGTCTCAGAAAACTAGGTAGACAGTTCCCGAGAAACCACGCTCGAAGTTGTTTTCTAACCCTCCCAACCTCAAACACATGCATGAACACACACTAAAAATAAAAAAAAGTAAGAAATCAAGAGTAGAGAGTTTTATTGTATATAAGGTCTTTATGTGTAAAGAGAAAAAGGGTTGGAAAGGTGGCTCAGTGGTTAATAAGAGCTCTGACTGCTCTTGCAGAGGACCAGATTTGATTCCTAGCATGCACATGGCAGCTAACAACCATCCCTAACTCCAGTTCCAGGATATTCAGAACCCTCTTCTGACCTCTGTGGGAATTGCATGGCATGGGTGCACTTAACACACATGCAGGCAACACACTCCTACACATAAAGTAATAAAAAAAAATTTTTTTTTTTTTTTATTTCCGTACGTGTATGAATGTATTGTGTGCATGCAAGCCTGTGCACCCGTGACGTGCAATGCCGCGGAGGTCAGAAGAGGGCGTCGGACTCCCCTGGGACTGGAGTTCTCCTGGAAATGGAGTTTCAGACGGCTCTCGGCCGCCATGTGGGTGCTGGGGATCGAACCCGGGTCCTCTGCAAGAGCGGTCGGCGCTCTTAACCGCTAGGCCATCGCTCCAGCCCTAAAAAAAAATTTTTTAAGAAAACAAACTCACCCTGAGCCTCCATCATCGGCTCTCATTGGTGTTCTGCAAACTTGTGGCTTAAGGCCACGCTGGAAGGTTAGCATCTTCCAGACCTGGAGCTTCCTCAGACCTCCATGTTCGTCTACCTAGTGACCTCTTGCTTGTCCTTCAAAACCCAGGGCAAATACTCATTACCAGAATTAGTCAATAGTTCTTTCCAGAAGCTCTCTAGCATACTGTACAATCCATTGACAATAAAGCATTTGCTAGTTACAATATTTATTATTTACTATAGAAATAATAAATAGCAGCAACAGCACTTTGTAATAATAGAATCTGTCTCACCAGTACGTAGTGGTCTTCTTAACTGGAGACCACTTCTATTCTTATCCTGCTCTGTCCTTCCTGCCAAGCCAACCACAGACCTCAGTAAGTGCTCACTAAACATTTGAATAAATTTGTGCCCCCCCCACCAAAGAGACAGCAGCCAAAGGGCAGTGCCTCACTCTTCTTTATATTTCCTATCAAGTCAGAGAATGTAATTTTAATGTAAAAACCTTCTCTGATGAAGAAAGCAGAAAGTGGTAGTGAAACTTCCAATCCTCTAATATAAAATGTTCATGTGCATAGATCCAAGAGAGAAGAAAGTAAGCCTGGGATTTTTCTCTCTGAAATCCACAGCTTTGCTTTCTAGTTGTGTTCCCCTCTTCCTGGTAATTCCACATGATGGAAGCATTTTGCAGGGCTTAGTCTACACATAATAGTCTACACATAATAAAATTTCACAGAAAGTTTACACTGTTCTCTACTTGTAGGTTTCTGGGACTTTTCCTCTCTGAGCAGCACAGTAGAAAATTGATGATAATCTGATGTTTGCCAGTGTGGGTGACACTTTATTCCTTCACACCCAAGTGAGAGTGTATATTGTCGGTGGTTTCTCCATTAAGATCACGAGTTTTTTACACACTCTGTGAGAAGTACAGGGCCTCTGATTGTCAGAAGCATGCAAGATTCAGATGATAAGTTCTAGTTCAGAAGGCTACCCATGACTCTGACCCATGTCAGAGTCTGATCTGCTTTTCAATTTCACAAGAACTTGGATCCAGTCCCCAGAATCCATAGTAAAAGAGCTGAACATAGTGTTACATGCTTTTAATCCCATCTCTGGGACATGACAGCTGGATCTCTGGGGCTGGCTAGCCAGCCAACCTACCATAATAAATGAACCCTGGGCCTCGTGGAGAGACCCCGTCTCACACACACACAAAATACGAGGTGGATGAATCCTCAGGAGCAACACCCACAGTATCCTCTGGCCTCCATATCCAGATACACACACACACACACACACACACACACACACACACACATGCACACGCACACATACACATGTTTACACACATACATATACACACACAAATAGCCATTGAGTCTTTCAATCATGTACCTGTTGGCCAAGAAATCCCCAGACTGAGAGATTTTCAGCAGAATGATAGACCAAAATAACAAGATTTAAACTCTGGTTCACATTCTCATACAAGCAAGAACCTCACCCGTGAAGAATATCTTTCTTCCCTGGAGATCATAGAGTCTTCTCCATGTATGGTAGTTTTGAAGAAGTGACAAGGAGGGGAGCCCTACACGAAGCTTGCTCCCAAGAATGGTATGCAGATTCCTAAGATGTAAAGATTGGGATGAAGCATTGTTTGCCATCCCTCTACCTGATAGATGCTACAGGGACACAGTAGGTTCCTGTGACTTCTCTCTCTAGGTCAAAATGAGAGTAAAATTAATAACCAAAGAGAATGAGAATAATTATACATCAAGTCTCAAGAAGACCCAAATGCCTATTGTCCAATTCCTGAAAATCAGTAGTATTTCCATATGGTTTCCTATGTAGTCATGGGTTACTCAAGAGAACTTGTCCGCATCAAGGGGTAATGAACGATACATGTACGAGAGACCACAGACTCCAGGCTGCATATCCATTCCTTCATGCACCAGTCACATCGTTTGAGGCTAACTTTTCAGGCTGGCTGGACTTCATAGAATGTCATGGGGAAAAGCACATTTTCCAAACTAAAAACCATAATATAAAATTCCATTTTTTCACTACAACATAGACTGTTGCTTTAGAATTCTACTGATTTTTTAATCCAATATGATTAGTGTAAATGTAATCTTGCTGTCTGTGAGCTATTTTCCATTTGTTGAAAAAGAATTCCTTTTGGAAGCACTGATTCCTATCTGTATTACAGACATGATACTCAGTAAGAGACAGGAACTCTGGTTTGGGTTGCTCTCATTGGTGTCCAAGGCAGTGTCTTCATTTATGCAACAGAAGAGAAGGAACATGAATCAAGTGTAGAGGGAAAATCCAGCATTCAGTTCTCGCTCTCTCTTTCTTTCTCTCTCTCTCTCTTTCTCTCTTTCTCTCCTTTGCACTCTCTCTCTCTCATTTCCAAAACATTAGGCATTATGATGTTCTTTATTTCTCTCTTTCTCTTTTGTTTAAAATTATTTCATAGATAGATATACTTTAAGTAAGAACAAATGGAAATAATTTTGGACTATCTGTTTAGGATTATTCATATTTCTTTTTCCCATACATTTTTGTGAACAGCTGGGAACAGACTGTCATTAACCTCTCAGACACAAAGTCTTAGTCCAAGAAATTCATTTGGGATGCAATAATTTAACTAATCCTGTAGTCAAACCCCAGGGATGAATTTTCATTTCTTACTCTAAAACAGGTAAAGGAGGAGGAGGAAGAGGGGGAAGAAGAGGAAAAGGAAGAGAGGGAGGATGAGGAGAAGGGGAAGGAAGATGGAGAAGAAGAGGAAGAGGAAAAGGAGCCAGTAGAAGCAGAGGCACGTTTTTGCTGACTTCCTTCTATGCACCGGATGCAGTCCTAGGAATGCACATATACTGGCTCCTTCCAACAAACAACCTCAGAGTTCTATCTCCCATCTCCCATATTTTAAATGCACAACCAGCAGTTCTGACAGTTGGCATAACTTGGACATTTTGTAGGAGGCAGAGCTGGACATCCACCCAGATCTGGCTTCAGGCCTCTGTTCGTACCACCACTCAACCCTGCTATCTCTGCATTCATCAGCTAGATGTGCACTCACTCAATTTACAGAGCCACAGGCCTTGAGGTCACATCACCTCTGGCTTTCTGTCCCAGCCCTGTCACTTATTACTTCTGTGATCTTACAGGAGTCTGTTAATCACTCTAAGCCTGTTGTGTTCATCTATGAAGTATTGTTAGTATTGGGCTATCAATCCTCATAGAGTCCTTGGAGGCCCAGATGCTGTTCTGTATGCTAAGTGCTGTACAAATACAAGATCTTACAATGGTTTCCTCATCAATAGTATTCTTTATTTTCTTTTTAATTGTTTTTGTCTTTTTGACACAGGGTCTCCCTATAGCCCCAGCAGTCCTGAACCTGCTATGCAGACCAGGCTGGCCTGAACTCACAGAGATCCTGCCTCCTGAGTGCTGGCATTAAAGGTGTGCCCCACCACACCTAGCCTCATTGCTTTTTTAAAGAACACTGGATGTGCACATATGAGGATCTAAGTTCAGATCCCAAGCACCCATGTCAAAGTCTGGCATGGCTTTACTAATGTCAGCATTGGGTGGGGACAGAGACAGGTGGAATCTGAGAACTCCCTAGTCAGCCAGTCTAGCTGAAACAGATAGCTCAAGCTCAGTGAGAGACCCCATCTGAAGAGAATAAGGTGAAGAGCGAAAGAGGAAGACATCTGACACCGCCCTCTGGCCTTCTCAAGTGTCCTCGGAACTGCCCACCCACACATTTGCGCACGCATGTACCACAAACCACAGGCCACATGCAGTGTCTGGAATGTAACCTGGGCTGGACTGGAGCTTCCAACCCCCTGCCTCACTCTCCCTGCATGGCGGTTACAGGCATGTGCTGCCGCACCTGGCTTTTCCATTGCCATTTTTAGGGGGTGGGTAGAGATGGGGTGCCCTGTATTCCTAGATGGCCTGGAACTCACTATGTAGACCACACTGGCCTCCATCTCACAGAGGTCCATCTGCCTCTGCACCCCCGAGTGCCAAGATTAAAGGCCTGTGCCACAATGACCATCATGCCATCCCCTTCTTAAAACTATACTTTCAAGTGAAAGGCATAAATGAATTTACTAAAAATCTAAATAGTTTCTAGGTCATGTCCAGGGGCACACTGAGAGACTGTTAGATCGGGAAGCTTTCCTGGGACCATGTGTGTGAAGCCACTTTTCCAAGGTTACTTAGGCAATAATGGCTTGGACCCAGATCTGCCCACCCATGAGGGAAGCAGCCTTCTTTTGTTCCTGTAGTCTGTACCTACTCACAGTGAGTTGTTTCATTGTTAGAATAATTTCAACAACAAAGAAATAGTGATTTTAAGTTATTAGTGTTGCTTTACCCAACCACTCTCATTACTGATGTCTTAGTTGCTGGTGTTGCTTCATATAGTAATGACAAATTCAGTTCTCTGGTGGCTAGAACTGTCTGAGATGCATAGTGAATTTGGACAGCCAGACGTTGCTCTGACATATCACCAGCCTCTCCTTGTTGCTGCAATTCATGGGGCTGTTGTGACTCTCACTCCTGGACGTAGCTCTTTCATGCAGAGAGACATCGGATATCAATACAGGAAGTAAAATGCACCTGAACCTGTTTTCTATTGCTGTTTGTGTCAAGGAGGGTTAGCTCCATTGTGCTTTACTCTCAGAAGGAGGTAGCAACACCACATAGATACAGAGAGGAAGTGCCAGAGAGGAATTAGCTGATACAATTTACGTGTGTGTGTGTGTGTGTGTGTGTGTGTGTACATGTGCATATGTGTCCATGTAGGCATACCCGTGTGATTGCACATACATGTGGAAGTCAGAGGTCCTTGTCTGGTGTCTTCTCCAATGGCCTTTCTCCTGGTCTTTTGAGATGAGGCTGTCTCACTGAACTTCTCAGTGCCACTAGCCTGGCTGGCCAGGGAGCTCCAGAAATCTCCCGTCCTTCTGCACTAGCACTGGGAGTGCAGGCACACACTGTCATGCAGGACTTTTTATTTTTATTTTTATTTTTTACCTGTGTGCTGAGGCTCTGAACTTGGGCCCTCACACTTGCATAGCACATGCTTTTACCCAGGAGCCTCCTGCCCAGTCCTGGGTACCACTCTCTGTCCTCCTTCCTGTCTCCAGATTGTCTCCTCTTCACCATGTGCTTCCTGACACTGCTTCTTTTGGAGCATCCCATGCAGCATTAGAACAAAATACTCTAACATTTTACACTGAAACATGGATTAGAATGAACTGTCCTTTAAATACAGCAACAAATTATCCAGTCCAAATTCCAAGGAGGGAGGTCAGTAAACGTCTTTCACAGATGCAAGGCACTTCACGGAGAAACAGAGGAGAGGGTAAATTACTTCCTCGAGGCCACACAGCAAGTTACCAACTGGCTTGGGAGCAATGGCATACACAGGAAGATCTTAATTATTTTAGCCGTAAGATTTCAGAAGTGTCCTGATATGTGAGGTCCCCAGCAGTTACTCCAAAGTCCCAGTGGTTGCCATATCAGCAGCCATGAGGTTGGGAGTCAAGGCTAAAAACAAGGAGTCACCAGGACCAGCATCCCAGACTCAGAAGAGTGCCAAGCCACCACTATGCTCTTGTAAAGGGCTGAAGGACTTAGCACGATGGCCTTGGTATACCACAGAGTTCCCAGAACAAGTCCAGTCTGGGAAGGAAAGGATGGGTGCTCCTCTTGATGTTTCAAACCAGAGGGAGGAAGTTGGAGAGATGGCTCCAGGGTTAAGAGCACTGGCTGTTCTTGCAGAGGACCCAGGTTCAAGTCCCCACACCTACAAGGCAGCAAACTATAATTCCAGTTCCAGGGTATCCAGGATCCTCTTGTGGCTTTCATGGGACCTGCACACACATCCTACACTTACATGCATGCAGGCAAAACACTCATACACATAAAATAAAAATGAATAAACTATATCTAAATAAATTAAATCAAAGGCACTGGTTGGAGCAAGATGGCTTTTATCCATAAGAGTAATGAATGTGGATCAGAGCCACAAACACATGTTTAATGAGATCAACAATTAAAAAAATGTTTTAAATGTGATTTGTAGGACAAAGAAAAATCCAAGAGCTAGATCTTTCATTTGGGAGCCCAGAAGAATTTGAGGTCATTTCAGAAGGTCATTGCTTGGGACCAAGGGCCATATCTTGCAGGACAAAGAAAGATATAGTGGGAACTCTAAAATAGATAGTAAATGGAGTGCACAGAGCTTAGATGAGGCTTTCCCAGGACCACCTGAGGCACAGGAAAATGGCTGGAGCTAGAAGACATCATGCTAAGTGAAGTAACACAGACCCAGAAAAACAAACGACAAATGGTATCCCTCATCTGTGGATGCTAGTGCCCCAATTACCTAGTTGTAAGTATTTCTTGTGCACAGTCCCTTGAGCTTTTGTCCAAGCAGTTGGGAATGATGAATATTGGAAACAACAACAACAAGAGAAAGGACTGCATTAAAGAACTGACTGAAACAGTGAACTTCTGCTCAAAACAGCCAACTTCTACATGGAGAATATTGAGAAAGACTGAGAAAGAGATGAAAAGCATGTTTGGCAGAATGCATGAGCTCTGGTGGGATGGGGGTTGGGGTGGAGGACACGGGTCTAGATTTTATAATCTTGTACAACATATATGTAAAAAAATAAAAAGGAAAAAACAAAGAAGATAAAAAAAGAAAAACATGAGCTGGGTGTGGTGATGATGCCTTTAACCTCAGCACTTTGGAGGCAGAGGCAGGTGAATCTCTGTGAGTCCAAGGCCATCCTGGTCTATACATTGAGTTTCAGGACAGCTGGGGCTACAGGGAGACCCTGTTTTGAAAAGACCAAAAAAAAAAAAAAAAAAGTGGGCCTGTTGCCACTGTGAGACTTGAGTGCACAGAGTTTAGATAGGGGATTTCCCAGGACAAAAAAAAAGATAGTAAATGGAGTGCACAGAGCTTAGATCAGGGATTTCCCAGGACCACCTGAGGCACAGGTAGGAGCCAGGCACTTCAGCCAGGTGGATTGTTGAATAATTCTATCTCTGGGTTGTTGGATAATTGTCTCATTGATTTTATTAAATCATTATCTTGTGTGGCTGTGGGGGTGGAGTCATCCTGCTAGCTGGTATAAAAGGTGGGCCTGGGGCTAGAGAGATGGCCTAGCGGTTGAGAGAGCCGACTGCTCTTNAACAAGCAACTGGAGAAAGAATTCAAAGAGACCTTCCCACTCACAATAGCCTCAAAAACAATAAGATACCTAGGAACAAACCTAACCAAAGACACCAAAGACCTCTACAACAAAAATTTTAAACCCTTAAAGAAAGAAATTGAAGAAGACCTCAGAAGATGGAAAAACCTCCCATGCTCATGGATTGGGAAAATTAACATTGTAAAAATGTCCATTTTACCAAAACTCTTGTATAGATTTAATGCAATCCCAATCAAAATCCCCAAGAGTTTCTTCACAGGCTTGGAAACAAAAGTTCTTAAATTCATTTGGAGAAACAAAAGACCCCGAATAGCCAAATCAATCCTGAGTGAAAAGAGCTACACAGGAGGGATCTCTATACCAGATTTTAAACTATACTACAGGGCTATAGTCATAAAAACAGCCTGGTACTGGCACAAAAACAGACCTGTTGACCAATGGAACAAAACCGAAGATCCAAATCTGAGCACATACAATTTCAGCCATCTCATATTTGACAAGGGGGCCAAGAAACCACAATGGAGAAAAGACAGCATCTTCAGCAAATGATGTTGGTAAAACTGGATCACCACTTGTAGAAGAATGAAATTAAACCCCTACCTCTTGCCCTGTACAAAAGTCAACTCCAGATGGATTAAAGACCTCAACATGAAGCTCAAAACTCTGAAGGTGATAGAAGAAAAAGTTGGCAGCAGCCTACAAGACATAGGCGTAGGAAAAGACTTCCTAAATCAGACAGCAGCTGCACAAGGATTAAGGTTGACAATTGACAAATGGGACTTCATTAAACTCAAAAGCTTCTGTACATCAAAAGAAACAATCAAGGAAGTGAAGAAAAAACCCATAGAGTGGGAGGAAACCTTCACTGCAGATACATCTGACAAAGCATTGATTTTCAGAATTATAAACTACTCAAAAAACAAAGAAAGAAGAAAACAAATGACTCACTCAAAAGATGGAGCAAAGAGCTGAACAGAGACTTCACAAGTGAAGAATTAAGAGATGTCTGAGAAACATCTTAAAAAGTGTTCAACATCACTAATAATTAAGGAAATGCAAATTAAAACCACTTTAAGATATCATCTCAATCCAATAAGACTGGCTAGGATCAAGAAAACAAATGATACCAAGTGCTGGAGAGGTTGTGGAGAAAGAGGAACACTCATCCACTGCTGGTGGGAATGTAAACTCGTACAGCCACTATGGAAAGCAGTGTAGAGAACCCTTGGAAGACTCAAAATGAACTTGCCACCTGACCCAGCCATACCACTCTTGGTTATGTACCCACAAGACTCATCTTACGGCAAAGATACATGCACAGTCATGTTTATTGCAGCTCTCTTCACAATAGCAAAGAGATGGAACCAACCCAAGTGCCCCTCAACTGATGAGTAGATACAGAAAATGTGATACATCTACACAATGGAGTTCTATGCAGTGGTAAAGAATGATGACATCATGAACTTTGCAGGTAAATGGATGGAGCTAGAAGATATCATACTGAGTGAAGTAACCCTGTCCCAGAAAAACAAACAACGAATGGTATCCCTCATCTGTGTATGCTAGCACCAATTACCTAATTATATGGCAAACTGAGCAACATTAATGTGATCTGAAAACAACTGGGCTCTTATATTGTGAATCCCTTAAAAAAAATAAATAAAAATTAAATTAATTAAAATAAAATAAAATAGATAGTAAAGAGCCAGTAAAGTGAGACCTGAGTGTAAGAGTTGTAACGTGATACTGGGTTTCCTTAGATGAGTCATCTGACCGATTCAATAGTGCCAACACCACATTTTCAGTGCAATGTCCAAAATGGCTGCGTGTTGATAGTGTGAGTAGCCTGCCCACGTAATGACTTTTTTTTATGGCATTGCTCAAAGGTGGATCCTCTTTATCAATGTCACAGACATGGGGCAGGTTACAAGATAAGGTAGACTTTCCTCTAGCTTAAAGACTTCACATGCACAATCTGTATTACCAACTTTAAATCATCTAGGTTAGCGTGACTTGTAGGTAGTAGATCATAAAAGCTTGTCTGAACATAGGATATGTATGATTAACTACAAAGAAGTAATCTACTATAATCAAATATAAGATGTACCACCTTAAGTAATTTGTATCAAAAGCAGGCAGCCTGTGACACATAATGTCTTAAATGACACCAAGTCATTTTATAAACTTATTCTGTATGGCAAGCCTGCCTGTCACCCACTGATGATGGATGCACTGGAGATCTAGCATAGATTCATTCTCTGTTTATAAGCTGGAACATATCTGTCTACTTAGAAACCCAAAGCTATATTTTAAAAAAGAATTCCTCCTACATTGTTCATTCCTACAGTCTCTAAGACAGATTGTGAAGTAATAAACAGCCAACGCTGATTAGGATTTGAATGTGATAATTGCTGTACACCTGGCACTGTGTGAAGGATGTCACATTACATCGTTATAAGAGTCCATATGTATCTTCATTTTACAAATGAGACTGTGTTACAAGGATGAAGCATCTTGCCTCATGATGCCACTCAGCTATGGGCCATGAATGAAGATTTGAACATGGGTATTTGGAGTTCCCTAGCTCATGTTTCCAATGTTGCCTACCTACATCTTTCATGTATTTACCTCCTAAAGATATTTTCTCTTGAAAAAAAATATATTAGTCATCTTTATGTCAATTTGACAGTGTTACCCAATACTTGTAATTATGAAATTGAACTTACTTTCTAGTTCAAGACTATCCTAGAAGAATTTGTGCTTCTAAACAAGATAAAGAAGCTAGGACTAGATTTATTTTCTTAGATTATGAAACAGCCCAAATAAATGACAAACATATTAAATACATTAAGGATATTAAATATATCTTGAAAAAAGGGTTAGCAGAACACTGGAGAACTTGAAAGTCAATAATCACTGATCGAGGGAATGCAAATGAAATGATCTATAATTGCTCCAACTTAACTGTCTTCCCTTCAAAGCTTTTTTTTTTTCATTTCAAAGTTTCTATTTGGCATGTATTATTTGTACATACTTATAAGGTAAAGCACAATAATTTGACATATCACTTTTCTGCCTGAGTTTCTAACCATGGCTCAAATCACAGGGAAATGGGGAAAGAAGGAAAGAACTGGGGAACTCTGAGTTGAAGAAGCAAACTAAGAATTTAAGAATAAGGTGGTCAGAATTACCAGGATAGTCTGAGACAGCTAAGAACTTCACAGAACAAAAACACTAAAGATCTGCAGGAATGTCCCTGTCCCATTTAAGTACTCACAGCACTGACCAGTATGTACATGCAAAGAAAATCCTCTGAAAGATGCAAAGGGGCATTTACTGGTGTTCACACGTGGCTCGGAATAGAGCCTGTTCACTGAAGCACCTCGGGATTCATAGGGCAATGAGTATAGATCATAAGACTCTTGCTTCAATAATGGAGAATAATAAACCATGAATTTAAGCAAGACCCAACATGTGCTGCCTGCAAGAAACACACTGCCAACATTAATCATTGCTAGGTTAACAGTAGATGATGATACACTGTTCACTGAATGCAGTTGTGTCTGCCAAGACTTTGTCCACCCAGAATCTTAGACTGTATTTGGAAATAAGGTCTTTGGAGGTGGAATTAATTAAGATGAGGCCATGTGGATCTAAGATGGCTCCTAAATATAATCTGGGTTCCTTTAAGAAGAAGAGAAGCGCTAGACACAAATGCTCACAGAGAACACATGACAGCAGTTTCGGGTGCCTGAGTGATGGGGCCTCAAGCCAGGGACCTTCAAAAATTGTTAGTCAACACAAGAAGGTTGTGTTGTGAACACAAGAAGATGCAAGTTCTTCCACACTGTCTCTGGATAGAATGTAGACCTGCCCATGCCTTGGAAAAGACTTTTCTAATTATGAGAAAATGAATTTCCGTTATTTTAAGCTATCTAGTTCTAGTAACTAATTATAGCACCCCTAAGAGATTAATATTGATTTGGGTACTTGGAAACGGTGATATTAGACAAATATTTACTAGTGGGGAAGTGGCTTTGGAATTGGGTAAGAGGAACAGTCTAGAAGAACTTTGAGGTAGCTGATAGAGAAAGCCTTGATTTCCTTAAAACAATTATTGGCAGAAATTTGGGCACTAAAGAGGGTTCTGATAAGGCCTTGGGAGGAATTTAAGGCCATGGGAGAAAATGCTACTGTTGTCTTAGAAAATATTTATGTCATTATGAACAGAATGATTATGGAAATATGAGCATCTCACATGCCCCTGGTGAAGTCTGAGAAAAAAAAATTATGTGCTTAGACCCTGAGGAAAAAGCAGAAAGTGACAGAAAACCTGGCTGAACCAAGTTTAATGTTTATGAGGAAACAGAAAATACAACAATGAACTTGGATTCTTAGAAATTTTGGAAAGTGTGGCCTGGCATCTCCTTGTTGCTTGTAGTAAGATGAGACAGAAAGGAGATATATGGAGTAGGGAACTGTTATGCAAAAAAAGAACCTATCCAGAGAATGCAGTCAGAACAGGGCCAAGGATGTGGCTGTGCAGACTTTGCTGAAAAGATTAGCATGTGACTCATGGGTCCAACCATCTCAGTAGAAGCTGGAATAGAGGTTAGTTACCTAAGAAAGATCCATGATGGTATGCCCCGACATACACAGAAGATCAACAAGGTTTTTGGAAAGTATTGTCTCCAGAAACATTGGTAGGTTGTGCAGAAAAGAAGAAACAGGATGAGATGAAAAAAGACTATCAGGCTTCTAGGATACTACAGGGAGGAAACAGTCTGATAACTCTATCAACCACATACAGGCTCTACCCTAAAAAGAAAGAAAAGAATGTCTTCAAAAGCCACGGTGCAGGAGCAAAACCAAAGGGGATCCCCACAAAGAGGGGCCAAAATGATCTCCCCAGGCCCAAAATAGGGGCTGGTTCAGTCTCCAGGGCTCAAAGAGTTGACTGAGATGCAGAGAGTTATTGTGAGTTCTTACAACCTAAAGGAACAATTCCCTGTTGGGTTGTAACTAAATATAGACCAATTATCTCTTAGTGTCACAGATGTATAGGAGTTTTCACAAGCTGGATTATTTTCAGTATCACACTCATATATAATTTACATGCTTTCTATAATGATGTTTTAAACTTCATAAGTTGATTCTGTTTACAGAGATTATGACTATGCTACCTTAGTCTTGAACTTCTGGCTTCCAGAATTGTGAGAAAATAAACAACTATTATCTTTTTTATCAATACTTTTTTTATTTTATATTATTCCAAAATATGCATATATACACTCCATGCATAAGTCAAAATTAAAAATTCTGAAAATAAACTGTAGGTTGATTCCTAAGCACATTTAGAAATTCACATTTCAATGGTAAATTTGCATGCAGGTATAAAGTCATGTAACTTTACATTCTTTTTTTTAGAATATGACTACATCTCCTCCATCTATATATGGTAATTACAATGTGTGAGTATAAGTGGTAAGACAATTCTAGAGCCCATTTATACACAATGTGAATCTATAAATGGGCACAACTATTATCTTAAGCCATGTATTTTTTCAGATTTTTTTACAGGAGCCTTAAAAAACAAATACACTAAGTGAATACACCAAACAAAAAAAAATTAGAATGGATCTACTCATAGTAGGCAAAGTAGATTTCAAGGGCAAGACAGTTACCAGGAATAAAGAGGATCATTTGACAATGATAAAGTAGACTGACCTTGGCTTATATGATATGGGTCAATTTATTGAGAGAAAAAAAACTAACAAATCTCACTTAAGAAAAGGATGGCTTGAATAGCCCTATCCTGTACTAATATGGAAGTTGATTTTTAAAATGTCTTCCCCCAAAACCTCCAGAGTAGTGCATTTCACTGGTAAGTACTATCTAATATCTAAGACAAGAATAGTACCATTAGCTATTCTAGAAAATGTAAATAGAATACTCCACAATTCACTGCAGAGAAAAACAATACAAGGATAGAAACTTAAGATCAATAGCTGTTGGGAATATAATCATAAAAACTCCACAACAACTTAGCAAATTTCATCCAACTGTTTATTAATAGAAAAATTCCTTGTGACTATAAGAGGTTTATAAGAGGAGCTCAACCTGAGTATAACAAACAATATTTATTTCATATTATTTATTGTATTGATAGAAAAACATAAGGTCATTTCAATAGATGGAGACTTGAGAAAATTTCTATTCATTCCTGATCCAAAATCTCAACAAACTAGGAAAAGAAAGAATTGTCTTCAATCTACAACTTTTCCAATTTAGTAGAAGAACAGATGCTCTTGTAGCATGGTTAATAATGAGAGACTGAGTGGCTTCCCCTAAAATCAGGCATGGGACCGTGATGCCTGTCCTCTCCACTTTTATTCAACATAACACTGGAAACTCTGCCCAGTACAATCAGGAAGAATGTAATATAAAAGATGCTTACATTGAAAAGAAAGAAATTAAACTGTCTGTTTGTAGACAGCATGATTGTCTATGTAGAAAATTTGACAGAATCCTAAAAGAAAGTTGCTAAATCCAGTAAGTTCCGTAAGTTGACAAGGTACAAGATATGCTTATAGAAGTAAATTATCTTGCTATATAACTAAAGAATTATGCTACCATCAAAAATATTAGGTACTGGGGTGGGAGAGATGGCTCAGTGGTTAAGAGCACAGACTGCTCTTCCAGGGGACCCGGGTTCGATTCCCAGCACCCACATGGTGGCTAAGATCCATCTTTAAGCCAAGCATGGTGGAACATCCCTTTAATCTTAGCACTTGGGAGGCATAGGCAGGTGGATCTCTGTGAGTTCAAGACCAGCCTGGTCTACAGAGTGAGTTACAGGCCAGCTGGGGCTATAGAGAAACCCTGTCTCAACAAAGACAAAAAAATTAAGTACTTTAGAATAAATCTGACCAAAACAGGTAAAAATCTACACACTGAAAATATAGAACATTGTAGAAATTAGTATAGACCTGAATCTGCAGAAATCCTGGACTTATGGGTCAGAAAATGGTATTGTCGAGATAGCAGTTCATTCCAAATGGACTTAAAAGTTTAATAAAATAAATTTAATTTGTATATTTCTATTGAGTTTTGTGCATTTCATGTACTAGATCTTAATTAAATTTAGACCCCCCCCAATCCATGTCCTCCATTGCCCCTCACCACCACTGGGCTTCATGCATTCTGTCAGATATGTTAAATCCTATCCTGTCGAGCATTTGTATCCAGATATCCCTCAGTGCAGGTTCATATGCTAGAACCTAGTCAGCCTATCTAGAGACAGTCTCTGAAAGAAGATCACCTCTCCCTTGCCCTGCAGTGATCAGCTGCCAATAGTTCCTCAGCTAAGACTGGGCCTGCTCCTCATTTCCCCAGATCTACGCTGGGTTTTGTCTTATTGAGTCATCTTTGGTGGTGTACATGCTGTCACCATTGTTGCAAGTTCATATGAGCAAGTCTCCAAGGCTTGAAAACTCCTGTTTCCTTATGTTAATGCACCAATCAGGCTCTTACAATCTTTCTGCCCCTTCTTCTGTGATGGTCCCTGAGCTGTGGGTGGCTGAGGTTTAATACGGGAGTCCCGTCCAGGGACCTGCACTCTTCAGTCTCTTATTCTTTACACCTTGTCCAGTTGTAGCCTTCTGTGTGCATTGCACTCCTTTGTATGAGGAAGTTTCACCGGTGAGAGTTGAGGGATGTATTTCTATTCTTTCTACCATCTGTTCCACTATGTTCCATGAGCCTTAGGTGTAGAGGTTCCACTGTAGACGTGTCATTTAGGGCTGGGCATCTCTCAGACAAATATTTTCTGGATGTGACCAATTGTGGAAGTTTGTAATAGCCTCCATCTGTTGCAAAAAGAAGCTTCTTTGATGAGTGGTGTATAGTATGCATGTCTATAAATATAAGGATTCATATTTATCGTACAGTAAGAAATTTTATTTGATTAGAGTTATGACAGAGATAGGGTTTTCACTAGGATTTAAGTCCTCTCCCACCATGGGTGGGTATTTGGCTACATCCATACATTGGCTATATCCATACATTCCCTCTTGTTGAGAGAGCTTTAAGTCCCCTAGATAAAAGTGCCACTACTGAGCCAATAGAGATAGTTTGTTGTGCCACCCATTGTGGTTACTAGGGTTTGGGGCTGGGTTGTAATGTTGATTGTTTTTTTCTCCCTTAGCAGATTCATAGTATCCTCTAGAAGTATGAGAGAGAATCTTTAGGGAGAAAGCTTCTGGGTAAATACGATAAATTTAAATCAATATATTAATAATAATCTTGGGAGTGTTTTGGTAGAAAATTGACTGAAATTCATGCAGAAATATAAAGGATTTAAGATAGTAAAATAACTTCAACAAAGATGGCCAGAGATGAAATTCTAGTATTATGATTTCAAGACATATTATCAAAGTGGAATCAAAACCATATGATATCTACACAAAGATAGATAAGTAGATCAGAGCAGCAGATGTGAAAATTTATACATGGAAAAAAACAGCCCTGTACATGTATGACAAACTGATTTCTAGCAATACTACAAAAGCAATCCAGAAGGAAAACTTTTGGCTTTTCATCCGATCCAGTTGGATGTTTATATGTAAATAAACATATCTCCATCCTCACACCATATTTGGAGTAGCTCAAAATGATCACAACCTAAATGTAAAGCTTCAAATTACAAAATGTCTAGAAGAAAACATTTAACCAAATTTCTTTTAGGCTAAGAATTATTTGCATGTATTTGTGTGTATATGTGTGTAGTCTCTGTGTGCATGCAAGTGCTTATGTGTGTGAGTATATACAGATGCCAGAGGTCAGTGTCAGGTATGTTTGTCAATCATTCTTCACCTTATTTTTTGAGACAAGGTCTTGGTACCTGGAGCTCATGACTCGGTTGGCCTAGCAAGCCTCAAGGATCCTTCTGCCTCTGTCTCTGTAACTTTAGGATTTGGGGCGGGTACCACTTTTTACTGAGTACTAGGATTCAGGTCCTCCTGCTCACGAGGCAAGCACTTCACCGACTGAGCTATATCTACATCCCAGGAAAGATTTCTTTTATATAACCCTAAAATCATGAGTCAAAAACTGGCACATTGAACTTCATCAATGCATAAAACCAAAAACAAACAAAAACTCTTCAAGAGTCATCAATAATGATGTGAAAAGATAAGACATGTAGTATAATCCAATGAGAGAATTGTTTCCAGAATACACATAATCCGACGTATTCAACAATAAGAAAATAAATCCAAGTTTTAAAAACTAGCATTTCAATAAGGTAGACAAATATCATGTAAGCACATTACAAGGTGTTCAAGATCAAATAAGTACAAGATTTTCAATTAATTTTCAGTTAATAATGAAATGCAAATAATTAAATGTACAATGAGCTCCCATAACTCATCTATTCAAATGGCTGAAATAAAGACTTAACCCTTCCAAGCCATCAGGAAAGAGAAAGAAACTTCCTTTTATACTCCAATTACTCTGCTGGTGAGAATGTAAAATGATATCATCTCTTAGAAATTACTGGGCATCTCTTAGAAAATTAAATCTATAACTTCCATTTGCTATAATCATTTGTTCCAATATATTTACTCAAATCTACCCATGGAATATTTCATACTTTCTCCCAAGTGCACAAGAAGGTCCTTGTTTCTCCAAAGAAATCGTGTAATAATGTTACGATGGGAGTGATCATAGCAATCTTATTTGTAACAGCCAAGCATGGAAATAGCTCATGCTCATCAATAACAAGTATAAACAACCTGTATTCAAGACAGAGAAATACCGCTCAGAAAATGAGGAAGAACTGTTGATCCTACACATACAAATTTCAAAATAGTTACACTGAGCAAGGGAAGACAGTCCAAAAATGTTCATGCCATACAACTCTGTTTATACAAAATTTTAGAAATGGAAGATAATGTGAACTGACAGAAAGCAGGTACATGGGTACCTGGGGAGAGAGAAGCAGAAGGAAAGGAGCAGCCAGAAACTGGACACATTCATTATCTTCATTGTGTCAATAGCACCACAGGTATAAATTTACCAAGTCTGTTACTTTAAGTGCATATATTTTATATTTTGTCAGTTTTGCATTAGTAAACCTGGAGATGAAGATGAGGAAAAAGGATGTGGGAGGGAGTAAGGGGAAGGCAGGAACCAGGGAGGGGAATTTTAGCTATCAGAGAAGTGGTCTAGTATATTAACTCAGTGAGAAGAAAGCAGGAATTTCTTTGAAGTTGTTTCCTATCATTTACTGATTTCAGACAGAGGAGTCTGGGGTATGAATTTAAGCTATGTGACACAGACTGAGGAGGAGGTGGCTCAGTTACAAAGGCACTTGCTGAGCAACCTTGAGAACCTGACACAGAGCAAGACGTTGTAGCACATATCTGTAAGCCCAGTGCTTCTACTGAGAGATGGGAAGAAGAGACAGGAGAATTCCTGGAAGTTCACTGGCTAGCTACCCTGGGGTACACGGAGGTACACAAAAAGAGACCCTGCCTCAAACAAGGTGGAAGATATGGACCAAAACCCTAACCGTCAAAGACAAATACCATGGCTATGTACACACACACACACACACACACACACACACACACACACACGCATACACCACTACACCACACCAATTAACCTGTGGGATACATACTACTGATTCTTTTTTTATTTATTTATTTTTTTTAATTTTGATCTTTTTGAGTCAGGGTGTCCCTGTAGTCCCAGCTGTCCTGGAACTCACTCTGTAGACCAGGCTGGCCTTGAACTCACAAAAATCCACCTGCCTCTGCCTCCCAAGGGCTAGGATTAAAGGCATGTGCCACCACACCCTGCATACCACTGATTCTTTAAACTGACCCCTTTGCATGTAATTTTCTTACTTTTGGTGATGTTTGTGAGATATTGACATCCATTATCTTACTGTCTTAAAAACACAAATATTTCCATTCCAAGAATAGCACGTGAACAAGGAAAAAAAGCTATCTGCATAACCCATGGTACTTTTATCATTAAAGGCTTAGTTTTTATTAACAAAAAACCCTTGTTCATTTCTAGATCACTGTTACTGTAAAGATTATGTTTATGGTGACTTTCCAGCAAACAAACACAATTTATAAAAATGCAAACTTATGAAACAAAGAAGAGGTCCATCATATTCCTTACAGAGTATAGAGTCCTCAATGGATTACTTTAAGAGGAAAGCTTAGCTTGGTGTGGTGGCTCCCGCCTTTAATCCTAGGACTCGGGAGGCAGAGGCAGGCAGATCCTGGTGAGTTCAAGGCCAGCCTGGTCTACAGAGTGAGTTCCAGGACAGCTGGGGTTACAGAGAGACCCTGTCTCGAAAAGACCAAAAAAAAAAAAAGAGCATTGGTTAGGGAGAGGAAAGATTATTGAGGGTAACTATGTGTAATGATTATTTATTGAGGGTAAATAAGGCGAGTCAATGTGTAATGATTAACTTATTGAGGGTGACTAAGGGGAGTCACTGTCTAATGATTAGCTTATTGAGGGTAACTAAGGGGAGTCAATGTGTAATGATTATCTTATTGAGGGTAACTAAGGGGAGTCGGTGTGTAATGATTAGCTTATTGAGGGTAAACAAGGGGAGTCAATGTGTAATGATTAGCTTATTGAAGGTAACTAGGGGCAGTCAATGTGTAATGATTAGCTTATTGAGGGTAACTAAGGGGAGTCAATGTGTAATGATTAGCTTATTGAGGGTAACTAAGGGGAGTCAATGTGTAATGATTAGCTTATTGAGGGTAACTAAGGGGAGTCAATGTGTAATGATTAGCTTATTGAGGGTAACTAAGGGGAGTCAATGTGTAATGATTAGCTTATTGAGGGTAACTAAGGGGAGTCAATGTGTAATGATTAGCTTATTGAGGGTAACTAAGGGGAGTCAATGTGTAATGATTAGCTTATTGAGGGTAACTAAGGGGAGTCAATGTGTAATGATTAGCTTATTGAGGGTAACTAAGGGGAGTCAATGTGTAATGATTAGCTTATTGAGGGTAACTAAGGGGAGTCAATGTGTAATGATTAGCTTATTGAGGGTAACTAAGGGGAGTCAATGTGTAATGATTAGCTTATTGAGGGTAACTAAGGGGAGTCAATGTGTAATGATTAGCTTATTGAGGGTAACTAAGGGGAGTCAATGTGTAATGATTAGCTTATTGAGGGTAACTAAGGGGAGTCAATGTGTAATGATTAGCTTATTGAGGGTAACTAAGGGGAGTCAATGTGTAATGATTAGCTTATTGAGGGTAACTAAGGGGAGTCAATGTGTAATGATTAGCTTATTGAGGGTAACTAAGGGGAGTCAATGTGTAATGATTAGCTTATTGAGGGTAACTAAGGGGAGTCAATGTGTAATGATTAGCTTATTGAGGGTAACTAAGGGGAGTCAATGTGTAATGATTAGCTTATTGAGGGTAACTAAGGGGAGTCAATGTGTAATGATTAGCTTATTGAGGGTAACTAAGGGGAGTCAATGTGTAATGATTAGCTTATTGAGGGTAACTAAGGGGAGTCAATGTGTAATGATTAGCTTATTGAGGGTAACTAAGGGGAGTCAATGTGTAATGATTATTGAGGGTAACTAAGGGGAGTCAATGTGTAATGATTAGCTTATTGAGGGTAACTAAGGGTAGTCATTGTGTAATGATTAGCTTATTGAGGGTAACTAAGATTAGTCAATGTGTAATGATTAGCTTATTCAGAGTAACTAAGGGGAGTCAATGTGTAATGATTAGCTTATTGAGGGTAACTAAGGGGAGTCAGTGGGTAATGATTAGCTTATTGAGGGTAACGAAGTGGATTCAATGTGTAATGATTAGCTTATTGAGGGTAACTAAGGGGAGTCAGTGTGTAATGATTAAGTTGGCCCACATTTCTGGGTAATAGCTCTGTGCTGTTAGGCCAGTCTGAACAAGTCAGTTGAGGTTTTGAATAAACTGCTTTTGTTTCTGGAAGAACTCAATGGTAGGTAGGTAACCACTCTATTGTAGAGTCCATGAGATAGTTAATATTCTCTGTCACCTTGACTGGCTTTAGAATCATCAAGAAGACTCACCTTTAGGCATGTCTGTGAGGGTGTTTCCAGGGAGCTTAACTAAGGAAGGAAGTCTTAACTGAATGTGGGCAGCACCATCCAGTGGGCTGGAGTCATGGACTGAATAAAAGTATTAGTACCAGTATTCATAGCTTCCTGATTACAGATCTCCTGTATTCCCCACATGATGGACTGTCACTTCCCCTCAAGTTTCTTTCATTGAGTATTTTATCACAGTAATTGGAAAACTAACTACTTCACCCCTAACGCACACACACACACACACACACACACACACACCTTCTGGTTTCTCTTAGTAAAGGGCACCTGGGAAGATAGAACAGAGATGTCATGAAGTTCTGCCTGAATGGGGACCTTGGGCCCTTCCTAAGGTTTTCTGGAGGACAGGAGGACAGACACAGTGTACAGGAGACAGCCAGCTCACTGTGCCTTTACAGGTGCCTGTGGATACCTGGTCCATTCCCACTTCCCCGCAACTCACTGCCTAGCCAAACACACAGTGAGTGAGAGCATTCTTACTGTGGAGCGCCCTGAATGAGAGGCAGATGATAGCCAGAGTACCCAGCACCTCTCTACTGAAGACACCACTTCACCAGGCTATTGTTGTCTATGTTCAAACTCAAATCTACTCATGAAAGGTCTTGTTAGGTTTTCTACTTTTTGAAAATGAACACCCTTCAACTAAACTGTTTTATTCTATGACATTCTTTTTATCATCTACCTTGCCTTCTAATTCTATTCATTTTACACCATTGACGTGTATGTCATTCTTTTTAACAATTCCATGGATAATGAAAACTATCCATAGCAAGTTTATTTCAACATTACCTTATCTATGGACATGCAGATTATTTCTGGTAGAGACAGAGCTACATGATGCCCATCTCCATATCTTCTCATGCATTTGAAAATGGTGGATAATCCAGATGAAGACTATTACTGTGTACCTCAATGGTCATACACAGACATTGTCTGTGAATTGTCCAAGCCTAAGTGGCACATGTGTAAAGCAACTTCTACACCTAAGCCTCATGCTACATAGAACAAAGAGGACACTAATGAATATCTCAATACTCATTAATGAAGCTCCCTCATGCAACAGAGGGCCAGGAACACAAAAGGTCATAAATGGCCAAAACATGGAGATTAGGGAGTCTGCAGAGTGTGGGTCCTTGGACAGGACTCCTATATTGGGCTTCACTTACCCAGGGCTCATAGGCCATTGTGGAAGAGGGGGTGGAAAGATTGTAAGAGCCAGGGAGGAGGTGCTTGACCATATGGAAATAGACTTTCACAAGCACCTGGGACCTTGCTCACATGAACCTACAGCAATGGTGTCAGCATGGACAAGACCTATGCAAACTCAAGCGGACAAAAAACCAGCATGGAACTAGAGAAATGGACAACAGGCCCAATCTTAGCTGAATAAATATTGGCAGCTGATTACTGTTGGGTAAGGAAGAGCTGATCTTCTTAAAGCAAGGGACTCTGGTTAGGCTGACTAGATCTCAGTTGATGAGCTTGCACTGAGGAACATCTGGGGACACTAACTTGACACAATAGGCCTTAACACAAATGACAGAATGTATGAATTTCAGAGGGGGGGTCACGGGGGGTCCCAGTGGGAAGGGGGATATAAAAGTGATTAAGACTGATTGAGATGTTCTGTCTGAAATACACAAAATATCAATTAAAATTTAAAAAATAAAATGGTGGATAACCAAGAATTTAAATGAACTCATAACCCCGTACTCCACCCTGAGAAGTACCATTTGACTCCATTTCTGATCTTAAAACCCTCAGAGATCAACTTAGCAATGTCTATACCTACCCTATATTCTTGGCACTTAGGAAGCTGAGGCAGGAAGATGGAAGGTTTGAGGCCAGTCTGATGTACACGGCAAGTCCGTGTCTCAAGAAAGAAATGAAAAGGATGCTTCTGTGCCCGAGCAACAGTGAAACGTATGCTTACGACTGACATATAAAGTGAGAAAGTGGAACTTCGTGCTTAGGTCCCTCTTATTTTGGGTCGAGGATTCTTAAAGACTCCTTCCGGTTCTTGTCTTATTTCTGGTGTCTCTCGTTTCTTTTTGTTGTCGTTGGTAATGACATTTTAGAATTTACTATGCTTAGATCCTAACTTACTTGATTCCTCTGAGCCTCACTTTCCCCATGGGAAAGATGGACATAATTGTCTTGTGGAGAACAAAAGAATTATGTGAAGTAGTAAACAAAGTGATTAAAGCTTGGTAGGCAATCAATGTCAAGCTTTATAAACTGCACCCAAATCTATTTCAAGGTTTATAAGATTGAGGGTGTTTGAGCAGCACCCACTTCACAGCATGCTGTGACTAACAATCTATCCCCTGAATGGACTTGCTGTCTGTCCATCCATCTACACCCCCATATGCCCTTCTCAGCCCAATTGTCATTAAGGGACTGTTTGGTAAGCTCCTTGGTCACCTTCTCTCAAGGTTGTAAGAGACCTTTATACTCAAGGTGCACAGACTGTCAAACCGTCCATTTCCTCCTAACTCAATTGGATAACAGGTGAGATTATCCTTAATTTCCAGGGTCATATTGTCAAATTTTCTTTGATGTTCAAAGTCATTCAGGTGATCAATTTTCAGTTATTTCCAACATAAATGGCAAAGACCTAAAAAAATAAAAGAGCTTTTCATGGACTCAACATATTCAATTTATTGGACACCGCACCAGCCACTCTTCATTGTGGGTGCTGGTGACAGAAACTCACAAAGGTGATCAAGCCCCTGACCTTCTAGAATTTACTACATGACAAACAGGAATGAAGCAGAGTTGAGTTGCAGCCAGAATGCACGGGAAAGTAGCATTTCACTGTTCCTAATTAAGCTGATATTGATCATGTCCCTCGACTTACTAAACAGGAAGAGTTGTCACAATCCAGGGACTTTTTAGTTTTGCTGCTGCATAAATTTGTAGTGGATAAACAGAGGGCTATGTTTTATAATATATGAAAGGGAAAACTTACTTGTCTGAGAAAATAACTTCTCCAACTCAAGAAAATATCCTCTACAAACTACCACTTCTCTCTTTTTTCAAAAACACATGCACACACATACATGCACACGCATTTATACACATGCATATACACACAAAAACATAAGTTAAAAAGATTTTATAGTTTGCATAGGCCCTAGAAATTTAAATACTGAAACCTTTCATTTGTACCAATAATTCATATACAGCTGTATGGGGTGAAAAAGGTTAATTATGGAATTTTTTAAAGTTTGTTCCATTGACTATAAATGGCAGATCTGACAGTTAAAATGAAAATTGTTCTAGAGGAAAACTTTAGTCAAACTAATTATTTGAGACGTTATAAGGATGTATAATTATATTCTTCACCTTTTAAAAAAGTTTTATTACAAATGTGCTTTTAAAGAACAAGTAGAGAAATAAAAGCTGTAATTGTTCTTAATTATAGCTAACTGTAATTGCACTCAATTGCAATATAGCAAATATCACCAATGGCTAAAGAAATCTTGGCACGCAGGCAGTGTGCTTACATACGTGAGATGAGGTATAGGTTTGTGAATATTCTGTTATCTACAATTTAACTCTTTTACTGTTGACTCCATTTCCACTTTATTTATTTTAGTGGTTGTGGAGATACAGTTTTCATCTGTGAACGTGTTGAAGGTTGTAGATTTCATCTGGGGTTGGTTCACAGTTCTCACTGCTGCACCAAAAGACATAATGCAGATGATTCAGTGAGAGACTGGGACATGACCCACTGTGGCTGCCCACACTGATTCATGCATTTGAATTTTCAGAGGTAATATAGATATCATGTTTAATGTACCCAGCAGGCTCAAAGAAGCAACTTGGCAAATTCGAAGGATATAAAATAACATTAACTGTCCCTCTGCTGATAATGCACAGAATAATGTTGTTTCAATTGGGAAAAATTATCTCATGGATGAAAGGATTCTCTCTTTCTTGCTCTCATTCCCTCCCCCTCTCCCTCCCCCTCTCCCTCTCCCTCTCCCTCCCCCTCTCCCAATTGCTCCTCTTAAAATGAGGGCCAAGAATGCCACCTTCTCCCCTTTGAAGACTATAGGAAAGTTGTTTTTTAAAAAGAATACCCAGTTGGCTTTAAAATTATTCTTATTATTATTGTGTGTTCATGTATATATGTGTGTTGTATTAGTCACTTTTCAGTTGCTGTGATAAAACCAACATGAGCAAGGGAACTTATAAAAGGAAGAATTTATTTGAGCTTACGATTGACGGTTCCAGGGAATTAGTGTCCATTGTGGTGGGATGCATGGTGGCCGGGGCTGGAGCAGCAAGCCAAGGGTCACATCTTGCAATGAGCACAGGAAGCAGAGAGAGACTGGAGACCACAAGGCTTGTTAAACTCACTAAGCCCGCCCCCAGTGACATACATCCTCCAGCACGGCCACACCTTCTAAGACCTCCAAGAACAGTGCCACCAACTGGAGACAAAATGTCTGAATACTTAAAGCCTATAGGAGGCACTCTCATTCAAACCACCACATGTGTGCATGTGTGTTACATTCACATGCCATGGTAAGTCATTTCTCTTCCACCTTTATGTGGATCCTGGGGAATGAGTTCAGGTCACTAGGTTGCACAGCAAAGACTTTACCATCTCTCTCATCCAAGAAGTGGGTGTTTGCTTTAAGCAAAGGAGAGTGTTTTATTGTGTGATGGCCACTTCTCTGAAAAGTACAAAGAATAAAACAGTATACAACTATAAAAATGTTTTTTCTCCTTAGAGCAGAACAGTCTTTGTTTCTTTTATGGATGGCTGCTAAGAACTCTCTACCCTAAAGTCAGGGTAATACTCTGATAGAATTTTTGAGACATTTTTATAGAAAGAAAGAGAGAGGAATAAGCCTCTGAGCTCCATTTCCTTAGAGAAGATTGGAGGCCAGACCTGGGTTCAAGAAGGTGCTCTGAGGAGTTATCCTTGTAGCAGAGGTCAGCACAGCAAGTCCAGTCCCCAACCATAATTCTGTCATTGATCTCAATACACTGAGTCGAGGTCACTAAGTCCATGAGGACTCAGTTCTAGTTTGTGCCTTTCAAAGACCTCCCAACACCAGACAGGAGACAATAAGATAACATAGCTCATCTAGAACATCCAAGGAGTTCAGGAGTGGGTAGAGCATTATAGCCTCATTTGTCCATTGTGCCACTTTATCCCAGATAGATTTGTGTGTGGCCGTCAAAAGGCTCCTTCCCTTCCTCTCCCCCTCCTCCATGCCTCCTGCGTCTTCCACTCTCAGCAACCTCCCAGGCTACTCTCTACTGTGGAGTCACACTAGTGGATCCCGCTTTGACCTTGGAGTCTTCTTCAAGGCAGTGGCTGGCTCTTCCGTTGTAGATTCTTGGAGAGGCAAATATGTCCAAAACAAAATATCCCTACTCTAGATAGATGGATCCTACCTTTGCAGTCATGACTTTGATGTTTATTATGCTACTCAACTCTGTCTGGATTTGTTTCACCAAAATTTATCTCCACACAAAGAGTTCATTAGGTTGGGGATGTGGTGTAGTGACAGAGTCCTTATGTAACATGTACAAAGCTCTCAGCTCATTGTCCAGTACCAGCTGGAAAGTGTCCAGCAGAATAAGGTGGAAAGCACTTTTCCTGGTATGCGTCCACTCTACACATCGGTGGTGGCTGTATTCTCCATCAAGCGGTCCACCTCATGGACGAGAAGCACACCACAGATTAACAACTGAACGAACCTGGTATCAATGCTCATTGGTGGCTGGATTAGGCCATTCATCAGGCAGATTGCTACATCTTTGATCCTGAAATTATCAAGTATAGGGATAATCTTTCTCTAATTAAGAGTACACAGTGCCAGGCAGGAGAAACTTCCCTTCGAGTTATTGGTCAGGGTAATCCAAGAGACCCCCAAAATAACACGGGCTATTGCCACAGTCCTTGAGGACCTCCCAGAACTTGAAGGCAAGACCCTATTGCTGAAGACATGACACTCCAGACACAGGACTTGGAGCAACTGAGTTGAAATTGATGTAGAAGCCTCCTCCCTAAAGACTAGCCCTCATGATATGCAAGCTGCCCAGAGAGAAAGCCAAGCAATGGACCTACCCAGCTGTAAACCCTGGTAAACCATAATGGCTGGCTCAGCAAACTAATGCTGCTGGTACAGTAGTGGCGCTTTTATCTTGGCCGTAATCAGCAGCTGTCTAATTGGAATTAAGGCTTACTCAGTGGAAGGGAACTCATGTGCAAGTACTGTAAATATAGCCAGATACACATGGCTGGAGAGGTCATAGAACCTAGAGAGAAAAACTACTTTTATCACATCCCTAGACCAACGTTATTTCTTACTTTATTCTAAATATTCATCCTTATATTTACAGACAAGTAGACCTTTTACCCCTCATCAAAGCAGCTTCTTTTTGCAGCAGATGGAGACTATTGCAGAGTTCCAGAACTGGGCAAATGCAGAGGTTAAGTTTCTGTGAGATGCTTAAGCCTTAGTGACACATCTACAGTCCAACCTCTACACTTAAGATGAATGCATCTCCCAGCTCTCATCAGAGAAGTTTCCTCATGCAGCAGATGGTGATTAACACAGAGGCCCGCAACTGACCAATGTGCAGAGAACAAGAGGCTACTGTGCTCATTCCTGAATAGGACACCTATTTCAAACTTCTGTCTCTCAAGTTTCAAGGACCATGGCAGAAGAAGGGGTGGAAAGATTGTTAAGGGCCAGCGGGGTTGGATGAGCACAAGGAAGCAGAGTCTTCCAGACAGCTGGCCATTTACTCATGTGAACTCACAGCACACACAAGTCCTACACAAGCTCAAATCAGACACAATCCCAGCGTGGACATGAAGAAGTGGGTAAGAAATACCAACCCAACTTAGGGAATTTGGGCATTTGTGGCTGCTGAGTCAAAGACAGTGTCCTACAGGGGTGGGGCTCTTCGTAGGCCTAGTGGATGGGACCAGCACTGAAGGACATTTGGGGACACAAATCAGACTCTATCAGGACCATATATATATATATATATATATATATCTGGGCAGGGGGCAGTGAGGGAAGGTAGTATGAAGAGGGGAGGGGACCTAAATACCATCAAACTATATTGTCTGAAAAAAAATCACAAAAATTCATTTAAAAAATAAGCCAGAACTCAGAACAAAAAAGAGCACTTATTGGTGGTATTTTGTCTCTGAGAATTAACAAAAATGAGCATTATTGGGTTTTTTGGTTTTTTATTTTTTATTTATTTTGTATGTGTATGAATGGACTGTCTGCATGTAGGTTTGTGCACCCATGTCGTGCAATGCCACAGAGGTCAGAAGAGAGTGTCGGATTCCCCTGGAACTGGAGTTAAAGACAGTTCTCAGCCACCCTGTGGGTGCTGGGGATCGAACCCAGGTCCTCTGCAAGAGCGGTCAGTGCTCTTAACCACTAGGCCATCTCTCTAGCCCAAAAAATGAGCATTATTATAAAAGGGACATTCTTTTTAACTAATCTATCAAAGAAAAAATAATCTTTGGTTAATGTTTGCTTCAGCATTTTTCCAATAGAAAACTTTCCTTCATTCCTTAAGTTGCCTTTGCTTGCATTTTGTCACTTCAATGAGCAAAGTAAATAACTTATTTACAGTCTTCTATGTGTACTGCCCCCCCCATGTGTGTTTCTGTGTATGTGTGATTTTGTGTTTCCCTTTCATTTCTGGTCTTTGTGATCACTAATAGATCACATTACTTAACTATTCATTCCCAGTCACTAAGCCTTGAGCATATGATAGTTAATCCAGTGAACCAACGGTGTGTGGAAGCCTCCACCTCACAGTGTCACTAGCTATGTTGAACATAGGCTCCTCTTCCAAGGAGGGATCCTGAGATTACATTTGTGAAAGAAAACAAAACAAAAAGCCTCTATGCCACCTCAAAGTGACAGAAGGGACCTCAGTGCCCTTTCAACAGTGAGTGGCCTCCTGTACATGCCACCACCGGGGCGGATGGGCTCTTTGCAGAAACTTCCAGCAGTTTGACTTTCAAGACACTGGAGCACAAGGACACAGGCAATGGCAGGCATTTGTGATTGTGTCATACAAAGAATACTAAAATATCATGAATACGTCTGGAGCCAAATGAAATCCTAAACAATAGCTCTGGATGACTTCCTAAAAGAAAAGGACTATCAGAAGAAAACTGGACAGATCACAGATTAGATTCCACTCATCTTAACTGGGTCTTCTGACAAATCTGAGTGTGTGCCTGCTTACTATCAAAGGCTAGCTGCTAGGTCTAAACCTACCCTGGCCATTCCTTGTGTGTCCTGAGGGACTTGGTAGACGAAGCCCAGTCTCTCATGGTAGTGACTCTCAGCAGGTCTGAGCCTTGGGCCTGTCTGGATATTGATCAGACAGTTCAATCCCAAAATTGAATTGGGTAATATAAAGAGGAGCACTCCTTGCAGACCCTTATTTTTAAGCTTTGAGGCATGGAAAGGTCCCCTCACCCCCACTTGACCCCCAAGCAAAGCTGCTGCATATGGCCATGACTGGCATTCACTACACACACAGGAGTGGACTGGAGAATCTACCAAAGTGAAACAGCTCTCGAGGACACCTATAGTTTCCTAAATGGCTCCCTGAGTTCATCCAAGGTTCTGGTCTCTTGACATGTGTCAGCATTTCGAATACACAGGGCCAGGCTAGCCTGTAGGTTTATTTATTTATGCATTTATTTTTTACTTCTTAAAATTTCCTTAAACCATACCAGTTCCTCCTAGTGCATGCTTCAGGCGCATAGTCTGGAAAATATCTCTGAAAAGAAGGAAATGGAATAGTGCAGAGGAAAGAACAGGACATAAAAAGCAAGGATCGGGGTATGTTCCAGTTTGATTTTCCGTTGTTGTGATAAACACCCAAACCACAAGCAACTTGGGATGAAAGAATTTACTTCATCTTACAACTCCCAGGTCACACTCCATCACGGAGAGAAGTCAGGCCAGGAACCTGGAGGCAGGAACTGAGGCACAGGCCAGGAGGGAACACCGCTCAGTGGTTTGCCCTGCTGGCATACTCAGCAACTGCTCTCATAGATCCCAGGCCTACCTGCCCAGAGATGGCACTGCCCACAGTAGACTGGGCCCTCCTATACCAACTGGCAACCAAGAAAATGCCCCTACAAGCCAATCAGGTGGAGGTCGTCCCTCAATTTATATTTCCTTTTCCCAGGTAGATCTAAGTTTGTGTCAAGTTGACAAAAACTATTACAGGGCAGAGGTGGTTGAATCAAGGCATTCCTGTATTTGCTGAGTCATCTCCCCCAAGAGGCCTTCAAGGACCACCCAATATAAAATCACAGCTCCCTCCGTTTCCCCTACTTTTACTTTCTATTTCCATATGGCAACATCTATTCTGTAAAACAGTAATAAATACTTGTGTGTGTGCTTTGTAATCTCTTGCCCATCCAGAATGTAAATTCCCTTACCTTCAAGCATTGTTGCTATTGTTTGTTTTTGTGAGACAAGGCCTTGTATATCACAGGATAACTATTATGTCGATTTTGTAGCTGAGGATGTCATTGAACTTTTGATCCTCCTGCCTTCACTTCTTGAGTGCTGGCTTGCATACCTGTATTATATGGAGCTGAATTTGTACCCCAGGACTTCCTCCATTTTGGCCAAGAACTCTCCCAACAAAGACACATCCCCAACACTTCTTGTTATTCACTTCGATAGCATAGAACCCAGTACTAACGTAGTCCCATACTATTCTGCATGTGTGGTCTGTGAATGTGAGCGTGTGTGTGTGTGTGTGTGTGTGTGTGTGTGTGTGTATTTGTGACCATGGCTTCTGTATACTGAGCTGCAAAATGTCATTGTGATTTAAATTGCAGGCAACCATAAAACCTGGGCTGATTTCAGATTCTCAGTCGTATTGAATATGTTTTTGTACCACCTTTGCCATCTCTTCTATAATTTAGTGATACCCACCAAATACTATATTAAGATTATGTGAACAAACACCTGAAGATGGCTTAAAGCATGAATTTAACTAAATAAGACTCCAGTGTCCTACTTTGGTTTCTCTGTTGCTGTGATAGATCAATACCAACTTGGGCGGGGCAGGGGTATTACATCTTTCACCAAGGAATGTCAGGAACTCAAGCAGGTCCTGGGAGGCAGGAGCTGAAGCAGAGACCATGGAGGAATGCTGCTTACTGGCTTGCTTCCCCTGGCTTGCTCAGCTGCCTTTCTTACACAGCCCAGGAATACCTGCCCAGGAATAGAATTATCCGCAGTGGGCTAAGGAGTCCTATGTCAACTAGCAATCAAGAAAATATACCCGCCATGTCCGCAGGATGGTCAGATGGAGGGAATTCCTCAGTTGAGATTCCCTGTTCCCAAGTGCATAAAGTTGACAATGACAGCTAACTATGGCACCCAGTGTATATGATCAGTTCCGCGTATATGTGCATAGCCGTAGGTTTCATTATGTGAGGAATGTTCCTCTCTCTCTGCAGGCATATACAAGTACACATTTTAATCATGGGAGTGAAAGTTGAGGAGGTTCAAAAGAAATTTAAAATAACTAAAATAAAGAGAATATGAAAAGAGATGAAAGATCAGAAGAAAACCAGAGCAAGGTGGCTGAGCAGGGTTGTAGACATTACCGAACACAGAAGAGACAGAAATGTCTGACTTGTTTTGAATTTCTCAGAGCTGAGGGTCACCAGGTAAGAAAAACAATTACCTGTCCTGAATCAATACATGGTTTTGTAAAGATGCCTTTAACCTAGCTTCTTGTCTATGTGGTATTTGGAAACAGGTTCAACTTTCAAGGGTCACAGTTTGTCTCAAGCTGAGGAGGTAAGAGGGAACAGAAGGAAAAGGAAGAAGGAAGAAGGAGAAATGAGAAAAGAGGAAGGAAGGATGAGGAAAGGAAGGAAAGAAGGGAGGAAGAAAAGGGAGAAGGAAGAGGGAGGGAGGAAGAAAAAGAGAGAGAAGGTGAGATCTGTTTGATAGCAATGCTTTCACCCTTCATTAAAATAAAGAAAATGTTACTCTTTCTACAACTAGAACATAAAGTCATTTACAGAACAAGTTATAGAAGTTAAATGTATTTCACCATTAAAGAAAAAATCCTTATACTTACGGAAGATTCAAAGGTACCACTGGAGAGCAATAATCCAGTTCTGAAAAATATTTATCGTGTTGACACACAGCTCACAGGGGGCTCGTGTCCACTGCTTTACAGTTGCCAGCTAATTTTGGAAACTGGCAAGCTGCACAGAAATAGATGGTGAGCTCCCTCTTCAGCACTACCTAAAAAAAGAACTGTTTGCGCAGTTGAAGAATGCGGAAGGGTGGGAGACGACAGGGACAGCTAATAAAAGCTGGTACCACTGGCAAAAGTGCTACAAATTTAAAAGTGAAAATTATTTTTTCTTTAAAGGAATGCTAAATAATCCACAAAAGCTGTGTAATACACTTGGGACCCATGACTACTATTGAAAAGTGTTCTTCTCTTCTAGTAATTTTTTTTTGTAAAGTTGAATTTTAAAAGCCTTTCCCATTTGTTCAGGTTGGTCAGCAACCACAGATCAAAAAGCAGAATTCTTAGTCTATTCTGGGATGCGGAGCCCTCATGAGGTCAAGGGCATGATCTAAGCCCCTCAGAAATACACACCCTCTGCCAGCTTGGTCTGCTTCTTGCCCCTGGGACAGCTCTCTTTGTCAGAACATAGAATTCCACTTTGTCATTTCTCTCATCATTGTTTTCATTCAATTTTTAACATTTTGCCCTCTCTAAGAAATCAGATAAACTTGGAGATGCTAAGGAAGTCAAGGAAGTCAGTGTCATTAAATGCCAAATACCACCCTACCTACCAACAGCCATTTCTAAAAATGGGTTGAGGCTAGAGTTACTTCCAAGCAGAAAGTGTTCCATGCATCTGTTACACCCACAGTTATTAGGCGTCTCCAGTGTGTTCGAGGCATCACATAGTCAAGATTTTGAATGATCCTTGACTTAAAGGAATTTGCTTTTTGTGATAGTTAATGTTGATTGTCAACTTGACAGATCTGGAACTGGCCAGTAGACAAGTCTCCGGGATTGTGAGGGATTATGGAAATTAGGTTAGCCGTTAGACCTACTTCTGAGGGATTATCTAGATTAGGTTAGTTGAGGTGGGATACTAACCCTAAAGGAGGGTGGCACCATGCCCTGAGTTTGAGTCCTGCCAATGAGTGAATGCTCATTGCTCTCTGTTAGCTGGGTGTGGGTAAAGTGTGACCAGCCACCCCAAACTGGTGCCTGCACACCTTCCCCACCTTACCACAAGGGACTGAGCCCAAATAATGCACCCTTCCTTCCTTAACTGGCATTTGTCAAGATACTTTTAGCGTAGGGACAAGAAAAGTAACCAAGACCAATTTCTAATAGTGGAATAACAATTTACTTTGTGAGTTATACATTTTCTTTTCCCTGAATCTAAACACTTCAATGAAGGATCAGAGCTTCAATTCATCTTGGTGTTGTACATGTATTAAGTGCACAGTATGTTAGATTAGTAAGTATTATCGAATGGCCTTGGTGATGCAATGCTAATGACACACACTGAACTATGACTGTTCATTGGGAAGTTCACGGTCTGTGTAACACCTTTTTAAAATTCCTTCAACAGGGTTAGAGGGGAGAATTATCTAGAAGCAGCATAGTATAATCTACTAAATTTATTTCTCTCAAGGGTTATTTATAAAAGCTATAAATTCATGGAAATGTATGAATAATTCAGATGATTTGTTAGCAGTAGTAAATGGATTAAAAATGAAAAATCCTTATTTTAGAAGCCCCGCCATTTCCTCTGCTTTTGAAACAGAGGTTAATTGTGTGCACTTCTTTTATTCTGTCGGAGTAGATGCAGGTAGAGGCAGCTTTGTCCCATGTAGAAATTTAGCAATCACAAAAACAGTGAGTAATTGATCAATCTTGGCTGCATTGCCACAGCCTGATACAGTACTACGACTGTGATTGGCCTGTCTGTTTATTTTTGAGACATGGTCGTGCTATGTATCCCAGGCTGGATTCCAACTCCGTGTCCTTCTGCCCCAGCCTCGTGAATGCTGGGTTTATGGGTCTCTGTCTTTGTTTCAGTCTTTAGAATGATCAGATTGTTAGTAGTTATAGACATCAAGTATTGTCCATAAGCCTAATGTAAGCTTTTAAGGACACAGTTACCTAAATCATAATTTTCTTCAGCTAGGACTTGCTATGTGATGAAAGTCATGTTCTCCCCAGGGCTTGTTATTCATAGTAAAGACAGGGCCAATGCCTTTTCTTCAAGAGCAGAGATCTGATGAATGAACTGTTTTGTCTTGTATGCATAAATCTACCCAACAATTCACTGTTTGGAATTTCCAGCTTATATTCTGAGAGAAATAAGGACTTAAAGACACTTGTAAAAATTATGTTTTCCCCATTATTTAGAATTCTCCTCCCCTCAGATCTCACCTCACATCAGCTTTTCTTAAGTGACTCATCATCTTTAGTCTTCTCAATGTATCCAAGTTAGTTCTCATAGAAACAAGAACATTTCCGCACTTATGTTTCAGTAGTTTTATATCATGGTTAATTAAAGGTAAAATTTATAAAGATATCATGACTGAAAAAAAAAAGGATATCATGACTATCAGTGAGCAAGGGAACCAACATTCTCCAAGAGCATGAAAATGTAAGTGGGAGGAGCCAAAACAAAACTGGCTTTGTTAGGAGGGGTCAATCGCGTTTTCCCATGAGGCTACAGATATAGGTTTATCGAGTAAGCATCTGGGGCAGAGGTTAATTGTGAGCATTTCTTTTATTCTAACAGAATTATTGCATGTTGGGGCAGCTTTGTCCCCAGTGGACGTTTAGCAATGTCTGAAGGTATTTTGGGTAGTTGTGATGGCCAGATGTTACTAGTGTTTACAGAAGTGTTTACTACTGTGTCAGAATGCTTAGGAGAGAATTGAAAGGAGAAATGATTTATTTTGACTCAGGATTTCAAAGTTCTCAGCCCTTTAAGTCAGCTGCTTTCATCACTTTGAGCCTTAGCAGAGAAGGTGGGATGATGCAGGGTTTATCATGCCATGATGGCTGGAAAGAGAGAGAGAGAGAGAGAGAGAGAGAGAGAGAGAGAGAGAGAGAGAGAGAGAACAGCATATGTTACTCCAGGACATGTCCCTAATGGCTTACTTCTTCCAACTAACGCCACCTCTCAGCTTCAAGGGATTCATGCACTGGACATACCAGAGTTTTCATGACCTAGTCATTTCTCAATGACTGAGTCTAAGAAGTGGGAGCCAAGCCTTTCATAAGTGAGGCTTTTGTGGGACACTGCAGACCCACACCATAGGATGTGTCCAGGATGCTGCCCACAATGACAAAAAAAAAATACCTGATCCAAAATGCCAAGGTTGATTGGTTTATTGTAATGTGTGAACAATATATTTTTAAAGGTACCAAGAGATATATAATATTAGAAAATGTATAATTTGGAAAACAAAAATAATTGTCTATGAGCCTAGGATGCCATAGATACTATGAGCTACCTCTAAACACAGATCTAATCAATCCTCCAAGTCAGCAAGAAGAACTGACAAGTTCATTAAGCCAATCCTGGTAGACTGACTGATATTGAGTACTAATATATGTTAGGGTAAGTGGCAAAATGATAAATAAGTAAATATTAGAAGATACTCCTATCGCACTAAATATAAAATAAACCTAAAGGATTGGCTCCTTTGAGCTGGATACCCACAGGTACAGATTCTGCTCGGAAAGAGAAATTTCTTATATAGACACTAAATTCTTAAAAGAATAAATATGAGGCTGGAGAGATGGTATATTTCATGTGCAAACATGAAACCCAAGTTCAGATCCCAGCACCCACAAGAAGCTGGGGCTGGTTAATGCTAGACTGTAACCCCAGCCATGTGTATGGTGAAGACCAGATTATCATGGGACCTTTAGACCACCAACATAGCACTGGGTTCAAGTAGCAGATCCTTCCTCAAGGTGCACATACACCACCCACAGGTACACCATACACACACACACGCACACACACACACACACACACACACACCATACACACACACACGCACACACACACACACACGTTTTTTTTTAATCCATGAAAGATAGATGGATGTATGAAGCGTTTAACAGTTTCATTGTGTACAATGCCTTCACTTTCCTGAAAGAGTACAAATTTTGTTTTCAAAGGCCATTTTTACAGCATAATTGCTAAACTTAAATCATTTTCTTTTCAGAGTATGGTTCTGTGAGGATCGCCACTTCTCTACTATAGCCAGATAATGTAAAGGCAATCAGTATGAGGAGACAGTTCTAGAGGCTGTGCAGTCAAGAAGGCTCTGGAGCACAGTCCTTTATTTAGATTGCAGAAGTAATAAAAGGAAATATTAGTTTAAAGATGGGGCTGCTAACCAGGGCTGAAACATGAGTTTTAGATAATCTATGAACCATCTGTGATCATGTACCACATCTGCTATCTATATGTGCATTGATTTTTTGCCATATAAAGTATTTGTATCTTTCATGAGAGTCCTCAAAACTTATGTGACCTTATAAAGAATTCATACCTTCAATCCTTCTGTCTAAAGTCGAGCCCTCTTTTACTTCTAAACTATTTCAACCTAAAGCTCCTTGCCCTCCCCCAGCGCCCATTTATAAGAACACGTCTGTGGTCGAAATGCATGATGTGGAAACAAAGAAAAAGTTAGACTTCAAATTAATCTTTGCTATTTTTTTTTGTCTTTTTGAGACAGGGTCTCCCTGTAGCCCCAGCTGTCCTGGAACTCACCCTGTAGACCAGGCTGGCCTTGAATTCACAAAGATCCGCCTGCCTCTGCCTCCCAAGTGCTAGGATTAAAGGTGTGCACCACCACGCCCGGCAATCTTTGCTATTTTTATAAAATATTTTAATTGATATTTTGTGTATTGAATACATCATTTCTCAGTCCAATTTAGACACATTCCCTTTTCCATGTCCCCCACCCCACCCCAGTTCATACGTTCTGTCATACATGTTTTGCATCTTTTTCTCAGTCTTTTTAAAGTTTTTCTCTGCAGAAGTTTATTGTTTAGGTAGAAGTTAATTGTTTCAGTCAGTTCTTTGACCCACTCCTTTTGTTTAATGAGTTTAATCTTGCTTGTCTTCTTTTTCTCTTAACAGAGAGACCACTGCAGAGTTAGCCGGAAGTCCACCAAGGTGAGCAGCTGGCTTTGCTTATTCACTTCCTGATTTTACAGCATTGTGTCTTCTTTAAGTGAACTTTTTGTTTTCTCTTTCTCTTCATTATGCCAAAGCCAAAGATTATATTTGTGTCATTGGGTCCCATGTAAGTTATGTCATCAAGAAATATTGAGGCTAATGTCTATGAATGATTTTGAGAAATAATTCTCTTTTGTTTGAAATTATATTATGTATTTGAATGAATAGATAGGTAGAAATAGATAATAGATAGATAGATAGATAGATAGATAGATAGATGATAGATAATGATGAAGGAATATAGACAGATGATAGATATGATGAAGGAATATAGATAGATGATAGATATGATGATGATTAGATAGATAGATAGATGATAGATAATGATGAAGGAATATAGATAGATGATAGATAATGATGATGATTAGATAGATAGATAGATAGATAATGATGATGAAGAAGACAGGTAGATGATAGATAGATGATAGATAGATGATAGATAGATAGATACATAGATACATAGATAGATAGATAATTGATAGATAGATAATTGATAGATAGATGGATGGTTAGATAGACAGATAGATGATAGATAGAGGGATGATAGATGGATAGATGACAGATACAAAGAACAGATAAGTGACAGTATGTGTGATGAATGGATGATACATACAGATGATGACAAACACATGATGGGTAAGATATAGAGATTATGGAGCCGGGCATGGTGGCGCACGCCTTTAATCCTAGCACTTGGGAGGCAGAGGCAGGCAGATCTTTGTGAGTTCAAGGCCAGCCTGGTCTACAGAGCGAATTCCATGACAGCTGGGGCTACAGGGAGACCCTATCTCGAAAAGACAAAAAAAAAAAAAAAAAAAAAAAAAAAAAAGATATAGAGATTATGACTAATAGATAAATATAGACATAATTAATAGATTACAAAGAGTAGATAGATAAATGATAGGAGCTATATTTGCCTCAGAAATCATAAAGGTGCTACTCACAAGACTTTGCAATCTGAGACACTTTCTGTTTTTTTTCTTCCAATACACCTATTATTGTAATTGTGTTCAGAGGTTTATAGATTTTAAAAAAGAAACCTGTGTTTCACATAAAGAACCTGATTAGAGTTTTGATGATATGACTGCATTTGTAATCTCACTGTCATTTAAATAAGAAAATGAGAAAAAAGTAAGTAAAAATGTGCTCATATTTTAAGAGCCATTTTACTTAACGTTGTATATCTAGAATCTGGTCTTTACACCTAGGATTGTGCTTAGCCTTTAAAGGTGCTTAGTAGCCATTTCTAATATACCATGGAATATCAGTCAGGAGCAGTTGGAAATGACACTTGAGATGATCTAAAGAAGAGGAAAAAAGAAGAAACAATGTGATCCTGAATAACACTAGGAATTGGGAGTATAGATATCAGTAACTACAGAGGGATTAAACATGCTTGGCTGGTTCTTACATTATAAAAAAAAACTTTGCTTGTAGACTCATGATTAATATTGCTGCAGAAAATTGTTTTGGATGACCCAAATATTTAAATGACTGTATGTCTTCATTCTTCAGATAGCATACCAAAAAACCACCTTGGTGATGTGCCAGTATGCAGGGTTAAAACCACAGGTGTGTTCTGATTTGTGCTGAGTCTGTTTGCCACAGTGCTTTCACTCTGGAGAAAGTCTGCTGTCCAGGGTGGAGCATCCATCCCATCATTTGCAGAGAGAGGAGCTGTATGTCTCCCATGTCTGTGGTGAAGAAGTTAATCCTGAAATAATGGAATGAGGAATGACTTCCAAACTTTCATATTACAGCTAAGAAGCTGACCACCTCTGTATTGTCAGAGGAGACCCTCACCGTGCTGAAATCATGCACATGAAAATTACTCAGATGCCTGAAAATATGCAGCAGCCTCCTGAATTCTATTAACCAGGGCTTTATTGTGAATACCAAGCAGCCAGTCACATTTTCCCCAGGAATGGTCTTGTTGTCGCTGGTTTATTACTCCAGGGACAGACTGCTCTTCTTGAGTTTGGTGGGTGGTATTTTGGTAATGAGCCTATTTATTTTTGGTCATGAATTTTTGTTATTCTATTGTTGAATCGTGTTGAAGAATCAACAACAGCACAATAATCCTAGTCTAACTGCATCCCACAGTGATTGTCATGCATGTATAAGAGTATGAGAAGTAATGTCTGATACAACCTCAGATACTCTGTTGGCTTTCTCCAGGGGCCGTTTGGGATATATCCATTGACAAGTATTTTCCATCCTTGCATTAGCATGAAATCACATAATTATTTCACAGTGAATGTTCCCCTTGGTAGATAAACTATTTCCTTTGCAAGCATTTGCCTGCACTTGCAATAGTCCTTCTCTTGTTCAGCTGTCCACCTGTCTTCAGCTTTCTTCAGCCTGTCAGTGGGAAATGAGCCCTCAGATACCTGGGTACCATTTAGAACAAGGCGTCTGTAGTTATTTCGTTTGTCGGCTAATGATTAGTGGAACATGACACTTGGAGGTTTTTATCCTTTTAGGCATAAAAGCATGCTTTTGCTGTGACATCTAAGAAAAATGGAAAATTGCAGTTCGGGCAACTGCTACCTAGTGATGTGCGGCTAGGAAGACAGTGGCATTTTTTTTTTAATTAATTTTTATTTATTTCTGTAGGTGTATGAATGTACTGTCTGCATGCAAGTCTGTGCACCGTGCCGTGCAATGCCGCGGAGGTCAGAAGAGGGTCTCGGATTCCCCTGGAACTGGAGTTCTCCTGTAATTGGAGTTTCAGACGGTTCTCGGCCGCCATGTGGGTGCTGGGGATCGAACCCGGGTCCTCTGTAAGAGCGGTCTGCGCTCTTAACCGCTAGGCCATCTCTCCAGCCCGACAGTGGCATTTTATAACAGTTTTATGGTTGTGTTTTCATTGGCTCTGACTGTCTTGAGATTTTCCAAAAGGCCCTTTACAACTGTTGGGGGGGGGGGTGGAGTACTTTACCTTTAATTGCCTTACATGGTATTAATTTCAAGTAAGCAGCCACAGGTTGATAATATTCTGTGCAAATGCACACAGCACAGCACGGGTTGTGTCTTGGTAGTTAAAAATGCTTTGAAGTTGAAATGAAATGTATGCACAGGGTGCTTGAACAAGCATCAGCTTTGTGCCCCATTACTAATGATAACCTAAATGTGTTTTTTTGAATTCTTACCATTGCTGAAATTAAAGCCTAGTAATAATGTCACCAGAAAAAAAAAATATCAAATTACATGAACAACAAGCGCCCCAAGCATTATAATTATATTAAAATATTAAAAACCAATGATCTTGTCAGGGTTAAAACAAATATTTAAACCTGCTACCTCTGCCCCTTCCTCATCTTGCAGTGTCCTAGAAAGGCAATGTGTGCTTCCTTTTCTTGAGCTGTGAAAATGAGCATTTTTTAATGTTGTGTATGGATTCTTGCTTTTACTTCAAATGTAGCAAAAGGCTCTTTGGCAATCTGAACAGTTTTTCTTACTACAACCATTCATGTGTATGTATATATGCATATACATATGTCTGCACGCATATTCATGTGTACCTGGGTGACCATGTATGTGCATGCACATGGAGGCCAGAGGATAACCTCCGGTGCTGTTCCTCGGGTGCCATTCACTTTGGGATTGAGATTGCGTGGGGGGGTTGCTTTTTTTTGAGATGGGGTCTGTCACTGGCCTGAAGCTTGCCAAGTAGGCTAGGTTGGCTTGCCAAAGACCCCAGAGACCCCCAAGAATTAGCTGTTTCTCTTTCTTCCGTACTGGTATATAAGTTGCATAGCATCATGACTAGCACTTTTTTTCCATGGGTTCTGTGGATCTAATTCAGATTCTCATACTTGCAAAGCAAGTACTAACTGAGCCATCTCCCAGGCCTCTCCAATCATGTTTTACATGGGTTTTTTTTTGTAAGAGCATTTATTTTAAATAGGTGTATTTAAAATAAATCATTGTGAACCCCTAATTGTTCAAATGGAGTGAGGCCACTAAGTTAATTATGATAAGCTGAGTTTTTAATGTAAGTGGTGCCTATACAGAGGTAAAACTTTATTTCAGGTGAGAGAGTGAAGGCATAGTCAAGGCTTATAGCAACTCAGGTCTTATTATATTTATGTATTTATTATAATCATACCCATGAGCTATTGTCCTTTCAAGAGAGAGAACATTTCAATTCCCTGTTAGCATAGCTCAATGTTAACATAAACTTAACACTATGGACTTAATAAACCTTCCTAGAAGCATCTTAAGTACCACAAGAGATTCATGAGCCATTGTCCTACACAGCACTCTTGGCTCTGGAGTCAGGATGCTCTTTGAAGAATGTGAAGTATCAGCAAATGAAACAAAATAATTAGGCATCTGAGTCAGATGTCATCTTGTACTATACTTTTCCATCAGTCAGTGGAAGCCAGGACTAAAGCATAACATATCATGAAAGAAAAACTTCATCTTTTCTCCCATCAACCCTCTTCCCGCATCTTCTGTAACAGTGGGAAAATAATATCCATTTGGGTAGAAATTATACTTTATAGTAGTGTTTTGGACATTTCAAGGCTATCATAGGCAGTGTGACATTCTCTATGCTAATTTTCTAAGCTCTGGATTAGCCTCTTGATCCTAAAGGGAAAAAAACAACACAGACACACTACAGGGGTCTGAGTTCCTGAAAAAGGTGTTCAATGCATTGAACAATGCACAGCACATGCATTTTTGACTTACATTCTTTTCACTTTCTGAATTTACCAAAATATAACCCTCTTTCTAAGTCAATGAATATCCACATAAGCAACAGAACTTTCATTTCCTGGAACATAGGGACAAAGTATTGGATTAGTGTTTGAGACCTTCTACTAAGAAAATAAAACTGCCTAATGAGTAAATATCTGATATGTAATTTACATATAGCATACTGGTGCGACTTACAGAGCTCTGTTCTCTGAAGTCTGAAATGGACGTTCCATTTAGTGGAAGTCTGAACTTTCTCATGGACAGTATTTTTGTCATAGATATATCTGGTCAGGTAACAGCAAGGAAGAAAAATGGAAGCAAAGGGAATTAAGATAAGCTCTGGCAGCTCAAGTTGTTACACGTGGCTCTAGGTGGTTTAAGGGCAGAGCTTCAAGTCCCTGTGGAGAGCTTTGGTAGCTAGCACAAACTCTTCCTTCTCATTGTCCTCAATACAAAATGCTGCCTTCATTGAGACCCTTGGAAAGTAGAAGATAAATATGTTGGTATTTCCACTGTCCTGGGACCTGCATCTGGTATGATTCACTATTGATGAGAATTGTTATTTATTCATTAATTCAACAAAAGCACATGAGTGCTAGGCAAATGCTAAGAGTAAACTACATGGGAAAATAGATAACATAGCATTTCCTCTCTGTGTAGATTATATACCATTTCTTCTCTATGGTACTTTAGAGAAGGTTCAAATGAGCCCAGTGTGAGGCTGTAAGAACAGCAGGAAAACACGTGCAATGATTAGTAATGTCAACTTGACACCTACAAGACAGGTCAGCTGGCACACCTGTAAGAATAATATAGACTAAAGTTAGCCTCTGAGATGGTCTGTGAGGGATTGTCCCAAAGTGAGATTGGCCTCTCTGATAAGAGCAGCAAGGGCAGCACAATGAATCCAGCTTCTGAGGGTCTGATTTGGGTTTGGGTGGGGGTAGTAAGTATGACCATGACATCCCTGATCCTGCCACTTTCAGCTTCTTTTTCTTTTACATTCAACACTTGGCTCCTAACCTAAGTGACTTACATTACACAGCTTGACTTTCTTGGTTCTCTTTCTTTCTTTCTTTCTTTCTTTCTTTCTTTCTTTCTTTCTTTCTTTCTTTCTTCTTTCTTTCCTTCTTTGTTTCAGATGAGGACTCATTCTGTAGCCCAGGTTAACCTCAAACTCTTGACAATACTCCTGCCTCAGCCACCCACTATGTCATGCCCATCATGCAAATGCCATATTGCACCCTGGCTTTGAGATCACAACTGTACTTGGCAAGATGTTTCCTCTCCAGGCTGGAGAGATGGCTCAGTGGTTAAGAGCACTGGCTGATCTTGCAGAGGACCCGGCTTCAGATCCCAGCACCCACATGGCAGCTAACAACTATTCATAACTACAGTTCCAGGGGATCTGACAACCTCTTCTGACCTCCACAAGCAGTCTACTACATGGGTGCACTTACATACATACAGGTGATAAACTCATACAGATAAAATAAAAATAATAAAGAAAATTTCTTTAAAGAAATAAAAATAAAATAATTTTTTGACAAGATATTTCCTTTCCCTCTTAACCTGCCTTCTAACCATTTATATTCATCTCTAAGCTTGTATCTGAACTTCGTCTCATAAAAACCTTTCTGTTGGAACATTCTTTTCTATTGTGTTTCTCATTTTGGATCTATTTAAAAGACAATGTAGATATATCAGTGTAGAAAGCACAGCATGGGTCTATAGTTACAGTTTAAGAGGTTAACTTGGCTCTTCAGTAGTCTGAAAATGCCCCGTGAAATTCATGTGTTCTATAGTATACCTCCTGGGAGATGGGGTCTAACAGAAGTCTACTGGCAGAGCTCTTGTGAATGGATTAATAGCACTATTTTTTTAAACGCTTATAAGAATGAGTTTACTTTCTTTTCCACTCATGGAATGTGGGGCTGGTCATCTATTTGAATACACCGAACAATGTTGGTTTGCCTTTCTTTTCCCCACCACCTGAGCACTTGGTTTCTACCAGATACTAGTGCCTTGGCCTTAGACTCACCACTCTCTAGAACTTTGAGAAATAAGTTTTGTTTTATATAGATGACCCAGACGCCTGTTGTAGCAGTGTAACATAGCCTAAGACGAGTGCTGCAGTGTCCTCTGCCTCCCTACACGCTGGGATGGTTTCCCTCCTGCTTCCAATGTGGTCACAACACTGTTAGCCATCTCACAGAAAGGAGGTCACATCTCATTTTTTCCCCATGTGTCTGTTTCCAGAACGAATGCTTTGCCTGTGCCTTAGTCCTTTGGGAAGAGAAGTTGAGTTTCTGGTATTTTCAACCTTTATAATGTCAAGTATATCCTGTCGACAAGGAGTCAGGATGGGGACCTTAAGGAACGACATCTGCCACAGCAGATGACCTTTTGTCTTCAGGCTTCTGACTCTCGGACTGTTCCTTTTCAACCTCCCTTTGTGTCCCCCCCACCACCCACACACAGACTGTACCCTCCATGATGAGAAACCCCAGGGTCTTCTTTCCATCTATGGAGAGTATATAGTTTTCACCTAGTTTTGTGGCTCTAAAGATGAAATTAGGGATGGAAATCAGGTCAGAGGTTAAAAGCACCAGCTGCTCGGCCAGAGGACCCTGGCTCAGTTCCCAGCACCTACCCACATGGTAGCTAACAACTGTCAGTTACTACAATTTCAGAGGATCTGACAGCCTAGTGTCAATAGCTCCATTTTTATACCACCAAGCCCCTACTTCTCCGTTGAGATTCAGATCTAAATATCCAGCTACAAAACTGATGTTCTATTTGAATCTATAACCTTAAACTTGACCTGGCCACAAGAAGAGCTCTTGGCTTGTGTCCCTACCCACCTTATCCCCATACACTCAATGCTCAAAGGAGAAACAGTAGGACTGCGTGTGTGATCTGCCGTTTCTTCACTATGCAGAGTCCACGGCCAGCACCTAGTTACTCAACCTCCCCAAAGCGTCGTTCATTCCCTTTCTCTTTCCTATTCAGCACGTGCTCCCATCTACACAGTGGCCTCCTGTGTGGTCTCCCCACCTGGTCTCCCCTCCCTTCTTTGCTATTTGTTCTCCATATAGCAACCCCAGCCGCTCTGAGAAGCCATACACCACAAACTAGGTTTTTCTGCTGAAAAGCAATGCATCGGTTTCCCATTGCTTCTAACAAGTGTCCAACCTTTCGGCATCTCTGTGCCACATCGTCTTTTAAAAATTTGACTAGGGGCTGGAGCGATGGCCTAGCGGTTAAGAGCGCCGACCGCTCTTGCAGAGGACCCGGGTTCGATCCCCAGCACCCACATGGCGGCCGAGAGCCGTCTGAAACTCCAATTCCAGAACTCCAGTTGCAGGGGAGTCCGACGCCCTCTTCTGACCTCCGCGGCATTGCACGTCACGGGTGCACAGACTTGCATGCAGACAATACATTCATACACATACGGAAATAAATAAAATTAAAAAAAAAAAATTAAAAAAAAATTTGACTAAATTATACAATTGTTACAAAAAAAACATAGAATAGTCTAACACTATTTTAAGTATTTGTAATTTTGAGTTGGGCCATATTTACAACTAAGTTGGGCTGTATGCCACCCAGGGGGCAAGAGTTGGACAACCGTGGTAGAAAAATAAAAGCATACATACTTTGGCTCCTAAAGGCTGCTTCGTGTGTCTGTGGTGAATTGTACCCTCCTATCCTCTCCTTTCCATTTGTTTCTGACCCAGAGGCCTTTCTTTGCCCTTCCTGACTTAGAGAGCTCGCTGAGCTCCCTGTTCTTAGCAGCTACCTCTATGAGACCCTGACCAATCTCATCACCATACTGTATTGTCTGGTGCAGCAACCGTCATTATCGTTGAATCCATTTGTCCGTTTGATTATGTGTGTTTTCTTTCTGCTCAGTCCCAGAGCACTATATTTCTTACCTGTCCAACTTGTTCCACCCTTTGCAAGATCTTGAAATGAACTGCAATCAAGAAGTGTTTGTTGAATGACTATGCAAGCTCCCGTTTTAAAAACAAGGAAATTGAGAGCAGATCTCAATTCGTTCTGGTTCCTTCTTCTCCTCTAAGTGTCCTATCCTCTTCTTGATCTTTCCTCTCAAACTACCTCCCACTCATTTTTCTGGAATAAGGCTGGCAAGCTATAACCACAAGTGAAGACCAGCCTAGGGTTTGTGCTTACAGAAAAATACTTATTTGAATAAAAACATCACCATCACTTATATATTGTTTGTGCCTGATTTTGTCCTGTAGTGTCAGAGTTGATTCATTGTAGTGAAGATGGTACAGCCTAGAAAGCTGAAAATACTTCCTATTAATTGTATATAAAGGTTTGCAGACCACTCTCCTAGGTGCAGTGTAGGGGTTACTTTTTCTATAAGGTTTTCTCTGTCCTAGAGAATTTTATGCCTTTTCCATTATTTCCAAATCCTCTTGTACTAACATGAGCATCTTCTAATGGTATGATTTTTCTGGAAGAATTTTACACCCTTTTTCCACTAAGAAAGGAACATGTTGAGATCCCATTATTATTCAGGGTTTACCTCCAGTGCTTACTGCCACCTAGAACTTAGTAGGTACTGAGTAAATATTTGCATAAATGTTTGACAGTCTGAATGAATAGATATTTGAATGAATTAATAGATGTTAAGTGAATAAATAAATGTTTGAATTAAGAAAGGAAAGGACTGTAGAAACCTCCAGCAACGGAGCAGATATCTGAGTTCTCCCGTCTGTCACTCTTCTCACTCTGTGCAACACTTCACAATCTTTAGCACCCAAGAGTTTCATCTATTTGCCAGGAAGTTAGTAAGGTAAAGTTGACTCTTCATAAGCTGCTGGAGGAGTTAGTGTTAAGTGTTTGTCAGCATAGAGCCAGAGAGACCAGGCTTGGGGCTCAGACAAGCTTGAATTCTTCTTCTGCTATTTCTTCATTGAGTGAATTCAGTACGTCTACTTCTGCTTCTCATGTATACATTTAGAAAACTTAAACTATTCATCTCATAAAGTCACTACAAGGAAATAATCCATGTAAAGTAGTTAACTCAGTGTCTGGCACACAGCATGCAATGGATACCTAGTAGCTACCCCTGTGGCTCATTCTAAGCTAGCTTTATCCTAATTATTGTTTTAACCAACACTTGATTAGTGTTAATATGTAGGGAATGGATGGCACCATTGTAAAAAGCTGCCCAGCGAAGTAGTTCAGCCCATGTGCTCTTGATCCAAACTCCAGTCTCTATTCAAATCCCGGCATAGTCACTTACTTCTGTGAACTTGTGTTCCTTAACCTCTCTGTGCTTTTTTCCCTCATCTGTAAAAAAGATAATAACATGACAGTATTTCTGAGAATTAAGTGGCATAAGTGTAGAGTGCTTATACGGTGTTTCTTATATTTTTATAAAGAAATTAATGTAGAAAATTATGTGAAATTTGAGGTAGAGAGACTAAAGGAATACGGGCAAGCTTCTAATTCAAACCTCTAATTCTGATTTCATTTTTCTTTTCTAAAATATTTTCTTTATTATTTTTATTTTTGTATTTGAGTGTATTGGTTGCATGTATATAAGTGCTCCCATGTTGGGCAGTGCCCAAGGAGGTCAGAGAGGGTGTCAGATTCCTGTGGAACTGGAGTTACAGAGGGTTATTGGCTGACATGTGGGTGCTGGGAATCAAATTCCGGGTCCTCTAGGAGAGTAGCCAGTGCTCTTAACTGCTGAGCCATCTCTCTAGGCCCTGATTCCCTTTTTCAGTGCTTCCATTTTTACTTAATTGTGGAGGACACAGTTGGTAATTGAAAACAAAGTCTCCCAAGGACTAGGAAGATAGCTCCATGGATAAAACACTCCATGCACGGTAGCATGGAGCCACACCTCCCAATGGACCACGTCACCACAAGGTACAACTGACACTTTATAGCACTCTGTGTTGTCAGTTTTTGTCAATACAGGCAATCAGTACATTACATGAAACAGAGGACACTTGATTGTATCATGTTATATTATAGATTATATCAGGTTATATTATAGATTATATTGCATAGATGATTTTGCCCAACCATAAGCTGATATGTGTCAGGGTGGTGAGCATGTATAAGCTAAGGTAGGTGAAGCTATAACAATTAATAGGTCAGATGTAGTTTCAGTTTTGGATATCTTCCACTTACAGTGGGTTTACACTGCTGTAATCTCATCACAGGTTGAAGAGTATCTGTATGCAAATATTGCTTATTCATCATGGGCAGCTCTATTTAGAACATGGTTTTCATTAATTCTCCAAAGTACCTAAATCAAAACATTTCATTCTTTGTAGATGTTTTTAAGGGTCTGTAGTGACGGAATTAAATTACGCTTGTTTTCTAATATGCTGTTCTGATGTGTAACAGACTATCAAAGGAAGAATCCTTACAAGGAAAACTTCAGAATATCATTAAGTTACTCACTGCCTGACCTATTTAGACTGCTCAGGTTTTTTGTTGTAGACTGCATAATTAAATTTTAAATGGAACATGATAAAGAAATTATACTGGTGATCTCCAGAGATTTTGATAGCCTATTTGGCTCTTCATAAGAGTGTAGCAAAGACATACTTTAAAATTTAATGAAGGCCTGTCCTAATTTTTCCCATTTAGATTTTCCTTATCTGTTCTATAATTCAAAACTCTGTTACCTGATCCACAAGTGTTACCTGAAATAAACGTTGAAAATAAAAAAATTCTTAAAAGCCCATTTATCCCAATTTGAGAATTCCATTATTTGTGGATAGGCACTTTTCTTCAGCAATTGAACTCCTTTAAGATAAAACCTGTCATTTCCTGGGTTTGTCACTGTTTGTGGAAGCATTCATATCTCCCAAGTTTATAGAGCAAAAGGATAGAAAATGGTTTCTCTCTGATAAATAATTGTACGATCAGAATTTCTCACTTACTATATAAAAGTTGCACTTCCTGAGAGGATTAGAGGGAAAGTGAGAGAGAGAGAGAGAGAGAGAGAGAGAGAGAGAGAGAGAGAAAGAGAGAGAGAGAGAGACTGACCTCAGGCAAAAGAGCCAGTGGACAAAAATGAATTTCTGGCTTGAGTATCCTGAGAACCATTGTAGCCTTTCAGGCAAATAATTTTGTTTTATAACATTTTGTCATTCAGTTTTCTTTTGTGCTTAAAAGGATACTGTGAAGGTAAAATTATGTGTTAAATAGAATTTTCTCAGTAACGTTTTCTGGGATAAAGCACACTCACATTAGAGAAAGCAGTTTCTCTGCTCCCTTGATGGTTTTCAGATTTTGTTGTCCATTCAACTCTGACAAAAACAAAACAAAACAAAAACCATAACAGCAATAACAACAACAACATTTTCTAGGCAGGGAGCCTCCCCCTGTCCCAGTGCCTTTTCTCTTCAGACTGTCATGAAGTGTGGCACTGTCAAGCTACCAAGAGCATATAAATAAATGAAATTTAGTTAATCTTATTTATGTGGAGATAATTTGAAGCCTTTAAACTTTTCTTTTCAAATTAAGTTTTATAAATGTTTCTATTACATATTTTCTTTTACCTTCTTTTTGCTAGATTCATAGATATCTTTTGGGGCCCAAGCTGTTCATGCATACTATGTAGTTTTCACTTTTCAAAATAACATTAAAGGCACAAAGCACTACATAAAACCAAGATGAGATAGTGACATAAACCAACAGAGACAATGCATTCACAATTAAGCCTATCCATCCTTAACCTTCTACTTGTCAGAGTTAGGGGGAAGGGTGTAACTTTAAGGAGTACTGTTGAGCTACATACATAAAGGATGCTAAAGAAAAACTTGGATTTGGAACATGATTATCCAGTGAATAAGTGAAATTCTACTTTCCTACCAAATGTGACATTTGAGACCATCCTTCACCTATACTATAGAACCCAAGGTAGCATCTACAATATGGTGACAACTGGTAGCCCTTAATTCATTATTAAATCTCCTACCAAAAGAAAAGTAATTCTCAAACTAGGCTATCTAATGTCATCAGCTTCTGTGAAGAGCTCACAAAGTAAAAAGAAAAACTATTTCATGAATAATAAAGATGCTGATAGATTAATAAATAATGAAACACTAAAATGAATCTATTGGTGTTAGCAATGCTGTGATTTCCTGTTACATCACTGAATGTTCACATGAGCAAAAGCTCTAGGATCTGGCTACAAAGCATGAAGGGTAAAATGACACTGCCTTTAAGAGTTGAAAGATCACCAAAGAACTATTGAAGTCAAAGGAGAGAATGCCTTGGTAGTTACAATGGCTAGAGGCTGGGGGAGGAGAGGAACAGGAAGAAGCTGGCCCAAGGGCTAGAGAGTTTAATTAGATAGTAATAACTTTGGGAGTATACATCCATTTTATAGGTACAGTATGGCGGTTATAGTTAGTAAATAATGTATATTTGATGTTTGCTAAGAGAGTACATTTTAAATGATCTCATTAGAGTGTTAAATATATGAGGTGATGATGTGCTAATTTGGTTTTATTATTCTTCAATGTATTCATATGTCAAATTATGTATGCTATAAATATATGCATTTTAATTTTTCAATTAAAATAATTAAAAGTAAATCATTAAGCAAGAGATTCTAAAAGTACAAATGTTCATTGTAGTAAGAAAGAGGATATTTGTTCTTGACACAAATTCTGTTACATTATACACTAGAAAAACATTATTGAATATAGCAGGAATCATATAAACTGACCAAATGTTTAAGTGCCGAAGAGAGAGAGAGACATAGCGACTTGAAAATTCTTGTGTTGGGGCTAGAGAGATGGCTTGGCAGTTAAGAGCACTGGTTATTCTTGCAGAGGACCTAGATTTGATTCCCAGCACCCACATGGCAGCTAACAACCATTAGTAACTCCAATTCCAGGAAATCCAACAACGCCCTCATCTGTTCTCTATGAGCATTACACAGCACAGATGCACTTACATAATGCAGGTATACACTCATACACATAAAATAAAAGTAATGAATGAAATAATAAAAAAGAAAATTCTAGTATTGAGGGGCACATCTAAGATAGGATGTGTAGGTGACAGAGCAAAGAAGAAGAATGTGGAGTGTTCTGAGATGGAGACCCAGCCAGCCAGCTCTACTCAGGTGGTCTGCTAAACAAGCCTGAGATTAGAGGAATAACAAAAGCTCTAGAATTACTGAAGAACGTTTGCTTTTGATTTACTTGGCTCTGTTTACAGTAGACCAGGAGCAGCAGCATTTCATTGTGATGTAAATGGGACTCAGTGAGTGTGTAAACAGGGTTAATGTGAAGGTGTCCAGCAAAATATGTTACAATGAGAAGAGCGAAGAACCACCAGCCTGTAAATCCATCCTACCGACCTTACTTTCTTTCATACTCAGCATAACCCATGCATGAAGCCCACAGGACGGACTCAGATATGCATCAAGTTCATGCGTAAGATGAGGATTTTTCCAACTAATTCAGATGAAAAGAGTATGTATAATAATCATTGTAGAAAAAAAGAAATAAGGGATTGTCGCAAATATTTGAAAAATACAAGCCAATTAATTGTACCTGCTTAAATTCAGGTGATGAAGCTTCCAACCAGAATCGTGGAAGTCTAGAGTGAGAGCTTGCTGGGAATGTAGAGAATTGTTTTGTACTGAGCTTGAGGTAAAGGTCAAATGGTAGAGGTTGAGGGTCTGTTCTGGAGGAGAAGTAGGAGACTCGAGCATTGGATAATAAAGCAAGTGGGACACTGTTCTCTTGGAGGACTAGAGGAAGCCATTTGGAATCCCCAGTGGATTCTACCATTGTTTTCTTCATGGTGAAATCTTCTTGTCAAATTAGAAAAAAAAATGAAAATTACATCAAGATTCTTTGAAAACAATGTTGGTGCTGAAATAATGTAATACACAAATGGGTCTCAAATTCACTCTGGCAATTTCTGAACAGAAAAAAAGGTGTAAAGGCTTTTCCAGGACACTCAATAACCATCTTTTTGACATTAATTTTGGAAATTCGGTACATGACACTGTTGGAGATTCTTGGCCGCAGCGTCACGGGCGCTGCTCCTTAGCAGTTGGCCTTTTTCGGCCTGGCCTGGAACTCCTTGACTTTTTCATCGTGCCGGGGCTTCAGATGTTCTGGGTTCTTGCCTACAGCTCTGGCAGCTGACGATGTTCTGTTGAGAAAGTCCTATCTAAGTTCAACTTCCATGACGCAAGAGTTTCTATTTCATACCAGGGCTGCTTAAAGCCCAAGTTTGGCACATTTTAGTCATCTATTTTGCCATCTAGCTCCAGGCTTACCTAAACTTTCTAAGTGTAAACTTTTCTGTAAAAGCACAAAGGTTTGTTGGAAGGGATTTGGAACAACTTGGATACAACAGGTAAGGAAAATGCATCATGAAGTGGTTGACAGCTGACAGTGTCTCAGCCTGAGGTCACTGAACTACGAGGATTTTCCGTATTTGTTACTGTGTGTCATCCGTCACCATTAGAAAGGGATGTATGTGAGTCCCAGAAAACTATAACTCTGCTTCTAGCAGTAACAAAGGATCGTGGCACTTTACAATCAGGAAATGAAACACCAACAAAAAGAACTGGAAACCAAGATGGAGTTGGAGCTGCTGTCAGGAATTCTTACAACCTGGAGAATCTAGAGACTTTTTATATTTTTCACTTTTTTTATCTTCTCAGTGTCTTCTCCCAGTCTTGCAATAATACAGCTGACTTTGGTAAATTAGAAAAAAGGAGTGAGAAGAAAGGGATGAGAAAATTGTTCTTGTCCATGGAACAATAATCACATTTTAACATTAATGTAGCCAAAGATAATGATAAGTAATCAACATATGCATTGCGCAAATACTCGTTATGTGACCATTTCCCTGCAATACACAGCCAGCCTTTATCTTTGACACCTAGAAGCATAGCACCCCACAGCTGGAGTGAACGCGTTCAGTAGATGATTAAACTGAAGATCAGAAGAAAAAGCAAATCCTCCTTACCACGCTACTGGGATTTCTGGACAAAGTGGTATTTGTTTGGTGTGGATGGAGTCTAGTTACCATTTGAGAGTCCATTACTTAGGGAGCAGAGGCAAGAACCCCATTAACAACCTATTGTCCTAATGGTGCACCCCAGCTTTGGGTAACTTCTATCCAGCTCCCCTATTTCTACTTTGGGACAAAAACTTCAACTACAGTATTTTCCTCCGTAATTGTGTCCAATCTGAATAAAAGCAGGGTTCTGGGGCAGGAATGGGTGTGGGCACCCATGTCAACTTGTAGAATGTGCTGCTCCGGTTCAGATGTGCATGCGAGTCATTGGAGGCTTTTATTTAACTGAATATTCTGATTCCGTTGGCCTGGGTGAAACCTGAAATTCAACAAGATTCAACAAAGTATTATAGAAACTGCATTTGCAATAGTCATTTTGTATTCACTTTGAGTTATTATAAAAACCATTTTAGAAGTTTGTAGACCACAAAGAACTCTATAAAAAGAAGATAAGTTGGGCGTGGTGGTGCATACCTTTAATCCCAGCATTCGGGAGGCAGAGGCAGGAGGATCTCTGTGAGTTCAAGGCCACCCTGGTCCACATACCAAGCTCCAGGCCAGCTGGGACTAAAGGGAGACCCCGTCTCAAAAAGAACTCCCCCCCAGAGGGTATGTATGCATACTTTAGAGTAATATAAAATTAAAGGGGAAAAATGTGAATTTCAAAAATGGTAACCCTCATTTGTGGATGCTAACACCAAATCTCCAGTTGCAAGGCAAACTGAACAATATTATTGTTACACTTATTTTTATCTGAAAGCAAATGTTCTGTCATAATATTAATCTCTTAATGGGCTCTAGAATTGACCTACCACTTATTTTCAGACTCTGTAATTACTGTAGATGGGTGGAAGTTACGTATTCATATCTTAGAGTAATATAAAATTAAAGGGGAAAATGTGAATGCTTAAACATGTTTTGGAATTAACATACAGTTTATTCTCAGAGGTCATAATTTTGATATATGTGTGATGGTTAAATAGGCATATTTTGGAGCAATACAAAGAGAAGGGAACAACCACAACCTGAAGACTGGGTCAAAGAACTGACTAATACAGTTAAATTCTGCTCAAAACAACAAGCCTCTGCAATGAAAAACTTTGGAAAGACTGAGAGAAAGATGCAAGATATATATGGCAGAAGGCATGAATTGGGGTGGGATAGGGGGCAGGGAGTGGGAAATGTGTCTAAATGGGATTGAAGGATGATGTATGAAATGCACAAATCATCAATAAAAAATTAATTAATTAAAAAAGACATACCCCCCCCAAAAAAAAAGAAGATAAGGGGCTGGAAAGTTAGCTCAGCTGTTGAGTTCTGACTGCTCTTGCAGAGGACTCGGTTCCAAGCACCCACATGATGGCTAACAACTATCCATAACTCCAGTTCCAGGGGAATCCAGAGCCCTCTTCTGACATCCACATGCATTGCACAACATAAGAGCAATCACACACATTCAGGCAATACACTCATACACATAAAATAAAAATAATATATAAATAAAAATAAAAACAAGACAATGCTATTGAGTACATGTGATTCGAAGATACAGTATTAATCAAGATGTGACTTTCAGTTCTGAGATGATGAGTGCCTATAAATGCAGAAGCAACCAGATTTTATAATAGAAAGTTCTGTCAAGTAATTAAGTTCTTGAGTATCCTCAATCTGTGTGCAAGAATAACTACATATAATGACACTATATATGAATATAAGCGTATTATGTATGTATATACATATACAGAGAGAGAGAGAGAGAGAGAGAGAGAGAGAGAAAATAGGACAGAAGAGCCTGTGAATTGAGTACAGTTTTGAACCTGGTTGCTATAAACTGACATTTATTCCCTAGGCAAATGTTAAAATTGTCTTTGTTTTATTTATTCCACAGGAAACCAAAAAGTGTTATAGACACAGTATTACTTCTTTACATTTACATCTATTCCCAATCATCCTGTCCCCTCTACTGAAGTAAACTAAGGTATCTTAGATATAGTAATCTAATTTGAAATGACTCAAGAGAGGCAGAGAAACTGATAGGTAATTCTGAATATTCAGAATTCAATAATAAAAAATAATCGCTTTAGTGAAAAGCCAGCTGTTCTTTGTTCTCTAATAAGCATGTGATGCTGATGAGAAATAGCATTCAGGTGAAGTTTACCGAGTGGCATTAGCTTGATTCATAAATTTATACTATCCTCCAGAATAGGAAATGTTATTCAGGTTTAACAAAAAGCTGAACAGTACAGTCAATCCAAAGACCCAAATACCAAAGGATTGTCTTTAAATTTAGAGGATGAAAAATGCTAGTACATTATAGTTAAGGGAAAATTCTTTCAGAGAATTTGCTTGCGTTTTCTATGTCCTTCAAATTTCATTTAGATTAATGCTTTCTAGATTCTTGTGATGTTTAGGGATATGTTAAAATACTACTGTAAACCTATGCAGCGACTTCAGCTTAGACGATTCTAGATTTGATTCATTTTAGCATTCTGCTATTTGAATTGCTTGGACAAAAATGGGAATTGAATGCCACGTCAGAGGTCATTTTCTGTCTCCCTAATGAGTGTGTTGGTTCACTGCATCTCCCACAAGACAAGGATCTGAGTCCAGTGACGCAATGGAATGAATAGGAACCTGGGACGAGAAGGAAGGAAGGAGAGCCAGTAAATGGGAAACATGAGTTACTGCCTGGGTAACTGGGACCCTGAGCTCACAAGGAACTCTAGGAAGCTCTGTTCCATGAACAGACAAGAAGGAAGCTGTATTTGCCCTTCATGCGCCAGTCCTCACTACTTTAAATCACTCCAAGGGCACTTTCTGTCCTCCCCTTACCCAGCCCGAGCATTTGTAGAATAGGGAAAGTCCTCCCTGAAAGGTGGAAAGATACAGTAGGCTTCTCAGGGAAGGATCTTCAGGCAAAGCTCAGGGAAATCTGAACACACAGGAGCAGGACATTAACAGAAACTACCTTATCAGTGTGACTGCTATACTACTACTATACTACTATCACTGTACTATACAGCACCTCCTATACTACCTGACACCTAGCAGCTAGTAATGAGCATTTATTTAAAGATGAAGGGGGAAAGAGCGAGAGGAGGAAGGAAGGGAGGGAGGGAGGGAGGGAGGGAGGGAGGGAGGGAGGGAGGGAGGGAGGGAGGAAAATGAATAATTCAAGTGTTAGAAAATCCAGCCTTGATAATGTATCACCCAGCAACAAAGAAAGATGAAACATTAGGATAGGTTTTAAAATGATATGTCCCTCTGATTTAGATCCCAGGCCACTTTTATTTTGCATGAAGAGATGGGACAGGAAAAAGAGAGTTGGCATAAGAAAATTCTCTATATGTGTATATGGTCAACTTCAACCCTAAAGGTTAGGGCAGAGGAGAAGTAAGCTTTTGGCATATCTCTCTTTCTTTGTGTGTGTGTGTGTGTGTGTGTGTGTGTGTGTGTGTGTGTGTGTGTGTGTGCCTGTGTGTGTATGTATATGTGTGTATGTGTGTGTGTGTGTGTGTGTGTGTAGGCCACAGGCCTTCTTCATTCATTCTCCAGCTTATTTTTGGAGACAAAGTTTCTCACTGAACCTGGAGCTCAGTGATTCAACTAGACTAGCCGACCAGCAAGCCCCAACAACTGCCCATCTCTACCTCTCGGTGATGGTATTATGGACACACACTATCCTACCTGACTTTTTACATGAGTGCTGGGAATCTGAACTCAGGACCTCATGTTTACACATTGAGCACTGTACTGACACAGCCTTCTCCCTAGGCCTACCACCTGATTTCCTAAAAGATTAACAGTGTGTTTATATCTGATTATTCAGGATATATGTGTTTCCAGTATTCCAGAAAGTTCATAATTATCTATTAGTCCTGAAAAAGCTGGTCTACCTGACATGAGGGAGAAGACTTTGGTAGACTAGAGAGGGCAGGTCTGAAGTAAGGACAGCCATTACTCAATAATCAGACAAAGGGTGAAAATTTTCTTTATTTGCCTGAATTCTACTAATATCAAGATGGACAGTATAACACAAATTACTTTGTTAATATTCTGATAATATGTTTGAAGGTAGAATTTTTGAAAGGTAGGTCACCATAGATATTTAAATCATTCCATTATACATAGAAATACTTAGACATAGCATGTGATTGCTTCATTGTTCTGATAGTTCTCATGGTTTTACATAGTTACAACTTGAAAATGAATGTCTGGCCAAGCATTGATCTGAATAAGCCTGCATGTATTGGTAGAGAGAGGAGAGCCAGAAAGCTTATAGAGAAGGGCTTCTTCCAACAATTGGTCTGTTTTGGTTTATTTTCTCCTTTTAATCATGTGCCTTTTAAAATATTTTTTATTTTTATTTTATTTTATTATTTATTATATTATATATTTATTACATTATTATTTTATTTGTTTGTTTTTATTTTGTGTGTGTGTGTTGCCTGCAAGTATGAGTGCACCCACGTCAGTCAATGCCCATGGAGACCAAAAGAAGGAGTTGAATCCTCTGGAACTATTTTTACGGATGACTGTTACCCACTCATACACATAAAAAATAATAAATAAATAAAATAAAGTAATTAAAAATACATTTGGAAAGGCAATGAATGGTGAACTCACATTACAGGAACAGTGAAAAGTTTCACATGATTTTCGTTCACATGATTTTCAAGACTTGAAAATACAATTTTGTCAGTAAATAATATTCAAAAATTATAGTAGACATATAATTTCAAATTTATATACTAAAACATAATGATATATTTTAAGTTTGAGGATTATATTAGTTTAGTTATGACCAAAGTTATAGTACTTTCTATTTCTTTTTTTCTTTTTTGTTCATTTTGCAGACTCTGATTTTTATCTCTAGAAGTTCAATTAGGCACGGGCAAAGTACTGGGGCTATAGAAGAGTAATAGAAAAATAATGGAAAACCTCTGGGCACCTAGGAATGGGAGAGGTCCAACATCAAGGCCTTGATATCCAGGACCAGTGTGGAGTGAGGACCACAGCTGGCCCTCTTGGGAGAACCAGTCCTCCCAAGACCAGAATCTGTAAGCAGCAGAGGCCTCCCCTGCCCCCAAAATAAGACGCAAAGCCTCTGCCATACTCAACCTGGAACCTCAGGGGAGGGGCTGTGGGGAATGTAGTCACTCAGAGATGCCTGAAACTGCTGTCCAACATCAGGAAGTCCTCCATGATCTACTGTGCTCCACCTCCAGCCTACAGCCAGAGCAATGTGCACTTGTGCCTCATGGTAGTGTACCAAAGCCTCAGGCTCATGTGAGGGGACTGCAGCTCAGGCTCCCAGGATGGGCTCACAAGTTGCAGAGGATGAGGGACAACTCCGGGTTCACTAGAGGGGACTACAGCTCCAGATTCACAGGAAGGGACCTCAGTTGGGGGTTCGCAGGAAGGGACCACACCTCCAGGTTTACAGCAGGAGACCACTTCTCCAGCTCACAGGAGGGGTCCATAGCTCCAGGTTCACAGGAGCAGATCACAGCTGCAAGCATGTGCTATGTGTGTGTGTGTGTGTGTGTGTGTGTGTGTGTGTGTGTGTGTGTGATCATGATTGTTATAAGGTCCTGAGAATTACTCTGCTGTGCTTATCTAGAGCCTCATAAGGCCATTTCTCTACTGAATGCTTGGCTACCTTGTTAAGTTCATTATCTAAAAGCCAGATGTCTTATGTCCTCTTTGCTAGATCCTGAGTCATATTGTGCTAGAGAAGTAACAGTAGAGGAAAAAGGGTGTTTGCAGAAAGGCAGCATTGGATATTCAGAGCTTGAAATTGCCAGCAAAGGGTTAATAAGTTACAAATACTTATTCCTTGACAGAAATAAGAACAGAAAGACCTTGGCAATTATTGCTGGCTGTGTTTTTTCTGGAGGAATGCAGAAACAGTCTACAAAAACATCAGAGCGCTGTGTTCCCTGCCCTCCAGGGCCTCGAATGACACTGGAACTAAGTGGCAGGCCAGCTCCATAGAGGGTGGGAATTCAGCCCATAAACACTTCTTTTTTAGAGCAGGATTCCTGTCTCCTCTCAACAGCTTCCTCATTCTGATTTATTAATTTAATTTTTGGTTGGCAGTGGTGGTAGTTATGATGCAAATTTACCCCAGGAAAGCAGGATATTTGGAGAATTCATTAATGCTAACACACTGCACTTGGAATCCTAGATTCCATCTGCCCCATCAGCCACAGCAAGCAAGTGGCAGCAAGCAAGCTCATCTCCTCTGCTTACTCGGGATTGTGGGCATCGAAGGGCATGGGTGCTGTTTTCTTCTTCCCAGCTAATCTTAGAAACCAGAAGCAGGTGACTTTCACCAACATGATGTTTCTCATCACATTTGAATTTGGCCATGTACTTTTTTTTTTTTTATTTTGATTCAGTCCTCAGGGGGGGAAAAATCATCTTTTATACATTTCTTTTCTACGCTTGAGTCATGTAGAAGGATTGCCCTGGATGTTGTTTTAGTTATCTGTTTTGGTGTAACAAATGATCCTGAAATCAGAGACTTATGCAAGAAATAATTTCTCATATCTGTTTCTCTGGGTTGGAAAACTGGTCCTGACTTAGCTGGGGACTTGAACTGCAAGATAGCTCTCAAGCTGCAGTCGAGGAGTCAAGGTTTATAGTGTCATAGCAACTTGACAATGAAAAGATGAGCTTTTGACTTCTCCAGTATGATTGTTGGGAAGACCTGATTCTCTGGGTACTGGGCTGAGGCCCTCAGTCCCTGCCTTCCTGTTGGCTGGCGCCTCTCTTGCTTCCTTATCCTGACTGCCTCTCAGTAGGGAAACTGACTTAAATTGCAGGAAATTAGATGAAGACAGAACCAGGAAGATGGAAGCACAATGGAAGCACAATGCTTTTACAACCTAATCTCAGAGCCTTCCAGGACTATTATTATTTTTTCTTCATTATAAGTAAGTCCTCAGGAGCAGCTCCTACTCAAAGTAGGAACTACACAAGGGTATGAATATCTGGAGGCAGGGACCATTGGAGGCTATTGGGGGGCAGGGGGCATTTGAATTACTATGATTTCAAACTGAAATTATTTTTGCTGCAATTGATGCTGTGTTCTAGGACAAATTCTCAATTATCTCTGGTGATGTGGATTCAAACTTTGAGGTTAGGGAGGAAAGCTCAGAGTTAAGAAAATATGATAATTAGACTACTTCTTTGGTAATTGGAAATACTCCCAGCGTGACAAAGAGAGATCAGACTTCAAACCTGTTCAGTCATCTTGAGTCATTGACTTTAGTCAACTGACCTGCAAAATGGGAGGGATCTCTTCTTCATCAATAAAACCCTACAGAAGTCATTGGAAACTTAAAGAAGCAGTGGTGACTGATAGGAGATAACGAACTCTGGGGAAGGATAGTTCCTCAAGATTAGAGTCCAGCTCATGGGTAAATGCATAGAAGGAATCTGATGGACAAGCAGCCTCTGAAGGCACGAATCGGTATGAAATCCAGAGCATAGGCGGGGTTCACGTAAAAAGAGAGGCCATGGGACTGGGGAGATGGCTCAGCAGTTAAGAGCACTGGCTGCTCTTGCAAAAGACCTGGGTTCAATTCCCAGCACCCACAAGGTGGCTAACAACCATCTGTGACTTCAGTTCCAAAGGATCCGATGCCCTTTTCTGACCTCTACAAACATCGCATGACACATGTACGTTATATACGTGCACTCATACACATAAAATAAAAATAATAAATAAAATTTTATTTTAAAAAAAGAAGAGAGGCCAAATTTCCATCTAAACAAGATGGAGCCTGGTGCACACCTGTAACACCAGCTCTCACTAGGCTGAGGCAGAAAAATGGCAAGTGCCAGTCTAGCCTGGGATGCAGTTCCAAGTCAGCCTTGGAACAGAGAAACATCAAAAACAAGTTAGTTAGTTAGTTAGTTAGCTAATTAATTACTTTAAAATGATAAAGTAATAGGCTAAAAGCAGAAAGTGTGTGTGTGTGTGTGTGTGTGTATGTGTGTGGTCTGTATTCACATCAGCTTATAGGACTGAAGGTATCAGTGAATCTTCTAGAAATTCAATCTAACAATGGGTTCCAAGTGCAGGAGACCCGAATGCTGCTAGTTGACCTAACCTGTGTCAGAGAGAGCACGGCTAAGGGTGGTGAGGGCAAACAGCCTCCTGCCTGGTCCCTTAACTCTGAGCAATAGAATCTTCTGCAGCAGTGAAGGACCCAGCAAGCAGCTGAGGGAAACTAGAGAGAAGGGCAGAGCACGGGAAGAAATGGGCTGAGCAGTGGGAGAAGGCCTTTTGTAAACCTTGAACCATGGAGGATGAGCCCATGTAGGAATTAAAGGGAGGAAAGAAGGCATGACCGGTGCATCAAGAAATTGCACTAACTTGACTTGCTAGGCCTTGACGCAGACACAGAAAGCATGAAATCCAGTTGGGCTAAGGGAGGGTGCTGATGGGGATAGGGGAGAACGATGACTGAGATGTTCTGTACGAAATACACAAAAATGCATTATAAAATTTCAAAAAAGAAGCTCTCTCTGCCAAATCCTGGCCTGCATCACCTGTCTACTCCATAGATTTTTCTTGGGGAAATGACAAGCCTGGCCTGCCTACAGACCCTCAGATGGTGAGAAGAAGCATCATCTCCTACGCTGAGGCCTTGTCATTTCGTGTGTGCCACTCTGTGTCTCCAGAACCACATGCAACCCGAGAACTTCCTGGTCTCGCTCTAGCAAGATCCAGGCTGCTACAGGGGCTAGTGGTGGAGGGGAACTGAGACATCACTGGGGATAATTGAGAGTGGTCAGATCTCCAGGATCCTGTCCCTGTCACCTGAGTGATAAGTGACATTTGCAGCTGGCCTTGGCACTAGAGGTCCTACACACCTATCACAGGAGGGGGGAGGGGCAGGGAGGGAGGGAGCAACAGTGAAGGCCTGTTAAGCAGCTGCTGCGGGATGGAAGCCCAGAGAAAGTGTCAGTTAACGATGTTGACAAATTTCTGACTGGGCTATTATAGCACGTTAATGTGCATTCCCAAACAATATGTTCCTGTCTTCCACTTTTCCCCCTGCTGGTTTGATTGAGAAAACCATAGCTACCAAAAGCACAAGATTTATACCATTCGTATAGCAGGGGATGGGCTGTAGGCAGGGGAGTCCCCTCGGGGAGGAATTTACCTTTTAAAATTAGACCTGAGCAGGTGCTCTGGAACTGCGTGGAACTGCAAGAGGGCGGGGTGCCATTCCTGAAGGGAAAGGTTATGCAGATTAACAACACTCTGCTGAGAATGATGGCATCCTGGCTCTGTCATTAAAACAGGTGGCTGTCATTATGTCCTCTCTCTCATAATGGGAAGATAATACAGGCTGAGAGAGATTTATATGGGCCCCAGAAAGATGAATCTCACATAAAAGAGGAAACAGGGCATAAAGAAGGCCAATTTGGGCGATTTCTCTCCCCTCAGGACCACAAGTGATACTCATTAGTGACATAGGCTCTGTGTCACTATGTCCAGAGGGCTAGGTCACCTACAAAGTTTCTGTTTATTCAGGTCTAGTCGAGCATCCTTTGGGAAGGAGCTTTATACTTTTACCTCTCTGCATGTTTTCTTTAGTGGAAGAGAGCAGTAACTATAAAATTTTCTGTATATTACAAAATTTATTCCTGTGTCTTCCCTAAAAACAATGTTAGCTGCTCAGTAGACCACTGAATCAAGAAGTGAGTCCAAATAATGGCAAGGCCAGAGGTTGTTCCTATGCTGCATGAGGATACTGATAGATCTGTAACTCATTTTTCATTTAAACCTCTCTGTCTGATGGGGAGGCTTGGGCATTAAACCCAGGGTCTCTACATGCTATTCACGCAGTCTACCATTGAGCCATACCCCTAAATCGTGCACTCTATTTTTCCTTTACTTTTATTGAATTTATATGTTTCATACTTAGATCCTCTCTGCTACCTCTACCCCTTCTTAAAGTCTCCTGCCCAATTTCATATACTTTGGCATCTACATATTAAGCCCTATCAAGACAAATTTGTGTCCCCAAATGACACTTTTGCTGTGGGTTCATCCACTGAAGCCTGGTTGACTTATCTAGCATCACATTCTTAAAGAAAACCAGCTCTTCCTCTCCTAGCACTTATCAATTGCCAGTAATTCCTCTGCTATGATTGGGCCTTCTTACTGACTTTCCCACTTCTTTGCTGAGATTTTTGTCTGGCTTGAGATTATATGGGGCTTGTGCGTGCCGTTACCTTTGCTGTAAGTTCATATGAGTAAGTTCCCCACTGTCTGGAAAACTGTTTCCTTGTGGTCATCCACCACCTCTGGCTCTTACAATCTTTCTGCCCCCTCTTCTGCAATGATTTCTGAGTCTTGGGGGGAAGATACCCTATTCTTCTTAAAGAGGAGATGCTAGCAAGGTTTTATGAATTTAATAAACATGTTAATGGCACGAGTTATTGCCAGAAATGACCCTGAGGATCTTATAGATACTAACTCAATGTTCAACACTTTGAAGGTATGTCCACATACCACAGATATTAACTCAGTATTCAATACAGTACATCCATTTACCACAGCCATTTCAAGATGAGGTACAGAAGTACTACTTACCCTACATGCTAGTCCAAAGATGTGCAGCTAAGAGGCTGTGCAGTTGGGACTCCAGCCCCACCACTCTTCCTCCAGCAACAATGCTCTTAATTGTTCTGATTCTTCAGGCACAGTATGCACATTGTATTTCAGTTTTACAGGGCATTTAAATTATTCCTTCATACTTGAGTCTCTCTTTGGGGGAGAACACATATGAAAACCTCACCCATGTAGGCAGTTGCTCCATTAAAGGTCAATATGATAGACCTGTGCTTGTGCTGGAGCTGACAGTGGTCTTCTCCATATCCTGGGGTATCTTTAAAATGTGCAGCCCTCGTCCAGGTCAAGTCTTGAAAGCCCCATTCTGCTTGCTGTGTGTATAGTTCGACAAGGCAGAGTAACCTTTAAAATCCATTAGAAGTACACATGCTCACTCTCAAACAGACAAGATCAACACAAGTATCAGATATGCTGACACACTCACTCTGGCTGGTCCCTTACCTATTTCACAAAATCCCACCTATAGATGTAAAGTTCAGAGATTCTTCCTTTGCCCACCCCTAAAATAGCTTTGTTTCTCCTGGAGATTTACAACTGACTGGGCACAGATGGGAGGCAGGGTAATTCTCCCTCTCCTCCCCCTCCATGTTCACTGTTTGACATAAGACATGAATAGCACTTTTGCCTTACAAGGCATAGCCAGATTGCCAAGTAATTATCTTGATTTACAGTGGCAGGAATAGACAGTAGCATAAAATGCCATTTTTAACCAAGGATGTCCGTCTTAGCAATCTCATGACTGGTAAATTATTGTTGTGTTAGACACCAAACAGGCATATGGATGAAAGGAATCCTATCCCATTACCTTGGCATCTGTGCCTACAACAGTGCCTGGCTTTCAGTTTAGAAATTAATGCATGTTCCTTTGAAGAACCTCAATGTGTTCACCTTTCTGCTTCTCAAGGTCATGGGTAGTATAATAGTATCCTATTATGCAAACATATCACAACTGCATGAGAGAAAATGCTTCCAACTCAAAAATACAAAGAAACCTTCATGAAGAGAGTGTTGGGTAGTAGTGGATAGTGAGGTTCACAGGAGCCAGGGGCAAGACTGCACAGAACAGAGAAGAAATATGCTAAGGAGTTAGATATGTGCAGGGCATGTGAAGGAATAAGATGCAGACTTCAGTGTATGTAGGAGTGTCAAAGGCCAAGCCTCAGCATTTATTTGCACACAGTCCACCAGACAAAGAGACTTAACTTGCCTTTGGCAAGGTCATGGTCATAGAATCTGGATGGACATGGGCCAGCTATGGACAAGGTAGATTTAGTTCTCCAGATAAAGGCAAATTTGAACAAGATGGTGGCAGTGGAGCAGAAAGGAAAAAGTTGTCCCCAAGGCATAATTTATACAAAGCAGAATTATTCAGATAAGAGAGAAAAAAAACAAGAGGATTTAGATATACCACTCTATAACTGAACCAGGGTGTTTAATGGTTAAGAAAAAGGGTAGGGAGGAGGAAGAAAGATGGCTCGGTAGGTAAGAGTGCTTCCTGCTCAACCCAGAGGACCTCAGTTCCACTTGTAGCAGCTACATAAAAGTCTGGTCACTGGGTGTGGCTATACCTGTCACCCCAGCTCTGTAGATGGGCAGAGACTGAGGATAGCTGGGGCTTGCAGGTTTCCAGCCCAGCTCCAGGTTCAGAGAGAGAGAGAGAGAGAGAGAGAGAGAGAGACAGAGAGACAGAGAGACAGAGAGACAGAGAGAGAGACAGAGAGACAGAGAGGGAAAGAGAGAGACAGAGAGAGACAGAGAGATCCAGAAGAAGAGCTAGAAAGGATAGGATGCCATAGAATTGAGTTTTGTTGGGACAGGAAATAGGGAAGTAGAAATTGCCTTCTATAGACTAGAGTTAAGAGTTCCAAGTTCTCTTCATAAAGTAACAATTGAAGAAGTGAGAATGAGTCACAACCCTGAGGGAAAATAGGTGAGGTGAGAATGTGAGAACAGCTCGTACACAAGTCAAGAGGAATAGTCATCATTAATTTTTCGTGAGCACGAGATACCTAAGAATAGAAACTCCCATTTCCTCCTTGTTGCTCAGAATCTGCCCCGTCCTGTCCTGCAAGTCTGCAGGGTGCATCCACACAGGCTCTAGTCAGGATGCGGTCTGTCTGCCCCCATGGTTGGAGGCAGTTGCTGGCCTGTAGGAATTTCCCTGCCTCTACCCTTAAACTCTTCAGTCTGTTCCCAGCACAAGCAACAAGAATCATGTTTGTAATGATGTCACTTGTCCCCTCAGACTCACCAAGGCACAAGCCACAGCTCTCCTAAGCATGCCTGACCCCTCTGCAGTCTAGCTAGAAAGCTGGCTGGAGAGATAGCCTAGTGGTTAAGAGCACCGACGCTCTTGCAGAGGACCCGGGTTCAATCCCCAGCACCCACATGGCGGCCGAGAACCGTCTGAAACTCCAATTCCAGGAGAACTCCAGTTCCAGGGGAATCCGAGACCCTCTTCTGACCTCCGCGGCATTGCACGACACGGGTGCACAGACCTGCATGCAGACAGTACATTCATACACATACAAAAATAAATAAAAAAAAAATTAAAAAAAAAAAAAAAAGAAAGCTGGCTGCCCTTGTCCCCTGTTGTTCTTCCCATCCCTCTGCAGCCCTGCAGCAGCCACTCCATGTTCCTCATCTCTTTCTCCCTGCAGATTCAGGGTCTTCCACAATTGAATGATTCCTTCTGCTTAGACTTCCATCTCTGTCATCATATCTTTGCTGGCCTTTGTTCAGATGCCCCCTTCCCAATACAGCTTCCAATGAAGTCCCAATTAAAATGACCAGTGTTGCCTGAACCTAACCTCAGCCTTCCTCACTGATCCCCCCTACTGAGGGGAAATGAGCCGGGGTCTCAACTTTACTTCCTGCAGGAAACCTTTGCCTTTCCTGTTTCCAAGATGCATGTGCCTGAGTTGGCCCCTTTCACCCTTTAGGATTTTATTTTTCTCATTCGTATAGCGGGGACATTTCCTTGCATATGAGTTTACCTCTTTCCAGTGAATTCTTAACTTCACCAAGGCAGAGACTGCCTTTGTATAGCCCCAGGGCCTGACATGGTGAATGTATAGATGGCCAGTTAATATTTGATGAATTAAAATGTTGGTGGTGTTTTTCTCTGTTCTTCTCATGCTTGTGTCTAATTTCCTATACCTTGGTGTTAAGAGGGGTAGAATTCACAGTTGAGAAATTCTATATAATTCATGGTTATTTTTCCCTTATTTAGGGACTGTTCCAGTGCCAAAGATCTCAGGTCGTAGAAGGTAGCAACTTCTCTACTCGCCCTGTCCATTTGGTCATCTTTCATGGCTCTAGCTCATCTCTCTGGGCTTTCCTCCTCTCCTCAATGCCATTCTTGGTCAGGGAAATTATATAGGTAGAACCCTCAGAGAGATCCTTTGTCTTTGGGCTGCCCTCCCACCACACCAGTACAGAGTCATTACCGTATGGCCCACTCTTGGTCTCTCGCTGGAGACGATGGGCTCCACAGGGCCCCTGAAACAGTTTAAACATGTTTATTGTTAAACCCAGGCCAGTGCAAGAGGCTAAAGCTCTGGTCTCTCACATGTCCAAAGCTATATCCCATTTCACCCTGGCTAGCACATATATAAATAAAAAAAGGTTATTATCCTTCTAAGCTTGAAACCCTTAAGCTACTCCAGGATCACTAAAAGTCAAAGAGGAGTAAGATTTTGTTACCAGACTCTAAGGAGCTGGTCCAACACAATTCTTTCTCATGGGTCTACATGACACTAAACTGTCTCCAACTTCTCATAAGAGGTTCTTTTGGGTAAATCAGTTCTGCTTGGTAAACCTCCCAAATGCCAAATATCCATCCCCAGTGCTCACCAGTGTTCAGGGAAACAGTCCGACCTCCTCCCATTCAATCCTCTATGTGTGCGTCTCCCTCAAGTCATGAGTCAAGTCATTGAGTGGATCAACAGTCATCTTTGATATTATCCACTGAGCCTTCATGTATCAGTCACTTTTCTGTTCTTGTGATAGAAACACCATGACTAAGGGAACCTATAAAAGGAAGAGTTATTTGAGTTTATGGTTCCAAGGGAATTAGAGTCCATCATGACGGGGAGGCACGGTGGTAGGAGGTGCTGGAGCAGGGCAGAAAGCACAGGTCACATCTTCAAGCAGGCACCAGAAGCAGCGAGCTGGACTAGAGATTGGACAAGCTATAGAAACTCTCTCAGCCCACCCCCAATGACAAGCTTCCTCCAACATGACCACACTTTCTAAGACCTCCCAAACAGCACCACCAACTGGGAACAAAATGTCCAAATACTTGGAGCCTATGGGAGACATTCTCATTCAAATCACCACATTCCACTCCTGGGCCCCATAGGCTCCTGACCATACAAAGTGCAAAATGCATTTAATCCAACCTTAAAGTCCCCATAGTCTTTAGCAATCTCAATACTATTCAAAAGTCTACAGTCCAAAGTCTCTTCTGAGACTATAATCCCTGTAAAATCAAAAGACAAATTGCATACTCCCAACATGCAGTGGAAGTGAATACACATTCCCATGTCAAAAGGGAGGGATGGAGGCATAGTGAGAAAATACCAGACCAAAACAAGACCGGAAAGCAGCAGAGTAAACACCAAGTCCAGTAGCTCCGTGTGCGATTTCTGGATTTTACTTGCAAAGGACTTAGATGACTTAGCTCTTCCAGTTTTGCTTGAAATATACATCTCTTTCTTGGGCTGTACCACTCCCTGTATGCAGTGCTCCTTGGCAAATATCTCACAGCTCTGACATCTGGAATTTCTTCTTGGGGTCTCTATGCCACAGGCTTCACCTTCACAGTTTCATGTGTTGTCCTATCAGGGCCTTCTTTATGCAAGGACGCCCTTGCTGCACTCTGCCTGGCCTTAGAGGCTCTTTGAAACGGGGGAGGAAGAACTGACGACCCCTTCACTATTGCCTCTTTCATGGCTCTAAAGCTGGCACCACGTGGATGAGACTGCCAAGTCTGGCTGAAAGTTTGGGATGTAGCCTGGCCTGCTTCATCCACAGTCACAGCTTTTCTTGAACTAGAAAACTCTTACAGCATTTTCCTTTCACAAACTGGAGGCTTAAGCTGGGTGTGGCCTTTCCCTGAAGGTGCTCTTACCATTGTTTTCTTGTAAATCTCTAGGCCTCTCCTTAATCACTTTAATCTCCTTATCAAAGAGATCCTCTCCTTCAGCACAAGTCTTGGCACCAACATTAATCTTCCTAGTGCTCTTTTTTCAATCCAAACTATACATTCTGCATTTCTTTCTGCCCCATTTGCTCTTTTATTTTTTTCTTGTAGATACATATGATGTTCACCATTAATAGCCATGCCACCATTTCTACATTACACTGTCTTGAAATATCCTCTGCAAAAGAAGTTAGTCCATTGCTTTTCAGCTTAGCTTCAGGCAAGCATTTGGGCTGTGGGCAAACTCCAGCCAGACTCTTTGCCAAAATATCCCAATTGCTGCTTAGTCCTTATTTTCCTCTGGAACTACATTTTTTCAGCAATACTTTCTTTGAATGGCCCATTAAGCTCTGCTCACAGCACTCAGCTGCTTTTCTAGCTCAAGCTTCCAAAGTCTCCCACATTTCTCCAAACACCCACATGGTCAGGTTCTTCATAGCCAACAGCCCACTCTCTGGTACCAATTACTGTATTAGTCACTTTTCTGTTGCTATGATAAAACACCATTACAAAGGGAACTTGTGAAAGGAAGAGTTTATTAGAGCTTACAGCTGCAGGGGATTTAGAGTCCACCCTGGTGGGAGGCGTGGTGGCAGAAGGTGCCGGAGCAGGGGCAGAAAGCAGAGCTTCACATCTTCAAGCAGGCACAGGAAGCAGAGAGCACTAGAGCTTGGCAAGGCTTTAAGAACTCTCTAAGCCCACCCCACACTCCAGTGATGAGCTTCCTCCAGCATGGCCACACCTTCTAAGATCTCCTAAACCAGCACCACCAACTGGGGACAAAATGTCCAAATACTTGGAGCCTATGGGAGATATTCTCATTCAAAACACCATACTTCGTATCACTGTTAGTTCCTTTGGCTGGTTGCTTGAGCTTGAGTATAGGGAAAATATAACCTGTGGATCTATAATTATCTTTGTTAGTCTATTCCATGTCTATATAATCCATTGAAGAGCCATAGAATTGACATCTATCAAAAGATAGACTTGGGACAATCCAGTTCCTGGTTTTCATGTTTCCCTAAAGCCCTTCCTGATATAATTTGTCAGAAGACTCTGACTTGTGCCAAAAGTTCATTATGCCAGCCATCTTCTCCCTTAGAAACTGAAAGCTTGCTCAGGACATGGGGTATATTAAAGCATTCTCTGAAATTAGAAAAATGCCACATGCACAAAGCTCTCTTGTTCTACTTCTCCTTTGCCCACTCCTCATCCAGCAGAAGGTGTTCCTAAGTCATCTGACATGCCTGAATGGTGCAGAGTACTCTGGCCTCACCAGCTGGGGTGACCTGGAAATGGCCTCTCCATCCATTGCTCCGGCCTCCACCTGACTCTAGGTAAAAGCAACCATGCCATTCTATGGAAGTCGTGAAGCTACAAGTCACTGACATAATACTGGCCACTTAACACACAGAAGTGGTTACAATCAAGAGAGACTCAGGATACCACACACACTGATACTTGCTTTTCTTCATTCTAAAATTAAACATCTTTGAATTTTATAGGAAAACTAGCCTCTTCAGACCACAAAACTAGAAGGTTGATAATGGATATGGAAGGATAGATACAAGCCATTTCTATATCACAGCCTACTCTCACCTTCTTTACCCATAATCCTTCTCATGTATGTTTTTAAGCAGGCGTGTTCTATACACCTAGCTTTACAGCTGAACCCATCCTTGTTCCAACACCAGGGAAATGGCTTTCTTATCCGTAAGGGAGGCAGAAGATGAAGCAGCCCCAGAAAGCATGCTGTAAGCTAGGCCTAGAGCTCCTTGCCCTGAAAGGACAGTCCAAGCAGTCAGCAAATTTGGGGGCAGCTGCCAAAGCCACATCTTGTTTCATAATTATACTTCCTGCACTGATCTAAGACCTGGTGCTCAGTCTGCTGTATCGAGCTTCTTAGAAGTGTGAGTTTCGATATTTTCTTTCTCTGACTGAATTAATGGTTCACGAACTCTTCTCAAGGCTGGGAGCATGCTCAAGAGGCCAAGACTAACCTGGACCATCCCTAAGGCCCCAGGACCTTTCTTCAAGCCTGGTTTCATAGCTGTGAACAAGCATCAGGGGAAAGCAAGTGGGCTGTAGAAGACAGCATGTGGTGGAAGAGCATGCAGGGCTGCATACCACAAGTTGCACTCAGTCTTCCTTTGAATCCCTGAGACATGGGCACTCACTTCACACCCCCACAGGCAATTTCTGGCTGAGAACCCTCATCATAGAGACAGGAAAGTCACACTCCCCAGGATGATGGAGCTTTATTCACCTTGAATTTCTTGGTTATCTTGTCTGATTACCTAGACCATGTAGGCTGCCATGTGTCACCGTGCCTCCCTTCCTTCCTTGTTGAGTTTACCCTGTGACAACAGGAAGACAGTCGCAGAGAGTTGGACATTGGTTTCCAGGTTCTGTGAGGGTCTCTACTTTATCTTGTGTCCTCTCACAGAGGTGGAGCTGGTAAGAGTCAAGGAATGAACAGTAATTCTCAGTGTGTCCTCTGTCTTCAGATGGCTACACCACCAGGGAACTTTTCTAGGAGAAATGGAAGGTGGTGTATGTCTGAGCACTTCAGTGAGAGAATGGCCACTCTGTGCAGACAAGAGAGTGCAGCCCCTGGAAACTACCTGCTCATGTCTGTAGTCTCAGCAAAATCTGGGTCTGGGGCGCTCAGAGATGGCTCAGTCAGTAAGGTGTCCATTCACACACATAAGGCTCTAAGCTCAAAAAACAGGCATGGTGGCACATGTTTGCAACAGCAGAGATGTGGGGGCTGGAAATTCAGGCAAAGTCCTTACTGCTTGCTGGCCAGCCAGCCGAGATGAACTGGAAGCTCTGGGTCCAGTGAGAGACCCTGTCTCAAAGAATAAGGTGGCGGGTGAATGAAGAAGACATTGACTTTTAGATTCCACATTGCATGTATACACATTTGTACACACACACACACACACACACAGGAACAAAGGCTCTGGAAGAGGCTTAACTCAGTGAGGATTCAATATGGAGACCTGGACAAGGATGAAGGAACTGTGTAATAATGCACTTGTAAATATTAGCAACACAGGAGCAGATGATACAGTTCCTAATATTCTGCTGATTTTATTCTGTGCTTGTGGGCAGCATGTGAAATTTCTTTAATAGCACGGTACTCATTGACTGTCCCACTGTGGACAGGATAGAAGACTTACAGAACTGCCAGAATTTCATGAGCACAAAACTCCCCATTGCGGCTTCCCTCTTTTGGAAATTGGATACCACATACTTATTTATCATTTTTTGCACATCAGATTGCAACTTTCATGATTATATTGCTTCAGGGCACAAGTACAAAATATGAAAGTTATGCTACAGTACATAAGATGAAAGAGCAGCAACTATCAACACCTATTAAAATATCTGCTGCTAAATGCCTCTTAGAAAAGTTTGTCATGCGTAGCACCTTGGAACCTAGGCAGGATTTCCACAGAAAGCACTCAGTAAATTGATGTCAAGAGCAGGTAGGCTGTATCTTTGTAGCATTTGTATTTTGCAGCAGTTATTCTCTTGCGATAAGAGTGTGGTCATTTATGAAAACAGATGTTGTACCATTTGCGGTCTGTTCTGTTGCATGGTCTAATGTTCACCTAGATAAATGATATCTACAAAAGTGAATTACTGGCACTGAAGATGTAGCTCAGTCAGTAGACTACTTGCCTGGCATAAAAAATGAGGCTCTGGATTTAACCCCTAACTCCACATAAACTGTCCATGATGATATATGCCTACAATTCCAATACTCCGGAGGTAAAGGCAGGAAGATTAGAAGCTCAAGATTATCCTTGGCTACATAGCAAAAGTCAGTTACCAAAGCCATAAGAGCAAATTCTTCAAGCCTATTGGGAAGCTACCTATAACACCATTTCCCCTTTTTGTAGTATCAAATATATAATTATTGATTTTTACTAAGTTCTTATTTGATGGATAGCCACCAACAAAAGAGAAGGATGATCACCGTACTAAGGATGCCCCCACATGTTTTCCTCCTCCACAGACACATATTTTGAAGGTTAAAAACCATCCAAGTCCTCTACACTTCAATGTGTGGTGCTCAGGATTTCAAATTCAGGTAGGGACTCCCCTCTGAGCCAGCCAAATGACTCTTGGGTCAAAAGGAAAGAAGAACACTTGTGCTTATGAAAATCTGCTCACCTAGAGAAGAAAGAAAAATCAATTGATGGGCTTCTGTTTTATCCCCACCCAACTCCAACCTACTTCTTCCTATGGTCCATAAGCCCAGATATAATTGGGCCTTTCACCAAGCTGGCCAGCCAACCAAAGAGCTAAATCATTTATAAAGAGACTCCTACATCCAAGATCCAAAATGCCTTGCTTTTTTTTTTTAATATGGCAGCTGTCCTTCACTATCCGCACACTGAGCTTGTGGTGTCTGTGAATCATCCACAGAGCACCATTGACCCCATAGTCTAGGACAGGCACAGATGTGCACATAGAATGCAGATGGCCTGTGCCCCAGCAGTGTTCTGGGCCCTGTATGAGTGCATGGCTACTTGAATTAGGGGTGCAGTCTCTGTACAAGCACCAGGGGAGGAAACAATCCAGGAGATTCTGAATGTCAGAAAGTAGCTACAGGGAATTACTACACCCGATTTACTGCCTTGGTTATATGTTGTATTAAAGAGCCTTGTCATAACAAACTCTTAATCTTTCAGTGTTGAAGTTCACTACCTATTATGTACTTTTCTCATCACAGCTATGTGATTCCAACTCTGAAAAGAGCCAAGCTCCCATCCTTCTGAAAAATTAGGTGCTGGACCAAGCCCCAGAGACAGGAGCTGCACTGCCACAAGACTTTGTAGTTGGAGCTTCTTGAGGTAGAAATCATGAAGAGAAAGGAAACCAGCAAGCAAATGATGATAGCAGTAAAAGGCTCCACCAGGAAACTCAGGAAAGGTAGCAGAGAATAAACTGGAAAGTGCCTTTCTGGAGGTCTCTGACTATTGGTCTTATCTAGTGTCTTGACATCTGTCTGTATTTATGCCTGTGCATCTATCTATACCTACTTGTGAAGAACTAATGAGTATGAGATGATTCAGGGAAAAGGGAGGCAGAGGATTATAGTTCTTTAAGTGGCTACTTTAAAGTTATATTTAATCAGGCATTTGTACAAAGTAATTATGGCCTATAGCTTTATGGGAGAAAAGAACATGTGAAGGAATTAGGCAAAGATAGAACAGATAAATGATGCTCTAATTGCTGCTCACCATTTGGTGTGTGTGTAATTAATTTTCTTTCACTTTCCTTTAATCAAGCTTTCAGAATTATCTCTATATTTTGTAAGTGCTCAGGTTTGGTAGTAGTAAAAGACACTGTTAGATAAAAACAGATTGGTGAATTGGTTCCGATATCTCCCTAACAGCAGCACAGTCATAAAAACGCCGTCACCTTCACGTTGGAGGAAGATAAAATGCAATGTTCATCATGGATGAACGCTTCATCTCATTCTGTCCTCGAGCCACAATCAATCGTACATCATTAACAAGACACAAAATCTTTACTAATTAGCTTTTATGATTATATTGTTATTGCATTGAGGCATTTAAAGCATTGGAAATCAAGGAGATAGGATGCCCACAAAAGAGAGTCCTGTGAAAAAGGAGGAATTAAAACCCACCAGCCATGTCATCATCAGAATGTTTCACTCTGTTCCCATCTGTAATTTTCAGTTTGATTCACTGTTAAGATTAATATTTTTAGGAAATGAGTGACAACTGTTGAAGAGAGGGAGAAGAATATTGAATGTGCTTTCTCACCAGGCACAAGTCAGCTGTTGAAATGATCTAACAAGAATAACTGTTCATTTTCTCTTTGCTCAAAATCTTCAATGATATTTATAACCTTTATATAGCTTTCATATATATTATTCTTTTCTAGACATAAAAAGTAGAATTCTTCCAATTAGGAAGAAATATTTTATACCAGGATGTATTTAACACGGATACAAGATTTAATTTAGTTATATAAAATAATAAACTTATCCTAAGCAACCTGAGAGGATTCTTTTTATAACATCAGAGTAGGGAACACTTTTTAATATCATTATGTGAAACCCAAGAGCCTAAGAAGAAAAATCAGTCAAATTCAACTACAGAAAAAAAAAAAGCCCATTTCATACCCAAAGTAAAACTGCCATGAATAGAGTTAAAAAAATAAGTGAAAAACTTTGCAATTCATATCATAGACTGAGGCCAAATATGTAAAGAGTTGCCACAAATCAAAATGACAAAGTCCACCAAACCAATAGAGAAAAAAGCAGAAGCTATGAATAAACATTTCCTAGAAAATTGTATCCACGTTTTTCTAAAGCATGGGGAAATCTGCACAACACCTCTCATAATAAGATAATTGCAAATTAAGCTGCATGGAGATACTACTTTTTGATTATCAGGCTAGAAAAGGTCAGAAAATTGGATGACAGATAGTGCTGATGATGGGGTGAGAAACAGACACTCTCACTGCCGATGCGAGTGGAAACTGGTACAAACTGGAGGGCAATTCAGCAATTTCTAACAAAATGGCAAATGTACAACCTTTCTGATTCAGCAATTTCACTTCTAAGAATTTACCCTACAGACACATTGTGAAAAGACATACTTAAAAAAATTATTCATTCCTGCATTGTTTGTGAAAACCAATGCTAGGAAACAACCTAACTCCTCAACAGGGGACTGGTTTGAGTTATGGGAGCAATTCAGTGGAATACGATTCTAGAAAGTAAAAATGAGGTTGTTCTTCATGTACAGATCTGGAAAAATCCCTAAGATACACTGTTAATACAAAGTAAAAAAAAAAAAAACACATAATAAAGTGTACACAAATCTGTTGTATCTTTTGTTTGAAAGAGAGAGAAATACCACATGCACTTGTATTTGTTAGTTTAAAAAGTAATCATAAGCTGGGCGTGGTGGTGCACGCCTTTAATCCTAGCACTTGGGAGGCAGAGGCAGGCAGATCTTTGTGAGTTCAAGGCCAGCCTGGTCTACAGAATGAGTTCCAGGCCAGCTGGGGCTACAGGGAGACCCTGTCTCGAAAAGACCAAAAATAAAATAATAATAATAATAATAATCATAATAATCATAATTCACAGATCTTGCCTATTTCAAAATGCTCCCAACAGCCCAGCATTTCTGTTTCTATGCTCTCTCTTTCTGGGTTGAGCAATCTATCTAATGACACATACACACTTTTTAAAGTATCATGTATTGATTGCTAGAGCTTTAAACTTGTCACCATTGGTCTCTCTTTCAACCGCGAAACACCACCACCAGAAAGACAATGTTCTATCCATTTTACAAATAAGGAATCAGATTCAGAGATGATGAAGCTTGCCCAAAGCCATGTGGCTAAGAAATTGCAGAGGGAATGTTTGGACCCAGGTAGGATCCTTTGGCTCTACAATGTGTCTGCTTGGGCGGACAACACTGAGCAAGTTTGCCTGGTCTGCCCTGGGGGAAGAAGGTAAGTTTTCATATAAACTGAGTTTTTAACTCTAGCTATGCAGATTTTACAGCTTCGATCTACAGACTCTGTTCCCTTAAGACAGAACTGTGTGCAGACTGTTCAAAGTTCTTTGAATGAGCCTTATCTACAGATGTTCAGAAGTACAGTTCCTCCCTGACAGCAAGAACAGCAGACAATATCAACCTAGTAACTTTGATTGCATGACAATATGACAAGTACTGTCATATATTCCCATTTTCCAGCTGTAGCCACTGAGGCTTTCAGAATGAAGTTAAACAGCTTGCCAACATCATACTGCCAGTAACGGGGGAGGGGACCTCAGTTTTAAGTTAAAGTGCCTGGGTCCGGCACCATTATCCATTACACTAGATTCTCAGACACAAACCATGTCCATAATATCAATAGTAATAAAAGGAACAGGTGCTGAAATGCTCTTGGCTGAGGTTAAAGAGTCCATGGGGTTGCCATCGTACTACTCGAACAAGGAAGCCAAAGCTCCAAGTGGCAAAGTGATGTTCAAGCATCCTCTACGTGTTCATGATGGTTTAAATGCTTAACCAATCTCCCCTGTTCCCTTCTAGTTCCATCGCTGCAAATCAAGTCATCATTTGGAATTGTCTAGACCCAAGTTAGGAAAGATTATACTTGTTAGGAAGAAATGGGGAAAAAGGGCAACTGAGAATCCATTTGCCCTGGCTGTTAAAGTTGTCTTATGTGGATGGATCAGCTTACAGACATTTTTATAGCAACATCCTTCTTCCTTTTCCCCTCTGTGTTTGATGGGAAGCTTACCAAACATCGATACTGAGTCATTTCTCTTTATTGCTGCCAGAAAACTGCCCTTAATAAGAAGTGAAAGAAAGAAGAATGGAAGCTGGTGGTCTCTCCACTCCATTTCTTCAAGAGAATCCCATAATCAAAGTTTGAGATCTTTAAAATTCTTTCAAGAGAAGATGCTTTCCTGTTGCTAGTGAAAAATGCTCCAGCTACTATATTTGCTTGCATACCTCTCTCCATTTAGAGCAGTTATTTCCCTGTCAAGTGGACATACCTTTTAGAGCAACTCAGACTTGGATCTAACCTCCTTCATCCTGCCTGTAAGCAGTGTGACCTGCAGCTTATTGATTAACTTCTCTGAGCCTCCCCGTTAATGTCTGTATTGTAGTGTTAAATACTATGTACTAGCTAGGACATTGAGGTAGAGTAGGGACCTGCCCTATGTAAAAGGACCCACAAATGTGGCTTGCACATAATGGATTTCCCTTAAATTTCCCATCCTCTTCCGATGGACAAAATCCTTGTTACCAGCTCCAATTCATCTGAGCACTTCAAGATTTAGTATATAATATTTCCCAGGATGGCCTCAAAGTATTGCAAAACAGCCATCTTTTCCCAGAACTCCCTTTGTTATGGGCCTATAGAGTTTTTGCTTTTTCCACGTCTGCTAATTCTTACTCATTACCATTAAGCCAATCTTTTTGCTAATTCACTCAAACTGGTTTATGTATTTATATATAACCTATGGTACCAGTTAATTTACTTGAAAGGAGTATGTTAGAGGTAACGGTACATTAGCTCTGTGACAGAATTAACATTTTGTGTATATGTATCTTCTGGGAGTCATTCTCTGTCTGAAGATAATCCTGACTGCCTTTGTCTGAGTGTAAGAGTATGAATACGTTCACCTATGAGTTAGAGCGGTAAGAAACGCTACTGTAGGGCTTGGAGAATGGCTCAGCCAGAAAATTGCTTGCAATACAAGTATGAGAATCTGAATTTGGAACCCTTTCGCAGACATAAAAAGAAAGCTAGGTGTGGCAGGAGGTGACCTAGCTGGGGAGAGGGATAGGAAGACCCCAAAGGCTTGGTGAGAAGCCAGTCTTGGTGAACTACAGGGCCCCAGGTTTATTGAGAGTCACTCAGGTGGGAATCAGTAGATGAAGGCACTCACCATCAACCTCTGACCTCCAATACAGCTGCACACAGGGCACACCCCTCTTTCCCACTCAAAGAATCACTGCTGGCTTTAGCCAACCATCAAGCAATTTCCCAGTCAGCTCCCTCCAGTCCCTTCACCTTTCCTGCTCAGCTCCCTTCCCATGGTCTCCTTCTCTCTCAAATTCAGTGACTAGTCCCTTACTTAAACACTCGTGGTACATAATAAACTAATGCCTGATTGCCCGAGTTCTCCTCATTGGCTTTGCATTTCATAAGATTAAGTACCTGGTGAATATGAACTATTCTAGAGGCCACAGTAGAATGTCTTACCATAAGTTAGCCTTTTCTAAAGTAAAATTGTCATTATTTTGCTTGTATATAAATGTGGGTATGCCTGTGCCACGAGACAACTGGCAGAAGTTAGTCCTCTTCTTCCATCATGTGGGTTCCTGAGATCAAACCCAGGTCCTCGGGCTTCTCAGAAAGTTCTTTTACCACAGACCCATCTAACTGACCCACAAACTAACTTCTTCTTTCATCTCATCCATATTCCAAATGGACCTAATTGTTGCTGCTGCATCTTTCCAAGGTCAGATGAATCAAAGGAAATCATTCTGTGAAATCAAATCAGTGTCGCCATTTTTGTTGTCTTTTTCAGAGGATTTTTATGACTTCAGGGGAATGCGTATGAAGCGTTCAGCAGTCAGGGATGAACTAATCAGATTAACCATGAGCGATTCCTCAGGAGTCAGTAATGGAGGCACTCTGAAAGCTGTACTTTGGCACACACAGAAATGTTTACACCAAAATAAGCATGTATCTGTATCTTTGTTTCTCCCTTGTCCATCTGTCTAGAAAGAAGGGTTTATGAAGGGAATTTGACAAGTTTCAACAGGAAGGAAAAACTTGTTCAAGCATGAGAATGCTGATTCTCTGAAATCTGTGCTTGGCGTCTTCCCAGAGATCTTACTTCTCCTGGGCTTCGCAGCTGAATTCTCAGGGATGTATTCTCAGAAGTACTATCAGCACCAATTCAGCTGCTTCTAGGAGAGCCACATTTCAAAACGGGGAGAAAAAAAAAAAAAAACAGAACAAACTGTGGAGTCAGGGAGATGGAAGATGGAAGTGAGAAAGCCTGCCATCTGTCCAAGATATTTTGTACCCCACCCTGGAGTTCTATCTCCAGAACTATCTCACAGAGTTTGGCGCATCCTAGTGAAGCAGCTGCAGAGGGTATCTAACTTGGAAAGCTGACCACCATGTCCTCACCTTTGAAGTATTACATCATATTCTGCCTCTTAAATATATTAAAAAACAGAAAAAATTGGGACCATATCACTATGATATATATATATATATATATAACTGATATATATGTATATATAACATATATATGTATGTATATGCTTTTGTTGGTGTGTTTTAAGACAGTTCCAACAAGGCCCAGATATACTATAATATTTCTTGAGTTGCTTTACATTATGAATTTGTCTATATCAGTTAACAAAGTCAACTCAATTTTATTATGGCCAAACCATTTCAATATTGCATTTTACCTTCAATAAGAAACTATGCTTATCTTCCATAAATATTTACTCAACTTTGTTTTCTTTTTTTTTTTAATTTGGTCTTTCTGAGTCAGAGTCTCCCTTTAGTCCCAGCTGTCCTGGAGCTCACTATGTAGACCAAGCTGGCCTTGAACTCACAGAGATCCACCTACCTCTGCCTCCCGAGTGCTGGGATTAAAGGCATGAGCCACCACACCCAGCTTTACTCAACTTTTAAAATATCTTGGTTCTGCTCAGAATACAGATTTTTTCAATATATGTTCTTATTGAATTTTCATGCATTTCATACAATTCATCTTAATCATATTTAGACCCCCTCCCTTATCTGCATTCTATCATATATATATTAAGGTCTAGTAAGTCAAGTTTGTGTCCCTAAATGTCCCTCAGTGTGAGTTCATCCACTAGAGCCTGGTCAGCCCAACTAAATTCACTACCTTAAAGATGAACTCTTCCTCACCCAGCAGTGATCAGTTTCCAATAGTTCCTCAGCTAACAGCAGTGATCAGTTTCCAATAGTTCCTCAGCTAAGGTTGAGGCCTCCTTCCCCAGTTCCATGTTGAGTTTTTCTCTGGTATGAGTTTGCATGGGTCTGGTGCACGCTGTCACCATTGCTGTAAGTTCATATGAGCAAGTTCCCAGAAGCCTGGAAAACTGCTTTCTGGCAGTCATCCACCACCCCTGGCTCTTACAATCTTTCTGCCCCCTCTTCGACTATGGTCTCTGAGCCCTGGGAGGGTGAGGTTTACTACAGCAGTCCTATTCAGGAGCACTCACCCTGAAGTCTCTTATTCTCTACATTTTGGCCAGTTGTGGTCTTCTGCATTAACTACACTCTGTTGCATGAGGAGGCTTTGCTGGTGACAATTTGAGAGATGAATTAATATTCTCTCTGCCCCCAGTTCCACTATGTTCCATGAGCCTTAGGTGTAGAGGTTCCATTGCAGATATGTCACTTAAGGCTGGGCATCTCACAGACACTTATTCTCTGCATTTGACCAGTTGTCGAACTCTGTAATCATCTCCATCTGTTGCAAAATGAAGTCTCTTTGACAAGTAATGACAGGTACACTTGTCTGTAAATACAAGGATCCATATTTAGCATACAGTAGGGAATTATATTTGTCTAGGGTTGTGTCAGATGTAGAGTTTTCTCTAGGATCTATGACATTTCCAGGATACAGATCTGTTATGTAAAACAATACTACATGCATTTTACAAGTGAGAACAATCTTGCATTGATGTTCTAGTTTGTTTTTCTATGACTGTGATAAACACATAACCTAAAGCAACCTAGGGGAGGGAGGGTCTATTTCAGCTTACACTTCCAGGTCACCGTCCATCATTGAGAGAAGCCATGGCAGGAACCATGGAGAAATGCGACTTACTGGTTCACTCAACAGCTCATGCTCAGCTAGCTTCCTTGCATAGTCCGGGCCCACCTGCTTAGGGACCGTAGCTCCACGGTGGGCTGGCCCCTGATACCTCAGCCATCAGTCAAGACAGTCTCTCACAGATATGGCCACAGGCCATTATGACGGGGAAATTCTCCCAGCAAGGTTTTCTCTTTCCTGGTGAACTCCAGGGTGTGCTACATTGACAATGAAAACTAACCAGCAAAATGGAGACTCGGACCTGCATTTCTAGAATATTCTCAAACATCTTGCCTACATTGTTCAGAGTAGTTCTTCCTTCTTCCTAGGGCTGAGCATCATATTTTTCTTCTTTGGGTCTTTTTGATCCACCCACAGAAGGGCTATTGCCTGCCTTTTCCAAGAATGTGCCTTGATTACTTCCCTGTGTGAAAATGTTTTTGCGATCTCCTGGATTAAAGAGCATGAGGTATAGGCAAAGTGCTAAAATATTGAATTATCATTTTCCTTTTCAATTAGCACCAGTTGCTAACATCTTGTGTGACCCAAACTGAAAAAAAGATTAGTAGCAACATGTTTTTATTCCAGAGCAGTGGTTAGTATCATAGGAATAAAATGTCAAAATGCCTGGTATAGGTTCCTAAACTCTTCCAACACTCAAAATGACATAAAACTACAGTTTGGATAAGCAAGTTCTCAGCTGGCCTTTCAACCCAGGGTATCATCCTGGGGAAACTCAAGCTCAGCTGGCATAAGCTCGTTATGATGGGAGAACTTGCTGTTAAGTGAGGATAAAAAGAAAGATGGAAGAATCGAAAAGACTTGAACTTCTCTCCTTATCCCTACAATCTCAGGAGCAGAAATAGTGCTTCTTATTACTTGAATCAATTGAAAACAACATTTTTTGAGGCATTGGGCCAAGTGGTCTGCAAAAAAAAAAATCAAACTGATTGGTATTCTTGTTTTGTCCAAACCTGCCCAGTAGAAACAATATACTGTTAAAGCTAGTTGTTAGAACATTCTGTCAAATGGAAACTTCTGTTAATTGATATAACTATGCTTGAGTGGGCATAGAGAAAATTGAGGTTCATAAAAGTGACCTGAATTCAATGAAAAATTCTAAAATTTCTTGAATCATCAGAGAAAGATTAAAATATGTTCAATGTTGTTTTAGTGTTGTGTATTTTATTGCACTCTATATCTGACAGATTGGTAAGCATGCCTAGTATTTTTGATAATATTCTATTAAACTGAGAGTTTGACTTGACATGACATCCTGGTTCCCAGCAGAGCACGGTGACAGAAGCTGCTTGTTATCGCTTCCTGGCTGTTCTGCTCCAGGCACAGTTAGGCCATTCTTATTTTTTATAGTGAAACTAATAGGTACGAGTTAGAGCAGACCTCCATTTTCTTTGTAATTGGGCATTAGCTTTACAGATTTAAACACAGTGGGTGCAGTACTGTAAGCAGACATGCTCCTCCTAGACAGGGCTTTGTGCTTCCAAATTTATCCAAATATAGCATTCTCTTTAGATAATGGGATTAAAGAGGATACAAGGTTGGGATTTCTTTCATTTGCTTTACTATCCCTGCCTCCTTCTTTAGCACAGCCCCAAGCCGGCCAATGTACTGCATTCAAGTACAAAGATCTTACAATGACATATTTACTATAGGGTCTTCCTCTGTAGCTTAGGCTGGCCCCAAACTTATGTTGTAGCCCTTGCTGGCCTTAAACTCCCAGTAGTCCTCCTGCCTTAGCCTCCTGAGTGCTGAGATTATAGGTTTGAGCCACTATGCCCAGCAGAGGTGATCTTCTCATAGTTCATTTTTATTTTTAGGCCTGATGAAGGCCACAGAGTTAATTTGGAATTGAAAGGCTTCTGTTCTTCTTTTCCAAGGGAAAAGAAAAAGAACAGGTGTGGGTTTTTTTTTTTTTTTAAGTAGGTGAGGGGATTTAGAGTAGGAAGATAATGATTTCAAGTTTTAAAGGAGACCCAGAGGAAAACTGACCTCATTTTATTGGCAGAAGATTACACTGTGTATTTATAGATGGTGATATTGACTTCCTGAAGAGAAAAACTAAAACTGCACTGTGAAATGTTGCCATGTTAAAGAAAGAGGGAGTGGCACCCCCTTCCAAGTGAAATTCATTTCCCTATTAAAAATGCTGTTGGTGATGTTAGAGATCGTTTGTTTTTGTTTTTTTTTTTAACTCTGAATATTTCCACGGTATTTAATTGTGGGGGTGAGGAGATGGTTTAAGTGAAAGTACTGACAATGCAAGCATGAGGAGGTGAGTTTGCATCTGTGGCACCCACATAGCTGGTCATGGAAGCTCACATCTGTCATCTTAGAACTGGAAAGGCAGAGAGAAGTTAAACTCACTGGTTGGCCAGCCAAGCCCAGTTGACAAGACTCAGGCTCAGTAGGAGACCCCTCTCTGTAACATTAAATTGGCAGTGATGGAGGAAAACACCCCGTCTTGACCTCTGGCCACCACATACATGTATACACATGAACATACACGCACATGCAGCATGCACACACATCCACACACAAATTATAATAATTTCAGGTCTCTTGTTTTCTGTTAGTTTATTTTTCCAGTGAAAATATGGAAGAAAACAAAATGTTGACCAAAGACTTTGAAGGTTCTCCTCCCTCCCATGTAATTTACAACCCTGGTGGTGTCCTAGGATGGAGGCTGTGATGGTTAATCCTGGGTGTCAATTTGACTGGACTAAGGGTCTTCTGATTGGAGCACCTCAACCCGGATGGCCCACCCCAAATGTGGGCGTTACCTTCTGCCTGCAGACAGTATTTAAGGCCACGGCAGAAGGAGCTGGTCCCTTCTTTTCTCCTGCAGCTTGCCTCTCTCATCTGGTGAGTTTGTCTTGCTGCTGTGATCAACCTTTCGGATCCCAGCGTGTACTGAGACCGGCAGATCTCCTGGAATCCATTCGGGCCTTCAGCACTGGATTGGGACTACTGAGACATCCAGCCTTGCAGACTGAGCAGTTCCTGGATTCTCTCAGCCTTTCCAGTGTGGTGCAGCTACTGTTGGACTCCTTGAACTCTGTCACGTGAGCAAATCAATAAATTGTATATAGCTATATATTCGTCCTGTTTCTTCTGTTTCTTTAGAGAACCCTGACTAATACAGAGGCTTCCAAAGAACCAAAACCGGAAAGTGGGTACCACCTGCATCTCTTATCCTTTCCTCTACTTTTCTAGAGTCTATAACAAAGCTTTGAAGACCTCTTAGGACCACTGCTTCTTACAGGATAAATCATAATTTTGCCATCAGGGGTTTTTATGCTTGAAGTAACAGGTAAAATAACCCTGACCCTAACGATAGCCCTAACTTTTCAACAACTAAAGAAATGAGGGAAGAAGGGAGATGGCAGGGAAAAGTTGGGAGAAAATCATTCCTCATCTCTTTCGAGGTCACCCACACTCTGGGTGGTTCTAAAGTAGATTCTGTTTCATTGTGTGCTTCCCTATCACCTCTGTTCCTCTGGTCATGTTTAAATCAAATGCAAAATAACTGTTTTTGGTAAGTCAAATGGATTAACCTTCTCTGTTTATGAGTAATTTCTGTTTTAGTTAACCCTGAAAAATAAAATAACTGGCCGAGGAGATAACTCGGTTGGTAAAGTGTTTGCCACCAGCCAGCCAAGCCTAGTCAGTGAATCCCAGGCCTATAAATGATCCTGTCTCAAAAGAATAAAAAAGCAGATGATGCCTGAGAAACATCACCTAAGCTTTTCCTCTGGCCTCCACATGTATCTAATTTGCCTTTCTTGCTATGATAAAACACTCTGACCAAAATCAACTTGTTGGGGGGCGGGGGGTAGGGGGGTTATTTGGCTTACGGGTCCTAATCACAGCCCACTACTGAGTAAAGCCAGGACAAAAGTTGAAAGCAGAAACTGGAGGTAGGAACTGAAGAGGAGACCATGCTCCTTGCACCATGTGGATGCTGCTCACTGGCTTGATTCCCCCTGGCTTGTTCAGCTACTGTTCTCACACAGCCCAGACCTACCTGCTTAAGGTGGCACCTCCCACAATGGGCTGGGCCCTCCTACATCAACCAACAGTCAAGAAAATGCCCTACCCACATGCCCACAGGCCAGTCTGATAGAAAATGCCCTACCCACATGCCCACAGGCCAGTCTGATAGAAAATGCCCTATGGACATGCCCACAGGCCAGTCTGATAGAAAATGCCCTACAGACATGCCCACAGGCCAGTCTGATAGAAAATGCCCTACAGACATGCCCACAGGCCAGTCTGATAGAAAATGCCCTACCCACATGCCCACAGGCCAGTCTGATAGAAAATGCCCTGCAGACATGTCCACAGGCCAGTCTGATAAAAAATGCCCTACCCACATGCCCACAGGCCTGTTTGATAGAAAATGCCCTACATGCCCACAGGCCAGTCTGATAGAAAATGCCCTACAGACATGTCCACAGGCCAGTCTGATAGAAAATGCCCTACAGACATGCCCACAGGCCAGTCTGATAGAAATGCCCTACAGACATGTCCACAGGCCAGTCTGATAGAAGCACTGCCTCAGTTGAGGTTCTCACTGCCCAGATGTCTCTGGTTTGTATCAAGTTGACAAAAACTAACAAATACACATACATGCACATACACATACATGCACATGCACCACTACCCCACACACAAATCTTTCTTCAACTGTGCATTTATGGCTGCTATCTTTTTTTTTAATATATTTCCACTTAACTTAGATGTATTACTGTTTTTATTAAAATCTTTAAACCAATGCTGTTTAATATAGATATTTTTACTTTTACTGAGTCCTAAAATACCATGTAGTCTGTAGATAGAGTTTGGGCAAAATTGGATACTTGTTAAATTCACATCAATTAAATATACATTAATCGAATATAGACCCATGTCCCTCTCCCATCCCTCCCACCCCTACAGATTCGCCATTTCAGTCAGTTTTTGATGCAGTCTTTCTGTTCTTTCCAATATGCATCCCTCCCCACAAGAAATATTTACAACTGGATTATTGACGCTAGCATCCACAGATGAGGGATACCATTCGTTGTTTTTTGTTTTTTTGTTTTTTGTTTTTTTTCTGGGACTGTGTTACTTCACTCAGCGTGATGTCTTCTAGCTCCATCCATTTACCTGCAAAGTTCATGATGTTATCTTTCTTTACTGCTGCATAGAACTCCATTGTGTACATGTACCACATTTTCTCTATCCACTCGTCAGTTGAGGGGCATTTGGGTTGGTTCCAGCTTTTTGCTATTGTGAACAGAGCTGCAATAAGTATTTCTGCAGTAAGATGAGTCTTGTGGGTATTTACCCAGGAGTGGCATGACTGGGTCAAATGGCAGGCTCATTTTGAGTCTTCTAAGGGTTCTCCACACTGCTTTCCATAGTGGCTGTACAAGTTTACATTCCCACCAGCAATGGATGATTGTTCCCCTTTCCCCATAACCTCTCCAGCACTTGGTATCATTTGTTTTATTGATCCTAGCCAGTCTTATCAGAGTGAGATGATAATCTTAAAGTGGTTTTAATTTGCATTTCCCTAATTATTAGTGATGTTGAACAATTTTTGACCTGTTTCTCAGTATGGATGCTATCTTTAACCCTATCCATTTAATGGGATATCACCAAAAGACAATTAGAAAAGAGTTATCACCAAAGAAAGTTAAAATGTTTCCTGGAAATTTGTCTGAAGTGAGTATGTAGGCAATCCAAGGTGCTGAAAACTCAAAGAATTAGAGGGCACACACTAGCTACTTCTTGCCTAACAATGTAAAAACTCTATCTGGTTCCCAGGGTATCCATTTATAAGTCTAGTGTATCCATTATGTATTGTAATAATGAGTTATTACTGATTTTGAAAGATTCACTGTTTTGTTAGAAAATGATAAAGTAGCTTATTAACTGGATTTAATTTTGAATTTTGAGTAAGAACATCGTATTGAAGTCTGGGTTAAGGTTGTTATGGGTAAGTAAAGAAAGGGGTTTATTATATTATATATCTCCTGCAATTATCACTTGGCAATATTGATCCCAATTTGAATGCAGCAGCAAATCAGTGAATTTCCTCATTCTAATAAACACATCTATCCACTCCCTGAGGACATGTCATAAGCAGGTTCACACAGTTCCTGCCATACCCTCTATCATAAAAAAATATTCAGAAAGATGTCTTGCTAAATCAAAACCCAGACTCTAACACCATGTGCTCCTTCTCAGCCTGAAAGCATAAAGCAGAATCAAAGGGGTATTAGGATAGACATTTTTATTAACATTATAAAACATGGCAAAAAAATAAAGAGCAACATTCAGATAACATCTTGAATTAATGAATTTATAACTAGAATCTTTGAAACGATGGAAAGGGTTTACCTTAGAAGTGATCTTCTAAAATCTTTTTCTCAGTATCTCGTCCCTCGTTATTAGCTATTGTGCTAAGAGTAAATTTGATAATGTCTGTAAAAGTATTTTATGTTTATCAGAATCTAGCATAAAAGAAATTGAAGCTGTTCAGACTGACGTTACTGTGATTAACGGGGTAGATTGACCATTTTCAGAGGGTGATTTAATACTTTAAACCTTTCAGATGTCATTTAGTGCTTTGAAAAAGGTAATTTACTAAATGGTTACTTTTGTGACTTAAAAGAATTAATGACCACCAAGTAGTGAGCCAAACATTGCCCTTCACTTTTAGGGTTAGATCTGAAGAATCCTGCGCAAGGCTACCCCCTTTTAAAGAGCTTTGATTTTATGTCATTTCAGCAGCTTAAAATTTTTTGAAGAAAACTTGGGGTTTTTTTATTTGTCTTTTTGTGTGTTTTGTGACACAATTACAGAAGGAATAAAACATTTTTTTTGGTCTTTTCGAGACAGGGTCTCCTTGTAGCCCCAGCTGTCCTGGAACTCGCTCTGTAGACCAGGCTGGCCTTGAACTCACAAAGATCCGCCTGCCTCTGCCTCCCAAGTGCTAGGATTAAAGGTGTGCGCCACCATGCCTGGCAGGAATAAAACCTTTTTAATCAAGCTAAATGGGACCCTCTTTCCTGTTGCCACTTTGAATCAACAAAACCTTCAAATCTTTCAGACAGAAGCCATGCAGCTTTTTAAATCAGAAAATAATAACAAACACCAACTTTCATATTATGTATTAATAATACTATATACTAATTATTTATAATTGTATATATTGATAAAATACATATATTATCTCATATTATATATGTTAACCATTAATAAATGGTTTCGTACCCCCTATCTCTTGGTATCAATTATGAAGTAGCTATAAGGAGTTTTTTTTCCTAGTCAATTAGAAGAGTTCATTTAGGCATGAAATAAAAATTTTTTAAAATTCTCTTACCTGATATGAAGGTATGATTTAATAAGAAAGGCCTTGAAGTCATTGTCACTGATAATAAAATAGAGTATTTAAGGATTTAATTAACATTTCCCCAATCTAATTCTTCAAGTCTCAAAAAATTAGCTTTACCCTGTTCTTTCTCATTTGCTAGAAGAACATCTTACCTTTTCATCAATATTAAAGATATACATATAAAGCAAATAGATACAGTGGTATGAAACCAGCCCTTCTCTCCTGCATATCCTGTGGTACAGTTTGATTTGATTTGCACATATTTAATTATTCATTGTCCCATTCGTTTTCTGTTAATTCCATGTCTGAATTTCCCTAAGTTAATGAAAAACTTAAAAACAGAGTCATATTGGAGTTATTTTTGAACTCTTTGCAAGGAGTGTCACCTACACAGGACACCTAGAAAAGCTTTTGTTCACCCACAAGGACTGGGCCTCAACTTGATCAATAAATTGCATCCCAAACTTGATCATGAGTCAAAATGTCCTGTGAGAGAAACTGACAAGACCCAGAAAAGATGAGAAGAGCCATCAGGCTGCCAAGCATGTCTGACCTGAGAGAAAGAAGGTGCGTAGTGGTTAAAACCCAACTCCAGACTTCCCCACCAGCATTTCTGTAGCAATGGATAATGAGTGGGGCTGATATTTGAATTTCTAATGGGTTCCTAGGAGTGATGGTTGATACTGATTGTTAACTTGACAGGACCTAGGATTGTTCATGAGACAGCATCTGGGCATAGCTGAGAAGAATTATCGTATGTAGGTCAGCCTCTGGCCATGCTTTGGAGAGATTTTCTTGTCTAGATTGATTGAGACGAGAAGACCCAGCCTAAAAGTGAGTCTTGGAGTGAACCAAGGTCTGAGAAAGCAGAGCTCCTGAACTCTTGTTCTCTGCTTTCTGGTTGTGGATACAACATGCCGCCAGCCTCAGGCTCCTGCCACAGGATCTCCCTGTCATAGTGGACTGTACTTTTGAACTGTTTGCCAAAATAAACTCTTTATCCCTTAAGTTTCTTTTGTCAGAGTATTTTCACAACAGCAGGAAAAGTAACTAAGGCACCAAGTAATTCTGACACCATTGGCCTTGAGAGCACATTTTTAAAATTACTGCACTAGATTCACATTTCATCTCCTCCAAATTTTATTTGTTGGCATAGAAGATCTCTACTTATTTTAAATATTTTAAATTGAGATTTAAGGATAGAAGCCATTATTTATAGAAACAAATATAGTCCAGAAATTTAATGCTAAACCCACAAGTTAAAAGACCTAAAAGAAATCAAGCTGAGCTCCAAATATATCAGGCTATGAATGAACGACTCTAACTGATTAATGATAATAATAATAATAATTTTCTAAATGAGGCTGTATCCCACATCATTAGCACAGTTATTACCCAACTTATGAATGGATCCTACTGCAGTTTATTTGGAATCTCTTATTTGGAACTTGAAATATGCTTTACCATAGAAGAGTTGTAAGAAGCAGTAGCAACAGATGTCTCTTGAGCCAGAATTCAAAGATTATTCTAAAAGCACCATTGGTCTTAAGATGGTATTCATGTGAATCCTGAGTGCTGGACTTACAGATGCAAACTGAGTTTACATGGCTTTTAGAGACCAAACTTAGGCCCCACATTTGTGTGGCAAGTATTTTGCTCCTGACCCTTAGGATTTACAGAAACGTGTTGCCACCAACTAACAGAGGGTGTCCTGTCGATGAGCAGAGAGGAAGAAATCATTAAGTCCATTTGGACATCCAATACCCAGGTGATAACTGCTGCAGCATTATCAGACACACATCCAGTACTGTGTAGTATAGGGCTCTCTGACATGCACTCGCGTTGACCCATAGATCCCCTTTGTCTTTCCTTTTTGGGTCACCAGACAGTGATGGGGATAGGGGAACCTGATGGCATCTTTCTTACAGGGTTGGGTCAGGAAGCCCAGCACAGTGGAACTGAAGAGTTCAGCAACTATTTGTTTGTTGTTTGGGAGTAGACACGCAGAAAGAGCATGCGTGCAAGGACTGTGCTACGGAAAATACCTGCAAGAGAAAATGTAGCAGGAGAGGGAATAAATGAGAGTGGCCAGGCTGCCATGCACAGCTGACCAGAGAGAAGGGAGCTGTGTAGAAGCAAGCCAGACCTCAGTGCAGTTTAAGGAAGATTCAGCAGGGCCACCCGAGAGTCCTTGAGTCAAACTTCACCATGAATCACCTTGTATCTCTCAGGAAAAGGTCTGCCTGGCACTTCCTGATGTGCTCAGTCAGTGTCTGGGAAGTTCAGCATGACACAAATGTACTCATAGGTTTCAGTGACCAGCATCTGGGGCCATCAGTTAATCAAACTTATGGCTGGACTTGCATGAGAGACATGTCTTCCACATGGAACGGTAACCCAAGTGACCTTGGATTAATGTAAATGAAGCAGTCGTATTTTGTACTGGAGAAGGAGCAATATTAGTTATTAAAATTTAAAGAAACTTGCAATTCAATGTCCTTAGTGGTACTCCTTAGGAAGTGGAGAGCCAAATTAAAACCCATTAAAATCCACTATAATCTGAAAATTTCAAGCAGTTTCAACTGTATGCTGTGCCGAACTGTCATCTCTCTGTCTCTCTCTGTCTCTGTCTCTGTCTCTGTCTCTCTCTCTCTCTCTCATCTGTGTTTCTGTGTGGATGTATGCAAGTTCGCTTATGCGTGTGTGTGTGTGTGTGTGTGTGCGTGTGTGTGTGTGTGTGTTTGTGAGTGTGGACACATACGTACTTTGACATGTATGGTGGTCAGAGGATAACCTCCAGTGTCAGTCCTTGTTTTCCACCTTCTTTGAGACAAGGTCTCTTTTTGTTCACTGATGCCTATACCAGGGTAGATGGCCTATGGCCTTCTGAGAATTCCCCTTCTTCCACTTCACATCTTTCCATAGGAATGCTGAAATTAGAAATATGTGCTACTGTACCCGAGTTCATGGGGCTTTTGGAGATTCAAACACAGGCCTCATATTTGTGCTACAAGCACCTTACCCACTAAACTATCTCCCCACACTACCTCTGAACTAATTTTAAGACTGGGAAGAGGGAGAAAAATGACCAACCTTGAGCTCATTTTTGTCCCGGAGCCTATTGAAAGGGCAGCAAAATGGCCCATCCTTGGCAGCCAGAGGAACAAGACCCGGATGGAGCACAGCCACGGTCGAGTCATTGCCACTAAACCAAGAATCGATCTCGCATCTTTTTTGTCCTCCAAGCTTACCAAAATCTTCATTCTTTGACTCAGAAAAAAAAGTGCTTGACTTCTAAATTTAGAGTACCTAAGTTTTCATTTCACATAAATAACCTGCGTTCCAGTCCATGGATGGATGAGGCCTAGAACACCAGCTGCCGCCCTGCATGTTCCCCAAGTTAAATACGCGTAGATCACGCTGTATGTTAAATTATGTAAATAATTTGCTTTCTGCTTTTTCCAATGTCAAAATGGAGAAATGAGGAGTTCTTATTTCTCAAACTTGATGGGTATTGTATGCTGCAGGTGGCTGGTAAGAGTGTTCAGGGAGCAGGGCTACTGTCAGATGATAGCACACGTTTGGTCTTATTTTGATGCACGTGCATTGCATTCTAATCCGATTGCACTTCACTCTCTGTTCTTTTAGGCTTAAAATAATCTCTGACAACAATGACAACATGTTAATGGATTTTACTTTAAAAGTGATTTAAAAAATTTTAGTTATTAGAGGAGGGACCACTTCTCAGTGTTGAATATTATTTTTCTTGGGAAGGAATACATAGGTCAATCCATTATGGTTCCTGATAAAGTTGTTCTTCATGATGGTTAATGAGATAAGCTTCTAATGACTGCCGTTAAAATTAATAAGATAATGACTCTAAGAATAAAAGGCCTCTTTTTCTTATTCAAAATGAAATGCATGAACTAGTTCTGATAATACACAAATGAGATTAACAAAGACCTGGGGTTTTCTGATACAGAGAAAAGCTAAAATTATGATTGCCGTGATGATTCTGGTAAGAGTATCCAGGGATATAACTTCAAAATGTGGGTTTTGGGCACAACCCCCCACCCCATGTACACTAAGTAGGCTTTCTTTCCTCAGTAGTCAGTCTCGTACACTCCCACATCCACTATTCAGGCAAAACAGGTATATTCTAAAGCTACATAAACTGAAGTAATGTCTTATTCCTTGAAGTCTAGTTCCCTAAAAACTCTTCCCTCCTAAATGAAGACGCTAGTCCCTGTGTTTGTGGCAATTAAAGGTATGTATATTAATAACTAACTCTACCAGTAGGATATTGGCTAGTGCTGGTGCCATATTTACTAATTTGCCAATTCACTACCTAGTAATTGCTGCTTAAATGCTTGTTTGGGATGGGGAACAACTTTGTCTCTCTCCTGGCTTAGACACACAGTGATGATCATCAAGCCTTGGTGTAAGAGCTGGCTTCTAATTGAATCAACAAGAGCACCTTTAGATCTGAGTAACTTCCTTTTCTGCTATATTTACTGTGACTGGCTAAAGGATCAAAATACAATGTTAAGAAGGAAAACAGCTGAAAAGTGTATGTTTATGCAACCTCAGAACAAAATTGTTCTTGCAGAACTGACATCAGAACGCATCCAACTCCCAGTGTTCATGGGTTCTCCAAAATCGAAGAGCGAGGTCTGCCTATGTAGCACAGGCATGCAAAACCCTTAAAGTAATTATTTTAAAATATTACCCCAAACGTTGATTATTTCACATCTTTAAGTGGCTAACACTAATTGCCCATAACATTTCCCATTTTCTTGTCTAGAAAAGAGTATTGTTCAGACCTACTACAAACCCTTCTTTCAAGAGTGTAGTCTCCCATAAATTCTTGACTCAACTCTTCATTCCAAATATGCAGAATGGACAACACAGTTCTGTTTTGTTTTACTCACAGATGTTGTTCCTACTTGTCTTAAACCAGTCCCGCTCTGCAATTCTCCTAAAGTGTACTGTGACTGCTTCTTTGCCTTTTTTTTTCTTTTTAATTGAAATCTTGATGCAATTTTAGACATTAGGAGTCAAATAAATGTTTGAATACCTTTCCTCTCCACACACATACAAATTGGACCCCAAAGCTGATTGGTCATTGAATTAGTAGGTGAAAATTAGCTTTCAGTAAGGAGAAAATTAGCTAATATGGAAAGTGCAAGAATCCTGATTCTGGGCTGGAGAGATGGCCTAGCGGTTGGGAGCGCCAACTGCTCTTGCAGAGGACCCGGGTTCGATCCCCAGCACCCACATGGCGGCCGAGAGCCGTCTGGAGCTCCAATTCCAGGAGAACTCCAGTTCCGGGGGAATCCGACACCCTCTTCTGACCTCCGCGGCATTGCACAACATGGGTGCACAGACCTGCATGCAGACAATACATTCATACACATGCAGAAATAAATAAAATTAATAAAAAAATATTAAAAAAAAAAAGAATCCTGATTCTGTGTTTGTTTGAGTTCTACGAGTGTTCTACGAGTGTTCTCTGATCTTCAGAAATGCTCTACCTGTTCTGGTCCTGGGTCTTCAGGATGCTTTCCCTTCCCCTGTCCCCTCTCTTCCTCTGCGTGCTGCCTCCAGCCCCAAGGCAGAAGGCTGCCTCCCCCAAGGACTTTGCTCAGTCCTTTGACAATTATTAAGCTTTTACTTTCAGGCAGGATGCATTACTTTCACAAACCTTCATAATTTTAGTCATTTGTCCAGAATTTAATGTACTCCTCCCACCTCACGCCACCCTCCCACACACATCAATGCTTGCTCGCTCTCTCGCTCTCTTTCTCTCTATCGCTCCATCTCTCTCTCCCTCTCTCTTCTCTCTTCATCTCTCTCCCTTTTCCTCTCTTGTTCATTCTCTTTCTCATGTGCATACACATATATGCTCTCTCTGTTTTGTAAATATCTGTGGTATATATGCAAACCTCTCTTGTCCTGATATATCCAATTAATACAAAATTTTCCCTAATTACTATCATGAGTGTCTGCCTGTCACAAGCCCCAGGTTTCTTGAAGGAGTAATCAATATGCACTGGTTTTACCACCTCACTTCTTTTTTTTCATTTTTAGCAAGATAGAACTAACAAATAAAAAATTTGATAAAAGTGATCAGTGATTTGGTAATAATCAAAATTTATCCCTTATAGAGTCTTCACTAGACAGGCTCTCTCTATGGTACTTTATCGCAGACCATTTCTTGTTGAGAGAAGCTCACAACCTACAATTTCCCAAAGCATGCTGTAAAGGACACTAGTTTTGAATGATATGGATAGGTTCTGTGAAAAAGGAAGATCTATTGTCCAATAGTTTTATAAAGCTCTACATGTGTAATATTTAAATATTCACAGTAGAACTGGACATGGTGGTGCACCCTGCTTTATTGCACTTTGAGTTATTCCTGGATATATATTATTACCCTCACCAGAAAGCATAAGAGACTTGATTTTGTCTGTAATTCGCATGTAACACAGCACTACAAGAGTGTCACAGTGGGATAGTCCCATGATGGATGCAAAGAAAGGACCCAAGGATGAAGAATGAATATTAAAGAACCTTGGAAGATGAGTCAATAAAGGGTACTTCAGAACATGCTCCCAGATGGAGCTGTGACTTCTGGGCCCCAGCTCCCCACCACAGGCCATCTCAGCAAAGGAAGATTCCACTAAGAATAAGAACTTTTCCCATGACATTTTCAAGACATTTTCAAAGGCTATTATGCCCTCACACCCACCCACATTGGTGCTGCAAAGCTTGCCCACTCACCATGTGGATGAGAAATGGCATGAGTGGGAAAATCGGCCACTGGCCCTGAAAGAGAACATTGATGCCACAGGATGACACTGTGACCCAGGTTTGCTCTTTGAGTCCTGCTGCCTTCCTGATTTGGAAGATCAGCTTCACAGATCACTTTAGGGATTGATGTCTGATACCTTCCCCATAAATCATTCATTCTCTCTCTTTTGTCTGTATGTGTCCATATGTGTGCATGTTCCTGTATGTGGGTGCACATGTGTGCAGGTGCTCGTATGTGTATACGTGTGCATGCATATGTGTGCAGGTGTGTGTGTATGTGTAGGCCAAGGGCAACCTTCAAGGCTGGCTGATCAGCATGCTTTAGGGAACCCACCCATCTCCACCTATGCAGCACTGGGATTATCAGTATATATCAACATGCCTGAGTTGTTGTTTTTTTATTTTATTTATGCTTTATGTGTATGAATGTACTGTCTGCATGCAGGTCTGTGTACCTGTGTCATGCAATGCCACGGAGGTCAGAAGAGGACATCGGATTCCCCTGGAACTGGAGTTAAAGACGGCTCTCAGCCGCCATGTGGGTGCTGGGAATCAAACCCGGGTCCTCTGCAAGAGCAGTCGGTGCTCTTAACTGCTAGGCCATCTCTCCAGCACTGAGTTTCTTTTTTAACATGAGCTCTGGGAATTGAACTTAGGTCCTCCTGCTTCCAAGGTGGGTACTGTACTCAATCACCTCTCCAGCCCTCATTCTTTCTAATGAGATATACAGTAGTTGCCCCACAACATAGATAAATGAAACATGGTGGAATTGGGGTCACACACATACCCCTACACTTAAACATTGGCTCTCTCATTCAGCTCAGTGTTGTTGAACAGGGCATTCAGACCTCTGTGTAAACTGGATTTCAAAATATTTGCCTGAAAAAGTAGCTGTGAGACTTGAATAGATAATTTATATTGAGTGTCAAGTACATGCTGGCTGTTTAATAAATAGTGGCTAATGGCACTTAATATGTTGGACTCATCTGTATTTCATGGACCCATTCCCTTGGCAACACTGGCAGGTCACACACACAAATGGTCCAGTGCCTGAGTCCACTAACATATTCTCAGCTTAATTATGAGTTCCCACATCATTTCCTCACCAACTGTGGTGAAGGTATTAGAAGCAGTAAGCCTGAAATTCAATACCTAGATAAACAAAAAGTACAAGTTATTTAGAGTCTCCATAAGATAGACTGGATTTGCGTTGGAAAACCTTATTTGAGTCTCTTACATAATAAAAAAAAATCTATGAAATGTAATTGATCAAACTCAAGGAGATGAAGAGTCATGCAGACTCTCCTGGCGTTAGAACTTGAGATTTTAAGCAGCGTAGGCTAGCAAACCTGAAGCTTAGCTCACTAAGCTATCCCCTCTGGCTGTGTGATTATACACAGCAATTTACCATCAGTGAAAGGAAAAGATGTTCAGTATATTGCTTTCTCCCCCAGCCTCACCTCTGGACTCTAGTGAGAAAATTGAATATACCATTTTAAGACACATCAGGCTGTGCCTCATCAAATTCTCATGAACTAAGATTGAAATTAATTTCCAGTACATGAATAGAAGGGAATGACTGGTTTTCCCATAAAGGCAAAGTGTATACTGATTTTACAATATTCTGACTCAAAAGTTTAACTTCCTACATTGGCAAAACACTCTTTTGTTATTTGTCTGCAAATTAATGATATCACTTGTAATCTGCAGTAGACAGAGGATAGAATAAATGCTAGTAGTTTTTTGTTTTGTTTTCTCTTTCATGAGTGTAGCAGGGAGCACACAGACTGTAGAATTGGGTAGACCTGGTGTCAGATGCTGTCTCTTGACCTCCTTTTACCCTGTGGCACATTATTTGCATGATTTGTTTTCCCTAGTGAAAAGATCAAGAAATCAGAAGTTCAAAGACCTAATTCCTAATGTCACTTTCACAAACTGACCACTCAATTTCAATTTTCCTTACTTGTATTGTGGGAACAACATCATTGATGGGGAGTGAAGGAATCTGTACTACTGAAAGACATTTGTAGGTGATTGATTCAGAAGAATCTGATTATCATTTGAAGCTTGGCTCCCTAGTGCCAAACAATACCATAAATGCATTTGCATTTGTAGAAGAAAGCATATCTTATTAGTTCTAATTTGCGGATTAGAAGTCATGGGCTTGAATATGCTAAATAAATTTGCCCAAGTTACACAGTTGGTAATTTACTGAGCCAAGTCTTGAATGTGGGTCTTTGGACTGCAGAGGAATGCTTCTTCCTGGAGCCATGGGCTCTGCTGCACGGGTTAAGCATGCATACATCTTCATGAAAATAGCATGCTTTGCATCACATCAGGCAGGTCTGGGAGTTGGGTTCTTTTTTTACAAGAACCCATTTTGCCTTTCTCTTTCCCATATTTTTAGTTACAGAAAGGAAACTTGTCTAAAAAATCTTTAATTTGCCATTTTTTCTTCTCTTTTGGGGTTCAAAATTGAGTTACAATTCTGAGACCCAGGTTAGTAATCAATTAGATGACACAGTGTACTGAAAACAGCATTGAAAATTGCAAAATGATTGTAGATGATAGATAGGTAAACAGATGATAGATGGATAGGTAGATGATAGATTATAAATAATAGATATATACATAGATATATAGATAGATGAATGGTCATCATCATTACGAGTCAGTTTGCAATGACAATTATAGTTCCATATTTATTCTTATTTGATGTCCTTCTTGTAGTTATCTTGAAAATTTGCTTATTTCCCCTTAAAGTAACTGAATAAGCCAGCCAGAACTCTCCTTCCCTCTCTCTCTCTCTCTATCTATCTATCTATCTATCTATCTATCTATCTATCTATCTTTCCCTTTTCTCTCTCTCCTTTCCCTCCGTCCCTCTCTCTCTCTTTATCTATCTATCTATGTATCTATCTATCTATCATCTTTCCGTTTTCTCTCTCTCCTTTCCCTCCGTCCCTCTCTCTCTCCCTCTCCTTCCCTGTCAAGTGTCACTTCCCATCCATCCGTGTACATTTTTCAGGAAGCCTCCTTCTGCCTGAACAGCTCAGCAGCTTCCTTCTCTGCTGTCCTGATTTATTTTTGAGTGCTGATTCCACCTATGTTTCTGTGTCCCAGAAAGAAATTCTGACACCTAAAACAGTTCCTGCCAGTTAATATCCTTCTGTCAGCAGCTTTGTCCTGATTTAGACCAATTCTTGACAGCCTCCCACAGGCAAACACCTGCAGAAGCCTGCCGGTAGCCACAGGTGGATTGCAGGACCTGAACTTGATCTGAGAAGGAGAGCCCCCTGATTCTTTCTGAAAGTGTTGTGGAAAAGTAGGGGAAGTATCATCCCCCAACACACACACACACACACACACACACACACACACACACACACACACAGCAAAATCATTTTGTTATTCCGAGGAACGAGAACACAGAACATCTGCTGTTTCAGAGGCGTTTACATAGGCACTTAGTGATGCAGTGCGCCCAATGGTGTTCCGGGGTTATTTCCAAATACTGTATCACTGTGAAGTATTTTTAGTCTTTGGGGGGATATTGTACATGGCAGACACATTGTTGACATCTGGCAGGTTCATATGCAATCGCTGAGATCTTTCAAAACAAAACTGTTGCAAAGGATATTTAAACCCAGAATGTCAGTTGGGAATAAAATGTTCCCTTCTTAGACTGTCTTTCCTGGTGTGAAATGTACAAATTTGAAAGATTAAGAGTGAGTCAGTTTAGATATTCTGAAACACAGAAAGGGAATTTTTATTCTTTTATTCTTTCTGAATGTCATCTGCTGTGGGGGAAACTTTATTGAAACATTTTAAAAGAAAATAGGAAGATTTTTAAAAATATGTCTTCCCTGAACTCATTCAAGTACCTTATTACTTAACTTGGAGGTTCATTGTCACGTATCCTGGTATTGGGCCAAGTTCAGATTCTGACTCCATGGTTTCATTGCTAGATGCTGGAAAACATTGCGATTAGCTGTTTGGGGTTCAGATTATTTTTTGTCACTTTGTCAAGAGGGAATATTAGGGCCAGAAAGACGACTAAGCAAAGAAAGGTGCCTGTCACCAAGACGGATGACTTGAGTTGACTCCCCAAAAGGGAGGTCTCCACACACATGCCATGGTGCACACTCATACTCACACACACACAGACACACACACACAGACACACACACACACACACGCACACACACACGCACACACACACACACACACACACACACACACAAATGCTTACACCCTCTAGGATTGTTGGGAGGGATGAATGGCATGTTTAAGCCCAGGTCCGGTGCAATAAGCGCTCAAATAAATGGTAGCTGTTATTTTGCTATTACATAAAACTTAATGTACCAAGAAAGGCATAAGGCTTTTTGCACATAAAGGTAGTTAACATTAGGTGATTCTTCTTTGAAGTTGATAATAGATTTATAAAACTCTTTCTATGAAATTACCATACTTGACTCATATTGAAATTATGTAATTCAAGAATGAAAGCAGTGCACTTGCTCTCAAGATATTTCCAGCTTCCCAAGATACTGGTTTTATACCATTGTTCAGTTGTTCAGAAAATGAGTATCCAATTTTAGACTAAAATATGTAAAATCCATCTCAGTATCAGTTTAACTGTTTCATTAATTTCTTACAATTCTAACAAGTTTTAGGGGGAGAGGGCAATCAAATCATTTGATTCTGAGACATGGTCTCGTATAGTCTAGGCACCCCTGAAACTTAATCTGAAGCTGATGCTAGTCTTAAACTCCTGGTCCTCCTGTCTCAGTCTCCAAAATGCTGAGATCACGGGCATGTGTTCCCATGACCACCTGATTCATTTTTTCTTTTAAAACAGATTAATTCAGAAAGTTTTTCCTCAGTTAATATTTTTATTGATGACCTTGATTAAGACAGCAATAACCGAAGCATTCCTTATGGCATTTAAGCCTCTGAGAGACCAATATAGTTTTAACAATGAAGGTAATAAAAGGTTGGCATCAGCATCCAGAATAGCTGACTGAATTAGAACTCAATATTCCTTCCATACATGGCAAGAATGCACTAAGAACAATCTGGAATGTTCCTGTGGCTTGTGAATGGAATAGAAGAGCCATGTCTATCTTTCTCCTAGTGGGGGAAAAGTAAAACTCAGCAGCTACTGGCCATTTGGGTCATAACACTATTGCCCCAAGCCTCAAAACTATATATGAAAAGAGGAAAGTTATGAAACATAGAGTTTCACAGTCCCAGTGTCTGAACAATATTGGCATTTCTGTTGGGTAGGAAGCATATTAACAGAAATATCCACAAGCTAGGCAGAGCTATATATAAGCATGGTGCTGGCTTGTTTAGAAATCTCTGACTGGACAGTTAGGCTCCTTGACAAGGAGTGGGTTTGTACCAGCTTGTTCCCTGCTCTCAGTTTTCCAGGCTTCTTATTTCTGTGACTTTGGAAGCAATTCTAGAGTTTTTGGTGTCTGGAGGCAGTGCTCTGCTCTTGAAGTTTCACCCTCCTTCTCTGTCCCAAGTTTGTTCAACATTTTGCAAGTGAGAAAGTGGTTGACATGGTGCAGTCAGAAAGTAAGGAAAGGGGGTGAAACCCAGGGTCCTCACCACACCACTGTTCTTGTGTGGGAGTATTGTTTCTGCCCTCTTCATGTCAGGCCTGGGCTTCCCACTGTGCCCCCAGCTGAGGACAAGACACTTACCTACCAATAAATGTCAGCCTGATAACTGGATTTAAGACCAGCTCAATGGGAGGGAACTCATCTGTGGTACTGTAAACATAGCCAAATACACATGGCTGGAGAGGTCATAGCTCCTAGAGAAAAACCTGCTTCCATCACTTGCCTAGAGCAATGTAAGTCTATCACTGTATTTAATGCATATTTAAATATGCATCCTTATATTTCCAAACAACTGTACCTCTCGCCACTCATCAAAGAAGCTTCTTTCTTCTACAGAGACTATAATGAAGTTCTACCAGACTGGGAGGGGCTCCCAAGGCCCCACCCTAACTGAGGCGCTACAGGCAGTTGGTGGCTGCATAGGGAAATGTGGCCACTAAAGGATTGGCCACTAATGGATTGGCCACGGCTCCTCCATAGCTGGCTCCACACTCGTGTGCACTAAGTGGACTCGGGATTTTATTAATAAAAAGAAAGAGGGCCTGAAGTTGGGAGGGAAACAGTTTAGTGGTCCTGGGGGTGGGTGAAGAGATGCAGTAGGAGGTGGATAAGGTCAAAGTACAATGTATACATGTATGAAATTTTCAAAGAACATATTTTTTTAATTTTTATTTATTTCTGTATGTGTACGAATGTACTGTCTGCATGCAGGTCTGTGCACCCATGTCATGCAATGCCGCAGAGGTCAGAAGAGGGTCTCGGATTCCCCTGGAACTGGAGTTCTCCTGGAATCGGAGTTACAGATGGTTCTTAGCCGCCATGTGGGTGCTGGGGATCGAACCCGGGTCCTCTGCAAGAGCAGTCAGTGCTCTTAACAGCTAGGCCATCTCTCCAGCCCACAAATATTTTTTTTCTAAAAGCATTTGGAAATGGCAAGTAATGGAATATTGAAAATAATAACAATGTGAAAAAGGAAAGCTGCGAAACAGCAGGATGTGACTGCTTCTCCTGGGCCATTTTGATAAGAGATCGTGTCTGTTCTCAGGCCTGCTTTAAGAATGTCAAAGCCATTATTTTTACAGAGAATGTTGACAGCACCTGTAGAGGCTACAAAAAGGGGGTGCAGAATACAGGGCATGGTGAGCACTCTTAAATTAACTAAAAAAAACCATCTGTTCTACTAATGAGTTGCAAACAGAAAATGAGAGAAATGAGAATGCAAGAAGACATAGCAGCAGCCTCAAATGCCAAAGGGTCTGGTTCACTCTGGTTCGGCATTAGACGTTCCCATTTCTGGCAGCTCTGCTAGTGCCCGCATAGGCATTTCTTCCCAAAGCAGAAGAGCCTGCTCACCTGAGGGAAGCTCTATCCTGTTTCTTCCCTCTTCCAGGATGGTGCATGTCTCGTTTCAGAAGGAAAATTATCATCAAAGTCTTCCTTGGATGTTCGAGTCTGGTGCACACCTATTTTAACTGTCTTTCAAGAGCTTACTGTGCAGCCTCCTTCTCCCACCTGCCACATTCTGCTTATCTCACCTGGCTCCAGCTCCATTGGGCTTTTCGAAGGTCTTCAAAAATATAGTGCAGTCATGTATGAAGTTCTCAAAAAATTAAAACCAAAAATGAAAGAAAAAGCAGCAACGAGATGGCCTTCAGGAGTCCACACTTGCTCCTAAAATGCTTTTCTAATGCCTCTCTCTCTCTCTCTCACACACACACACACACACACAGTTTCCACATCTAGTCTAATGCTACTGCCTCAGAAAGTGTGCCTTCAACAACTCATACCAAACACTCTCATCTATGCCCATCCCCTTTTTTCAAGCCTCCTTCCTCTCTCTTTTTTTCTTTTCTTAATAACACAACTCGTTAACTGCCATGAGCTCACATTACTTTGTATAACTTTACAGAGAGATATTTTTATGGCAAAGGTGGTCACAAAAATCATACCAGTACCTAAGGCTACGTGCTAGGGACTTCTGTGGGGTCTCCTGCCATCGTGACAGACCAACTCCCAAGGCCATTATGATTAGGTGTCCAGTAAGTATTGTTAAGTGAGTGAATGAATGAATGAATTGCTCTTGCTCATTTCACTTCTTTCTTCTCACTTAGATTCCACTTCATTATCAGAACTTCTATTAAAAACCTGTGATCAAAGATCTCTTTTCTGTCATGAGTGTGGTTGTGATTTGTTGAAGGATTGAGTGGGGAATGAACTCATTACACTGTACTCATGTGTCCAGACATTTATTGGAGTTTACCATGCACTTAGTAATCACCTATTGCTATTATATTTTAAGAGCACTAAAAACTAACAGACAATAGAAGGAAGAAATGGCGTGGGTACTGCCTAATATTCTCAAGGCTGAGGGATGCACAGACACAGTAATTTGCACAAGTTAATAAGTACATCACAAGTTGTCTTCTATAGCTATAAAATGATTAATTTCTATGGCTATTTTATAGACAACAAAACCATGTAATGTTCCATTGCCCATGTACACATTACTTTTTCTTCAAGTGTCAGAGAAAGTAGATGTTTCCTGTAGTGCTTGCCTGAGTGCCTCCTTTCTAAGATGCCACCCATTTATTACATTTTATATTGAGATTTTTTTCCCACTGTGATATAAAAATAACATGACAGAGCAACATTTATCCTCCACTTTCTGTGTGCCAGGCATTGTGCCAATACCTTTTGTGCATTTCCTTATTTAACCTTTTTTATTCCATTAAGCAGGTAAAATCATATCATTTTCATTTGTAGATGAGAAAACCGAGCCTTTAAAGGGGCTACACAGACTCAAGGGATAGTTATTAACAAGGGGAATTTAGCAAGCGCTTAATAAATTAATTAGCTTAAAACCAGCTGTGAGAAGGGTGTAATCCTGAAGTCACCTGAATGAATATGCCTTAGATTATGAAATAAACCTAGTCCAGAGGGACCCAGCTTTTCTTTTAGGTCAAAACTAAATGCACAGAGTAATAGGAAAATATTTAGTACATACATTGTATCTCCCTAACCTAAAATTCAAAATCCCCAGTGCTCTAAAATATGAAACATTTTTTTCTCCAAATTTCTCAAAAGTTCAGACACATGAAAATGTATGAGATGATACATTGAGTTACATATTTTCAATTAAATATTATAAAATTTCATATAGCAATATTGATACACATTATAGCGAAAGGAACAGGAAGGTTGGGAGTGTGGGTTTTTTTGTTTGGTTTTTTTTTTGTTTGTTTGTTTGGTCTTTCTGAGACAGAGTCTCCCTTTAGTCCCAGCTGTCCTGGAACTTGCTATGTAGACCAGGCTGGCTTTGAACTCACAGAGATCCGCCTGCCTCTGCCTTCCAAGTCCTGGGATTAAAGGCATGAACCAACATGCCAGGCTGGGAGAGTGTTTTAACAAGCAACTTCTGCCTAAATTGGCACATTTTCACTAACTTGACAGTTTACCTGGTTGATTTGATTAAGAAATGTTAAAAAGCAAAAGTAGCCTTGTGAAGCAAAGAGCACACACATATATAGTGATCCATTTACTAGATTCAATTCAATCTACAACTTTTTCTTTTTTTTTTTTTTTTTTTTTTTTTTTTTTTTTGGTCTTTTCAAGACAGGGTCTCCCTCTGTAGACCAGGCTGGACTTGAACTCACAAAGATCCACCTGCCTCTGCCTCCCAAGTGCTAGGATTAAAGGCACGCACCACCACGCCCAGCTCTTCAATCTACAACTTTTATTGAATAGATATGAAAACTCTATGGAACAATAAGTGATACTGAAAGTATATCTTTAATGTAGGTTTTGATTCTTGCCTCAAGGATGTAAGAGCCAGCATTTCAATTTATATGTAACCTCTGAGTTCAATTATAAAACTATTACATTGATAATGCAAGATTCAGGAAATGTGAATTTCCTGATGGTTTTGAGACATTCCTCACAGGGTTGGAAAAATTGTGATAAGAACTCATAAATGACACTGGCTAAGTATCTCCTGTGTGCCAGGTTCTTGATATCTGCTTGCAGCATATGCTTAAGGTATGCATATTTCCCATTTCACAGATGAGGAAATAAATATCATGATGCTCAGAAACTTGCTGAAGAACACAAATGTTTACTGAATCTGAGTTGAACTCCAGACCATATCTTATTCTATATATCCAATCATAATGAATTCAGTTAAAGGAAGTTTTGACGGCTATTTATCACAATCAAAACAGATGGCCAAAGAGAATCATTGCAATTCTCAAATAACTAAATGTTTTTGGCTATTTGGCTCATTTAACTGTCTATAGCTACCAGCTAAATGAATCATTTTAAGTCTTGACATGACTCTAGGTTATGTGGACATAAGCCGAATGCTGTTTGATCCAGAGTCTAATGATGTTTAATTTCCTATTTCTAATAGCTTCTTGTCTAGTGAGCATCCTAAAGAACAGATAAAAGATATAGTTAAGGAAAGGCCCAGAAATGTGCATGCAGTATTCAGGGTAGGACAAGTGTGTTCCCAAACAAAATTCCTGCAGGATATTCAGGCTTAAAAATAGGTAATGACTTGATTACAAAATGTGTATTCTTCTTTAAAAGGACTTGCCCTTGAGATTTTGTTTCATTAGTAAAACGCTCTAGGATGGTTAAAATATTATTTTAACATATGGATATGAATTTCATTTTTCTTTGATAATACATCTGTTTAGCGAGGCACATCTGTACCTTGAATTGGCTAAATGTTTGGAGGCAGTTCAATATACTCTCTTAGTTTATTCTTTTAAAAAGTTTTAAAAGCAAACAGGGACCAAAGCCAAAATGAAGATAAGCAGAGGGGAGAGTGGTCACTGGAGCTGTTTCAAACGACTAACATTCCAAAAACTTCTTGAGAAAATGTAATAACAAGCTGATCTTGTTCCATTTCCAATGTCTGAAGAAGCATTTTGACTGGGAATTAGGAAAAATGAATTATATCCATAATATACATAAAGACGTTTAAACTGTAATTGCGTGTAATTTGAAGGAAATGTTCAGCAGAATGAAGACTGACCTACTAAAGAATATAAAAAAGTACAGGAGTTCACATTTTCATGATAATATTTTATCATTTTGAAAACTTATTCTTAACAGACCCCTACATTACATTTCAGTAAAGTGGTTTCATTTTCTTGAACAGCCATTAATAGCTATTAGAGGTTAAAAAAAAAGGCTTTATATAGATCATTAAAGTACACTTAAGTAATTTGTAATTGACAATTAAATCATGATGGCGAGGCATTATCATAAGTTTGATAGATCTGCCTTTTTTAAAGTACTGAGAAGAATGGCCTTTTTGTAAGACGCCCCAGTGCAGACTATTCTTGCATTTTAATTGATAACAAAGCACACATTGTCTTGATATATGTGCTTGGTAATCATCTTGTACAAGTTTCCTTTTCTGAGGCTCTTGACGCTGTGTGTGGGAGTCTGGTTCCTGCTAGAAGCAGCATCCTTAGTGAGGTGTGGAAACAGCAGCGGCGCCCTCAAACCTTTGCCCTTGGCATTGTCATAACGTGTAACGTAACATTGGGGCTCTCCACTCTGAAAACCCAGATTCCTCATTTTCTCCCTCCCTTTCTTTTCCTTCTGTCTCTAAAGACCAGTGAATGGGTATGTACAAAGCTGAGTCTATGGGTTACCATGGCGATGGCTACAGTGTTCACTGCCCCCAGCCAGTGAGCATAGCCCTGACCAACTCTATAAAAGGTGATGCTTGCTGGTAAAATTTGTACTCTTTGTCTTCTCTCCTAGGAAATTTATAGACTTAAACTGATCAAAATAGTCACATGTTGAGATTAAAATACAGAAACTTCACTGAATTTGAGAAGGAAATTCTATCATTCATATATGTATCCTTTCATCAGGAACTTCAAAATGTTCCATAGATAATTGATTCCCCTTGTGTTCATTTCTTTGTATCAACAATAGAACCATTTATGTAGAATAAAACTTAAAAAACACAAAGTAGGTTTTCTCTATTTCAAGGTATTCGTAAAGCAAAAATTCAAAAGAATAACTTTCTTACAATTTGCTAGACTCTAAGATAGCCAAAAGTACCGATGGAATGTTTGACCTACCTAAAATCTAGAAAAGGCATTTTATAATGTGGACATGACAAGCTTGATACAAATTTGATTAATCTCATAAATATTTTTCTGCTTTCTCTTCATCCTGTCATTTTAATTGATCTAACATATGGCCCTGCCTATGAGACAAGTGTATCACATTAAAGATGAAAAAGTATAACAGGTAATTTTTAAGTAGCTTTTAAAATATTGAAATTAGGTAGATATTGATACTGAAATAATAGAAATTAAAAATTTGAACTGGATTCTAAAAGAAGAGGATGTATTTTGTAATCAGATCAAACATCTTCATATTATGCTATATTGTCATGCACATGAGCTACTCAGTGATTTTTAAAATTTAATTCAGGGGCTGGAGAGATGGCCTAGTAGTTAAGAGCACCAACTGCTCTTGCGGAGGACCCGGGTTCGATCCCCAGCACCCACATGGTGGCTGAAAACCGTCTGTAACTCCAATTCCAGGAGAACTCCAGTTCCAGGGGAATCCGACGCCCTCTTCTGACCTCCTCGGCATTGCACAACACGGGTGCACAGACCTGCATGCAGACAGTACATTAATACACATAAAAAAGAAAAAAATAAATAAATAAATTTAAATTTTAATTCAATGAATGAATTCCAGCAGTTCAAACCACACTTACAGTGACTATGGCAGAACTATAATGAACAGTTCAACTGATAGACCTTGCTCACCTTCTCACTGTGGCCAGTTCTGCTATGCGGCAAGAGGAATGAGTGTGGGTACAGAAGCACAATGGTCCCGCATCCCTGGGACCAGATGTGGCATGTGTATGAGTCTACAAAAGAGGAAAGACACCCCAGCCTCAAGGATTTTCAGAGGAGTTGAAAAACACTACCCACAGCATAATTGATGGAAATGTTAAGGGAATGCTGTGGAAGTGTATAAATTGTTTACTTGATGGGAGGAAGCTCAGTCACCAGGAGACTTTTCTGAAGGTCAGCCATGGACAGCCTCCTTGACATCCCAGATCTTTAATTTTAGTCCCGCCGTTTCAATTTGACTCCACCACTTGAAACATGTCTCAAGGTATTAATGAAAGAAATTAAGATTGGCAAGACCACAGAGACTCTTGATTCTAAGACACAAGCAGCAAAATGCCTGATAATTTAAAATTACCTCATCAGTCAGTAGTGAGACATTGTATAACAGCTCTGCAGATATTTGTCTATTTCTAGGAATTTACTAAATTTTCACAAATTTACATGGCTATTCCAAACTTGGCAGTTCCCCAAATGTGAAATATTATTATAAATATAGTAATAAGCTAAGGCAAATATATGTACTACTTAACTGAATGTTATATATTAGTAAAACAGATATGTTACAATAGGACTGGCTATATTAAATGTGTTTCTTAAATTTAGCCAACATACATCATTTGCGTTTTAATCTTTTACTAAAGAAGTTGTATGTTCTCTGGGATTTCTCGTTGAGATCATGTTTTAATTTGTGACCCTTGACATATTCCAAAGATTCATGCCCCATAATGTGTTTTTTTTTTTCAAGAATAAAACAAGGTCTTAAATTTATAGTGTGTGGTATAAAATAATAAATCACTCCATAGGACAATTTAAAAAATAAGAATCAGCACTCAATAGAGTGAAATCTTATTCCTAAAGTGGAGGTGAAGCTGATAATACCAGAACTAGAGAAAACTATTAAAATTTAATAGAAGACAGCCATCTTGAGTCAGTCGTGGGAGAGGGGATTGATAAGAGTGCGTGCAACTTATTTATCATCATTCATTGAATAATATTCTAGAAGTTCCCATTATAAGAAGCCATAGAACTAAAATGACAAAATTCTAATAGGTAGACCTATTAGAAGCCCAAAGATAAAAATTCTATCACTTACAAAGGATGGAATAGAGATACAAAACTAGCAAATAACCTACTAAAAAATCTATAACTATTTAAGGAGGGTATAAAAACATTTTAATCAATACCTTATCAATAGTAATGGATGTGGAAACTATTTGAAAGAAACACTGTCTTCCCTAAGATATAAAATATTAAGATTTTAGTATATTTAGAGTTCACCTATGCTTATATATGGAAAGAAAAAGACTGACAAAGATTCTGAATTTTCTCAAATTTCAAATGCTAAACCGAATCCTGGAAGAATGACTGGGGATCTAGCTCAATCGTAGAGTGTTTGCTTAACATGAAAAGGACCACAACCCCAGAAACCCACATCAAGAAAACATGATAATAGAATTATATTAAATGGAGATGATCCTTCACCTCAATTTAAGTCTCCTTTGAAAGTAAAAAGCAGTAGGATAGTGAGATGTTATAAAACAACACTAAATTTTTATATTTAAAACAATAAAGTATCAGATTAAGAAATAGCAGACAGATTCAGAATCATGGGATCTGATACATAAAGACATATATCTTACCTCCAAAACCACTAGGAAATTGGTCACATAATAAAAATCCTGTTAAAGCCATGTGGAAAAGAGGGGGGAACTGCAGCGTCACCTCACACCAAGTGTCAAAAGTAAATGTACATGAACCAAGTAGTTAAAAAATCAATGAAATACGAAGGTAAATATTCTACTTTTAGAGTGAGCCATTTTCTATTAAAAATTAAGTTAAAATGACCACAATTTTTGGCTATATGATAATAAGGTAAATAATGAACTATAATTTTAAAATCCTTTTTTAAAACCTACTACAAAGTTTCATATTGCATTATCACACCATTTTAAAAATCATTCATTTATAACTGAGACAAAGAAACTTGCCATACAAGTAGATAAATTGCAATAACCATGCTGGGAAAACTATTCGTCTTCACTAATACTTGAAGAAATACAAGTAAAATAGTGAAGTAAAGTATTTTCACTCATACTTGCAAATGTAAAATTAAATAATAATGTACTTCAGAGAATGGTGAGACATGAAGTTTCCCACATGTGTCAGCAAATGTAAACTTTTTGCAATACAATTTGGAAATGTATGTTAAGATATAAAATGGTTCTCTCTCAAAAACAAAGGAACTTCTACCTACATTCATGTTAATGAATTTTCAGGGCTATAGAGGCAGCTAAACCAGGAAGAGGCTTACAACTCTGCAGAGGACTAGAATTTAGTTCCCGGCACCCATGGTAGCTCACAACTCTCTGCACTCCAACTCCAGGGAATCCAATGCCTTCTTCTGACCCCAGCTGGCCTCCCTACACACAGACACACAGACAGACATGCAAATAAACAAATAACATATCTAACAAATTTTAAAGACTTTCTATTTCAGTCAAGTATGTGTGTGTAAAAAATTAGAGACACCTTTACTCTTTAACCTTAAGAAAATGTTAAATAGGGACTTCAGAAATGACTCGTGGTTAAGAGCAGCGGATACACTTGCATTGCACCCAGGTTGGGTTCCCAGCTGCCACACGGCAGCTAAGAATCATCTATAACTCTCCTTCCAGGGTATCTGAGACCATCTTCTGGCTTCCATGGGTATTGCATACATGTGGTGCACTTAAATACATGCAGGCAAAACATACATATAAAATAAAAATAAAGAAGAGAAAAAAAAGAAACATTTACATAAATTACAGGATTTCAATAATATGGAAAAGAACGGCTCAGGGTTAAGAGTACCTACTGCTCTTGCAGAGGACCCAAAAACAGTGGACCCGAGTTCAGTTCCCAGGATCCATGTTGGGCTGCCTGTAATTTCAGCCCCAGGGGATATATCACCCTCTTCTGGCCTCCAAGGGCACTGAACTCACATGAACAAACTTATAAACAAATGCACACATACACAGAGAATTAAAAAATTAAATCTTTGTGCTGGAGAGCTGGTTCAGTGGTTAAGAGGACTGGCTGCTCTTGCAGAGGACCCAGGTTCGATTCTCAGTACCCACATGGTGGCTACCAACCACCAGTTCCAAGAGACTCCAATATTTTCTCTGACCTCTGTGGGCATTACACAAGATGGGTGTACTTACATACATGCATGCAATACATTCATACACATAACATAAAAATAGTAAATAAAATATTGAAAAAATAAAATCTTTTAAAAAAATCAGTAATCAGTCTAATGCTAATTTTATGTTTAAGAAGATGAAATACAGGGTTTGAAGATGACTGAAAATAAACACTCCAAAAGCTAGATGGTTTCTTTTGGGGTTGGATTTAGTGGTATCTTTTTCCTTATACTCATCAGTAGTTCCGGGCAATACTATAACATGAATTGTTTTTATAAACATTAAAAAATAAGCCTTATTTTTAGAAAGACTCACATCCTATATCCAAATTGTCACTAAATCTAAGTTAATGGCATCTAAATTAAGAACGTTTTCATAGTAAAGTTTTAGTAGTATGATATTGTGTGCTCAGTGGGACTTCAATATGTTATGTTGATAAGTTCCATTTGTACCCGGATGCTAAATATAAACCTAGGAAGGAAGTGATCTTTTAGAAATTTCTGGGTGAATAATTGTTAATAAAAGATTTCTTTCAGTCTGGTAGTGGGGTTTAGTCAGCGGCTCACCAGGGCACTAACTGATGTTTTCTCCTGGGGCCACGTGGCCTGGATATCATTTGGGGGCAATTTATCTTCCCAGCAGCTTCTCAAAACCCTAATGATTTTCCAGGTATTCTGCCACTGTTCCTCACTTATGGAAAGGAAAGTGCAGTGTATGCAGATGCTTACAGTATCTTTTCTAGCCCTGTGTATTCATGTATTGTTGTTGTTGTTGTTGTTGTGTGCGTTCCTTATCAAATATTCCTTTTGAAGTTCAGAGCTTAAGCAGAGTAAGCCTGAATTTGGTGGGCATGACCATCAAATGCATTAAACAACAGCTTTAATCGAAGATTATGACTGACAGCAAACAAAATATCTACTATTTCTTTTTTCTCCAAAACACATAAGGAGATGTAGATGATGGTGTTGTGTGTGTGTGTGTGTGCGAGCATGTGTACATATATGTGTTGTCTATTCAATATGAGACAAAGGTTTATGAAGTTCAGCTGCAGACAGCTAATGAATTTGGCATTCTTCAAACTCGTTCTTAAGAAGCCATTCTAATGACAGGCCAATGACACATGTACTAAAGGAATGTGACAAGGGTGAGTCTCCATCTCTTGCTGTGGAGACTGAGCACGGGCTGCAGAGATGCCTGGAGACTAAAGACCCACAAAAGTCTTAGATGTGGTATCACAACTGTGTCCGGAGCAAAAGGCATCAGTAGATAGGAGAGATAAACTAGCTATATCAAGGTGCTCACACCGAAGTAAGGTCATCTGATCAGAGAATACATAAAGTGTTATTTCTTAGTCTTTGTTTTCTTGAGTTCATTGAAATATTTTCAGACTTTCTATCTTTTGTCAGCTTTCCTAATACTACATGTGGCAACAGACAGGAACTGCTTGAGAGAGTAAAAAGAAATGCTCACGAAAGAACACAGCGGTAGTTGGGATGTTACTCAGTGTGTGGTTCCTACAATCTTGAACCTTTGATAGTCTAGCTTTGTTGTTTGTTTTAAATCTTTTTGCGACAAGCTCTTAGGTACCCCAGGCTGGCCTTAATCTTGCTATGTAGCTGAGGATAACCTTGAATTTCTGACCCTCCAGCATCTACCTCCCAAGCACTGAGATTAAAGGCATGTGCCACCATGCCTAGTTTTATGTAGTGCTAGAGACTAAACCCAGGACCTTGTAAAGACAAGTCCTGTACCAACTGAGTGACGTTCTCAGGCCCCGATCATTGCAAATAATAAGCGAGTCAATTTTTAATTCCACGATTGTTTCCAGAACACCTGATACTTATTACCTCCTCCCTTCTCGTTTCCATCCCAGGTATTTATCTATCTGCTTCCTAAAACAGCACTTTACTGTGCCTTTCTTCATTCTAGTTCTTCAATTATTTTGGTTATGTTGTTTATCTTACTATACAAAAAACATTTATTGGGCAGTTACAGTTTATCAATTATCTCACCAGGTATTGGAGATATGGAAATGGTTATCAAGGTTTCTGTTTTCAAGAAGCCAACAGTAACTGAAGCATAGACAAGAAAATGTATGGGCCAGTCAATGGCTGCATTGAGGCTCCACACAGAGCCTTCCACATTGCGGTGACTTACAGCAGTAAGCATTTACTCTTAACTTGTAAGTTGGCAGATCTAGGCTGGGCAGCTCTTTTTCAGACTGTGAGTCAGCTAGGCTTAGCTCCCATTGTGGATAGGCTCAGATCTCCTTCGTAGGTGTGTTCTGGGGCTCTTATAGAAAGGACAGCAGGTCGGGCTGGAGAGATGGCCTAGTGGTTAAGAGCGCCGACCGCTCTTATAGAGGACCCGGGTTCGATCCCCAGCACCCACATGGCGGCTGAGAACCGTCTGAAGCTCCAATTCCAGGAGAACTCCAGTTCCAGGGGAATCCGAGACCCTCTTCTGACCTCCGCGGCGTTGCACGACACGGGTGCACAGACTTGCCTGCAGACAGTACATTCATACACATACAGAAATAAATAAAATTAATAATAATTAAAAAAATTAAAAAAAAAAAAAAAAAAGAAAGGACAGCAGGTTTCCTGCTGTAGGGTTTTATCATGACAGGCCTAAAAAACCATCTGCACGGGTGCATTTTACACAATGTCTGCTTACACTTTCATAACTGTAGCAAGTCCTACTGACAAGCACAAGGCCTCTGGAGTGAAGATGTATTCTACCCACTCTAGTGTTTTATAAGGTCACATGAGAGGGGGAAGGCATGAAGAATTGGCAAACTAATCCATCTTCCACACAAATTATGAAAATAAAGCATGAAAATGGTACAAGAGAAGTCTGTTCAAGTTTTAGAGCAACTATTTCAGAGAAGAGGTGTGTGCATCAGAGTTCAAGAAAACAAGGAAACAGAGGGAATAGAGTCCATAGATGATAGAGAGATGGGGGATGGAGAGATGGATGGGTGGAGAGATAATACCTGATTGATAGATAGATAGGTAGATAGATAGATAGATAGATAGATAGATAGATGATAGATAGGTAGCTAGCTAGCTAGATAGATAGATAGATGATAAATAAATGCATGGATAAGTGATAGATAGATGATTGATAATGAACAGATGGGCATACACATAACAATAGACTGACAGATAATGGATTCCAGGGAAGACATGATTCAGCCCATAAAGAATATCCAATACTTCCTGAAAACACTCAACCCAGAGCTGATCTCATTTCCTTAAAACTTCCTGAGAATCACACTCCAGAGGTCAGATTTGTAAAATAATCGCCTTCCATGGGGCTCAGTGGTTAAGAGTACTGACGGCTCTTGCAGAGGATCCAGGTTCAATTTCTAGCACCCACAATAATCCCCTTCCAAATCCCTTAAAGTACAAAACTTCTATATATACCTCACAATTACCCATTTTTGTGGATAGCACTTTTTTTTTTTGTCTTTTTGAGACAGGGTCTCCCTGTAGCCCCAGCTGTCCTGGTACTCACTCTGTAGACCAGGCTGGCCTTAAACTCACAAATATCCGCCAGCCTCTGTGCTGGATTAAAGGCGTGCGCCGCCACGCCCTGCTTAGATAGCACTTTTAAGTAGGTAATTAAACTGAAGGAGGCCATAACTACAGGGCCTCAATCCAATAGGACTGTCGTCCTTACAAGTGAAAGGCAAGCCTGGCTTGGTGGTCCATGCCTTTAATTCCAGCCCTCTGGAGACAGAGGCAGATGGATCTCTGCAAGATTGAGGTCACGCTAGTCCACATAGTGATGTCTAGGTAGGCTGGGACTAAGGAGACCCTATCAAAACATACAAAAAGAGGAAGAGACACTAGGGAAGTATGGGTCTAGAGAAAAGGCTACCATAATCTAGAAGAGAGGCTCCAAAGAAACCAACCCTGCTCACACCTTCCAGCCTCAAGAACTATGTGAAACTCCTTTCTATTGTTTAAGCTATCAGTCTGCAGTATTTTGTTATAGCAATCCCAACTGACATCTTGGTAGTTTTCTATCTAGTGAGCAGAGCAGAGTTCAGATTATCATTTCTAAGATGCAATTGGCAGAAGAGCACGTTTCGTTATTTTTATGCTGGTTTGTCTTTCTTTTCCTTCACCATGGTTACAGTCTGGATAGTTCTCTCTTTTTCTAGAGTTATATTTACGTGGGACATTATGCTGTAGCTCTCAGCTACCATTTTCCCAATCTGCTTTTTCACTTTCTGGTTGGCTTTTTCAAAGAGTACTGCCATTACTGATTCAGGAGTTACATGGTATCTCCATCTTTCAACATAGCAAACTATGTTGAATCCAAACCACTTTGTTCAATGAATAAGATCTACCATCTGCCCCAGTCTTACAAGTGTCTGTCTCTCCACATTTTGGCTTTCTGTGCTGTTTCCTCAGCTTACTCCAGTGACCTTCTTCTAATCCACTCTCAGAAGAGTCTCCAGCAGGACCCTCACTATTTTTCAACCATGGCCTAATCAAATAAAGCATTCCCTGCAAGGTTCTTCCAAGGCTTCTGCTTCTGCCACTAACATTTTACCCCTCTTCACTTTGTGTACTTGTTTATTGCTTTCTAGGAGTTTTTAATTATTACTTTTAGTTGGTGTACAAAATAATGTGTTTATGAAATTGTCGTACATATGTCATTGTCGTTTTCTCATATTCACCCTCACTCTTATCATTCATCTCCCCCCCCACTGGTCCCCTTCCTCCCCATAAATAGCACCTTTTGTGATTCCATGACATAAATATACTTGTGTGTGCATCTGTTTAAATATAAATCTACATATAAGAAAAAATGTACAATATTTTTCTTTCTTTCCCTCTCTTGTTCCTTTATCCCTTTTTTAGACCCCTTCCTCCCTAAATATAATCCCCTTTCTACACTGTTTTTATTCTATATATGTAAATACATTTAAAACAAGGTTCTGCATATCAGAGTAAACATGATATCTGTCTCTCTGAGTCTGGCTTATTTCATTAACACATTGAGCTCCCAGTCCATCCACGCTCTTGCAGATGACACAATTTCATTCTGTTCTAGTCTGTCTTCCATTGCTATGACAAAACACTATGACCAACACCTACTTGGGGAGGAAAGGGTTTATTCAGCTTACATCTCCTGGGTCACAGTTCATCACTTAGGGAGCCCAAGGCAGGAACTCAGGGCAGGAACCTGGAGGCAGGAGCTGAAGTACAGGCCATGGAGGAATGCTGTTCACTGGCTTGCTCCCCTGGCTCATGCCCAGACTGCCTTCTTATATGGTACACAACAACTTGCCCAGGGTGGCACCACTCATTGTGAGCTGGGCCCTCCCACACTGCTCAACCATCAAGACAATACTCTACAGATGTGGCCACAGGCCAATCCAATGGAGCCAATTCCCCAACTGAGGCTCCCTCAACCCAGGTGTATCAAGTTGACACTAAAGCTATCCAGCACACATTCTTTACACCGAATAAAATTCCTTTGCATAAGTACACTGCGTTTTCCTTATTCACCCACCTGTCCACTTGCACTGACTCTAATCATATGCCATACTTTGGAGTTCGCACAGCTCGCAGTCTCACAATATGAGGGGCTGTATTGTCCATTCGCCTGTAACTTGTCTTCTTCCAACTTGATTATTAGTTTCTCAGAGGCAGAGGCTGCATCTAGCACTTCTTTTGAATCTTCTGTAATATAAATCCATTTTAGATAAATAATATTGTAGTCCATCAGGAAAGGAGGGCCTTGGTCAGCATAGGTCTTAGCTTTCCTCAGACTATTAAGGAATCTTTTTATCTCCGTTGCCATTGAGCTGATGTCTTCGACTTCTTCACAGATGTTGCCACCAGCCAGTATTTCTAAACACCATTCTAAACACTCAGCTCTTGGCATTTAAGTTGAGCCATGAAGGATATGCAGAAATGTACTCGGGGAGCGTTGGTGAGCAGTGGAGCTCTGCAAGGGAGGAAGCAACAGGTACGGAAGCAGAGAGGAGGAGAGATGTTGTCTTTGAGGAACTGGAAGATGTTCAAATGACAAAGGGCATAATGTGCCAGGTGAAAACTCCTGACAGATGAGTTGGAGCTGTAGTTTGGCCTCTTGGGAATAGGGGGATCTGATGCGGCTTTGGATTCTATGTGAAGGATGAAGAAAGCTTCGAAGAGTTTTAAGCAGGGCATCGTTATGCCCATCACCAGTTCTATGTGAAATAACTCTGGATCAAATGCATAGGAGTGACCAGAACCAAAGAGACTAGCGAATGATAGGGAGATCCTAGGAAACATGGCGGCTTGAACTAGGAAAGCATGAGTGCTGGGAATTGGACACGTTCTGGAGAAAGCATGAGTGCTGGGAATTGGACACGTTCTGGAGAAAGCATGAGTGCTGGGAATTGGACACATTCTGGAGAAAGCATGAGTGCTGGGAATTGGACACATTCTGGAGAAAGTTGTGTTCAAAGGGCCCCAATTGTCTCTGGCAGCTTTTACTTACATACATTCTAGATCCCTTCTATTTATAGTCATCAAATCATGCTTTGGTTGTAGAACTAAAATGAGATACAAGGGTTTGGTTTGACCTATTTTTTTTCTGTGATCCTGGAGATCAAACCCAGGAACTTACACATGTTGAGCAAGTCCTCTACCACCAAGCTCGTCCCCAGTCACCATGTTGTTCTGATCCTAGTGCTACTTGCATGTGTATGTTCAGTCTGAATATTCAGTGACTCTGCACTTACAATTACTTTTCTTTTTAGTCTCAGCTGGCCTGGAGCTCGCTTTGTAGACCAGGATGGCCATGAACTCACAGAGATCTGCCTCCCTTTGCCTCCCAAGTGCTGGGATTAAAGGCATGCACCTGTTAACATAGTCCTTTTCTTTTTAAAATCTATTTATTTTTTATTTATGTGGATGAGGATTTTGCCTGCATGCATGTAAGCATGCCATATGTGTGCAATGCCAATGAGGCCAGAAGAGGGCATTGGATGCCCTGGAACTGGAGTTACAGACAGTTGTTAACTACCATTTGGGTTCTGGGAACTGAACCCAGGTTCTCAGCAAGAGCAGCCAGTGCTCTTAACTGCCAAGCCATCTCTCCACCCCCACAACTACTTTTCTTCAAGGATATGATTCCTTAGTTTAAAAAGTTAAAGTTTATCTGTAGCAAAGAAAATTTTATTTAGGTCTAGAGTTTATCACTCGTTTTGACTTTTGAAATACTTATCAAACAAAATTCACAGATACATTAAAAACCACTTTTCTGTTGTCTTTTTTGAAACATTAGCTCCACTCAGACTGTTGGAAGCATTTGACTTGGTCCTGCACCTGAAGGTACTGTCTCTTACCTCAGCTCCTTCACCTGGGATATTTTCAGTTATGTATTAGCAAAAATAGTGAAAGGACATTGGGACACTTTCATATTTATCTCAGAGGTCAAGGCAAGTAAGTTGATATTTGGCTGGAGTCCATATGCAGGCTAGAATTTTGACTTTGACCTCTAGTATCTACCTCTCTCCCTGTACTTCCTCCTTTCTCAAAAAGTTTGTGGGCACAAAAAGTATCCTGCTCCCAGCTAAAAGTAGGCTGCCTTCTAGCTACTGACCAGTTCCCAACTGGTTTTTGAAACTTTCCTGCCTCCTATGTGTACTCCCTGCTTTTCTATTTAGCATCCAAACAAATAATTCATGATATCACTTAGGGCAAGTTAACTTATAACTTTGTATGAATGTATTTTCTCTCTCCAACTAGGTTTAGGTATCTTTGCAATGTGTTTGTTTAGCTTTTTTGCTGAAGCATCCTCTCTATCCTCTTTTGCCTCCCACTCAACTGTTGATTTACTCGGGGGTTCTGGTCTTGGTCCAATTCTCTTTCGCCCTCATTTCTCTTCCTAGATATCTCACCCACTGAGGTGTTGCTAACTGCTCAAGATCTGCCTGCAGGCATCCCAAGCTCAGCCTGTTCTTAGTAAAACAAGACAGCTTTCTTATCCACCAGTTTACCATTTTTGGTTTCCTTCTCAGTCAGCGATAGCGTCATTTGCTAAATAGTCTATGTTGGAAACATCAGAATCATCTTCCACTCCTCTGTTCTGTCTCCCCACCCACATCGTGTCTTCCACTAATGGATCCTCGAACTCTTTCCTCTCTCTAGTTGCTAGATGGGCAGTGTGGAATAGTGAAACGTGCCTTTCTACTTGGGCTGTTATCTTGGACATTTCTTAATCTCCAGAGCCCCAAGCCTCTTCATAGAATGATGCTTTCCATTTACTGGATTTAGTGCTTTGATCTTCAGTGGAGAATCTTGCATAAACATAGTGCAGGGCCAATTCAGAGAACTTCCCCCTCCCGCACTCTGCTGACATGCACAGTGGTTCCCCAGTGCTTCTTTCCCTGCAGTCTTCATGGCTCAGACCCCACACTCCACCCAGAGTTTTCTTTCTAGAGTCCAGAGATTTCTCACTAACAAAGTCTACAACATGAAATATAATGTCCTTCTTCACCCACCTCCATCTCCATTCTCTGTGTCTAGTTACCCCATCATGGACTTTCTTTTGAAGCATGACTTAATTGTGTTCTTAGAACATTTACTATATATACCCTAAAGATAATAATATGTTCAATAGGAACAACAACATCAGAATAATACTATATGTCTGTCCTTGCAATGTAAAATAGAACTAAATGTAATGCTATGTAAGCAGTTAAAATGGAAGGCTATGATTCATTAAGAACTGATTTCAGGAAAAATGTGTGCCTTTTAATAGAATGTTCTGTTTTTAATGGAAGGCAGAACCAGTAAGAATGCAGCTCACTGTAGAACTCTGTGAAGTGAGAAGGAACTAGAGTTCAAGATGAACTAAAGGAAATGAGAGGAGGGCACACTTGGTACTGTGTCACGACTGACTATGGAATTAGATGTGCACACTTGGTACTGTGTCACGACTGACTATGGAATTAGATGTGCACACTTGGTACTGTGTCACAACTGACTATGGAATTAGATGTGCACACTTGGTACTGTGTCACGACTGACTATGGAATTAGATGTGCACACTTGGTACTGTGTCACGACTGACTATGGAATTAGATGTGCACACTTGGTACTATGTCATGACTAACTATGGAATTAGATGTGCATACTTGGTATTATGTCACGATTAACTAAAGAACTAGATGTGCACTACAAACCCACTCTTGAAAATGAAGGCGGGGAATATAGCACTCTAACTTCTAATTCTTCTTCCTTGTCCAGGAGATGCTGACTTTTGCCAGGATATTACCCAAACTACTCTCTAAATTCTTATGGCCTCTGATTTTGAAAGTCTCATCTAGTCCCACATGTCTACAGTTTATTGACACTCAAACACTCACATTTACAGAAAGCAATGAAAGAAATGCACAATTTTATCCCTTTATGGTTGTTTGAATGTTACTGAGATTTGAGCCAGAAAGATAACTCAGAAAGTAAATGCACTTGCCTGCAAGCCTGATGATCTGAGTCTAATCTTTGGGACTTCCATAATAGGAGGAGAGAATTGATTCCCGCAAGCTGTCCTCTGACCTCCTCACAGACGTATGCACGGGCACAAAATAAAGTAATTAAAATGTAATAAAAACTTAAAGTTACAGTGCTTTAAAGTTAAAACAAACATGGAAAAAAACCCAGCATTCAATCTTTTTTTATTATTTTATTTATTTTTGGCCGGGCGTGGTGGCACACGCCTTTAATCCTAGCACTTGGGAGGCAGAGGCAGGCGGATCTTTGTGAGTTCAAGGCCAGCCTGGTCTACAGAGTGAGTTCCAGGACAGCTGGGGCTACAGGGAGACCCTGTCTCGAAAAGACCAAAAAAAATTTTTATTTATTTTTGTATGTGTATGAATGTACTGTCTGCATGTAGGTTTGTGCACCCGTGTTGTGCAATGCCGCGGAGGTCAGAAGAAGGCATCGGATTCCCCTGGAACTGGAGTCAAAGACCGTTCTCTGCCATCATGTGGGTGCTGGGGATCGAACCCGGGTCCTCTGCAAGAGCAGTCGGCGCTCTTAACTGCTAGGCTATCTCTCCAGCCCCCCAGCATTCAATCTTTAAGAATATGTAAAACCCCCAAAGTTAAGATCAGGACTTTCCTGATCTTTCCGTACCTCCTGTGCTCTAGCCATAGGGTTTGGTGAGAACTTTAGAAATGATATGAAACAGCAGTTAGCCAGTGAGACTAGACAGTGTAATAAGAGTAACGCTACACGGAGAAATCCACCATTGGACATTTATTTATATATATATGAAGTGTCTACCCTGTGCTCAACCTTGTTCTACAGCAGAGATAAAACAGAGTTTCTGCCTTCTAGTAAGTTACATTCACATAGAAGAAACTAATAAGTGAATAACTTTAATTTCAGAAAGTGCAACAGAAAGATAGTTAACCCTAGAGTTACCTCTCTATTCTATACAAGCTGTGAATGCATTGTGATGGTTTCAAAAATACCTTCTCCAGACCATCTGGATTCCTCTTTCATTTTTCAGTACAAATCTCCATCTTGGGCTCACTCTCCTAAAAGGAAGGTTTGTCCTCTTCACTAATGTTCTTGCCAGTTCTGAGCTGTTTACTTCTTAGAATTTACTGGAATGAAAACCACTACAAAGGAGGATTTCTCAAGCACAGAGAACTCTACATTCTCCTTTACAATACATGGCTAATGATCAAGTTGCATACTTTTTCTGATCTGGCAGTTTAAGCTCGCAGAAAAGCAGTTGCTATGCATATATATATATATATATATATATATATATATATATATTTACATATATATATAT